>WOXC01010596.1:0-600000 GCA_011680675.1 Gymnobelideus leadbeateri | reverse complement strand
AGTCCTAAAAGAATCTTTGGGGGGGTTTTGTGTGAGGGTTTGGGTTTTTTCTATTTGTTCCCCTCATATTCCTAAACCATGAGTCCCCATCCAAACTCCCTAGGTGTTACAGCTATAAAGGTAATGACCACTTGCATGGAAGCTCTGGGAATGGTTAAGGAGGTAGATTAGCCTAGCCCAAGGCCATGAGAACCAACCCTTCTTATAATATGCAGTATACTATAAACTTTCACAGTAAGCAATGTGATAAGCCAACAGAAGACAGCAGCAGGCCTACAAGCAAACAAGCACACACACACACACACACACACACACACACACACAAACACACACACACCTTTTTTTTCTCCTTCTATGCCCTCTCAAGCAATTGCAATGCGCTAATATCCTAACAACTCAACTCAGGAATGCAACCAGTAGGTAAAACCTAGTCTCCTCACCCATTAAAACCCTGGAAAGCTTAAAGTATGATGGGAAAGTGAGGAAAGTTGTCAATATGATGCCATAAATCATGAAAGAAGCTAAGGTTGTGCTTGAGAATCAAAGCGTGCCAGGAGCTTCCAAAATTAGAGGGCTATGTTCTTCCTGCATTTGCTTCCCAACTTTAGGCCCTTAACAGTACTAGGATTGGCAATAAGGCTGAATTCTGATGCCTGGCAAATGCAAATACCCAGGGCCTCAATCAGAGATTGTTTTCCCACATTGAGACCAAGGGTCATCCCACTATATCCTAAAATTTAATTTTATTAAATTTGGCTTCTGATACCTATGTTTTGTACATGTTTCTTGTCTTTTCAGTTGTGGTCACTTATCCACCACACAACCATCCACTTGAGAGAGCACTTGCTGCTACATAATGGGGAAAATAAACAGAACTGAATCCCAGCAAGTCCTTTCAACCTTCAATACAGTTCCTGATAAGGTCTCTACCCCAAAATGTCTCCAGTATACTCTATCATTCTAACCTTATTATTTCATTCCTTTGGGCATTTAAGGCTTCTATTGAGCAGTTAGTTATAAGCAGGGACATTATCTCCAGCACTTAGGACAGTACCTGGTACAGAGGAGGCATGTCACAAATACTTGTTGATTGATTGATCTAGTGAACTGGAAGGGACTTTAGAAACCAGCTTATCTAATCCCCTCATTTTATGGCTGAAGAGTATGAAACCCAGAAAGGTTAAGTAACTTGCCCAAAGTCACACAGGTAACGATGACAGGACTGGGATTTGAACCTTGACACTCTGACTTTAAATCCAATACTCTTGCCAATGCACCACAAAGGAATAGACACAGATAGAGGTGATAGAAGGACACCAAAACTAAATTCTAGCAATGCAGTCCCAATATTGTGAGGGTCACAGAGAGAGACAGCCTCACTTCTCTCCTGCTATTCTCATCCCCTTCCCCTACCTTGGCTGTACTGAGCAGCTGACTTCCAGTTATAGAAGGTGGGGACTCCCGCAGTGAGGTAGAGTGGTTTCCCATCAGTTGCAGCACACTGCTCAGACATAAACTCTAGCTGGGTCTTTACACAGGCCTGCAGAAAAGAGGAACAGAGACTATCCAGAGGAGACAGAGAGTGATCTCTGGCAGACAAGACTATTGAGAGGAAAGCTCCAATTATTTAAACTTGGTCAGGAAAACTGTAGCTGGTCAAAAAAAATGAAGAGAGGATCCCCAAAAGAGACAGTGCATTTCAGCCTCTTTCATGCCTAAGTCCATGAGGATAGTTAGCATTAAAACTTTTCTGTTCTAGGGAGAGACACAATGTGTCTAAAGTTAGTTTTTTTACATAATTTGTTCCACTAATGTCCCAGAACATGGGATCTCAGGGTACTTTGCCTGAAGAAGAAAGAATGATGGAGGCATTAGAGTTTTCTTCAGATACCTGAAGGGCTATTACATACTTATTTTGTATAGCTCTGGAAAACAAAATTAAGATGCACAGATGGAAGTTAGGAGGCAGATTGCAACTCAGCTCAAGAAAAAAATCTTTGTATTGGCTTAAACTATACATTTATGAAAGGTAGCAAAACCTTGGGAAACTGGCAGCAAAGATGTCCCTGCTTCTGCCTATCCATCTGGGAGTGTAGGATTTAGTCCTTTCTTATCTCTATCAGTTCAGAAAGCTGTAGATGCAATTTTTGCCCTAAGGGAAAGGCTGTAATGACCCCTAGGGTCTTGTCTAATTAGACACTCACTGCAGTGGCTTGGCTCCTCCAGATAATAAGACTAACAGAGGTCTCTACCCCCACAACTGGTCTAAAGAGAGCATCCCTACCTGAGTGTTGCACAGCTCAGCCTTGAGGTCAGCTCCTGCACAGTCATGACCACCAAAGGCTGGTCTGAAAAGCACCATTGGGTATTGTCAGGAGGGAGAGCAATGTGGACAGCTTCCTTGCCACAGTGTACCCACAGCCTGCTTCTGGATGAAGGAAGCACCTGTGTTCTCTCACCCCAACCCACACCCACCCACACCCAGAAACTGAGGCCCCATGTACCTGGGGTTGTTGCACTGCCGTCTTCTGGTGATGACTCCCCCTCCACAGGTTCGAGAGCAAGGGCTAGGAGGGCCCCAACTAGACCACTGTCCGTGTACCAAAGAGACTGGGGTCAACTCTTCCAGAGAACGGCAGTGGCCCTTAAAGCACCACTGGAATAGAAAAACATGTTGAAAATAAAGTAATTAAAATGTCCAAATCTTGTTTGATCCAGGGATTCCACTGTTAAGCATATGCTTCAGAGAGAGAGAGAAGGAGGAGGAGGAAAAAGAGAAAGAGGAAGAGGAGGAAGAGGAGAAGGAGGAAAGGAAGGAAGGAGAAATGAAAAGAAAAAAGGAATGAGAGAGGAAGGAAGGAAGAAAGAAATACACCAACATATATATAACAGTACCCTTCAATCAAAGGGCTAAATAAATTATGGTACATGAATGTAATGGAATATTACTTTTTTTTTTTTAGAAACAGTAACTAAGATGAATACAGAGAAGGGAGGAAAGACTTAAATAAACTGATTCAAAATGAAGCAAAGTCAGAAAAGCAACATATACAGACAACAACAATGTAAATGGAAAGAACAACACAACAAAACTGAGACTAAATGCTGCAAAATTACAATGTCAACAAAGCTGGCTCCACGGAAAGGAGATGAGGAAGCAATTCTGCCCACTTCTTTGCAGAGGTGAGGGACTGTGGGTATGGAACACTGCATAAAATGTCAGACTTCTAAAATAGGTTAGTTTTGCTGAACTTTTTTTTTCCTTTGTTGTTCTTTCTTATAAGGGATAACTGTTTGGGAGGGGGGTGGGAGGAGGAATACTTTAGGAAAGTTGGGTGATTTTCTTTTTAAGCATACTAATTGGCCTCAGTGAGGTAGTCATTGGAGGTATGATTTTTTTTTTCAAACCCACATTTCTGCATGGAGGCAGATAGTGAACACAAAAAAAAGTGTCAAACTCATTTGTCATTCCACATACTCTGTTGAGTGGTGAGGTCAGTGACAGTGGTCTTCTTACTGCTCCTCCCACAAGACACTCCATCCTCTGGTTCTGGGCATTTTCTCTGGCTATCTCCCAGGCCTTTAATGTTCTCCCTTCCTCTCTCTACCTCTTGGCTTCCTTGGCTTTTTTCAAGCCCCAGCTAAACTCCTACCTTCTATAAAAAAATCCTTTACCAATCTCCCTTAATTATAATGAACTCATTATCCTAAAAGTCAATGACCCTCCCCTCTTCCTGATTTCCCTATTCTTGTCATCAACCTCTCAGTTACCCTGACTCCCAGCCTATGTGTCTTACTAGACTCTTGTCTCTCTCTCTCTCCTCCTTCCCCCCATCTAATTAATGGTCAAGTCCTATCTTTCCCACCTTCCCAACATTTCTCATATATGCCCCCTTCTGTCCTATGACACTTCAACCACCCTAGGACATACCCTCATCCACTCATGCCTGGACTATTACAACAGCCAGCTGGTTGGTCTCCCTGACTCATCTTTCCACACCCTAATCCATCCTTCATTCAGCCATCAAAATGATCTTCCTAAAATGCAGATCTGATCACAGAACCACCACCCCCGTTCAATGAATTCTAGTGGTTCCCTATTACTTCCAGGATCAAATATAAAATCCTCTATTTGGCTTTCAAAGCCCCTCATAACCTAGCCTCTTCCTATATTTCCAGCCTTCTGACAATTTGATTCCCCACTTGTTCTCTACAAACCACCAATGCTGGCCTCCCTCCTGTTCTTTTCACAGACTCCAAACTTTTTTACTCGCTGTCTTCCAGGTATGTAATGTTCTCTCCCTATCTCTACCTCCAGGCTCCTGTGGCAACCTTTACCCTCAGGTAAAATCCCACCTTCTGCAAGAAGGCTTTCTTGTGAACTGATGCTGAGTGCAGGGAGCAGAACCAGGAGAATATTGTACACAGTAACAGCTACAGTTTTCAATGACTGATTTTGACAGATTTAGCCCTTCTCAGCAATGCAAGGACCTAAAACAATTCCAAAGGACTCAATGAAAAATGCCATCCACATCCAGAGAAAGAACTATGGGGTCTGAATGAAAAGCAAAGCAGACTATTTTCTTTTTTGGTTGTTTTGTTTTTCTTTCTCATGGTTTTTCCCATTCATTATAATTCTTCTATATAACATTACTAATATGAAAATATATTTAATAGGAATGTATATGCTTTTTTTTTCTGGAAGGCAGTTGGGATTAAGTGACTTGCCCAAGGTCACACAGCTAGTAAATGTTAAGTGTCTGAGGCTGGATTTGAACTCAGGTCCTCCTAACTCCAGGGCTGGTGCTTTATTCACCTAGCCACCCCCATAGGAATGTATATGTAGAGCCTATATCAGATTGCATACCATTTTATAGAAGAAGGGAAGAGAGGGGTAGAAAATTTAAAACTTAAGGAAGTAAATATTGAAAACTAAAAACAAATAAATTAAACTAATAAAAAAGAAGCCTTTCTTAGTCCTCCTTAATATTAGCACCTTCCCCCAGAGACTTCCCACCCCATTTATGCTGATCTCATTTTCCCATCAGATTGTGAGCTCCCTCCCCCTTTTCTTGCCTTTCTTTTTCTATCAATTAGCACAATACCTAGAGATGAGGTGTGGGCTCTGTGAGCCCCCTCAAGCTTTCCTTGAGTCCTTGAGGTAGGCTCTGGGAGCCCCCTTGGACTCTTGATTAAATCATCCCATTTGATGAGGCATTTGCATGAGGCAATAAGCCTTACTTAGTGGCTGGGCCCAGACCTCTAGCTAACTAACTCTAGCCTAGCCCTCCATTGTTCATCTGCTTATCAATCCACCCTTGAACTGACCTAGCCCATGATTGTAGTCTCCAGCTACTTCCCACCCTTAATCACTCATTGACCTCATTAACTCCTTCTGAAGACCCATCCCGTTCCTCCCCTAGACCACCCTAGATTCCTCCCACAACCTTCTGTATATAAGACCCCCTTCTGTCTTCATGTTTATGAGAGCGCCATAGAATTACCTAACACAGACTTAATCTGTGTGTAATACAAGCAAACTTTTAATAAATTTTACTTTTCTTTGGCTGAGAAGACTTGAGTTGAATTCATTGGGCAGGACCTAGAGTGTTGGTATTTTGGGGTCTCCAGAGCAACTCTAACCCTCTTAGTGGGCAACCTCTATATTTTTATGGTTCCCTAACCTGATAGGGTGCCCAGCCTGGAGTCAGGAAGACTTATATTCCTCAGTCCAAATCTGGCCTCAGATACTTAAGCTGTGTGACACTGGGTAAGTAACTTAACTCTGTTTGCCTCGGTTTTCTCATCTGTAAAATGAGCTGGAGAAGGAAATGACAAACTACTACAGTAACTTTGCCAAGAAAACCCCAAATGGGGTCACAAAGAGTCAGACACAACTGAAACAAGTGAATAATGACAAAATGTAGAAATCAGGGTTTAATTTCCTGTTTTGTTGATTGTCAACACAAGAAAGTGATAGAGAAAATGTTAATAATGCAGATTAAACTCAAAAGTGAGTTGTGCCTTTTTCAGAGAGTCAATTGTTAAACATTTTACTATCACAGCACTGAATATACCCTCCTCCAATTTTCTTGGAGTACTATTATTTACATTCAACAAATACATCTCATAAGAGAGGAAAAGTGCATTAGTGAAGTGTATGATAAAACTAATATTTTTCTTCCTATTGATTGTTAAGTTTTGATGATGTATATATGTTAGAGTTGACTAAATTCAGAAAAAACCATTTAGCCATCTATTTAAGAGAGTGCCTCCTATGGTACAACTGAATTAAAGTTTTCTTGAAAAGCATTTTTGCTCCATAGGGTACTATTCTAAGATGGATGTGAGTTCAGCTTTGCCCTTATCACATTCCAGTTTGTTATTTCAGGTAGATGTTTGTCACTACTCTGCAGCAGAATGTAAGCCCCTTGAGGGCAAAGGCTGTGCCACTGTTTAATTTTCGTAACCCCAATGCCTTGCCCATAATAGGCACTTAATGTTTGTTGAATTGTTGAGCTCTATGTAACTGTAAGTCAGCTAATGATATTAGACTTGACTGTGTATAATAGAAAAGTAACCACTTGGAATGTGATAAGACAGCCAGTCACTCCTTTGAGTGACCAAATAGGGAGGGAAAAAACCATCAATTAAACATCAGAGCACAGAACTCCCATTTTTACAGACCCGTGCTAAGGGAGTAACTTCCCAGTTCATCATTAAGC
Source organism: Gymnobelideus leadbeateri (assembly GCA_011680675.1). Classification (NCBI taxonomy): domain Eukaryota; kingdom Metazoa; phylum Chordata; class Mammalia; order Diprotodontia; family Petauridae; genus Gymnobelideus; species Gymnobelideus leadbeateri. The sequence continues at coordinate 593,275 of WOXC01010596.1, read as the reverse complement.
CTCCTGAAAATGACCAGTCCTAGTTATCTTGCCTGGCATAGATATCCCATTGTAATTGAATAAGTTGACCTTCTGGCTTATCAAATTCACTCCTTCTACATTGGGTTAGTGTATCAGGGTCTGCTCATCCTTGAGCAATCTGATAAAAAATAAGTTTCTGAACAGCAAAGCTGAGGATCTGACTCTGATATTTGGTAGCTATCCCTCCCCACAAAGATGCAGCATTCCCAGGAATTCAGTCTAAAGCAGTAATCTGTCTTTCCTCATCCCTGTATCGCAACAGAGATCCCACTCAATGAGGGAAACATGGAGCCAGGCAAAGAAAGGTTCATCACTGAAAGTATGTGGTGTACCAGGATTATATTTTTCTCAAACAACCATTCCTCCTGCCTTCACCCTTCAATCTGAATTAACTCTGTATCCTCTTTAAACATCTAATGCAAATCTTGCTTTTTACCTTATTGACTCCACATTCAGTTCCATCTAGGAGTGGGATAAGGATACGACTGCAGCTGGTTTGGTCCAGAGGGTCTGTATGGCAGGAGAGAACTTGGCACATATCCTGAAAAGGGATGAGAGAAAGCTGCAAATCTGAAACTACACTTGTAAGGTCCATCTTTGTCGTGGGCTACAGGGTCAAGGTGCAACACTACCTCTACCTTCTATTGCTGATACCAGACCACTCTGCATCAAGAAAAGACATGTGGGGAACTGGATAATGCCAGAGAGGCAATGTGCTACAGTAGCTAGGGCATTGGGCTTGGAGTCAGAAGTTTAAATCCAAGCCTTAAACATTTACTAGCTCTGTAACCCAGGTAAGTCACTAAAACTCTCTGGGTCTCAGTTTCTTCATGTGTTAAACGAGGGAGGGTTGAACTCAGTGACCTCATAAGATTTCTTCTAGTTTTAAGTCTATGATCCTATGATAAGAGATTATCAGGGCAAGTGTAGTTGGGGATGGATGATGGAAAAGTTTGAGCAAATGAGAAAAGAAAGACCAGGGGCTGATACAGGGTAGGAGGGGGGAGAGATCAAAACATATACAAGGTTCTACCTACAACATCATCCCTGGAAAAGGTGCAGGCAACAGCAGCACTCCCAAAGGCAACTCTGCACTGCTCATCTGCCCCATAGTAGAGGCCAGGCTCTGCCCGGGGTATTGTTCCTTCCAGGTGAGGCAGATCATTCACACAGCTTGCCTTCCCTGTGCTGGCACAGATCCCAGCAGACTTTACCTTCCCACTTATTCCAAGGTTCCCCAAGCCAATAGGCCCCCACTCATCTCAGGGATGTAGTCCCCAAGGCAGGGTTAGATTTGCTTTCAGGATCCTTAAAGATCAGAACTCACTAAACATCAAGTCAGAAGGTCCCTTCCTATATCAACTGTCTGCCACTCCCTCTTTATTCACACAGCATACCAAGTAGTAAAGGAATGGCCTCAGCTCTCATTACCTAACAAAGTGCAGAAACTGCTCCCGGCTGCACTCTGACCAAGTGAGGCCAATGCTGTTGGGGGTACCACCTGGAGCCATGACATAGTCATTGCCGATGCAGCTGTTTTCCTCAGCCCCATCATGGTCAATACCAAAGCTGCAGTCAAGGACAGAGTGATTAGGACCCATTTGGTTCTTTTTCTAGGGGAAATTTTATTGTACTTGCCTTCTTAAATGGTGAACCACATCCTCCTTTCCCTTTCTCCATTCCCATCTAGGACATGTTTTATGACCAGCTGGAGATACCAGCTTTTCTTGGACTTTACCAGCCTCCAGTGGACTAAGACCTGTGTTGACAGTTCTCCATCACTGGAGCTACAAAGTGACCAACTTCCTATTCCCTTTATAAAGATTCTCCTAAAACTTCCCTAATAAAATGCTTACCTTCCCCAACCACTGGGGCTATGCAGTATATCTCCCATTGGGGTACCTGGCAATTTTCCCATGACCTGCATCCAACCTCCTCAGCCCTAAATCTCATTTTATTTCCCAATCCCACATCTAGCCAATGTTAACTCTCCTGCCATATTTCATTTCTGGGGTCTTTCTGGCTCTCCCATAGATTTTACTTCCTACTACTTCCCCTACTCTGTCTGGGGGCTGGAAGGATATCACATACCTATGCCCAATCTCATGAGCAATGGTGACCCCCAGATCAAAGCCCGTATCTTCCGTGATAAGGCAGTTCCAGGAGGAGGAGCAAGCACCCCCAAGCTGGGTCACCCCCCGTACCTGCTTGTTGCCATCTGACAGCTCCAGATCAAACCTCCAAAAGAAAGATAGCTCATAGGGCGAGAGCATGGAAAGGCACTGATAGAGCAAACAGACAGGACAGATGTAGACAAGGTCTCCCCCAGCTTTGAGAGTCCTTGGAAGTTTTCCAAGCTGCTTTTCCACTTCCCAAATCATTGCTACTGAAAGCATATTGGAGTTGTGGTTAAGAGAATAGGAGTAAGACCTAGGAAAAGCAGTACCCCATGCCAGCTTTTTGGTTCTCCAAGTCTTCTAGAGTGGGTAACTTAGTTACCTTGTGATGTAGAGGACCAAGTCAGCATGTAGTGGGTGGGTGTCATCCGGGGGGTTGATCCTCTGACTCCATTCACACACACTGAGCAGTGAGGAGGTGAGATTGGTGGTAATATTCAGATCAGCCTGAGAGAAGGAGTAGAGAGGAAGGAGGCCCTCCAACAAAAGGCCTCTGAAGTCAGCATGTCTATGCCACTGGCTAGGAGATGGGCATCAGGACAAAGGGGCTGCTTTCTGAATTCAATCTGCATCCTACCTCTGGTTCAGTCAGAATGATCATCTTTATCAGGTGAACTCGGAATTGGGCTCCTAGGGAAACATCTCTCAGCAGTTCTGCCCCCTGTTAAGATGTGAAGCAGAAAAGAGATGAAAAGAGTTGGAAGTAAAGAGACCTTATTCTGACAAGCAATCATAAAGTATCTATTAAGGACCTACTAAGTGCCAAAGCACTTAGGTGCTAAAGATACAAGTATATATCTCATGTAGAAGCAAGGGGAAGTGGCTGCAGGGGAGGGGAAGAACAGGAAGGCAAAAAGGCAAAACCATATTCTCGTTGAATTTGGCTCAAGGAGAGAATCACATACATACTAAATGGGATATCTCACCCTGCAGGAGAGTAGGGGGAAGGGAGATGAGAGGGGGGATGATTGAGGGGAGGACATTCTAGGGGGAAGGGAGGTTGGAAGTACCCACTTTCAAAGAGGGACAGGATCGAAGTAGGGAATGGACCAGGTGGGGGGTATGATGGGCGGGAGGGAAATACAAGCAGCCTTGTACAATATATCTACTATGGTAATGTTTTTCATAACTATATATGTACAACACATACTGAATTGCTTATCTTCCCAGAGAGAGTGGGTGACAAGGGAGGAAGGGAATGGATCTGAAATTCGAAGTTTTAAAACTAAATGTTTCAAATGTATATAAAAACTATTATTAATACTATTTTGCATGTAATTGGGAGATAAGATGTACAGGCATTGGGGCACAGAGATTCACCTTGCCCTAATGGCAAAGTCGAAGGGGGTATGGGAGAAGATATGGGAAAGAGCAGATTGGATGAGGGGATATCTAGTGGGACTGCTATTCTGGGGTAGTGGGTAGGGAAAAATGGGGGGAAATTGTAACTCAAAATCTGGTGGAAATGAATGATGTAAACCAGAAGTTAATAAAGCATTTGTTAAAATAAAAAATAAAATAAAGATACAAGTATAAAGAATAAAATGATCTCTATTCACAAGAAGCTTTCCATTCTAATGGAAAAGACAACATATAAAAATATATACTGCATTAATATAAAGTTAATAATTAAATGTGTGTGTGTGTGTGTGTGTGTGTGTGTGTGTGTGTGTACACATAGTAGTTAAATACAAAATACTATGAGAGGGAAAACACTAGTTGTTGGGAGCTCAGGAAATGCTTCATCCAGAAGATGGTGTCTGAGCTGCATCTTAGAGGGAGAGAGGATTAACATAACACTTATTATTAATAAGTAATTAAGCAGCTAGGTAGTAAAGTAGATAGAGTACGGGGCCTGGAGTCAAGAAGACTCATCTTTCTCAGTTCAAATCTGGCCTCAGATACATACTACCTGTGTAACCCTGGACAATTTCACTTAACTTTGTTTGCCTCAGTTTTTTCATCTGTAAAATGAGCTGAAGAAGGAAATGGCAAACCACTCAAGTATTTCTGCCAAGAAAACCCTAAATAGGGTCATGAAGAATCAGTCACAACTGAAAAATGACTGAACAATAGTAACAACAAAGCTAATAATGACAAAGCAGAAAAGTGAAGTGTTTGTACCTTGGTGGACTAAGGGTCAGGAGAACTTAACTTGAGCCTAGGTCTGCTTTAGACTTACTTAGGAGATTTTGGACAAATCACCTAAGAACCATGGCATATTACAGCTAGAAGGGACTTTGGAAATTATATAGTTCAATACTCTAATTTTATAGATGTGGAAACTGAAAGGCAACCTTCATATACTACTGGTTGAACCTTTATAAAATGAGGTTAACAAAAATATTTATAGTAGTTCTTTTCATGGTGGCTAAAAATTGGAAATGAAAGGGATGGCCATCAATTGGGAAATGGCTAAACAAGCTGTGCTTTATGATAGTGATGAAATATTGTTGTGCTATAAGAAATGACAAGCAGGGGTAGGGTCAAGATGGCGGAGTAGAAATAGGACTTCCTCGGGGCTCCTGCTTCTACCTCCTCCAATTCATGTAAAAGGTGACTCAGAACAAACGTTAGAGCTATAGAACCCACAAAATGACACAGAGAAGCTAACCTCCCGCTGAGGTTAGCCTGGCAGGCCAGCAGGAAGTGGCCAGCACAGTGCTCTGGGAGCCAAGCCTAGCCTCAAGTAAGCCAGAGGTTTTAGCCTCAGGGTGGCCTGACCAGCTGCTGGCTAGAAGGACTTCAGATCACCAGGAGTTGTGGTGGCTTGCAGAATTATCAACCCATAGATGCTAAGGACAAAGTGAGAAGTCAGTGCAGTATGTGGACTTTGGGATCTGGGAGTTCAGGAGTGCAGCCCAGCCTTTGCCCCCTTGAGGGAGAAGAGGCTGAGGCACTGCCGCTGTGCAGCCACCTCCACTTGGCAGCTTCAGAGCTCCTGGCCTGCAGATTGTAGGGGGACCAAGCAACCAGTCTAAGGGGTAATCACTCTTGCTTTAACCTGCTTGGATCCGGATTGCAGTCTAGGGTGGAGGTCCTGGGGTGTGTAACCAGTTTGCCAGAGCATGGGGAGGCTTCAGAGAAGGCACCCAACTAATAGCTCCAGCAGCTGAGAAAACCCCAGCAATTTGGGACTAAACTCCCTCCTCTAGTAGCAAAGTTCTATTGTGGCAAAAAGCTCAAAAGTCAAGTAATTGAGTGGCAACATGAGCAAACGAGGGAAGCAAGGCAAGCACAGTAACCCAACTTTGGACTCCTTTTTTGGGGACAAAAAGGATCAGGGCATGGAACAGGAGGAAGATAGTGAAGCCAGAATTCCTATACCAGAAGCTTCCAAGAAAAGAATAAGCTGCCTACAGGTCATAGAGGAGCTTAAGAAGGGTTTTGAAAACCAAATAAGAGAAGTGGAGGAAAAATTGGGAGGAGAAATGAGAGTGATGCAAGTAAATTATAAAATGAGAGTCAACAACCTGACTAAAGAAAATAACACCTTAAAAAATAGACTAACTCAGATGGCAAAAGAGGCTCAAAAAGCCAATGAGGAGAAGAATGCCTTAAAAAGATGAATTTGCCAGATGGAAAAAGGATGTTAAAAGCTCACTGAAGAGAATCATTCTTGCAGAATTAAATTGGAGCAAATGGAAGCTAGTGACTTTATGAGAAATCAAGATACTATTAAACAGATCCAAACAAATGAAAAAATAGAAGGCAATGTGAAATATCTCATTGGAAAAACCACTGACATGGAAAATAGATCTAGGAGAGATAATTTAAAACTTATTGGACTATCTGAAAGTCGTAATCAAAAAAAGAACCTAGAAATCATCCTCCAAAAAATTCTCAAGGAAAATTGCCCTGATGTTTTAGAACCAGGGAGCAAAATAGAGATTGAAAGAATCCACCCATCACCTAAAAAAGATCCCAAAAAGAAAACTCCTAGGAATATTATAGCCAGGTTCTGGAATTCCCAGATCAAGGAGAAAATATTACAAGCAGCCAGGAAGAAACAATTTGAATACTGTGGAAACACAATCAGGATAACACAGGATCTGGCAGCTTCTACTCTGAGGGATCGAAGGGCTTGGAATATGACATTCCAGAGGTCAAAGGAACTGGGATTAAAACCAAGAATCATCTACCTAGCAAAACTGAGTATCATGTTTCCTGGGAAAATATGGTCATTCAGTGGAATAGAAGACTTTCAAGCATTCTTGATGAAAAAACCAGAGTTGAATAGAAAATTTGACATTCAGATACAAGAAGCAAGAGAAGCATGAGAAGGTAAAAAGGGAAAAGAAACCATAAGGAACTTATCAAAGTTGAACTACTTACATTCATACATGGAAAAACAATAATTGCAACTTATGAAACTTTTCTCGGTATGAGGATAGTTGAAGGGAATAGAAATGTATATGTATATATATATATCTATATGTATATATATATACGTATATATATACATATATATGTATACATACATATATAGGAGGGTATATGGGCGTATGAATACATATGTGAGTATGTGTATATATGTGTACAGGTATACATAGATAGAGGGTACAGGACCAGTTGAATAGGAAGGGATGATACTTAAAAGGTGAAATTAAGAGATGAGAGAGGAATATAATGAGAGGAGATGGGGAGAGATAGAATGGAGTAAATTATCTCATATAGAAGAGGCAGGGGAAAACTGTTACAATGGAGGGGAAGAACAGGAAGGCAAAAGGGAATGGGTCAACCTTACTCTCACTGAATTTGGCTTAGGGAGGGAATGACAAACACACTAAATAAGGTATCTCACCCTACAGGAGAATATGGGGGAAGGGGAAGAGACGGGGGATGATGGAAGGGAGGGTAGGCTGGGGGGGAGGGAAGTTGGAAGCACCCACTTTTGAAAAGGGACAGGATTAAAGTAGAGAACAGAACAAGTCGGGGTAGGATAGGATGGAGGGAAATATAGTCAGTCTTTCATAATATATCCACTATGGAAATGTTTTGCATAGCTATACATGTACAACCTATATTGAATTGTTTTATCTTCCCAGTAAGGGTGGGTGAGGAGGGAGGAAGTGAAAGAATCTGGAATTCAAAAGTTTAAAATCAAATGTTTAAAAAATATATATTATTGTTGTTATTATTATTATCATTATTATTATTATTTTACATGTAACTGGGAAATAAGATATACAGGTACTGGGGCATAGAGATCCACCATGCCTTATTGGAAAGTTGGAGAGGGGTCAGGGAAGATATAGGAGAGAGCAGTTTGGGGGAGGGGATATTCAGTGGGATCACTGTTTTGGGGTGGTGGGTAGGGGAAAAATGGGGAGAAAACTTGCAACTCAAAATTTTGTGGAAATGAATAATGTATACTAAAAAATAAAAAATAAATAAACTATAAAAAAAAGAAATGACAAGCAGGATGATTTCAGAAAAACCGGAAAAGACTTACAAGAACTAATGCAAAGTGAAATGAACAGAACCAGGATAACATTGCTCACAGAAACAGCAATATTGTACAATAAACAAGTGTGAATGACTTAGTTATTCTCAGCAAAAAAAAAAGATCCATGACAATCCCAAAGAACTAGTGAAGATACTATCTACCTCCAGACAAAGAATTGTTATTGTTTGAATACAAACTGAAGCATGCTATTTTCCCTTTCTTTTTTTTTCTTTTCTTTGACTCTTCTTGTACATAATGACAAATATGTTTTACATGATTGCACATGTATAACCCAAATCTGATTGCTTACTGTCTCAGTAAGGAGGAGACTCAGTCCACTGCCTCGGTTACTGGCATTGCTCTATAAAATCATGAATGATTTGAAGAGGGTAAACAAACCTCTGCAGAGTCCAACTCACCAAATTTCAGAATGTGAGAAATGGGTGGCTAATCAATGATAAAAGCCAGATAAATGGTTAGGGGGACAGAAAGGACAACCTTTCCCATGGTTACAAATACAACATTTAATTCCGAGGAGTTCTTGAGCATTTCCCTGAAGTGCTTCCACCAAAAACCCTTTGTAAGGTTAGTCTTAGAGTACTGTATTTAAATAGGAGTTATTCAGATGTTTCAAAGACAATGTAATCTAGCCCCGGCTTTGGAAATCACTCACAATATTGAGGTTGGTGAGGATATATCTCTCTGTGTCTTCCTTGTGGTACTCATATACATCATGGCCCACTGCCACCAATAGCTCCAGATGTTTGACACTTCCTAGGGCCCGCTTCGAGATCCGAGGAGAAAGTTTGTTAGCTGTGTGCAGAATGCCAACAGGGTAGTGGTCAGGGCAGAATAAAGTCCCTCATAAAGTCCTACACTTAGGAAATAAGGTTTAAGTGGTTTTGTTCCCCCACTTTCAAAGATACTTCCCAAATTCAAGGCAATCTGTAAGCCTTCCTAGCCTAGGGTCCTATAGGTTACAGAGAATATGCAGGGCACCCTATAGGGAAGGGCAGGGTAAACAGCTAGGTGTCCAAGTGGATAGAGTGTTAGGCCTAGAAATCAGTAAGACCAGAGTTCAAATCCCTCTTCACTAGCTATGTGACCCTGGGCAAGTCACTTAACCCTCTTTGTCTCAGTTACCTCATTGGTAAAATGATCTGGAGAAGGAAATGGCAAACTACTCCGGTATCTTTGCCAAGAAAAACCCAAATGGGGTCATGAAGAGTTAAACCCAACCAAACAACAAAAAAAGGGTAAACAAATGTTCTAGCTGAGATCTTATCCCAATCAATGCTTAGCCAGGAAGTATCATGGACCTGGACAAGTGAACTCTTCTCTCTGTAACTGCCCAGAGAACTCAGTGACTTTCTAGGCTACATCCTAAGAGAGGTCTAAATAAAAGGCTCATGGAAGCTTCCACCAGAAGTGGAGCCCTAGTGCTTGTGCACTATGGTACCACCTAGCTACCCCTAGGGCTTATAAAACTCCCCCTATTTGTTGGAGACTTCCTGGCATCATTTGAAATGCATCTGACTTCCAGACAGAGGCATTTTTCTTCTAGGTTAATGCCCTCCAAGGGAATATGCTGAGAGGTAGGTGGGTGAGGATATTTCTCTATCACTCTCCAGTTTGTGCTGCCTCCTGGGTCATCCAATTCCCTAACACTATGCCCTGATATCACAGAAAAAACTAACCAGTCCCATTCCCTTCAAACTAGGAAGCAACATCACAATATATTAAATAGGGCAAAGCCCTAGTTAATTGAGCTATACTAATAAGTCTAGATCAATCAATCAATAAACATTCTTAAGCAGGTTTTATTTTCCTGACACATAGTTCTAGGCACTAAGAATACAAAGACAAAAAAAAAAATTATATAGTCCCTGTTCTCAAGGAACTACCTCTATCCAGGGAGATAATATGTGGATAAATAACTATATTCAAAATAAATACGAGGTAAATTTTTTGGGGGGAGAGGAACTTAGTAGCTATGGGAATCAGGAGGTTGCCTTGAGCAGAGTTTTGCAACTAGCTAGAATAAGGAAAGTAATTTATACCCTCCATTCATAGTTGTTCCGGGACTAAGTGACTTTGAACCCAGGAGGAAGCAACATCCATGTTAAAGTGGTCTCCAATTTTGGAGTTTGGAAGAATTCAATATAAGTGTGAACAAGGCCACTTCAATCTTTGGGAGAAAAAAGGACTGTTTATTCAAGATAATTTGAAGGGCAAGGCAAGACTGGCTTGTTCCAAAGTAATTCACCACGTTCACAGACCAGTGTAATTTGACACCATCCTTCTTTCCTCTCTGATCTGAAATCCCAATCACCAAAGTCATTAATGTTTAGACAACAAAGGCTAAAAAGAGAAGGGGGGGTCTTCTTTAGAAGACTTCATAATGAATATGTTAAGTGCCTTCTTAGCATGGAATGGACAACAGAGTACTAACTTTGGAGTGAGAAAGACTTTGGTTCAAATACTGTCCCTGACCCATCTTAACGTCTCAGTGCCTCAGGCAACTCATTAAGACTTTAAGTTACAGAGGGGCGGCTAGGTGGTACAGTGGATGGATAGAACACCCCTGCAGTCAGGAAGACCTGAGTTCAGGCCCTGGGTAAGTTGCTTCATTTTGATTGCCTCCAAAAAAAAGTATTGGTCTAAACCGCCCCCCCCCCAAGACAAAACAAAACAAAACACCCCAAAACCTGAATACTCTCCTCTATTTTTCTTCCATTAACATGGTCAGACTCGAACCTGCCAAATCACTTTGACAACTGAATGAAAGTTTGAGTCAGGGCAATGAAGGGCCTGTACTAGGATGCATTGTCATTATCAGAAGAGAAAAGGAGGAAGTATCTGAGAAATGTTTTGAAGGAAGAATCTGCAGGTCTTGGCAACTGATTGGCTGTGGGAGTAAGAGAGTAAGGAAGGAGACGCGTCCATTGCAAGCCCGGGTGACTGGAGGAATGGTGGTGCTTTTGACAGCAGTGTGGGAAAGCTCTGATAAAAGGCTGTGTAATAGCTGCCCTGGGGGATCCTTCCACCACTGAGGACTTCTGGTGGAGGCTTCCATGAGCCTTTTATTTAGACCTCTCTTAGGATGTAGCCTAGAAAGTCAATGAGTTCTCTGGGCAGTTACAGAGAGAAGAGTTCACTTGTCCAGGTCCATGATACTTCCTGGCTAAGCATTGATTGGGATAAGATCTCAGCTAGAACATTTGTTTTACCCTTTTTTTGTTGTTTGGTTGGGTTTAACTCTTCATGACCCCATTTGGGTTTTTCTTGGCAAAGATACCGGAGTAGTTTGCCATTTCCTTCTCCAGATCATTTTACCAATGAGGTAACTGAGACAAAGAGGGTTAAGTGACTTGCCCAGGGTCACATAGCTAGTGAAGAGGGATTTGAACTCTGGTCTTACTGATTTCTAGGCCTAACACTCTATCCACTTGGACACCTAGCTGTTTACCCTGCCCTTCCCTATAGGGTGCCCTGCATATTCTCTGTAACCTATAGGACCCTAGGCTAGGAAGGCTTACAGATTCCCTTGAATTTGGGAAGTATCTTTGAAAGTGGGGGAACAAAACCACTCTTCATGAGTTCAAATCTGGTCTCAGACACTTACTAGTTGTGTAACCCTGAGCAAGTCATTTAACTCTGTTTGTCTCGGTTTCCTCACCTGTAAAATGAGCTAGAAAAGGAAATGGCAAACTGCTCTAATATTTTTGCTAAGAAAACTCCAAATGGGGTCATGAAGAGTAGGGCACAATTGAAATGACTTAACAACAACAACATGAGACCTACAAGGATAAGAAGGTGCTTTGCCACAGAACTTTCCTAGAAGTTGACCCTCTATCTGAGGAAGAAGTATGGTACCTTGTAGGGCCCCCGACGCCTTCTGGGAGGTCTTGTGAATGAGGTGGGGCTGGGCATGACTGTGGTCTGGCACCAGGCTCCAGTGCTCACTCTTCAGAGGTTGAATGTAAAGCTGCTCACCCCTCACTATGACCTCCCCTTGCTGATAAAAAGGAAAAAAAATGTAGAAGCAAAGAAAGAACGACCCTTTATCTTCCCTCTCTTGAGATGAGTGACTTCATCTTAGAATTATTCTCCATGTTAGCATAGACGGAACACATTCTAGGCTGAGATTTCCTCCCTCCCACTGCTGCTTGCAAAGCCTTTCATTATGTTTTCTTCCTCACCAGAGCTTTTCTTATAGTGATGAACTATGTTGTAAGATACTGCAAATCCATATCTGCAAATTGCATATTCTGTCATTTATATATATATATATATATATATACACCTTGTACTTAGCAAAAGTTTGCACTCCAGAATGACTCCCCTTGTTTCATTGTCCTCTATAAATTATGTGGTAGCTGTAGTGAAGAGAGCTTACTTGGATGACAGAGGAACATAACAATAAGGATTTTTCACTGACTTATACCCAAACTTTGAGTAGGATTTTCTTCCCTGACCTCCCCCTCCCAGGATTATCCCAAATCACCGCAACAGCACTACAATGCCACTAGTGACCCCACTACCTATAGAAGATATTCCCTGATCTAATATGTCCAGCAGTGAATATGGATTTACACTTTTATCTGCCCTCTATTTCTCTTTCTCCTTATGAACACAAATTCATATTTGCAAAGTGGCTGGGATGCCAATTTCTATTCCTAAACTCTAACTGGCCCATACTAGGACTGAACCCCATGGTGTTGACCTTAGTAAGATTATGCTCTGTGTCAACAAACAACTCTATTCCAAATACGGTTCCTCAAAGACAACAGTATTTAGGCTTTAGGAGATTAGTGTGGAAGCACTGAGAATAAAATTCTCTATTTGATCATTGCTGTATAAGAGGAAGAAGAGACCCTAGATTTGTGGGTACATATTCCCAAACTTATCAGAGAACTTAGCAGAATCACAGAATCTTTGAGTTGGAAATGTATCTCCAAAATTAAATAGTATCTAACCCTCTTGTCTTAGAGGAAAGAAAACTGAATCCAAGAGAGGGAAAGTAACTCGGCTAACATCACAAAACCACACAGAGGCACAACATAGTATAGCGGAAAGAACACTGGATCTGAAGTCAGAGGGCCTGGTTTTGAATCCCAGCTCTGCGAATTACCACCTTCATGCCCCTGGGCAAGTGACTTAACCTCTATGGCCTTCAATTTCCTCATATATAAAAAGAGGGACTTGGGCAAGATGAACCTGACAACCCAGTTCTTTTGACTACCATCTTCACCAACTTATTAACTGGAGCACTGTAAGATACATTCAATAAGAGTTGAGAAAAAGTAATTATACACATTTTCACGGAATCTTCTTCCCATCCTTCCACTTTGTGTTCTAGTGGCTGTCATACTAGGCTCACCCTCAACATTCCCCATCTTCCTATATAGTCCACCTAGCTATAGGCAAGTGCTAACAAGGAAACCCCTAATAATCATAGCATTCACTCACCAACTGCCCAGCACAGTAAGTAATCTTAGCAGCAGCCCCAGGGGGGAACAGGACCCTGCCTCCTGTAAAGCAGCTGTTTGGATATTGTTTTAATAGCCAGAAGGAGGAGTTAATCGCCCATTGACTAGTAAAAGATGGGATCAGGAGGCTGAGCTCTTCAGGGAACTTGAAGGTATAGAGTTCTCCCAGGGCCTGGAAGGAGCAGCGCTGGGTCTTACAATGAAGCCTAGAGATCTGGTGGTCTTCACAAAGACAGTTGAGCTGAAGCACATCAAACTCTAGAGCTGGAAGAAACAAGATAGGCAGTATGATTTAGGAAATCCTAGCTTAGCATTTCTGCAGTTCTTCCCAGTTGAGGAAATTGGCAAAACTGAATTCTTTGGTGAATTTATTTGGCAGGAAGAGGGAGGCCTCCATCTTTAAAGACCCACATCTTTAAAATTATCATCCTCTCCCCACTAGGCCATGCACAAACTGATCATACCTTTGTTATAGTCCCAATTTAGTGCTGTCTTTCTCCTCAAACTACCTTATATTATATTTTTCTGTGTACATGTTGTATTCTCCCTCACCTCCACCCCTGGGTAGAATGTAAGCTCCTTGAGGGCAAAGACTGTGATTCTTCGTCTCTCTATCCCCAGTACCTAACAATGCCTGGCAAAGCCACTAATACACCAAAGATCTGTGTTTTAGTCAGCAATGCAGACTCCCAGTGTGGCTTCACCAAGTCAGGACAAAACCACCTAAGACCTAGTGGGTACGCAAGCCCTGAGGCACATAAAGACCAAGTAATAGATTTGCCCAGATCACATGTCAGTAAGTTTCAGAAGCCAGATTTGAATAAGGTCTTGCTGACTCCACACCAAGGCTTTGTTCACTATGCCACAATACCTCTTGAATGTTGAACACTAGAGGTGCTAAATAAATGTCTCCAGGCTTTAATTGAATATACCTAGTGTGGGACAAGGCTGCAAGAAACAAGTGAGTCTATTTCGGTAGTAGAAAGCCTCCTAATTCCCTGTTCTTGACTAGGGACTCCATACAATGAGAACATTTTTCATGCTCCTAAATCCCCAATTAACAGTTAGAGAAGTATTGATATATGAGAGTGAAAAGACTTTGTACTAATCATAATTAAATCTCATTGGCTAAAAAAGAAAGAAAGAAATTTAGGCAATGCCTTTCATCTTTATTTCCCACCAAAAAAGGCATAAAGTCTAAGTTCCTATAAATAGAAATAAACCTTCCTAAGTAACAAAAATGTTAGAAGCTGAAGGGGTTTTAGAGAATTATTCTAATTGCACCCTTTTATAGATGAGACACAGAAACCTAGAAGAAGAAAGCTACTTGCCCAAACTAGTTAGCAGAAATTTGCTTTGAGATATTTAAAAAAGATTCTTTTACAGAAAGTTCTAGAGTCAGATCTCTAGTTCTGTCCTGGAAACTACTCAGATCATGTTTCTTTATATTTGTCAGTAAGATAACAGCAAGCATTTAATTAGCAGGAAGATACTTGGTCCATGGAAGAGAAGTAGCTTTCCCCTCACACACACTTCCAAGAAAAAGGTCCTTGCAGCATGTGTCTTAGCCTAAAGTGGGGGATGTAAAAAAGAAAATCAAAGACATATTGACTCAACTAGTTACCAAGGAAGATAAAACTAGTAACGTTTCCCTTACTAAAAAGACACCACAGAATAATACCTTCTGGAGTAGAAACAGCACCAAAATAAAAGAAAATATTCTCTGGATCCAAAGCCATCAGGAACCTCTGAAAGAGAAAGGGGAGGAAGAAGCAGGTAGATTTTAGTAAATGTATTTTTCACCTTTGACTAGATAAAAGGTAATGATCATAATGATGACAATATTCCTTCTTCAATTAACTGGCTTTAGTCCCCTGGATTTCTGAATTCTGACTTTAATTTATGCCAAACAACTTGATGTCAAAGAAGAATAATAGCTGATTTCTGTGTACTGCTATAAAGTTTATCAAGCATTGTACAAACATTATCTCATTTGAGCCTTATAATAGCCCTGAAGCAAGCACTACAGTTATTATTCCCATTTTATAGATGAAGACACTGAGGCTCAGAGAGTTTAAGAAAATTGCTGATAATCATATATCTAGATTTAGAGTCCAGATTGAAATCTACACCTTCCTGACTCCAAGTGATTTCCCAAGTTTTCTTTATTTAGAAAGATAAAGGTCAGTTTCTACCCATACTTTCAGATTTTCAAGGACCCTAATTCCCTGAATATTAGTATTTCCAGGGATAAAACTCACCTCCTGAAAATCTGGAAACTGGAAAGATTCCAGAAGGAACAAAGCAGAAGCAAAGATCACCCATGTGCTGACCATGGCCAGAGAAAAAGTAGCTCACACTTTGCTGAAGTCTTCCCTCTGTATTACACAAAATCCAGTCTTACAGAAAAGACAAATTCAGAATTTAAAACAGCTATGTTGAGGAATGGAGATCCCAAGAGGGAAATCTGGTCAATGTCAAATGTGACAGCACAGTTGGGAGGGAGCTATTAGGCAATGTTTACTCATTAGGAGACTTGCAAGGTTAAGAGGTCTGAGATCGTTTATATTATACAACAACCAAATGGAGAGGAAGAAGTTAGAAAAGAGGCTGTTTCTAACAGCAAAAAGATTCAACGCCACAGTGGATATTTTTATACCATAGGACAGAAGGGATGAAATTTGGCTGAACTCTCAGTTTAGTATGTAAAATTGACTCTGTGGGGCATGTGACTTCCCCCTGTGATATACTTCTTGCTATTGTGTTATTGGATTTGATTCCATAGTTTTGGCATTTTCCCAAAGTTTCATGCAGTCATGGTTGCTTGCCTTGACAGAGTGAAACATGGAAGAATGTGCTGGGGAATTTCAGTCAATGAACGGGACCCTGTTCCCTTGGTATTTAAAAAAACCAGGGATGACTCTTAGTCCTCAATCTGTTTAGGGCTTGACTAAATCAAAGCAAAAGAGCTTCAGTGGTCTCCAAAGTAGAGCACATTTATCCTAGGACTATGCAAGACAATACATTGAAGGGCAGGACGAAACTATTGGAATTTCTCTTTATATCTTTATTTAAACAAATAAGAAAAAAATTCATTTTTACTAATGTTTAACATGTGACATGGGTTAACACTGGCTCTTTGACTCAGTCCATATGTGAGATGGTCACATAACATGATCTTTAAGTTCCAAATAGAATCCTACCTTCTACAGGTAACCTCCCCCAACCCCTCTTAATTCTGGTGACTTCCCTCTTTTAATTATTTCCTATTTGCCCTCTATATAGCTTGCTTTGTATATGTTTGCTTGCATGTCATCTCCCCATTTGACTGTAAGCTCCTTGAAGGCAGGGACTTTGCCTTTTTTTTTTGTATCCTCAGCACTTAGCACAATACCTGACATTTTATGTTTATTTTTGACTGATATAATACATATGGTAGACAAGATATCCTAAGGGAACTGTGGGTGTTCTGCTACGTGCAAGCATGGATAGTGCTCCCTCCATTTGTTTAACATGCTTTTGACATATTACAACATATGTCAGTATACACATGCCCAGACAAGTGACTTTAAAAATTCCTGCAAAGAGGGGCGGCTAGGTGGCGCAGTGAGTAGAGCGCCGGCCCTGGAGTCAGAAGGACCTGAGTTCAGTTCCGGCCTCAGACACTTAACACACACAAACAAAAACCTAGCCGTGTGACCTTGGGCAAGTTACTTAACCCCAATTGCCCTCCAAAAAGCAAAAAAAAAAAAAAAATTCCTGCAAAGAAACCAAAGACTATACTAATAATAAAGGCACAAGTAAACAATAAAATGATAAAACTGGCCCTTCTTCTGCTCCTTCGACAAGCTCTTTGTCAACCACATTGTGAGGTTAAAAAAAATGATGGTCTAATCAAATCTGAAAAGATGGCACCCTGGAATTGAAATTATCAAGAACATTTGACATGAATTTATTTTCACTATTGTTAATTATGAACCTTGCCCTACACATATATTATGCCTTGCAATATTAGCTAATGATAGTATAAAGCCATCATAATTAATGGCATTTAAAAACTAAGCATTTAAAGCCCCAAATTAGATGTGTGCCACCCATGAAAATTCTCATATCTCCTAAAATTTGGAAACTGAATTTTCTTGTTTAAAATCTCTAAAATGAAGAGTTTCAGTGGGTTTTTTAACCCATCTGTTTAAAATATAAAAATACAATATCTTCTAATTAGTTTGCAACAACTAACGTCAAAGGAGATAGAAACATACTAGCTGATTCCAACAAAAACCTTTATATAACCGGTGGAATTGCGATGAAGATGGCCGCTTGAACAGAAGCCGACCAAATAGCTCCCACAGACCTACTCCAGCAAAAACCCTGAAATTTGCACTAGAACAAACAACGATTTTTTAAAATTCAATGAGAAACTACAGGAAGCAATTTCTCCCATCACAAAACTGCACAAAAGTTTAGCCAGAAGCCCACACATAATAACGAAAGGGGCTATCAGCAAAGCCATCACCAGCCAGAACAGGCAAAGGAACGGACAGTCTCGTAGGGCAGAGTCCTATATAGGCTCTGAGGTTCTGTGTCCGGAGAGATCAAGAGTGGAAGTCCCCATCAGGAAGTCCCAGAGAAGTGAAAAATCCCCAATGTGGTCATAAAGTCTCAGGATAAGGACCCTGGAAGCCCTGGAGAATAGGAGTAACCAGTATGGCACAGCAATGCTCAGCATGAGACAGAGAAAGTACCCAGAGTCTCCAAAATTCATATTGCATTGTCCTGAGATGACACAGAGAGACCTAAGACTCTAGCATTCTGAACTTCAAAGATCTAGGGGAGATTAACTCTGGTTGCTGTAAATTGGTACAGGACCACAGGTAATTCAGAACTAACCACTTTACCCTAAATTGGAAAATGGGGATGAAATCTGGTCCTGGCATAAACCCACAAAAGCTAGAGAGATGAATAATCCAAAGACACCACCAGTGTCTGGATATCCCCCCCAAAGAAGGAGAGAATAACTTTGTAACAGCTCCAAGCAGAGATTCAGAGGGGCAAGAAATGATTTTCCACAAGAATTTCATGAATATTTAGAAGAAATGAAATTATGAAAATGAAACAAAAGCTCTGGAGGAGAGGATTGGAAGGAGAATAAGTAACTTAGAAGAGAAAGTGATCAATCTTACCCAAATAAGAGACTCCTGAAAATGAAAACAGACTGAACAGAACAATGAATCTAAAAAAAAGCAAAAAACATTAAAACAAAATCAAATGCCTTAAAAAATAGAAAAAATAAAATAGATCTCATCTTGAAAAATAACTGACCTAGTAAACAAATCAAGGAAAGATCATTTAAGAATCACTGGACTCCTTGTAAGCCTTCATTAAAAAAGAAAGGAAGGAAAAAATCATAAAGGAATGTTGGCCAGATCTATTAGAACTAGAGGCCAAAGTTAAAAAAAAATTCACCAATCATCTTCTTAATGAAAAAAAAAAAAAAAAGTCCCAGGAATGTTACAGCCAAAATCCAGGGCTCCTATGTCAAAGAAAAATTACTGCAGGCATCTAGAAAGTAGTTCAAATTGCAAGGCATATAACAAGCATTTATTTATTAAGCTGCCTTTAAGTGCTAGGTGCTGTGCTTAGCCAAGGAGCGAATCAGAATCACACAAGACCTGACTACTTCTACAATAACTAAAAGATCTTGAAATATAATATTCCGAAGGGCAAAAGATATAGGATTACAAGAATAATTTATCCTACAAAGCTGTGTAGTCCTACATGGGGAGAAAAATGAACCTTTAGAGGATTTTCCAAGCATTTGTGATAAAATAACTTGTTATAAGAAGAAATTGTATTAAGTCTGGGAAAAAGATAATTGCCCACAAGCTCTACTTGTTTTTTTTTCCTCTATGACATTAGTGAATTTATTTTATATGAAAAGTTCTAAGGTCAGTCACAATGACTCTGCACTTCCAGTTAGGAAAATTCTTAACACCTAAGCAGAAGTTTAATTCTCTGCCTAGCTTTACATTTCTCCCTCTCTCTTTCTCCCTCTCATTAACTTGTGGCCTCATTCTGGTTGAGGCAAAAAAAAGTTCACTGGAAACATTTAGATGACTAAACAATAGATTATATTATAATGTCTGTGAACTGAGAGTCATCAGGAGGGGAAATTGGGAAAGGAACTGACCCTTATTTCCTCTCAGCCTGGGCACTGCTCTCCAAAATGCCTGTAGAGCTGGCCTGTACAACCTGCGACCTGCCAAAAAAAAAACATTTTTCACAGGCAACCCAAAATCTTTTGGTTGTACAGACCTGTATAGAGCAACAAAAACACAAACATACTTCCTGATCTTGAAGGGGGATGGAAAATAAAAGAACTAGATAGGGAATAATTGAACAAATTTTGGTATGTAAATGTATTGAAATATTATTGCACAATAAAAATGCTGAAAGAGGTTTTATTTCAGAAAATCCTGAATAACATGAACTGAATCCAAATAAAATGAGAACCAGAAAAAAACAATTTATATGGTAACAGCATTGTAAACAAAAGTAACATTGAAGGGTTAAAAATCTCAGGCCAATGCAATGACCAACCCTCTCCCCAAGAGAACCTATGATGAAGCCCTTAACACACATCCTGACAGAGAGAGAATAGATTTAAGAGACATGCTTTTTTTTTAATATGGCTATTGCATAGGTCCATTTTGTCTTATTTGTGTCATCTGTGTTTCTTTCTTTTTTTGCTTTTTGGAGGGCAATTGGGGTTAAGTGACTTGCCTAAGGTCACACAGCTAGTGTGTGTGTGTGTGTGTGTGTGTGTGTGTGTGTGTGTGTGTGTGTGTGTGTGGCCAGATTTGAACTTAGGTTCTCCTGACTCCGAGGCCGGTGCTCTATCCACTGCTACCTAGCCACCCCATCTGTGTTTATTTCTTAAAAGGGGTGGGTTTGGATTTTTTTTTTTTTGGTCTCCATTTTTATTAGAGGAAGGAGAGAGAAGGGTGGGGGTTAATAACAGGGATGGCAAGAAAAAGAGGGGCCATTGAATCTTTTTTAAAAATTTACCAGAGAATAGAGGAAAATTCGGATGAAGCAAAAACAAGCAGAATAGTTTTGAAAGTATGTGAAATTTATTATATATGTTTAAAAATTAACAATATAAACTGCAGATTTACAGTTTAATATATAGTTCTGTTTTGCTGTTTACATGGAAATACTCTTTTTCAGTGTTTAAGTTTAAAATTTTAAAATAAATATAATTAATAACATAATGTAATCAGTATAGCCCACAAAGCACTTCTTCCACTTAGGTCAATGGATCTTTGTGAGGCATCCTTTAAGATGTGACAGCTATTATCATGAGCTATCAAAATAAAATGTACTTACTTAGAACCAGATCTTTGAATTTCTGCATCATTGTATTAAACCAAGATTTTAAAGAAACAATGAAGCATATTCAATCACATTGCTCTTCCTAAAAATATTAAAAATTCAAATGAGGGCAAAAAGGGGTTTTGTACCACTGATAAAATTTTAAATTATTTAAATATTATCTCATCCTTTTAAAATGTCTATTTTTGTTTTATAATATTCATATTAGTTCACTACATTATAATATACGTATACATAATTTATAAATAGAAATATGCATGCATATATGTATGTTAGAAGTGAGTGCATAGTTAAATTCTTTACTGATAGGGAGTCAAAAAAAGTTTGGAAGTGACTGCGATAGAACACACTACAGCCTAGGGGATCCTTCATTGTGGTAATGAACACATCTGTTCTGGTTTGACCTGGATGACTGCGCCATCTAGAGGCAGCTTGGTGCAGTAGTGGTTAGAGTACTAGAACTGGAAGCTGAAAGATGTGTCTGTGTCACCCCAGGCAAGTCACTTAACCTCAGTCAGCCAGTTTCCTCATCTGCAAAATGGATAATAATAGCACCTACTTCCCAAGGTTTTTGTGAGGATAAAATGAAATTTTTATAAAGCTCTTTGCAAACCTCAAAGTGCTATATCGACACTACTTAAGATATATATGTACACATATGCACTTAAATACATACATGTATATTATTGGTGGGGATCCTTTGTTTTTTTAAGAGGACCAATGACATTACAGGCAGATGTGTAAATTGGATTTAAGTGAGGCAGAGCTACACCCAGTCCATGCCTTATTCTCTTTTCCAGAGGATCCAGTGGCAGGACTAAAGTCAAGGTAATGGCCTTCAGCCGCCTTCATGGGCCTTGAAACAGATTGTTCTCCTCTGCCTGTTTTGGTAGTCTTCATAGGCTTGGGGTAGACAGCACCCCCATCTCGCTGACAAGGTTGAGGCCTGTTGGTTACTCTCAGCCTGGTTTAGCCCATCCACCTTTACCTTGATGTGGTCTCTCCTTGGAGTCACAAGGGAGAGCTCAGTGCCAAGTATAGGGTGTATGGGGTGTTCAAGGGGGCCCAGCACCTCTGGTGTGAGGGCCTGCTGAGCTCTCGTCAGAGCCGCTCATCCACCTTCCGGGTCTACCTGGCCCTGTGCGTGTGTCTACATATACACACGTGTGTATCTATTATATAGATACGTGACAAACACTGGGCTAGAATGAATGAATGCGCATTTATTAGCGTTAGAAATATAAACAGAAAAATGGAGACAGTCCAAGTTCTCAAAGAGAGGAAGAAAGTGCCAGAGTGGAGAGGGAGAGAAGGAAGGGGGGAGGAAAGGAAGGGGAGGAAAGGAGGGAAGAGGGAGAAGGACTAAGTGACGGGAGAAGACGAGAGAGAAAACGGCTAGAGAGCAGCCAAGCAGAGGTACCAACTCTACTTCTTGGTGTTACCCCTATTGCGGTCCCCCCCAATTCCTCACTTCCTACGTGCCTCCCCCCTTACCCCCTAGCGCGCTTTCTTCTCTCCCTGAGAACTCAGGCTGTGACCGCCAAATCCAACAACCCAATCTCTGCTCTCGGGCCCCCGACTTGTGTCCCTCTCCACCCTAAGTAACGACGCAAACCTATATACACCCTCTTCGGAACTCTGCTAATAGGATCATCTGTCCCAGCCGGCCGGGAGAGCATGGACTTCCGGCAGAGCCGCGTGCGTAAGTATGTGCATCAACGCGTGCGTGCGTGCGGAGCGGCAAGGGAACCGCTAATGATCGGGCTACGGAAGCCGGCTCGCTTCTTTCTAGCGTGCTGAGAGCTGTCTAGTTTCCAAGGAGTAGAGGCTGGAGACGGGTCTCTGAGCCTTCGGGGCAGGACAGGCCTTGAGGTGAGTGAGGAGATGGGAAAAGAAGCCCTGTGTCCCTAGAGAAGGCTCGGGCCAGGGCGGAAGGAGACGCCGAGCTCGCGGGTGGGTCTGAATCCGGCTCACGCACGGGCTCTTTTTTTCCTCAGCTGCCTCGGGGTCCTCGGATGGCGCCGAGATGAAAGTGAAGGCTGAGCTAGCTAAACCTTCCAAGGACCTTGCTGTGGCCAAGCGGGAGATTGTCAAGAAGTCTGATCGGAAAAAGCAAAAGAAGAAATTCTGGAAAAAATACCCCAAGGCGGCAACAGAAGCTTCCAAGAAACCTGAGAGTAAGGGTGCCCAGGCGGGGGCGACGCTGCCCCCCAAAGGGCCGCAAGAATTTTCCCACAACTGGAAGGCCTTGCAGGAGGTAAGGTGTGAGCGTGGTTCCCAGCAAGGTCCCGTAGAAAGTCGCCACATCCAGGCGCATCCTGGGCGACTCTGAGCAAGGCACCTAGTTTCTCCAGGCCTCAGTTTCCTCATCTGTAAAATGAGCCATTTGGAATTCGATACCCTTTTCGCTCCAGAGCCATGAACCATTTTCTTTGAGTTGTTTTTTTTTTTTTTCTGGACTTCTCATGGCACGGACCACATACTTTTTAAATGAAGGGGAGGCAATGATGTTTCTGTTTAACACTAACGGGACTGGAATTTAGGAATACTTCGAAAGATCCAGATATAATCATAAAAACATATAACACTTACTACATGCCAGGCACTTTATAAATATTATCTCATTTGACCCTTACAACAATCCTGGGAGGTGGATGCTGTTATTATCCCAATTTATAGTTGAGTAGACTGAGGCAAACAGAGGTTAACCGAAGTGCTCAGGGTCAAACATCTAGTACAAAATCTGAGGCCAGATTTGACCTTAAATCTTCCTGACTCTAGGACTTGTGCTCTATTCACTGTGCCACCACTTACCTGCTCTCAGTTTATGTAGTCTTTTTCCCTCCAAGGGAAAAGAAATCCATAAGGCAAAATAAAGAAATTTGGGTGAAAATTTTTATTTCAAAGTAAATTTGGGGGTCATTTTTTACAGTATACTATAAGTGAATAAAATAAGTTGAAGGACCTGTCCTAGGTTTGGGAAATCAGGGAAAGCTTCTAAACAAAAAGATCTGCCGCCAATCCATAGGTATTTATCGTGTTAGGTGTTTGAAATTCTGTAGAAATAAGGAACAGGTGTTAGATTGGAAGCAACAACAGGGCTAATTTAGACTGAAATAATATATGGATATAAATGAAGGTCTTTTTTACATTTAAACAGAAGCTGAATTTCAAAGAAAAACTAGAGTTGAAAATAATCATTATTGTATAAGTGAAAAAGAGGAACTCTTTGAGAGTAAAGACAATTTCATTTTTTGTTGATATACTTGGCACGTAGTAGTCATTTAATAAATGTTTGTTAAGTTTAAGTGATGTTGCCTAAATGATTATGGTAGGAAAGGATGTTCTTAGAAATAGAACCATAAATTTTGATTGTTTAATTGCCAGGTTAAAATGTGGGTTTCTTTGGTTCTTAACAGCTGTTGAAACAAAACACACCAAATCCAGAAAAGTCTCTTCCTGCCTCTCCAGGGAATCCCAGAAAACAACCCAAAAGCTATCACCAGAATGGCAGAAGTGTTTCCAAAAAGGAAAAACATGGTGATGTAGAACTACCAAAGGTGGCAAGCAGAATAGGCCAACCTTCCTCTAAGGGTTCTATTTCTTTAGGATCTTTGAATGACACAGAGGTTGTCCCTCATAAAAAGTACAGTGAAACAAAGGGCACAAGCAATGGAACTGAAACCAAGAAAAGAAAAAATGGTGGCCTTCACCAGAAAATAGGGGGCATCAAGCATGAGAAGAGGAAAGCAGAAGAATTAGTTCCTCCTCCACCCACAGAGTGAGTATTGGACCTCCTGGATTCCTTTGGAAATGGAATTTATCTAATTATAGCAAATAATAATCATTTGAGGAAGAGAAAACATCCTAATTGCCACAGATGGCCTCCATGGTTTTTGTACTACAGCTGGGCACTGGGTTTTAAAAATAGGAGGGCTAAGTGGAACAGTGAGTTAATGTTGCTGCCTCCTTGATGTGAAAATTTATTTGACTTGTTTATTATAGAAATGAGCTTTAGAACATGGATCTACTAATTCCTTTGACCTGTGCTTGATAGAAACCACATGAGTGACAAGTTCAAAACAAAGCCAGGGTCAAAATGTCATAATTCAAAACACACAGGCCGTTTAAAGCAGGGGTTCTCAACCTGAAGTCCATGAACTTTTTTTTTTTAACTATTTCAATATAATTAGGGTTTTCTCTGTGCTATTTTATTTTATTTAGGTTATGTTATTTTATGCAATTAAAAAAGTTCTACATTCAGATGCATAGGCTTTACCATGCTGCTGAAAAGGTCCATTACATAAAAAAGCTTACAGACTTCTAAAGAATCCTTCGGGGCGGCTAGGTGGCACAGTGAATAGAGCACTGGCCCTGGAGTCAGAAGGACCTGAGTTCAAAGCCAGCCTCAGACACTTAACACGTACTAGCTGTGTGACCTTGGGCAAGTCACTTAAACCCAATTGCCCTGCCTTCTCCCCTCCAAAAAGCAAAAAAAAAAAAAAAGAATCCCTTCTACACACTTTCCCTACATTGGCTTTGGGAGCCAGCCATAGCTCTCATGACAGCTTATCTGAAGGAAATGGAGCAGTGAATTTTTTCCTTTTTTGGTGCTAAGTTTCTTTTCTTTGTCTTTTAGATCAGACATCTGGTTTGATGATGTAGATCCTAAGGATATTGAAGCTGCCATTGGTCCAGAAGCTGCAAAAATAGCCCGAAAAAAACTGGGTCTGAAGGAAAGAAATCTGTCACTGGTGAAAGAAGGGGCATTTGAAGGGTATGTTGAAGGTGTTTTGGGTTTTTTTTTTACTTTGGGAGAGGAGAGGTGTGCTACATAGAACAGGTGGTACACCAGAGTCTTCAAGGGCAAAGATGGGTTGCCTCCCTTTTCTTTGATAGGCAATGTAAATAATCTTCCATGAAGGATCTCTTTAGTTAAATGGAAATAACTCAGGGCATTTTGTCACTTTAGTAACAGGCAACATCAGGGTAGTGAATCATTTGTGCCCCTGCTGTTAAGTTACAAATGTGCAGATTCACCCTTACTCGAGGTGTTTTTAACCTAGACCTTTGGTACTCTCTCAGCATGACCAAAGCTGTAGCTATGGATTGTGAGATGGTGGGAGCAGGGCCAGATGGGGAAGAAAACATCCTTGCCCGAGTGTCCATTGTGAACCAGTTTGGGAAGTGTATCTACAACAAGTACGTCAAGCCAACAGAGAAAGTGACTGATTACCGAACAGATGTCAGTGGGATTCGGCCAGAGGACATCAGACATGGTAAGCAGAGTGCCTTTCATAACACCAAAACCACCCTGAAAGAATTACTACCAAGGACCTAGGGACAAAGGGAGAAAAGGCGTGAATGCCATGTGACAAAGGACTTAACAATGAAACTTGTGTCAGTAATTCTTTTGGAGGGAAACTTAGGAATTCACCCCTTCGAGAGGAACAGAATTTGGGCCTTAACTGTTCTGAAGCCAGGGACAGTGTTCTTTATTTTTGTTTGTGTTCTCATGCCATACTTATTAAAATCCAGTGTGTTTTATTGTAGGAAATCAAGTAAGGCTCAGGTGACTGAGGCCTTCTTATTTATAGAGAAAATCCATGTTCTGGATTTAGGTCTTTGTGCCCTCTCTCCCACTGCTGTGCAACTATGGACAAGGTGTTTCACACCTTTGAGCCTCCTGAAAAATGATGAAGATTGGACTGAATGCTCGCTCTCTCTCTCTCTCTCTCTCTCTCTATCTCTCTATCTATCTTTCTCTTTCACTCAGGTCCTTTCCAGAGCTAATGTTCTGGAATTTGTAATGTTCTGGAATTTTGTAATTCAAGTTTTAAGGAAATTATTTTGAACAAGGCTGATTTTTTGCCCTTTATATTTAAGAATAGCTCCTCCTAAGACCCTCTTCTGATGCTCCACTGAGGTGTGGACATGACCCCCTGGATTCATGAAGGCTTTACCAGTGATATGCAGATTTTGGTAGATTCTACCAAACTGGAAAAGCTTCAGGTATGGGCCCAGTGATAGAGAAGCTCATCACCAGATTGGTTGCAATATGTTGAAATTTTTAGCTAAAAACTCTCAGTAATAGTCATCTCCCACAATGTAGAAAGGTTACAGTCTTGTTAATGGAAGCAGATTGGGTTGGGGCAGAGTGATGACATGAAAGGTTTTTGAAAGAATTTAAATGACAGCATTGAGCTTCTCTTGACCTTCGTTCCCCCATTACATCTTGTCTTTGTAGAACACAGTGCTTATTTGGTTGCCTTCTTTATCTACCTGAATTGAAGGAAAGGAATGTTTGGAGCCCTACATGCTTCTCATTCCTTCAGCGTTCCTCTCTGCCTGTCCCTAAATTGACTATTATTTTTGAAGTTATCCAGCTAATGCTTTTTCTCAGGTATTTGTGGTGATTATTTGGGATTTGCAAGCATGTATACAGTTCAGGAACCAAGGGTCTTTGTGGACGCTTTAATGGTAATGTTTCCAGCAGGAGCTGGGAGTGTCACTGTCTTGCCGATTATGGCTTTTCTCAGTAGACTAACCTGCTTCTCCACCATTCATTTGTTCCCATGTTACTAAAATAATGTTTTTGGGGGCGCTTTCAGGAGAAGAGTACCAGGTTGTCCAAAAGGAGGTGGCAGAACTTCTTAAAGGCAGGATTCTAGTTGGACATGCCTTGCATAATGACTTAAAGGTACATAACTCCAAGTAACCTAACTAAGCCATCTTTATTTTTACTGTAATTGTTTATGCCTGTACTGTGCCAATCAGTTTAGGTCTTTACATGCATACCAGGGACCTAAACTCTGGGTAAATTATATTTGTGCTATAGAATTTGGGGTCCTTCACAGAATCATTCTGTTACTTTCTTTTTGAGTAAAAAGTCTTTAGGGTGGCCATCAATTTGGAATTTCTCCCAGATGATAAGAGAGGATTGAAGCTTACTCTTCTGACCACAGAATAGCCTTTCTTCTGAAGCTCTGCTTCCATATCTCCATGGATGTGCTTTTTTTCCTCTAAGTATCACTAAGAAACCCAGACCTGACTTAGAGTCTGCTCTGGCAACACGTTCTATGTTATTTTCTTTCATCCAGCACATCTTGCCATTATGTTGTTATATTGTTATTATATAACTATCAGTATTATTTGTTATTATATCTAATCCCATACTAGATGATGAGTACATGGGCACGGGGTTTCTTAGTCGCTTTCATGTCCCCTACAGTGTTGGAGTGGACACTCAGTAAATATTGAATTGACTTGAAACCTAAAGAAAAAGTGTGACTCTATAGGTTGTGGGTTAATGGTTTATGCCAACCTGTTCCAAGTTTGCCTAGATTGGGTGGCTGTGATGTCACTTGACAAGGTAACATCAATTTATGTTTGTCTCAGCTTTTTGGCAGGACAGGGTGGGAGTCTCGTAATTCAGGTTTGTGATTCTTAATTGGTTTTGTTGTTTTTTTTTATTCCAGATTCTACTTCTTGATCATCCTAAAAAGAAGATACGGGACACACAAAAATACAAACCTTTCAGGACACAAGTAAAGGTAGGCAACATTTTTGGAGAAAGAAAGTCTATCTGATTGTTCAGTGTGTCAGTTTAATCTCAGTTGATACCAGTTGTTAGCAGTTCCACCTTATAGTGGGCTCATAGGTTTGATTTGTTTTTAGTCCTAGAAAAGGGAGGATAGTTTTAAATAAAGTAGATTGATGTTGGTTCCTTCATAATGTGTCATCTGGTTCATTTTTATGCTTTGATGTCTGTAATAGGATTTTTTATATATGTATGTATATATGGCTTTTATATATGTATGTATATATGGCTTTCACAACAAAGTTAATACTTCCTTTCAAGAAAAGGACAGTCTGGGGCGGCTAGGTGGCACGGTGAGTAGAGTGTCGGCCCTGGAGTCAGAAGGACCTGAGTTCGGATCCGGCCTCAGACACTTAACGCACACAAACAAAAACCTAGCCGTGTGACCTTGGGCAAGTTACTTAACCCCAATTGCCCTCCAAAAAGCACAAAAAAAAGGACAGTCTGAGAAATTGAAGCAAAGAAGGCTTAACATGGAATAATTATTCTTTATCCATATCATTTCACTTAAATTTATTGCCAAATACAATTTGATAAAATGGACACTCAGTACATTTTTGCAAGTGACAGTAAACAGAGGTGGTATTGTCTAGTAAGGGGTCCAGCATTGCAGACAGGAGGGCCTACACTCCTGACATCCTAGCTGTGTGACCATAAGCCAGTCCTGTAACTTTTCACCTCCCTAGGCCACTCTGTGAGACTGTAAATTACACATAATTTGCCATTCAACATTGGCGAAAATGTAAAAAAGAAAGGAAGTTATTGGTAACCAAGTAGTGCCAGGGTAGCACCTTAGGTAATAATTACTTGGCAGGGGCAACTGTCCTGAATACCAGAGACTTAGATTTGTTTGGTGACAGGTAAACTAGAAGACATGTGATGTAGCTATGATGTGATACCCCACTCTTTCCTTACTTAGGTCTGTGATCACCATTAACCAAAATTGCCCTCTTTTTACCTTTTAGTCTAGGCTCTCATTGTCCACTGGGCTTTGTCAAATCATTTAGGAAATCATCCCTACTTTGACAAAGAGTTTAAATCCTTCCCAAACAGTGTTTATGTAATACAGGCTCTCTCTTTTATTATCATTTCCTTTGCAGAGTGGAAGACCATCTCTGAAACTGCTCAGTGAGAAAATTCTTGGTATCAAAATACAGCAGTCAGAACACTGCTCGGTAGGTGACCTTTGTGGACAATAGCATCAGGCAGATTTCACTGTCATCACCAACCATGGCTTTCTGTTCCTGTCCTTGCATCCAGGTTGTCTTATAAACTATCACCAAGCAAGTGGGAGGCATAAGAGTAGATGTGTAGTTATATCCATGTGAAAGGGCACCTAAATGAGATGACACCCTGCCCTATTATTTTGACCTCCCTGTCTAATTTGGTTTTGTTCTCTTGACTTCCAGATTCAAGATGCCCAGGCAGCAATGAGGCTCTATGTAATGGTGAAAAAACACTGGGAAGGAACCATCAAGGATAAATATAAACTACAAAAGAGAGAAAATGACAAAGCATAACTGAGCCCTCCTTGTCACCATTTCTGCTGCCTACTGGCCGGTTCTTCAACAGTGTGGTCATGTCCCCAGAAGAAACCTAACAAGGGCCTTCTTGAACCATGGGAAGGGCAGGGTATTTGGTCAACTTACCCGATCTTTTATCTGTTGATTGTGTAGCCCTTGGAGTTGGCACAAATGAAATATTCCCAAAGATGGTTACTTTTTGGAGAAATTTTCAAAATTGTGACCATAGAAGATGTATGTTACTAAAGAGGAATTGTGACCTGCTTCAGATACAATAGCACTTGCCCAGGAGCTCGCAGTTTCTTATTTGCATTCCAGAAATCACTGTTAACATCAGAGGCATAATTAGAGTGTAGGTAAGGGGGTCTTTGTGGAGGAATGGCCTTTTCTCTGGGCAGTAAAGATCAGAGATTGGTTCTGGGCTTCAGTGAAACTGTGCAGCTCCCAGTAATCAATTTTCAAAATTAAATGATTTCATCAGCACATACAGTGATGTGATCACTTTCTGGGGTCAATGCAACAGGATGTGTATAACAGGATGCATACAGTATGTAACTGGCTTGTTACTTAGGATCAATGCCTTCTTACTCTGCCTTTCTGCTCTCGAACTGTGTGTGCCAAATGGTCTCATGGAGTATTCTGGGGATAAATGGAAGGGAGCAGTATCTAGGAATCTAGTAGACCCAGAGCAGCCAGGCAACTCTGATTCTCTAATTTACCTTGCTAAAAATTGACTGAAGAAGCTAAGAGACCTGAATATTTCCCATCTGAATCAGTTGTGGCTGCCACAAGGAGAAAATATCCTATCTGGCAGACTACAGATGAAGGCATATACACCTAATACCTTCCCAGGAGACTTGTCTGAAAGATGTCACATTGTTTCTACCCAAATTTAAACTTTTCTTTTTCTGATTTCGTGGTGTCTGCAAAGGGTACTTTTTTCAAACTAGAGCCCCTGAAGGAGGCCTCTACTGTGAGAATAATTTGACTTCCCAGAATCCCTAAATTACACTTAAATTACATTTAGATGATATAAATTAGAAAATTTTGGTTGATTCCTTCTAATCAAAATGTCTGTTAGTTGTTCCAGCCATAACCTTACTTTAAACACAAACATCCTGAAATATAAAAGGCACCTCTAAGAATTGCATTCTTAGGAATGATTTGGGAGGGCAGGGGAGGATTTATGTTTATTTTTAAATAAATAATTTATTGACCTGATATTTGAGCTTAAGAAGTCTATTGTTTGATCACACTGAAACCAAAGGATGGATCAGCTTTATAGATATAGTTCAAGATGACTGCCTCTAGAACTGCCTGAGTTTATTTTTTTCCTAATATCAGAAGTTACAAAGAAGACATACTGTGCTAATTAAAGTATGTACAAAGCTGAAAGACTTAGTTGTTCCATATTTTCTGGGTGACAAGTAGGATTTGTTGATTGTGTTCTTATTTTCTTCCTTGATTAAGTTAATAGCTGATGCAACTTTTTTTTCATCAAGTGCCATTAACTCCATGGAAGTTGATCAAAGGCTTACACAACCCTCAGGTTCTACAGGGTTAGCCAACCCTTTGGTGAGAGCACTGACCAGAATTTCCTTTGAGCCCTGAATCCAATCCAGAGTCAAAAGTTTATTGATTTATACAAGCTAAAGATAGATGAAATTAATTATTCCCCTTTATTATGTATCTGTAAACTCTTGTTAGAGACAAATTGCTTTTAGGAGTAAGAGTTCTTCCAAAAATCTTTACAATTAAGGAAAAGCAACACTTTCACCAGCCGAGTATGTGGTGATAAAAGAGCAGGGTCTTATTTTTTTTCCAGTTTTTCACATCCACAAGATGGCACAACTATGATGTCTCATGATAGGACAAATATTTTCCTTAATGACCTTTTGCATTTCTTCGTTCATGAGTCTGTTCTTGACTCTACTTTAGGAAGTGACTCATTCATTTTCTTAATTGTCTTCGTAGCAAGTTTTAAGAGCTCCTAGAAGTAGAAGACAAAATTTGACTTTTCCATACAAGGACACAGAACTTGGGTAGATTTGTAGAAAGGAGTGACACAATTTGGTTATAATAGATGTTATGAGAGGCAGCATAGCATAGTGCAAAGAGGACTGCCCCCAGAGCCTGGAAGATAGACCACACACTAAAGAGTTCTCTATGCTGAAGAGATCAGAGGTCTGGACAATGAATAAATAGATCTTTTGTGTTGCATGAAAATAATATTGAATGGGAACTTTTTAAAAAATTTTAATTGAAATTCACATATAACTTTAAATTTATTTTAGCCAGTAACCACACAAACCTGGTGTTGGGGAACCAAGGAAAATAGCCAGAAGGTGATTACAGACAGCAGCCTACAATCTATGTGATAGGCTACTAGATTCAACCTCCAAACTTCATAACCAGAAAATATCAGAGCCTCAAAGACTGGTGTACCCAAATGGTTTGCATGAGGATATACTCTGACTTACCTCACTTGATGTAAACCTTGCTTGGATTTCCAGCAGCATTTCATCTATGTTATTAGAGAACATCTCCAGCATAATCTCATCTGTTGGACAAAGGAAGGGAAAATAGCTTTCACTGTTCAACATAGAGATTTCCATGGAAAATTCACCCCCAAAATTCCTGGGTTCATCTTTGTATATTTCTCATATTCAGTTTGTTAAGGTGTCAGGAATCTTGGAGGTTATCTGATTCAGCCTTAAGTTTTAGGGAGAGCACTAACTGCTGGAGAGGTCAGGAAAGGTTTCCTGTGAGAGGTTGGTGGCACCCAAACTCAGTCTCGAAGGAAGCCAGAGATTCTAGGATGGACATGGGTGTAGAGCATGGTCCAGGTGTGAGGGGCTGCCTTTGCCAAGGACTACCAAGGTATGTTGAATTGGGATATAGCTAGTATGCCATTTTTTAACTTTAAAATGTACTGGCGGCAGGGGCAGCTAGGTGGCGCAGTGAGTAGAGCACCGGCCCTGGAGTCAGAAGGACCCTGAGTTCGGATCCGACCTCAGACATTTAACACACAAGCAAAAACCTAGCCATGTGTGACCTTGGGCAAGTTACTTAACCCCAATCGCCCTCCAAATAAATAAATAAATAAATAAAAATGTACTGGCGGGGGAGGGGGAGGAGGGAGGGCAGCGCAACTAGGTGGTATAGTGAATAGAGCACCAGCCCTGGAGTCAGAAGGACCTGAGTTCAAATTTGACCTCACACACTGGACACTAGCTGTGTGACCTTGGACACTTAAGTCACTTAACCCCAATTACCTTGCTAAAAAAAAACAAACGTACCGAGTGAGCTGTGTTCAGGGTCCTTTGTCAAATGCTCCCAGTCTAGTTGTCTGTTTTTGAAGAGGACCATTAACATCACAGCGATGTTTTGACTTGTTCATGAATTGGATTTAAGAAAGGCAGAGCTGCACAAAGTCATCAGCCTCACTCTTCTAGTCATCCAAGTGCAGTGGCAGGACAAAAGTCCAAACAAATGTGATGGCCCAGGATGCAGTGAATGACCTTGGTATCTTCAATGTCTGACCAAGCTCTAAGCACTCCACAGCACCTGCTTTGGCCACCGGAACGAATTGTTCCTATCTGCCCTTTCCATAGGGGTAGGGGGTGGAGGTGGGAGGAATAGGTCTTCACATGCTTGAAGTGTAGAGTCCAAGAGTGAAGAACCTGTGGCCTCAAGGCCAAGAGTGCAGCTCTTTGAATCCAAACTTCTTTGTTTTGTGAAGTTTGGATTCAGTCAAGAGGCCACACTTGACAACCTAGAGGGCTACATGTGGCCTCAATGCCACAGGTTTCCACCCCTGAAGGAAGACATTGTCCAACTCACCAACAGGTTTGAGGCCTGTTGGTTGACTTCAACCTGATTTTGCATCATCTGCTGGCATGGTTTTACCAGGATGTGGTCCCTTTGCATGCTACAGTTTCTTGGAGCCACAGGTGAGAGTTGGGTAAAGATGGACACCAAAGGTGGGTGAGCAATCCTGAAAGAGGCTTGGCAAAGGCCTCACACCAGAGATGCTAGTCCTTGAATGCCCAGTCTGTTAATAGTTACGCAGGTAGGGGTGGCTAGGTGGTGCAGTGAGTAAGGCATTGGCCCTGAAGTCAGGAGGACCTGAGTTCAAATCCGGCCTCAGACAACACAAAAACTAGCCATGTGACCTTGTGCAAGTCATTTAACCCCAATTGCCCTCCCCCGCTCAAAAAAAATAGTGATGCAGGCAATAGAAATTCGAGTATGAAAATGCGTAAAAGCTATAACTTCGGAAGGGGGAGGTCTGCAAAGCTCAGGAAAACCATATGTAGACTAAAAGGTAGAATTTCGATGGATAGTGATAGGAGAATCATGTATAGGGAACAGCTTTAGTAAGATTGTGGAAGCAAGGAAATGGGAATCATGTTTTAGGATTAGCTAAATAGTTCAGTTTGATACTTAGAATTGGGTGAGATGACTGGCAAAATAAATTAAAACCAAGTGGCAGCCTTGAATACTAAGGAGTTTAGCCTTATCCTATAGGCAGTGGGGAGCTATTGAAGGTTTTGGAGCAAGAGCTTTCCGAAAGAAGAGCTTAGTAGCCTGTTCAAGATAAAATGAAGAGAGGAGAAACAGGAGACTTGCTATGGTCCAAGGTCTGGTGCTCCTCTGCTTAGTTGAGAGACTGAGTGGAACACTGCCATCTGCTGGCTATCTAGTCTGATGATGCTGCAGGAATGGATTTCCTCATTTAGTGCTCCATCTGGTCACTAGGAGAATGGGGGCATTTCTCTTCTGGTTCTTTACTGGGAGAAAGGGAGAAAGAAGGCCAAGAACTCACCGTATGAAACAAGCTCCGATAGCAGCATGCATATGTTCTCTACCACCTCTGGGTCATCCTTGTGTGCTTGGTAAGTTTCCTTGATCAAGGATATTCCAGAACTGTCCTCATTGATTACCACAATCCGAAAGGCTGCCAGCTCTGAAGAAAGGGATGAGAATGTCCTGAAAACATACATGGCTCATTCCATGAGGGTATGGCCACATGGTCATCTCATGGCAAAGTGGTAAGAGTTGTCTTTAGTAATAGTCTCCCTCCCTGAGGTATTTCCTCACCCTGAGGACACTTCTCTTTTGACATTCAGGATTTTAAAGAACCTCAGGGCTGAATAGGAATTTTGGAGATAAAATCCAGCCCCCTTATTTGAAAAGTGAGGAAACTAGGTTGCAGAGAGTGGAAGGGATTTGCCCAAAGAAAATTTGGCTCAAGGGGAAAAGCTAGAATTAAAACCCGCATGCTGACTCTCAGCCCAGTGATCTTGCCATTCAATACCCCACCTCTCAGTCTTCTGATCTCTGCCCTGATCTACCTTACCTAATCTCAAGAAAGGAGGTCAAGTTACTTCTCATATTAATGATAGCAGTCATTTACTACTGAGTGTGAATATAAACCACTATCATCTAGAATCAGAATATTAATGATAGAAGAAAACTTAGAGAACATCTAATCTAATTCCTCTGTCTTAGAAATAGGGAGACTTAGGGGTGGCTAGCTGGTGGTGCAGTGAATAGAGCACCGGCCCTGGAGTCAGGAGGACCTGAGTTCAAATCCAGCCTCAGATACTTAACATAAAAACTAGCTGTGTGACCTTGGACAAGTCACTTAACCCCAATTGCCCAGCCTTCCCCCCTCCAAAAATAAAAAAATTTTAAAAATTAAAAAAAGAAATAGGGAAACTGAGGCCCAGAGAGGAAGAAATTTTTACAAGGTCACACAGCTAGTCAGTAATAGTTACTGTGTTTGCATCTGAAGTCTGACCCATCATTGTGAATGCAAGGGCTTTATTCTCTCTCACTCTCCCCTCTTTCCCTCCCCCTAATGAAAGGAATCAGCCAACAAGTTAAGTAGAGGTGCTTCTCAGAGCCATTGAAATAACACCATGATGCAGGTAGTTACAGCCAAGGCCAGACCTGCTCTTCTTATTTTTTTTTTATTTTTTTAAAGCAATTGGGGTTAAGTAACTTGCTCAAGGTTACACGGCCAGTCATTATTTATGTGTGGGTGCTCATTTTCTGAGGCCGGATTTGATCTCGGGTCATCCCAACTCCGGGGCCGGCGCTCTTACTCACTGCGCCACCTAGCCGCCCCAAGACCTGCTCTTCTTGATAGCAGCAGTCCCCATTGGTCAGTAACGGCATTGTGGGACTGAGTTCATTCTCATTGTGGCCATTGGTTACTGGCAGTAATCCTGATGGACCTGGGAGGGTGTCCCAGGGTTAGAGACCACTTGTCCTTACTTGCTGGTAAGTTGGATATGAATTTCTAACTACTCAAAAGGGAAGATCATAGAATTTAGAAATGGAAAAATATCTTCGGCATCGTCTAGTTCCACCACCTCATCCCTCAAGTGGGGAAAGAACTCTATAGAGAGCATAGTCTGTCCTAGTTCATCAGGCCCATGAGGGGGTGACCAGATAACCCCCTGTCTTCATCCACCCACCCAGGCTCTCACCTGAAGTCCTTACCAGGCTGGCCAGCCCCAGGTAGGCATTATTCACCAAGACAGGTCTTTGCATATGCTTCTGGATACATTTCAGCAACAGGAGTGTCACATGCTCAAATTCACCTCCCTCTATGCAGTCTGTCACAGAATCCACATATGCAAAGTGGTCATGAGCTGAGCGTGGACCAAACCCAGCTTCCCCTAGCTCATGCCACAGCTGCCTCACACCCTCACACACCCTGTACACACCCTCACCTTGCAAGGATAGCACCCAGAGGGCAGAACAGGCAGCTTCTGCTCTGTCTCCATCATTGAGGTAGATATCTAAGATCTTCAAAATGAGTTGCACAGCCTCCTTTAGGGGTGTCTTGTTTGCCAGGACAGCTAAATGGATGGGAGGTCAAGATAAGTATGTAGCTTCAAGGCAGGTTAAGGTAAGTAAGCATGTGGCTTCAAGACCTGGGAATAGTCACTAAGGCAGAAGACTTGGTAGAAATGTGGAGAGCTTGTGATTCTCCTCCGCTATCCTCCAAACTGTAGAGTTTAGTCAGGTTTCCATTCATCCTGCCTCCCCATCCCCAGCCATGTTTCATATGTATAAGAGTTATCTGCAGAGAGGCAGGCCTCTCTTCTGATGGCCTGCATAGCCCTGTCCAAATACAGAAAAATATTAAAGGATATTAAGGATATTAATGCCAATTAATAAAATTGGCATTTATAGAGCATTTGAAGTTTGCAAAGCACCTCATTTTCACTAAAACATTTGGTCTTCATGACAGTTCTGTAAGGTTGGTCATGTAGGTATTTATTATCCCCATGTCCACTAATGAACAAAAACAAGTCCCCATTTTACAGATAAAGATACTAAGGATGTGAGCTGTGATGAGACTTACCTAGGGGTAGATTTCAAAACCAGGTACTGACCAGATGCCTCCTGACTCTAAGCTCAATACTCTCCAGACTGTTATTGCTGTTGCTGTATTATGTCTGCCTCTTTGTGCCTTAATTTGGGTTTTTCTTAGGCAGAGTGGTTTATTATTTCCTTCTCCAGCTCATTTTACAGATGAGGAAACTGAGGCAAGCAGTTAAGTGACTTGTCCAGGGTCACACAGCTGGTAAATGTCTGAGGTCAGACTTTCCTGACCCCAGGTTCCACACAGTATTCACTGTGCCACCTAGCAACCCCCCACTACACCATACTATCTCTCAAAACCAACATTAGGCTTTGCTTATGGTAATTACTTGATGAATACTTGATTCACCAATTTAAACTGAAATGTCATACATGTAAAGAAGGCTATTTGCAATGTAAATGTGAAGTTATTTCCCTTACTAATGACATCAATGTATTCAAAGGTGTAGAGTCTTGGAAGTGGCTTCCATATATTGTTCTTTATCTCATTTGATCTTCGGATGAAGAAGGCAGGGATCATCTGTCCCCTAACATCCCCATTATCCCCATTTTTGTAGGAGAAGTGTCTGTGCCTTAGCTCTAATATACACAAAACACACAGACTCATTCACATTTTCTTCCTCTTTTACCATGACTACTATTTTCCATGTCCCAGGTCAAAAACTAGCCAAAGAGAAACCAAGGCCAAGGATACACAACAAAGACCCACACACCTGGGTGGGCCCACACATGACATGAATGTGACCAGAGTCACAGAATTTGATCTCCATGGGGACTGCTTAGTTTCATTCTGTTCCATGAGCCACAGACAGCCCCCTTAAGTCTGCCCAGGCACCTTAAGAAATTTAATCCATTGATTATTATGAGTCATAAGTAGAAAACTGGGGATAAATACGATTGGGAATAACTTATATTTCCATAGCATTTGAAGGTTTAGTGCAACCATTCCTCATTACTAGATACACATTTCACTTCTCATAGCATTGTGGAAATGATGGCATGCTATTAGTAATCTGGTCCTAGATGGAATGGACAAATGAATGAAGAAGACATGTTACAGAGCTTGGTTTACCTTGATGTGCCCAGAGACCAGAAAATGAAAGACTCTTAAAGCTTCTCAATTACTCCTGGCTTTCAAGGGAGGAGATAACTTGGGGATGGGGGGAACCTAGTAGATCAAGTCCAGAGCTTGAGGGTCCTACTCACCATTCACTGTGAGGCTCCAGAGGAGGCCCAAACAAGATAAGCAGATCTCCTTATTATGTGGGAAATTATTCAAACACTCATTGATGTCAGTAAATGTACAAAGTTTCTGGAGGTGCTCCATGGAAGCTTCTAAAAAGGACAGACATGAAAGGGTTTTTTCAGTTACAGCCAAAACTGCTTGAGATTAGAGACTAAGGCCAGTGTTTTGTCTGTTCCCTCATGATAACTAGCACAAGACCATCACATCATAGGAGCCCACTCTGTCCTTAAGCTCCTAGCAATAGAGCTAGAAAGTGCCTCTGAGATCACCTAGTCTACCTTCTTTGATTTAAAGAGAAGAAGCTGAGTGTTTCAGTTAAGTGGCCTAGGAAAGACAGGGATGAAGTGAAATGGCGGAGATTCAAACTCAAGGTCTCTGACTCCAAACCCAGAGTCCTTTCTACTCCACCACACTGCTGTACCATGCCTCCCCTGCTGAATGCTTCAGGAGCCTCAGCCCCAGGGTGCTAGGTCAAACACACTCCAATGGAAACAAAAACAAAAGACTGCTGCACATCTTCCTGGAGCTTGGTTCTGTGAAAGAGACAGAAGGAAGTGGAAACAGGGATGGAGGAGAGTCCTACCATTGGACGAGATGATCATCAGCATTTGGCAGACCATAGAGAGCAGCTCTTCATCCGTGGGGTAATTTCGAAAGGTAGAAAGCAGGGCATTGACAACGTGTTTTTCACTGGGCACGTTATCTGGGTGATATAAAAGGGCTGCCCGGAGCAATGGGAAGAAGCATTTTAATTACTTAACACAATAATGATACCTCACATCCATAGAGTAATTTTATCCTGACATTAAGATCTCTTACTACAATCCTCTGAGGCAGGCCAGGCAGGGATCATTAGCTCCATTTTACATATGACAAAACTGAGGCCGAGAGCAGGAAGTGACTTGCCCGGTGTTGTTCAGTGACTGAGCCTCAGAGTCAGGAGCAGAGCCAGGTCTCCTGAACTAGAGCCCCAGGCTTTTTCTATCAGATCATGCCTGCCTCTCCACCTGCTGCCCTGATGCATCTCCCCTCCTGGATGAAGTAATGTGCATTCAACTCTGCATTTTCCTGCCTTTAGCAGGTGCATATATTAGATCCTCTTGACACTGTCATTCTGGACCATCAGTAGGAAGCAATCTTGGTATAATGTGAGTGGTCCAGGCTGGGAAGCCAAAGTAGAGGCCAGAGGAGTCTGCAGGGACAAGGATCTAGACACTGACTTTGGGTCAGTTATAGAAGGCTCAGTCCACATGGGCATGCAAGAGTATCATGAGGACAAGCAAGGTCAAGGGGCAGAGCCAGAACTAGGGGTATGCAAAATAGACATCCACCCACACCATATCCAAGGGGAATGTTTTGGTTTTTATTTTTTATAAATACATGTTTATTTGTTTGCTTTTTGGAGGAAGGCAGGGCAATTGGGGTTAAGTGACTTGCCCAAGGTCACACGGCAAGTAAGTGTTAAGTGTCTGAGGCTGGATTTGAACTCAGGGCTGACTCCAGGGCTGGTGCTCTATTTACTGTGTCACTTAGCCACCCCTAAATACATTTATTTTTAATATAATATAAATCTCTACTTCTCAGGGATGTAGGTATTCCCCAATGGGATGTAATCCCAAGAGCAGAAATGGTTTCATTTCTTTGCTTTGTATCCCCAGCAACCAGCACAGTCCCTGGTACATAGGAGACGCTTAATAAATATTGATTGATTGATTGAATTTGTGATAAGTACCTATCTTATAGGGAGGGCTCAGAACCTCTAAGAGACAGTACCACACAGGGCATGAGCTTTGCCAGAACCCATAAATACCTTGTTCCAGGACTGAGTGGACAGATAGGAAATTGGTAGACAAAGTCCCATGGTGTAGAGAAGAGAGTGAGGATTTTGTTAAGTGCCAGCTATGTGGTGGGCACCGTGCTTTATAGATATTATCTCATTTGATCCTCACAACACCCCTGGGGGTAGGGGGTTATTATTTTCCCCAGTTTGCAGTTGGAGAGAGTGGGCATAAGTGACTTACCCAGAGTTAGAGAGCTAGTAAGTATCTAAGACTGGATTTGAACCTGGGTCTCTGTGACTCCAGACCCAGAACTCTAGCCAGTAAACAAGAGGTAGAGAGGTTTAGAGGGGCCAGTGGACCTGAACAGCTGAGTCCCTTTGCTGCCCCAGCTCTGACTGCCTTTATACCCCTCCTGTGCCATCCATCCAGGGTCAGTTTCTTAGAGAGACCAGTCAGAGGGCAGTCAGAATCAATAGACCAGGGTAAAGAGTCAAAGAAAGAGAAGAGAAAGTAGATGCTGATGGACATCATACCTTGGCTCAGAATTTTGGACAACAACTTGCAGGCACACATCTGGATTTCAAGGTTATCTTGGTGGCTCATAATGATGGTTGTCACCGATTCCACCATATCCAAAATCCATGGCAGATCTGGGCAAGGAGAGAGGAGAGGGAGTGAAGACTGACTAAGGCTTTGAGCCTTTAGAAGGGCTGGAGTCTGGGGAAGGACCATAGAGAGAACCGCACAATGGACCAGGGTTACACTCCAGAACTGGAAGAATGCCTGTGAGTGGCGACTGAAGCTATAGTCTTCCTGAGCTTAACCCCTCTGGTGATAGGGCCATCACTTAACCATTTAGAAGCTAGTACAGTTAAAGAAGAAGAAGGGTCTGGTGTCAACTTTTTAAAAGGCTGATTTTGAAAAATAATCCTCCAACTCCCTCAGCTCAGCTATCTTTCCTAGTAAAACAGATCTAAGAACCTGTGCTAACAGCCATCCTAAGTATGCCACTGTGGTTGCTACTACAGGATAGGAAAGGTTAAAAAAAAAAAATAACAGGCCTTAGAATAGTTCAAGCATATCCCCAGAGGACAGATCCATAGTGGGTAATTAAAGCCAGGAGGAAAGGTTATGTTTGGGAATGTCCCTAACCTGTGACAGTGCTGGTCTACAGCAACTCATTCTTCCCCGTCAAATCCATGATCCTGGGCTGGAGGGAACAAGGTGTTAAGCCAATGGTGTGCTGGTAAAAAAAAATATTTAACAACTGGCTCTTTACCAAAAAAAATGTACCCAGGATACACTTCTATAAATCTTATTTTTTTTTTTTGGAGGCAATTGGGGTTAAGTGACTTGCCCAGGGTCACACAGCTGGTAAGTGTCTAAGGCTGTATTTCAACTCAGATCCTCCTGAATCTATATACTTTGCCAACTGTGAGAAATGCTAACAGTTTGATTTCTACAAATTCTATAGAAATAATGGATATTGCAAAGATAGATATTACACAGGGCATGCAGGAAGATGTAAATCAGGGATGAGGGGAGGAAGGGCAGAGACCCTATTCAATCATATAGCTGGAAGAAATCTATAAGTTTCCTCTTGGGGGAGGACTAGGCTCAACTGGCTCAAACTGGCCAGGGTCAAGGGATGGTCACCGACTTTTTTATTAACACGCATGCTTAACTAGCCTCACGCATACTGACTGACACACCCTGCATAGAATTAGAGCCTTGTTATTCCCACATGTAACTCATGTTACTCTGTGTTCAGGAGAAGGAAACACGTGAAGGAGTAATTTGTAGTGGACAGGTTAGAAAGATTGTAACCCAGAAAAACCGGAACCAATCCCAGTTTTGAAGGGAGGGACCAGGCAGGACTAGCAGCATAAAAGACATTTGTCTAAATCTCTGTAGTCTTTTGAACGAGGCTACCCATTTATTCAAGAAGAATAAATGTAAAATAAAGGTAATGAAAATCCTCCTGGCTTTCCAATGAGTATTGTTTATTCCTAGACTAAGTATATTTCTCACACAACTAACTGCCCCTGGGATACACTTTTAAATTTAATCGGCATTATTAAAATTTTCTTCATCACTTTCTCAAGTCTAGATAATTACCAAAACAACAAATTAAGCTCTGATTCCTTAGTTTGCCCATTTCTGAAGTGAAAATTTAACAGTAGACTGGTAGAAGAGCTGGTTCCAACATACCACTGGTGAAACCTAGCATATTATACAATATTCGTTCTGCTCAGTAGTCCTCTATAACTCACACTATCTGATCTTTCCTGAGAAAAGTTGGGGAAAAGATGAAGGGTTATGAAAAACAGAAGGGCTCTTACCTTCATCCTGGTCAATTAAAGCCAAAAGTTTTTCCAGTGCCTTGATCTGCACCTCAGGTCTGTCCAAGAAGCAATTCATGACCTCTGCACAAAACAAAATGATGCAAACTCTTGTTCATAATTCCCCAGAGAGGTGAATTTTAGTGAAAGCAAAGATTCTTTCAGATCTCCATGTAGAAAAAAGTCACTCTTTTGACAAAGATCTACTGTAATGGGCCAAGGATCTCTTCCCGGTTTTTTGTTTCATCTTGTTTTCCTTTCTAATGAAGCAGTGTCTTACAGGAGAAAAAGATCACCTACGCATTAGGTAACTTTAACTGTAGATACAAGTGAGGAGGAGAAGGAGAAGAAGGAGAAAAAGAAGCAGAAGAAGAAGAAGAAAGAGGAGGAGGAGAAGGAGAAGGAGAAGGAGAAGAAGGAGAAGGAGAAGAGGAAGGAGGAGGAGGGAAGGAAGGAAGGAAGGAAGGAAGGAAGGAAGGAAGGAAGGAAGGAAGGAAGGAAGGAAGGAAGGAAGGGAAAGAAAGAAAGAAAGAAAGAAAGAAAGAAAGAAAGAAAGAAAGAAAGAAAGAAAGAAAGAAAGAAAGAAAGAAAGAAAGAAAGAAGGAAGGAAGG
This sequence comes from Gymnobelideus leadbeateri, assembly GCA_011680675.1. Lineage (NCBI taxonomy): Eukaryota > Metazoa > Chordata > Mammalia > Diprotodontia > Petauridae > Gymnobelideus > Gymnobelideus leadbeateri. The sequence goes on along the minus strand of WOXC01010596.1, from coordinate 550,233 downwards.
AAAGAGAGAAAGAAAAAAGAAGAAAACTTGTCATAGTCTTCCAGTATTCAACACCTGCTCCTGTGACCTCTTCATGGGAGTCCAAAGAGGAAGAAATGAAGATAATGAGAAAGACTGGGTTTCTTTAAACAACACATTTCTATTAAGTAACCCTCTCCAAGAATTCATTCAAAATAGAACAGATGACTACCAACCCATGGGTAAAAAGTTGCAGCCCTGCCTGCAGACAGGATAGTTCAGATCAGTAGTCCTCAAAGTGTGTTTCTCGGGCCCCTTGGACATCTCCAAGACCCTTTCAGAACATCTTCAAGATCAAAACTATTTTTGTGATAATAATACTAAGATTGTATGATTCTGGGAAATTCACTTAACCCTGATTGCCTTGCCAAAAAAAAATAATATTAAGATGATTTGCCTAGTAAGATTTTTTCCTTTGTCCAATCATATATCTGTGTGAGGTTGGATTTCTTCATATACTTCAGCCAGAACAATATTACAATAGATTGAATACAGAAACCGATATGAGAATCCAGTTGTCTTCTATTAAGCTAGACATTAAAGAGATTTGCAAAAATGTTAAAACGGTGCCACTCTCAATCTTTTGGTTTTGTAAAATAAAGCTGTTTTTCATTAAAATTTCTATTTATGCTGATGTATAATAAGTTAATTATTATTATTTTAAATGGATTAATCACTTAAAAAAATTTTTTGTTCTCAATTCCTTATTTGGTAAATATTGATAGAGCTAACCTAGGTAATAAAAGCTCTTTGAGGTCCTCAATAATTTTTAAGAGTGTAAAGTGGTCCCAAGACTAAAACACCTGAGAACCATTGGGCTAGATAATTAGAGAATGGAACTTCTGGCCCAGGGATTTGGCCATTTCCAGGAAAGGTCACAAACATACTAGAAGGATTCCTTACTAAATTAAACTGGGGGCCAGGCCTTCAAATGTGAGTATGGTTGCTTTCACACTTAACTGGAATCAAACCTAGGCTTGTCGGCTTACTTAATGTCAGCTGAATTCCACACTATATGATTTAGGAGAAATATCATCTGATAAGAGAACTGTAGTCTCTTACCTGAGTCATACATGTTGGTAAACACAGAACAATGACTCACCAGCTCAGTCCCACATGCACAGAGGAGACACAAGATTTATGTAGATATTAAAGGATGGATTGGATTTCAGCAAGAGGAGATGATGTGGGGGAAAGTATGGCATGAGCAAGGACACAGAGGCAAGACAGTTTGGGTGTTCTGGAGACAGACAATGAGAAGTTAAGTCTGGCTGAAGTGTAGGTGATATGTAAGGGGGCATTGGGAGAGAAGTCTGAAAAGGTGGGCCAGGGTCAGTGCATGGAAGGTTTTCAATAATGGGCACTGAAGTTTGAATTATATACTAAACAACTTACAGCTTTTGAATAAGGCAGCAACACAATCAGGGTTGTGCTTTGGGAAGATTAATTAAGTCTCCATCATTCTCATGCTTCTTGACTTTTTGGCAGCATTTGAAATTCTTAACCACCCCTCTTTTATGGACACTCTTTTTTCCCTTGACCTCTCTGACACTGTGTTCTCCTGGTTTTCCTCCTGCCTTTCTGCCCTCTCTTTCTTAGTCTCCTTATCTGATTTATCCTCCTCTTATTTTGTGAGTGTCTGACATCACTCGGTCCCTATTCCCTCTTTATAACCCTATTCTAGGGGATAGTATCCACTCCCATAATGTCAACCATATGTTCAAAACTGAACCTATCATTTTCCCCTATAAACCTGGCCCTCTGTCCAATTTCTAATTTTTTTTTGATGATACAACCATCCTCCTAGTCATCTATGCTCAAAGCTTTGAAGGTCATACTTGATCTTCCCTTTCATTCATTGCCTTCCTATGGGTTAGAGGCATAGGGCAGTAAAGGACATAAACCATAGCACGGGGGAAGCTTTGTGGTGTTTCTTGCACTCCTCCAATCTAATCAGTTGTCAAGATCTATTGATTTTGACCTCCACAATGTTTTTTATGTCTATCCCCTCCTGCAGTCTCCATTGCCTCTCTGTTGTATTACTGAAATGATCTCCTAACTAGTCCCCTGCCTCCAGTCTCTACTGCTCTCCAAACTAGCCTCCATAAGCCAAAGTAATCTTTTGAACATAGGGGTCTGAGCATATAGCTCCCATGCTTAAATATTTTCAGGGTTCCCTACTGTCTCTGAGATAAAAGGTACTGGCATTTAAAGACCTCCACAACCTTTCCAGCTTTAGTTCACAGGATTGCTTTTCATATACTCTAAATTCTAGCCAAACTGGACCAGCAGTCTTCCCCATTGCATCCTGTCCTCTTCTACTTGGTGTCCTTCTAAGCCATCCTCCATTCATTCCTTGAACACTCCACATTTCCTAGCTCAGCCATCTCTCTGCTCCTCCATGAAGCCTTCTTTGATCTACACTAGCTGAAAGCAATCTCTCCCTCCTCGGATTATCCTAGACCACCTTGAATCTTTCCTCTGTCCCAATTACAGCCTGCTGTTCTTTATGCTTATTTGTCTACAGGTTGTGTTCTCCACCAGCGCCCTACACTTCCAAGGCAATTGTAAGAGCCCTGAGGGCAGGACTAGGCCAATATTCATATTAGGGTAGCTGGGTTTTTCCTCTCCTGCCCCAAATTCAGTCAGCATTCACAGTAATCCCATGGAAGATTAGAGTGAGCCAACTTTCTGCTCAGCAGCCAATTAAGGAACTTTCTGTCCTCACAAGGTACAAGTCTTTTAGTATCGAATAATGGGATTCAGGCTCTTCCCACTTTTCCAAGCCATGGAACAGAACAAAGAAGAGATTATTTGCATATGCTCCAGTGAGTGCTCTTCTAGGTCAGTTCATCCACATTACACTGGCATCCTTCAAGACAAACATAGCATTTGGCACAAATTGGGTGTTTGATGTTTGTTGAATTGAATTGGTTCTAGTATATTAGATGGAGTAAGGTGTTCAAGTGGACCCAGGGCTCCTATTTGAGATAACAGTTCCAGGGTAATTGTTTCCATTGGCTTCCTTTTAGACCACAGATCTCACATGGTGGGGGGTGGGGGGGGGATAGAGATGCAAACGAGGTAAATGAGACCTAGAACCAGTTCTCTGTACCTAGAAAGCATGGAGCAGGAAAGTACATGGGCTACAACTTGGGGATAGGGTAGGGGAAACCTTGTGGTGCTTCTTGCACTTCTCCAAGCCATTTGATAGATCCCACCTGATGGTTCCTGATCATTCCCTAACGCCACCAATATAACCCCTTTGCTCCCTGCTTGCCCAGTAACCTAATACACTTGGGAGTCCTCCTTGCAGCAGGGTTTCAGTGATAGATGTAGGCCATGGATGCTTTCTTATAGACATAGGTACACCAGAAGCCAACAAACAATCTCTTGCGAAGGGAAAATTCATTAGATCCCTGAGGAAGCAAAAGAGAACAAAGGATGAAGCCAGGAATCTACTACAGACAAATAGTAATTAGAATAACTAACAATCAATGCATGCCTATATGTGATGGATTACAGTTTACCAAACATTTTTACACATAGTCTCCAACTAGAGCCTCACCAAGCCCTGGAAAGCAGGGTATTATTATCTTCATTTTAAAGATGAGAAAACTGAGTACCAGAGAGCTCCAGTGATTTGCCTAAGAGCACTTAGCACATGGAGGAGTGGGAAATGGAACTCAGGGCTCCTATCCCCTGAACCAGGGCTTGGAACTCTACATAAAAAATCATAGAATCACAGAATTTGGATGCAGAAGAGAACTCAGAAGGCATCTAATTAAAACCAGATGTGAGCAGAAAGCTATCCTCCAATATCTCTGACAAGTTGTGGCCATCTAGCTCATGTATGTGGACCGCCTGTCAGAGGAATTCATCATCTTCCAAGGCAGCTCTACTTTTTTCCTGTTTTCTCTTTTTTCCTATTCTCTATAATCTCTATTTTCGTGTTTTTTTTTTTGCTTTTTTTTTTTGGAGGGCAATTGGGGTTAAGTAACTTGCCCAAGGTCACACGGCTAGGTATTGTTTCGGTGTGCGTTAAGTGTCTGAGGTCGGATCTGAACTCAGGTCCTTCTGACTCCAGGGCCGACGCTCTACTCACTGCGCCACCTAGCCGCCCCTAATCTCTATTTTCTACAATAATTTTTTATATTTCTATTTTTTAACAGCTACAATTGTTAACAAAAAAATTTTTACACCCATTCTAAAACTGGCCCTCTGTACCTTCCAACTCATTGTTTCTAGTTCTACTCCTGGGGACCAAACAGAACAAGTTTGATCCTTAATCTACTTGTCAATCATTCAGACAATCAAACGCAGCTATCCTGTTCTACATAAATCCTCTTCTTGCCAGGCTAGACAACCCCAGGTCCTGTCACAGATTCTTGTCTAGCATCATTTCCAGTCCTCTCAGCATCCCCATCCCCCTTCTCTGGATCAGTTACTGTATGTCAATACCTTTCCTAAAATGGGACATCCAGACTTGGTCACAATAGCAAGGAGAAGGATGGTGAAACCAACATTCCCCTCACTCACCTCTGTGAATGTCCCCTAGGATCACATTAGCTTTGTTGGAATCTATTTTACCCACAACTATGGTAGCCCAGACCTATGTAGAGCGCTTCTGTTTAATGAATTTTTTTTCAAAGTGCTTTCACATCAAGAAAAATAGAGTGAAATTTTGAGACAAAAGTTCAAATCTCACTTTGCTAATATTCTCTCTTCTGGATTAATTTGAAGCATTGCTATCAAAAGATCAATAATTCCATCAGCTTTGGCTATATCATGCTTCCGAATTTTCTCCAGTGCTTTTAGTAGCTTTTTAGGATGCTGTCGAATCGCTTCTCTTGTAGCCAAGGCATCACTTTTCTGAGGAGAAAAAAGGATATTTGTTCATTCATAGATTCACAGAACATAAAATACCCTTAGAACATCAAATCTTAGACTATAGAGCCAAGAATGATAAGAGTAGAATGGACTTAAAAACATGGCATCAGAACAAAGAACCAAGAATGGGAGAGATGGAAGGGATCTATTCATGCCCTTGACAAAACGTGTTAGTGACCACTATGCTCAGGAAATGGTAGTAGTAGATGGATAAGACATGGTCCTAGCTCTCAAGGAGCTCAGGAGCAGTGATACCCCCACTGTGCCCTGGTCAGACCTCATCTGCACTGCTGTATTCACTTCTGTCACCACATTTTAAAAAGGACATTAATAGACAGGAGTACATCCAGAGAAGGACAAATGGGATGACAGTGGTGATAAGATGAGGGGGCCTTTTCTCCTTGTTAATATCAACTCTTCCACTTATGCCCTTGGTCCCATCCCCTTCTCTTTCTTCTTGGAAGCTCCTCAACTTATCCCCTCTCTTTCCCTAATTTTCAACTTCCATATCCAGTGGCTTCATTCCTATTACTCAGATCTCTTCCATCCTTAAAAACAAACAAACAAAAAAAAGCTTTCTTAAACATGGAAAGACTTACAGAAACTGAAGCAAAGTGAAGTGAGCAGAACCAAGAGAACATTGTACACAACAGTAGCAATACTGTCTGATGATCTACTGTGAATGGTGTACCTATTCTCAGCAATGATAGTCCAAGACAGTATCAAAGGACTCATGATGAAAAATGCATCCAGCTCCAGAGAAATAACGGATGGAGTCTGAATGCATATCAAAGCATGCTATTTTTTACTTTCTTCATTTTTTCATGTTTTTTTTTCCTTTTTTCATGGTCTGTTTCTTCTTTCACACCATGACTATTATGGAAATATGTTTTACATGATTTCACATACATAATCTATATCAAATTGTTTAACTGTCTCAAGGAGAGGGGAAGTGAAGGAGGGAAAGAATGTTAGTGACTTCTGTTCAGAGCTGGGAAAAGAGTACTTTCTGCTGGGGGATTCCAGGAAAGCTTTTAGGAAGAGATAGCATTTGGGATAGTCCTTGAATGATGGATGGAATCTTGCCAGGTAAAAATAGGGACAGGGAATATTTGAAACTCAAAAATTTTAAAGATTGAATGTTAAAAATTGTTTTTACATGTAATTGGTAAAAAAAAATAAAATATTTGTTGAGGGAAGGAGTAGTCAGTAGCAAAACACTTTTGAGGAGGGACAGGGTGAAAGGAGAGAGAGGCAATAGAATAAATGGGGGGGGGCAAATAGGATGGAAGAAAATATAGTTAGCAATAGAAACTGCGAAAAAAAATGTTGAAGCAAGTTTCTCTGATAAAAGTCTCATTTCTCAAACATATATAACTGAGTCAAATTTATAAAAATAAGAGTCATTCCCCAATTGATAAATGACAGAAAGATATGATCAGTTTTCAGGTGAAGTAATCAAAGCTGTCTATAGCCATATGAAAAAAAAATACTCTAACTCACTATTGGTTGGGGAAATGAAAATTAAAACAATTCTGAGGTACTACCTTATACCTATTAGATTGGCTGATAGGCTAGAAAAGGTAAATGACAAATGTTGGAGGGGATGTGAGAAAAAAGAGACATTAATGCATTTTTGGTGGAGTTGTGAACTGATCCAACCAGGTGGTGGAGCAATTTGGAACTATGCCCCAAATTTGGAACCATGCAAACCCTTTGGCCTAGCAATACCACTACTAGATCTGTATCCCAAAAGAGATTTTTTAAAAAGGTAAAAGACCTGTATGTATCAAAATATTTATGGCAGTTCTTTTCTGGTTGCAAAGAATTGGAAATTATTGGGGAATGGCTGAACAATTTATGATGGAATACTATTGTGCTATAAGAAATGATGAGCAGGATGTTTTCAGAAAAACCTGGAAAGACTTACATGAGTTGATGCAAAGTGAAATGTACTATGTACAAAGGTACAGCAATATGGTAAGACGACCAACTGTGAATGACTTACCTATTCTTAGCCATACAACGATCCAAGACAACTCTGGAGTATGATGAAAAATGCTATCTATCCCCAGAGAAAGAATTGATGGTGTCTGAATACAGATTGAAGCATACTTCTTTCTACTTGATTTTTCTTGAGGTTTTTTTTTTTTGTCTATGTTTTCTTTCACAACATGACTATTATGGAAATGGTTTGCATGACTATACATGTATAGTCTATATCGAATTATGGAAATGGTTTGCATGACTATACATGTATAGTCTATATCGAAACAATTCTAAAAAGAATTGTTTGCCTTCTGAAAGAGAGGGGTGGGAGGGAAGGGAGAGAATTTGGAACTCGGAGTTTTAAAAACAAATATTAAAAATTGTTTTTACATGTAACTGGGGAAAATAAAATACCAAATTAAAATAAATAAATTAAATATTTTAAAAGAGCTTTCTTGGGGTGGCTAGGTGGCACAGCGAGTAACAGCACCAGCCCTGCCTCAGATACTTAACACCCACACAAAAATAACTGGCCGTGTAACCTTGGGCAAGTTACTTAACCCCAATTGCTTTAAAAATAAATAAATAAATAAAGGAACTTTGTTCAACCCTGTCATCATAGCCAAATACCTAAAAAAAGAGTTATCTCCCCTCGTACCCTTTCTCACCTCTTCTTCCCTTCTTGCAGACTGTTTCCTGACTCTTTTTCATCACTAGACTGACACTGTTCTTGCCAAGGTGACCAATGATCTCTTTACTGCACTGGCCTTTTCTTAGGTTTCTTTCTTGACAATTCTGTGGTGTTAGATGCTGTTGAACACCCTCTCCTTCTAGGGACTCTCTTTTCCCTGGGTTTCTGTGACACTGTTCAGTCATGGTTCTCTTCCTTCCTGTCTCACTAATCTTTCTCAGTCTCCTTTAGCCCTAGAATCTCAAGTTTTATCTCTGCTCTCAGTGGATGGGTCTGCCTAGTATCTCTAGGCAGATTATTCCTAAACACCCACATCTAGGAAGCTCTAGTTCTATATCTCCAACTGCTACCTAGACATCTCCACCTGGAAGTCCCAAAGACAATTCAAACTCAAACTCTGGCTCTAACCACTGAACCACCCAGCTGTCCAATCTACTACTCTCTAGCACTTTATAATCAGCATTTGACTTCCTCCAATCACTTGTATCCTTCAGTATTTCCTTATAGGTGAACAGAAGCTCCCTAAGGGCAAGGACTGACTCAATTTTATATTTTTGTTCCCAGCACCTAGGTAATAAATGCTTAATAAGTGGTTGTTGATTTGTCTGTTAATTAAAGGTTGGTAAAAAGGTTTGCCTTATGTGGATTAGATGAAACTACTGGAAATATTTAAGCTTTGAGAAAAGAAGACTTGGGGGAGAAGAGATGTCATATAAAAGGAGGGATTGGGGCAGCTAGATGGTGCAGTGGATAGAGCACTATCCCTAGAATCAAGAGGACTTGAGTTCAAATCTTACCTCAAACACTTCCTAGCTGTGTGGCCCTGGACAAGTCACTTAACCTCAATTGCCCCCCCCCCCAAAAAAGGGGAGTACTAGATTTGTTTGCTTCCCTGTAGAAGGTAGATTTAGGAGCATTATGTGGACGTTACTAAGAGGCAGGTTTAGACTGTAAGGAAAAATGTCCTGACAACTGGAAATGTGACATTGGTAGTAAGAAGCAATAGGTTCCCCTTCACTGGAGATATTCAAGCACAAACTAGATGGCTCCTTGCCCAGGGACGTAGTTAGGGAGATGCTTGTTCAGGTATGGTTTGCATCAGATGACCCCTGAGGTCCTCCCAACTCTAATATTCTTTGTAATGACATGTACACATATTATACAGGATGTCCCAAAAGTCTTAGTGGAGTTTTAAGCTTAATATCTTTAAAAGCTTTATTATCATGAGCCTTAATAGCTTAAAGTTTCACTAAGGCTTTTGGGACACCCTGCATACTAGAAGGCAGTCTATGATGAATGCTATGAGAGAAGTAGGAATATAGTTGCAAAGGAGAACAGAGTAGGGAGAGGAATACTTCCTGCTGAGGGATTCTAGGAAAGCTTGTTGGAGGAGGCAACATTCAGAATGGTCCTTGAATGATGGATGAGATCTTGCCAGGCAGAAACAGGCTAAGGCTAGAAGGATGAAGGTGTGACAAGCAGCATGAACATGGGATACAAAGGTGTCAAGTAGAGAGGCATCCAAGGAGCCCAGATCTTGTCAGTATGACAAATGGGATAGGAGGAAACATTTTTGGGTGGAAAAGGGAGAGATGAATGGCTCAGTTCTTTAAGACCATAGCACAAAGGTTTGCCCAGAGCCTATTCCTTCAGTTAAAGCACAAGAAGGGATGGGACAAGTAGTGCTTGGTGAAGCCCCAAGGTAACTATTCTGCTCACCAACTGCTTTTGTCCATCTATTGGAAGACGTAGGAGGGTAAGGAGAGGAAAAGGCTTGCTGGGGGACTCACGTTCATATATGAACAATTGGCCATGTCCAGGATAATGCAGCCAAGAGACCAGATGTCTGATTTAGGGCTGAATACAAATTCAAGAGCTTCGGGAGCCATCCAGGACTTGAAGTATGGGTCTGTTGGGAGCAAGTTTGGGAAAACAGATTTAGTTCTGGTGGCCCATCTTGGCGTAGAGAACTAAGCCCCTAAATCAGCCTTAGAGTTGACCTAGTCTACTGGCAACCTTCCACATAAGAAACACCCAAGGAGAAGACTCCCAGCCCACATCATACTCGCCTTTACAAAGACAAGAGAAGTCATTGAATCAGAAAGGCAGAGCTAGACAGTATCTTAGAAATAATCTAATCAAATCTGATTATTAAGATACCAATGAATTAGGATATATTGTAAAAGGACACAACCATCCTCCCTGGTGTTACTTTCAATGTCAAAAGGTTAGACATCTCCCAGACATCCCGTTTCCTTTACTAACGAGTTACAGACATTATGAAAAGAGGATAGTATTCTGCCATTTACTAGCTAGTCATTTTACAACTCTAGACTAGTTTCTTCATCTGTAAAAGAGATAATAATCCCAGCCCTTCATATTTAATTTGTTATTACTAAGTTCTAGATAGTATAATGGAGGTGAAAGTGTTTTGAACATGGGAAGATGCTATGCCAATATGAAGGATTGTTGTTGTTGTTACAAATGCAGGGTCTAATATAGTATCTCACACATTAGCAAGTGTTCCATGAAAATTTGTTCATTGACTGAATGAATTAAAGGTAACATGTTTATTATTATTCATTCCAGTCTATACTACTTCTTAGGTTCCATGAATTTACTAGCTATTGTGTGGTTCTGCCATAAACCAGCTTCATGTCTATGGGTATCTAAGTCCCTTCCCCTCCCTGAATCATAGTTTTCCCATCTGTTAAATGGGGGAGTTGGGATAGCTAGATGCACTCTAAACACCCATCCAACGATGGATCCCAGAATTCTATAAACATTTTCATCAGTGGCAGCAGTATCATTGCTTTCTACTGAGTCTTTTTACTTGATAGGGCTCCATTAGTGAAACCTTGTTTTTTGTGAGATATCCCTTATATAAATTCCTTATATAAATCTATAATCGGAGCCTCTTTAAGCAGGGAAGGAAATAATTTGTTGTTCAAACACCTTGGGAAGAGGGATTAGGTCGCTTTTGTCTTTGTATCCTCAGGTTTCAACATAGTACTCAGCACATGTGCTCAATAATTCACTGATTGATGTTCTAACTAACCTAAAATGATTGTATTCAAGCTTCAAACCCTGCTGACCTACTTCTTAGGCTTTTCCCCTTTATCATCTAAGCTATTCTTCCTTAGAATTTCTTCAGACCTATGATGTTTCCCTGAAGCCCGTTACCCAGAACTACATTGGTTGTGGCCCCTTCCTCTAAAAAGGGGCAGCTAGGTGTACAGTGGATAGAGTGCCAAACCTGGTATCAGGAAGACTCTTCTTCATGAGTTCAACTCTGGCCTCAGACACTTACTAGCTGTATGACCCTGGGCAAGTCACTTGACCCTTGTTTGCCTCAGTTTCCTCATCTGTTAAATGAGCTGGAGAAGGAAATGGCAAATCCCAACATCTTTGCCAAGAAAACCCTCAAAAGGGTCAGGAAGAGTTGGACATGACCAAAAAATTAAAATTTAAAAAAAAAAAACTACTGAACAAAGACTTCTCTAAAAGGTTAGGAATTTGTTGGCTATTGCCCGAGGTGATAGTGCCCTGTGGGAGAGGGGGGTCCAAGAGAGGTTGCTTGAATAATCTCATTTGAAAGAAAATGGTGAAATGGTGAAAATTCTTTCTCTTAGAGAATCATTAGGTCTAGCACTGGAAGAGACCTCAGAGGCCATTCAGCCCAATCTCCCTATTTTATAGCTTAATCAATAAATAAACATTTATCAAGTGCTTACTATACACTAGGCATTATGCCAAGCTCTGGGGATGCAAAAAGAGACCAAAGAAAGCCCCTGACTCAAGGAGCTTACAACTAATGCGGAAGACAACATGTAAACAAATATATGCAAAGCGAGCTATATACAGGATAAATAGAAAATAATTAAAAGAGGAAAAAGCGCTGAAATTAACAGGGGTTAATTAGGGCTTTCCATAGAAGTAGGGATTTTAGTTGAGACTTAAAGGAAACAACAGACATCAGTAGTCAGAGTGGAGGAGGGAGAATGTTCCTCACATGAGGGATAGCCGGAGAAAATATTCAGAACCGAGAAATGGGGTGTGCTATTCATGAAGCAGCCAGGAGAGATGTGTCATTGGATTGAACAGTATGTATTGGGGAGTAAAGTGTAAAACAACCAGAAAGGTAGGAGGGGATTAGGTTACGAAGCTTTGAAACTGAACTCCAGAAATGGGAAGTGATTTACCAAAGTCTCATAGGTCTCATAGTAGCAGAACTAGGACTGGAGCCCTGGTCTTTTGACTCCAAATGGAGGACTATTTCTTCTATATCATGCTGCCTCTGAATTTTTGTAATGTTGATGTTGTGATTGTAAGTAAGATGGATTTTTGTTATTATTTATTATGATTTAGTTCCCAGGATCCATAGTCATAACAATCTTTTCCCTAGGTTTTAGATATGAGTTCTCACAATTATGGTTCAAAACATCTCCACCACTCTTGCACAGCATTATATAATGATAAATAATATAAACATTTGTGCTTAAATTATAAATATGTACAGTGACTGCACAGTGAGATACAGATATGAGTTAAGGTGAACTTGTGAGGCTATTGTTGGCAATACACCTTTCTTGTCTGTTGCCCGATAAAGCAGGTGGGCACTAGTCATTGAGTGGGAGCCCTTAGGGTTGAATGCACAAGCTGGAATGCTCTGTGTGCCTTGATTGGCCCCCATCAAGGCTTGGGAGGGAATATGTTCTTGACTCATGAGGCTTGAGGGGATTCAGTGGAGTACACAAGCTGTGCCTGTCTCGATTGACCCCATTGAGATGTAGGGGTAGTTGTCACCCCTTCTCGCCAGCCCCTGCAAGAATCATCATGCCTGGTGATTAAGGAATGCTGTAGGAGTTGGGGCTCCCATTATCAGCAACCCTTGTGAGAAGACTAGACTAGAATAAAGTAAGATTATTAGCCCCTTCTAAGCTGTCTTCCTATCTGACCAAATCAAGAGTGAGGTTGTGCTAGCAGCTCTCCTGTGTGCTGGTGTTACCTGTCTTACAGTAATTTACAGAAAAACAATATTTGATCAGTTGTCATATCTTTTTGTTCTCTTTGATGTGGTTAAGATTGTGCTCTTGAACCAGATATATGTATAGCACTCAGGCTAGTGTCCTGGAAGCTTCATTTATTGACTCAACAAACTAGGCATCCACCATGTGCCTAAAGCCCTGCCCCATAATGGCCTGGGCACACTTTGGCATTGCCAACTCTCAGGAGCTTGGAGAAGGCAATGGAACTAAGATTACTTTAGTTTGCCAAAAGCCAGACTGATTCCATTTTGAGCAATAGCGGAAAAGTCCCTGGCAGCTCTGGAAAATGCTGAATATCGCTTCACAAAACCACTGGAGGCCAGGCAAAGCTACCTTCTAGGGCTCGGATCTTCCACTTGGCCTCATCAAGCATCAGAGTTTCCACACTCAAGTCTTCAAGCATGCAGTAGCTTCCATCTATCATTATGATGTTGGATGGTTTGATGTTCCTGAAATAAAAATAAGGGCATTATCACTTCAAACTGGTTCTGGGTGCAGATAACAAAGCAACAGCAGCATAAGCAACAGCTCCCCACCCTTACATCATCAGTCCCCACCCTTACACCTTGACCCCCAAACCAGATGCTCATATCCCCTTCTTTTTAAAATCCCATGAGAGGGGCGGCTAGGTGGCACAGTGAGTAGAGCGTCAGCCCTGGAGTCAGAAGGACCTGAGTTCGGATATGACCTTAGATACTTAACGCACACACAAACAAAAAACCTAGCCATGTGACCTTGGGCAAATTACTTAACCCCAATTGCCCTCCAAAAAGCAAAAAAAAAAAAAAAAAAATCCCATGAGGCTGACAATATTCATTGAAGACAGAAGCCCTCTCTACCATATAACTTACACATTTTTCTATTCTTACAAAATTTAGGCTCCCAAGAGGTAGTTCATGGCACAGTAGATAGATAGAACACTAAGCACAGAATAAGGAAGTCCTAAGTTCAGATCCAGCTTTAGATGCTTACTAGCTGTGGGACTCTGGGCAAGTCACTTAACTTCTGTTTGCCTCAGTAAAATGGGGATAATAATAGCACCCACTTCCCACGGTTGTTGTGAGGATCAAATGAAATTATATTTATAAAACACCCTCAGCACAGTGTCTAGGGCAGCTAGGTGGCTCAGTGGGCAGAGCACTGGGCCTAGAGTTAAGAAAATTCATCTTCCTGAGTTCAGATCCAGCCTCAGACACTTACTAACTGTGAGACACTGGGCAAATCACTTAACCCTGTTTGCCTCGATTTCCTCATCTGTAAAATGAGTTGGAGAAGGAAATGGCAAATTACTCCCATCTCTTTGCCAAGAAAACCCCAGGAAGAGTCGAATCCAAGTGAAACAACAGAACAACAACAGTGCCTATCGTGGTGGTATATACATGCTTATTCCATTCCCTTGCCCTTGTAAGGGTTTTGAACTGAAAGGGACCTCAGCAGTCACCTAACGTTACCTCTTCACTTTACAGAAAGAGTTCATTGGGGCAGCTAGGTGGTGCAGTGAATAGAGCACTGGCCCTGGAGTCAGAAGGACCTGAGTTCAAATCTGACCTCAGACACTTGACACACTTATTAGTTGTGTGACTTTGGGCAGGTCACTTAACCCCAATTGCCCTCCAAAAAAAAAAAAAGAGTTAATTGAGGAATAAAGTGATCTGTCCAAGGAAGAAAAGTATCAGTGTTAGGAATATTTTTAAAAGCTCATCTCTGAACACTGTCCACTCCAAACCTCAAATTGTATACTTCCTCACCATGCAGAGAGCAAAGATTACAAACAGGGCTTAATCTCATCCCCTTGGATTCTTGTTATCTGGCTTCTTGTACTTTAGAACAGCTCACACCTGTCTGCTCACTTTTATGCAGGAGTGAGAAAAGAACCCGGTCACAAAGGTTATGCTGATGACGTTTTACCTCTCCACCTATTTCCCTGAGTATCTTTGTTGTTCAGTTGTTTTTCCACTGAAACATATTAATCACCAACAATAGTGCTTTTCTCCTCTATTCGGTGCCCAGATAATCATGGAAGTGGTCCAACCTCCCCACCTCCTTCAGACTCTGGCTGTTCTCCTAACCTCTCTTACCCACGTGGTAGTCATATACTTCAGAAGTAAGACTCAGGTCATGCCACTGAAAAGAGCTGATCTAGGGAGGCTTAAGACCTGTGCTCAAGATACTGATTAGTTGTACAAACCAGGTGCAATCCCTTTACCTCTCTGGGGATAATAATAGTTTAATTACCTGCCTTATAGGGTCAGTGTGAGGAAAGTAAAAGGCTCTACAAATGGGAATTATTATTTAGTAAGAAAGGAGCCATCTACAAAAAAATCTAGAATTCCCAGTCACCTGTGAATCACATTCATCTCATGCAGGTACACCACGGCATCCAATACCTGCCCCAGGAATTTTTCCATCATCTGAGAAAGAATCCATAGAATCACAGAGCTAGAAGAACCTTGAGAGAGGCCTTCTCTCTGTCTTCAGGAAGGCGAATGTCTAAACCAGCTAGGAGAGGTGGTTGTTTCCTTTCTCCTTGGGACATACCTGAGGACTGACAAAGGCTAACAAGAAAAAAATAAAAGGACAAAAACAAGCAATTCCCTTTTCTATAATGAATTCTTAGTATCTCTGTGACTAGGCAAATGAATGTAGCTCAAAGAATTCTAAGAGTGCAATTCGCCAACAGAAGCAGGATGGTGTGGGTGCTGCCTGTTTTACACATGGGCATAGTTTGATTTAATCAATGGCAGAGTGTAGTCCCTCTCTGCCAAGCCTGATGCCCCCATACCACATAGGGTCCTTGTTTCCCTCGCTACAGCTTATGGACCAAGAGAGAAGTAAGGCAAGGGTTCCAGCTGGGCCTCCTTTAGAGCTAGCTTCTCTAACAGGTTTTACCATAAGGTCCATTTTCTTCTTCAGGTCTCTATGTGCTGCGATCAGATCACTTAAGGTTCCTTTCTTTGAGTGCCTCATCACCAGGCAAAGAAACACAGAGGAAATCTGTACAAGAGAGTATCCCTAGTTTAGCACCAGTCTTGCCATGACATATAGCATTTGAAATACAGCTTATATTTATAATGGCCTTTATCACAGAATCTCAGAACTGGGAGAGACTTTAGAATATAGACTTAGAGATAGGGAGAACCTTTGCAACTATTTTGTTTAGCTGATTACTGATCTAGAGATGAAAGAAGGAAGCTCAGAGGCCATCTAAGTCAACCCATTATTTGAAATTGGCCTAGAGAGGTTGTGACTTGTTCAAAGTCATGCAGATAATAAATGTCCAAGGTAGGATTTAAACTAAAGTCATAGGATTCCAGAACTGTTTCCATTGTACCATTCAATTCCTCAAGATCCCCTGATAGAGCTCAAAAATTCATTTAGTAAGCCATTTGCTGCCACCATGCATCCCTCTTTCCCATAACTCACTCTCCCAGGCTTGCTAGGATTCCCAGTAGGAAATAAATTGGTCAGTTGATCAACAAGCATTTATTTTAAAATGGAGTTAGCAATGGAGCCTGTTTCCCACTCTGCTCAGGGATTTTACATATGTCTATGTCCATCAGGATTCACATCTTCTTGGTCCTCATCATTGGTAAGTGGGTGAGTGGATAGAGAGACTGAGCCAACTTTGGGGGGAAATTAAAAGCAAGCTCCTCCTCACAAAAATAAGGGCTCCTTGATTAGTCCAGTAGTCTTCAAACTTTTCCACAGTGGTAGAACATTTCAGGTTAAACAAAACTTTGACAGGACTTTTGTAGTAAGATCTTCTAGTTATTATTTTTAATGACTATTAGTAATCAACATAAGGATCATATGAAACAACAACAATAACAAACATTTTAGGGTTCCTTGCAGCACAGTTTGAGAAATACTGATCCTGCCCAATCCCTTCCCCTAGAAAGAAGAAATGCCTTAGAGCAGTGACAGAGCAGAGAATGGCAGAATTGGGACTTAAACCCATGTTTTCTGACTCTCAGTCTAGAGCTTTACCCCGAAAAGCCCTTCTGCTCTTAGCTACAACATAAAAAAAATTCATCAGCAAATCACTGATCATCTGTCCAAACTTGGATGGGAAATATTTTGTTTAAGCTAGTTTTCAATGAGAGACACAGGAGGCTTCCAAGTGGAAAGTGGATAAGATCAGGCAAAAGCAAACATTCAATTTATGGTTGTCAGAAAGATCCAAGTTTAAATCCAGTTTCAGGATTTACTAGTTGCATGACCCTGGGCAAGTCACTTGACCTCTGTCTGCTTTGGTTTCCTCAACTATAAAGTGAGGATAATAATAACACCTATTTTCCAGGTTTGCTATGAGGACTAAATGAGATAATTGTGAAGACCTTAGTACAGTGCCTGGCTTTTATTAGGTATTATATAAGTGCTTATTTTATCATCAAATTTAAACAAATGGTATATATGTGTAAAGTAAGTTAAAGGTTTTAGATACAATCCCCTTTCCTGTTCTTTGTATTTTGAAATGCATGAGATTTTTGAGGTTCTTAATTTCATAATTTAAAAAATTAAATTAACAAGAAGTAAAAGCAGAAAAGATTTAGAGGTGTTTTCTCAATCCTGGCAACTAAGAGTGGGCTTCTATAGTTTTGCTCCTGTCAGGGTGGAAAAAAATCTCAGATGTCAAATGCTAGAAAATGTCATCTCACCCAAGTCTAGTCAGTCAACAGACTATGTGTCAGACAAAGTGCTAAGGGCTGGAACTTAATAAAAGTGGAAAGACAGCTCCTGCCCTCAAGGCATTCTAATGGGGAAAGGCAGCATATAAAGGAAAGTGGTAAAAGAGTGAGTGTGTGGTTGTACTAGAGGGCTACAGTTTGAAGAAAAGAAAGTCCAGAGTATAGTCAAGAGAAGAATAAAGACAAAAGATATGGCTGGCCTGGGTGCTCTCCTTAAATGGGAGGTCTGAGAGGAGCCATCCTGAGAAGCCTGGTTTATGGCTCCTCTCTTTCAAAACTAGCCACAAAGCCCACTTCTTCCCAGAAGCCTACCTTGACTCACTAGGGTGGAGCCAGAGCTCTTCATTATTTATCTTGATTAAGAGGTCTTTATTAAATATCCTTTTAAGGATATACAGAACTGGACAACTTAGTCCCTCTACTCTTGGAGCTCAGGACACTAAACCTGGCAGAATGCTTTCAGTCAACCCACTAACTGCTCTATTTCCCTTCCCCCCTTCCCAATTTAACATATGATAAAGATCAAAATTTAAGATTGGAAGACCAAAGTCCCAGAATATTTTGCCCTTCCCCTGGTTGGCTTTCAGGACCCAGGAAGTGTACTTTGCATTGGATTTGTTTGGTTCACACAGCCCATTAAATATTAAATCAGTCAGGCAAAAGGTCCAGGACTTTGACCTTTGGGGATGCTTAGGGAACTGGCTTGCCCTTACCTTTGTGTTCCAGGTGATAAAGAGTTCTTTGTAGGTTGAGATGTGCAAGTGCTGAAGTTTCAGCAATGGCATCATCTATGGGGGAGGAAGCAGAAAAAGAATCTAAAAGTGGTTACTCAACATTCCTTACCAGTATCCTGACCAAAAGTGAAACAAATAAGTTCTAGACCTTCCCTGCTACACTGCCTCCCAAAGTCATTTACTAAACTGGCAACTATGTGTATAAGGGACAGAGATAGAAAGAATCAGAGATAAAGATATTAAGAAAGAAGAAAGAGAGGCACGGAGAGGAGAAAGACAGAGGGATTAAAATACAAGGACTGGGGAGAAAAAGAGAGACTGAGATAGACAGGGAAATGGAAATGAAGATTCAGAAGGGCACGTTAGAAATACAGTCTCTCTTGCTTATAAACCCTTGACCTGCACCCAGAAAACCTACACATAAGAAGGGATGCCAAGAGAGGTTTGATCTGAAGCTCCTGCCTCCAAAACTCGTGGGGAAGGACTGCCCTTTGTTATCCCCTCTTCTCTTACCAAGAGGTGTTGAGAGTTAACATATTGCTTATTTTCCATTAATAGGGAATCACAGTATTTAGAGTAAGATGGGCAGTAATCTTTTTCCTCTTTCTATAGCAGACCACCAGAATGTGGCATCTATTTCTGCATGCCACATTGTAGAAAAGACATTGACAGACTCAAGGTAGACGACCATGGATGGTGAAAAGACTGGAGCTCATGTCTTATGTGGGTCATTTGAAAGAACTGGACTTACAAAGAGAAAGCTTAGGGAAATATGGTCATTCTCTTCTAGTATGTGACGCATTGTCATGTAAAAGGCAATGGAATACTTTTTGCCACATAAAAAAAGAGGTGACCTAATATAGGGGATAGAAAGTTGTGTCTTCCTCTGATCCCTCCAGGCATTGTGACCCTGGGCAAGGCACTTAATATGTCAATACTCTAAATCTAAAAAGTTGCACAGAGGGAGTTTTTCAATAGGAGCAAGGGGAAGGAAGGGAAATAGGATAAGTGTGTATTTGCTGTCTATGTGCCAGACACTGTGCTAAGAAAAAGCAATGAAATCACAGAACCATGTTAATCCCATCATGTAATGAGATTTTATGATATTTTTTATTTGAGGAATTGGCAAGCTTCTTTAATTTGTTTTCATACATTAAATAAATATTTGAAGGAACAAATGAATGAATAAATGCATGAAGGCAAAAAGCATTCAATTACATTGCCTTGTCTTCCTCCATCTCAAATGGGATTTTATATATCTATGTTCCATTTTTATTTTAGTTTCATTGCCAGAAATGCAAAAAATGACATCCCCCAACACCTCCCCCCACTATAGTTATATTGGTTTTAGACATACAAAATAAACTTAGTTGATTTTTGCAGAAAATAAAATTCACTGAACAAATTATTAAATACTTAATGTCAATTAAATTTAAATTATTAAAATCTCACTTGACTTTTGGAAATTCATTTCACCTATAAAAATAATCCTCCCATAAACATATCTTTGTCCCACTAGTTACTAGATTTTAATGTGACCATTAATTTTTAATATATTTTATTGATTTTGTTAAATATTTCCCAATTACATGTAAAAATTATATATGTAATATTTATATATTTTAACATTCTTCTTTTTAAATTTTGAACTCTAAATTCTCTTCTGCCTTGAGAAGGTCAGAAAAATGATATTGATTATGCATTTGAGGTCATACAAAACATATTTCTATATTACCCATATTGCAAAAGAAAACACACACACAAAACCAAGAAAAATAAAGAAAAAACATTTTTTAAAGATGCTTCAATCTCTACTCAAAATTCATCAGTTCTTTCTCTGGATGTGGATGGCATTTTTCATCATGGGTCCTTTGGAATTGTCTTAGATCACTGTCTTGATCAGAGTAGCTAAGTCTTTCACGGTTGATCACCCTTCAATATTGCTGTGTAACCATTAATTTTAACAAAAAACTTGTTGCTTCTTCTAAAGCCTTACTTGTCCTTAAATGTACCACATCTATACTTCCTATTTTGTTTGTCCTTTCCCCTCAGTCCCACTCTCCCCCACTCCCCACTCCCACACCCGCAAAAAAGAAAAGAAAAGGTCATAAATACAGCTACCTCCTCAAGGGCATCATTTGCATGTTGCTCATCAATACACTCCACCTAAACAAATGGCAAAAAAAAAATACATAGTATTATTATCACTGGTCAACCTCACTCCAGTCCTAACTACCTCTGTGATTCTGGGCTAGGATCTGGATAGAAAGAATCACATAATGTATATTCTCTTTCTCCTCAGTGTTGTGGATGGGTTATAGGTCACAGGATTTAGAGCTGAAAGGGACTTTGTTGATCATCCAGTCTGAGTTCTTTATTTTATAGAAGAAACTGAGGCCCAGAGAGGGGAAGTAACTTGTCCAAAGTTACACAGGTAGAGTGACTGGCAGAGTCAGCATGCAAACCAAGATCCAGCGTGTATATCTTGTCTAATTCACAAAAGAGTAGTAATGCAAGCAATGGCTTGGAAACAGTGAAGCTGGTATTTAACCAAAAATGCTTTGGAAATTGGAGTGAGCAATGAAAAGAAGAAAAAAAGAATAGAGAGGCCAACTATTGACCCCCTGTCTGAATTTCATAACGTTCCTGCACCTTGGTAAGAACACCACAGGACCCAGGTTCTGGTCACCAGCTCTGAAAGCACAGAAACTTCTCATCATCAGTCCAACCAGAGGCCCTGCTGGTGAATCAGGCCCTGCTTCACCCCAACAAAATTCACTAGGCACCAGAGACACCAGCTGATGAGTGAGAATGCCAGCTAATTAATGTCAGTCAAATTAGTCAAGGGATGTCATCATGGAAGAAAGGGTATTAAATGAATTGTAAAGGTGCATCCAGGCCAGGTGACTCATATATGAGTCTGAATGGATGGAAAGGGAACAATATGGGACAAACAATGAGGGGCATGACCCCTTGTCATCTCAAAAAATCAGTCTAGGTGGAAGTCAGATTCCAACCTAAGATGAACAGAAGACATAGGGGGCTAAATAAAGGAGGCCACCAGAAGCCACTGAGGAGATATGGGGAAATCAGATTTCTCCTTCTCATACTAGTTTATACAAAGAAGATTGGAGATTTGGAGCTAGAAAAGATTATAGAGGCTGTCTAGTCCAACCCTTCACTACACTGAATAATCTGAATTCATATTTTGAATCTGAAATCATAAATTTAGAGCTAGAAGGGACCGAGAAGGGATGATGTGTTCAGAAAAATAGTAAGAGAATAGCAGAATTTGAATGCAGGTCCTCCAGCTCCAACTGCAGTATTCTTTCCACCAAACCCCAATTCTTCCCATAGAATTGCCAGTTGACCTGAAAAACTTACACCTGTTGATCAGCAGAAAGCCCAGTTGGAAAAACCAAATTAATATTAGCAAGTGGCTTGGTGAGTACAGATCCAGAACAAAAACTTAGGTGACTTTAAGAGGTATCTTGGTTGTTGATGTGTTGGTCTCCAGTGCTGGCGCTGACCGGTCAAGGGCCCTCACTCTCCACTGCATGGTGCTGGACAAAGTGTCTGATACCACCTCAACTCTAGTTCTCCCTTCCCACTCTTCTTTATTGGCCACCCCAAACTTCTATTGTTACAACACTTCCTCAGTCCAGAGTATTACAGTTTTCAAGACTACAATACATGTCTTCCTGTTAAATTCATTTTAAATGAATGCCTTAAAAAAAGATACACTGATATATATATATATATATATATACATATATATACACTATATATGTATATAATATATATTTATATATAAAAACCATATGCACCCTTAGTCTTACCCTCAAAGACCCTAGTTATAAGCCATTTTTTGGGAGTGGGTGGGTGTGATGATACTCTGTATTTTGGCTAGCTGACCTCATTCACTCCTGGTTGGTTATTACTGACTTCCATCCTTTGGGTGATGGTTTCTGACTTCACTCCTGATCTCATAGGTGTCTACTCTTTGGAGCCCTAATACACTGATTCCAGGAACTAGAACTTATAAATAAACAACAGCAACACATGTAATGCTTTAAATCTTGCCAAATACTTCACATATATGGGTTGTCCCAAAAATCCTTATGGAGTTTAAAACTACTGAGGCTCATTTGATCCTCCCAATGACCCTGTGAAATAACTGCTCTTATTCATCCTCTTTTACAGATGAACAAACCCAGCCTGACAGGGTCAGTCAGCCAGTCATTAAGTACTTGTTAAGGGTTTACTGTGTGTCAAACACTGTCAGGGATATAAAAGAAAAACAAAATATGATTCCTGCCCTCAAGGGGCTGACATTCTAATGGGGGGAGACAATATATAAAAGACTTTACATACAAGACATATACAGTGTAAATGGAAGATAATTTCAAAGGGAAGGCACCAGCAGCATTACTAAGTATGTGCGACAAAATTTGAACTCAAGCTTTCCTGATTCCAGGTTCACATTCAAATGACAAAAATTGCCCCCTTCAAAGTAGCCACTTTAGGAGTCTATATATTCCTTCAATTCCTTGCTACGAACATTGCTTAAAATATTTTGGGACTTTTTTGTGGTATGACCTTCAAGGCCTCTCCTATGTTGTTTTGCATCTTCACTCTGGTGAATCTTCAGTGGTGGAATTCCTTTGAGGGCAATAGTCAGAATTCTTGACTGGTGAATATGATAGGTAATTGCTGGCTCATACTATTTAGAGTCAGAAACCAACTAACCAAAACAAAAATTCATCACACACATATATGCATAGGCAAACACAATTTGATTATAAAATCATGAGACTAATTCTGGTCAAAGAACTATCTGAAGGCCATTCACAAAGATGACTAGAGTAGGCAGGGTGCCGTAGTTGACAGGACAATGAATTTAGAATTTAGAAGACCTCAGGAAGAACTAAATGAGCAGAACCAAGAGAACGTTGTATGCAGTAACAACAGTACTGTTTTAAGAATGACTTTGAGTGACTAAGTAATTTTGATGAAAATAAATACCCAAATTATTGATTACAAAGGACCTAGAAGGGAAGATGTTATCTTCATCCAGATAAAGAATTGATAAATAGAAGTATGTTTAGAATGATTTCACACACACACACACACATGCACACACATACTTGTAGCCATCTAATAGCAGCCATCTATGGGGGAGTTGGGGGTGGGGTGGGAGGGAGGGAGAGGAGGGAAGAAAAAATAGGAAAAAAATGTTACATGATAACTTTATTATATATTTGAAAGGAATAGCAAGTTCCAAGTTGTACATAGTTGATTTGCAGTTTTATGTGCAATCATCTTTTTTTAATGTAAAAAATTTCTACTGGGGTCGGCTAGGTGGTGTAGAGTGCTGGCCCTGAAGTCAGAAGGACATGAGTTCAGATCTGGCCTCAGACACTTACACACAAACAAAAAAAACCTAGCCGTGTGACCTTGGGTAAGTTACTTAACCCCAATAGCCCTCCAAAAAGCAAAAAAAAAAAAAAAATTCTACTGATTTAAATAAATTACAATATTAGCAAGCAAAAAAGAATTAGAAGACCTCAGTTCAAGTCCTACCTCTGACATTCTGGTTCTTAGTTTCCTCATTTGTCAAAGGAAGGGGTTAGATTAATCAGTCCCTAAGGGCTCTCCTGGCCCTGAATTCTAGAAATATTTTCAGTAATGGTAGGGCAGAGCACCATTGCTTTCCAGTAGAATATAAGCTCCTTAAAGGCAATAATTATTTTGTTTTAAATCTTTGAATCCCCAGCAACTAGCCCAGTGCCTGCTCCATAGTAAGAACTTAATAAATGCTTTTTGGAGTAAATTGAATTAATGCAAGTTTTGTTATTGGATACTGTAATGGAAACTGTGAGATTACTCAAGGCTCCATTTTAAGAGCATCTTAAAACAGTAAAGAAAATAATTGGTTGTTGGAGGCGGTATGTGACAAGGAAGGGGGTGGGCACAGTTCTGATCTGTTTATTAAAAAAAGAAAGCCTCCTCATTTTTTTTTTAAATCTCCCCTTGGATGTTCTAGGAAAGCAGTGTCATTATGCAACACTGTTTTTAGGGATCTCTATTTCTTATATTTCACATGTGAATGCTGTGATTTCATCTTTCATGTTCTTTTATTTTTCTCATTTTCAGAAGGTTGGGAGGTAGGCTGGGAAAGGCTGTCTATGATTTGTTAAGTCATTGGATCCATTCTGTAAGGGGCAATAACCAGTACCATTTACTTAGACAGCATCTTTCCAGGAACAACTTTCAAATAAAATGCTCTTGGCTCTTGGTATGATTGGATAACCCCCAAGGGATCACTGGAGGAGCCATTTCCTTGTCTTAGAACAAGGAAAGAAGTAATTTGATACCCCTTGGGGCAAAAGGGTGATGGGTATATTTACTTATATTAGTGCATTCCCTTTTATTTAAATACTGGAGTAGTTTACATGCACATTCCTTGATCCCATGGGAAGAGAGCCCAAAAGTCTGTCTCACTTGCAAGTAAAAAAAGAGAATCACAGATTGCCAAAGTTGGAAGAGAACCCAAAAGTCATCAGAGGTTTGTTACAGGACTGAACTAGGAGTCAGGAAGACCCAAGTTCCAAGCCTGCCTCAGATACCAGCTATATGACCCTGGACAAGTCACTCAGTCTTCTCAGCCACAGCTTCCTCATCTGAAAGATGCAGATAATACTTAGCACCTCCTTAGGGGATTGTGGTAAGGATGAATTAGATAATATAGGTAAATATAATAGGCAAAAAAAGGTTTGCAAAGCAAACCTTAAAGCACTACATAAATGCTAGCCATTGTTATTCTTATTACCATTACCTAGGCAGAGCCATAGCTAAGAGAAATCTCTACAACATCCCAGAGAAGTGATCATTCTGCCTTTATCTGAAGATCTCCACTGATAAGAAACTAACTTCCAAGACAACTCATTCCTTTACTGCACAGTTTTCATGAATGGTTAGTACTTCTTAATATCAAACTTAAATCAGCCTCCTTGAAACTTCTACCCACTACTATTAATTTTACCCTCTGGGACCAAGAAGAACAAATTGAGTTCACTGAATCCCTCTTCCACACAATTCTTCAGCTCCTTGAATTCCTTCATCTATTTAGGGTTTCTTGAGTCTCTTACCTGGGCTAAAGCTGGGCCATCTCCAGTTGTTCTGATCTATATCTGGCCACTGGACCCAGATGGCTCTGGAGGAGAAAGTGAGGCTGCTTCTCAGTTATTATCATTATAATAATTAATTTACTTGATGCAATTCAGCATGCTTCTCTCCTCTTGTTTAATTCTAGACACGGCTTGTTGTTCATTTGTACTGTCTGTCCACGTTATGTATACTGATAGACTAGTTTCATCCAAATACATCTAGTCAATACATATCCTTCCTCCACTTGTGGAGTGAGGACATTCGGCCTTGTTCAGTCCCTGTCAGGAACTATTTGTTCAGTTCTGAAGTGCAACATTTTAGGAAAGACAATGGTAAGTCGACCATCAGGAAGAGAGTAACCAGGAAGCTCATAGGCCTCAAGTACGTGCCATATGCCATAGTGCCTGGCACAGAAATACTTGTTGACTATTGACTGATATATGAGGATCTGTTGAAGGAACTGGGGAGGTTTAGCCTTTAGAAGGGGAATATAATAATTGTCTTCAAGGGTCTGAAAAGTTGTCAAGTGCAAGGGAGAAAAATCAATATTAAGGGATCCTTATGTAAAGTTTAATGACTTCATTTCTATTTGAGTTTGACCTAGAGCACTGAGGTGATGGGATATGTCCAAGGTTATACAACTAGTACGTGCTACAGGTGAGAGGTGAACTCAGTTTTTCATGGCTCCAGAGTCAGTTTTCTATCTGCTGGGTAATAATGCTTGTGTCATTATGAATTATGTGGGGTAGAAGAAAGGAAAGGCTTGGATGCCCATATTTCTCCTTAACATTTCTATAGTGCTTTAAGGGTTATAAAGCACTTTCTTCACAAGAGGAGTCAGGTAGGAAGTATGAGAGTTATCTCCATTTTATAGATCTGTAAATGGAGCTTGTAGTCGAGGGAGGTGTGAGCAAAAGTGTAGCCTTCATCTTTCCTTTTATGTACTTCCCCCACACTGCAGGCATACATAACTTGGAAAATTCTCTAACTACACAGGCATCTTTTGCGTCTGTTGCTATGGAAACTTCCACTTACCTTCTTTATCAGGTATCTTATAGGCTTAGAAGGTTTCACTTTGCTTTTCTCGAAGGCTACTACATTCACCCCCAAGGCACCATGCTTCAATGTTTGTATAACCTGTTAGCCAAAGGGGTGACATGATCAATACCCCTTTCATTTTGGGAGGAGATAAAAATTGTTTTTCTAACCATAATCTTATTTACTAATAAGTCAGACTTTTTTGTTTTTTATTACTGTCTTTTTTGTTTTACCTTAATTTTTAAAAATCTTTTGTTTTTACATACTCTTTATTTCCAAATACATCCTTTCTTTCTTCCCCTCCCTAACTAGTCATCCCTTATAACCAATGATTAAAAAAATAAAACAGAAAAAGAAAGAAACCAGTTCCACAAAATCATCTCATATATTTATTTGATCTGATGGCATAGCAACATTACATACCCAGGTGCCAACCTATGCAATGTGGGCAGAGAGGGAGATGATAGCTCCCATTTTCATAGTGTTTTAAGGTTTACAACAACCCTGTGAAGTAGATAGGGCAAGTATTATTATACCCAGTTTAAATTGGAAAAACTAAAGATTACAGATGTGAAGAAATTTACCCAAGGTCACATAACTAGTAAGCAGCAGAGCTGATTGGCACCCAGCTTTCTTGATTCCATGTACTATACCAGGGGTGTGGCCTTGAGACCATATGTGGCCCTCTAGGTCCTCAAGTGCAGCCCTTTGACTGAATTCAAACTAATGTAGGCGGCAGGTTCCCCTCCCTGTTAACTATATCTTCCCCCATAGCAGTCCTGTAGAGGATAGGCAAGAAATATATTATCCTTCCATTTTACAAGTGGAGGAAACTTTCTCAGAAGAAAGTGCAACCCAGTAGGTTAAGGATTCCATGTCAAAGAGTTAGTCAGCAGCAAAGCTTGGAGAACTCAAATATACTATCTCCTCCCCTCCTGGTTCCCCTGTCTGGTGGAAGGCAGGTACAATTGGAGATACAAATCTCAATGAAACTATATGCCACAGAGAGTTACCCAAGACAGACATGTCATAATGAAGAGCTCTGACAAAAGGTGATCCACTGGAGAAGGAAATGAGAACAAACCACTTTAATATCTTTGCCAAGAAAACCCCACAGATAGTACTAAAATGCTAAAGGATTGGAAGATGAACCTGTCAGGTTGGATGGTGTCCAACATAGCTAGGATAGACTTCTGGAGATAGTAGAGAACAGAAGTGCTATGAGTGCTATGGTCCATGGGTCACGAAGAGTTGGACATAACTGAACAACAATACTCTCCCATAGTCATGTTATCTGTCTAAATCATAGGATTTTGAGCTGGAAGGAACCTTACATATTGAACAGTCCAATCCCCTTATTTCACAGAGAAGAAACTTTAGTTAGGAAAGTTGACTCTGCTAAGATCACAGGGTTATTTAGTAGCAGTCAGAATGTGAAATTTAGTTGTCTGATTCTAGGTTCTGGTGGTCCTTCCCTTTCATTCAACCAGTAGACTGAGGGTGCAGAACCAGTCTAGTTCCTTGAAAGTGAAGGGGGAAAAATACAGAAACTGATTCTAAATCTATAGTCCTCTATTCCCCCCTCCCCAAACCTGAAACAGGGAGGTAGGACCCAGCCCCGGAGAGGGAGGAGGTGATGAAAACTACGTTTTCAGGGCATCCTGAGAAGTCGGAGAATGAAGTGGGTAAACTGAGAGAGGGTATCTCGATATTGTTGTGGTAAGGCTGGTGAAGGAAAGTGTCATCCCAGATACTGCCCTGGGGGATTTTTTTTTTCAGCCTGACTCAACTGTCTCCTTTTCTTTCCTCTTCTGTCGATAGGCTGTAAAAGTTCTCAGCTATGTGTTTATTTGTTCAAGGGACAAGCTCCAGAGTTCATCATATTTCTGTAGCACTTTAAATGTGGCAAAACGCTTCCTTCAGTACAAGTATTAAAGATGACCTCGAGTGCTGGTGAAGGGGCTCGGGAACGCTGGTGTCCTGGGGGCTACAAGGCGTTTTGGCAGTTAAAGTTGGGAGCTATCAGAAGTTTCTGGGAGCGCTACTCCCTCGTCAAACTGCTTTCCCCTTCTTCCTACCTCGATGCTCTACTCCAGAGTAGGGGATTGGGGAACTAAATTCCTCACCTGATACTTTTCCATTATAATTTCTATTGTAAGACCCGACCTTCCCCCTTCTGTTGGGGTCAGCCGCAGGCTGCTGAAGAGGGGGAGGGGCGGTGAGCTGCGTTCTATCCCCTTCCGTCTGAGGCTCTCCCACGGGAGCAAGCCCAGGGGCTCCCCCTCCCCGGCTCCATCTTGTTTCTCACCCCAAGTCTACCTAAAGTTGTCAGTCTGACTCTTCATCCACACTTACAGACCCTCAAGCGTGGGCTGTTTAGCTTCTCTTGCCCAGGCACTCAGACCTTCGGTCCGCCCAGTCCGAAGCCCGGGAAGGAGAGTTCCTTTCAATCTGACTCCTAGCAAGCGAGATTGCTAAGCGGAGCATCACACTCCGGCTGGCTCAGCTAGCCTCCACGCAGGCAGGTCTAAGTTCTCCGGCCTCCTCTGCCACAGTCAGCCTGACCTTGCAGTCTCTGACCTTCTCCCGGACCTTGTGCTCTCAAGCCTGAGTCAGACTTCCCCAGGGGCACTCCGTCCCGGCTCAGGAATCCCAGGGTCTGACATGTGGAGAGAGGAGATGACGGGCCAGGGGAAGTTGGCTGTAAATCTTAGTCCCGTCTCAGGTACGCGTGTGGGGCCTGGCATCCCTGCTGCCCTAGGACCGTGTGTCCATCACCAGTCACTCTCTCCTCATTAGAAAGTGAGTTCCTTGAAAGCAGGGATTGCTTTTTTATTTGTATCCCCAGCACTTAGAGCAATGCTTTGCACAGAGTAAGCGCTGAAGAAATGTTTTTCCTTCCTTCCTTCAATCATTTCATAAGGACTGAATACTTCATATCACTATCCCTTTCCCAGTCTGGTAGAGTGCAAAATGCCCAGGATTTGGAGTCAAGGGCCAGGGTCCGAATCTCAACTCTATCACTCGTGCAAATTTGGATACATTTCTTTTGGGGCCTCAGTTTCCCCATCTGTATAGCGGCCCATTTCTCATTAATACTATGTCCCTCGCCCCTTCATAAACACTACTGCCCCCTCCCTGTTAACTCCCTTTAATATCTGTGCCGGCCCAAAGTTTCCTTCCTGTGAGCTTCACTTTATAACTTGCTACCTCCATTCATTCATTCTTTTATTTCGTTAAGACTGAACACCTCATACCGCTATCCCTTCCCCATTGCGGTAGAGTGTAAACTGCCCAAGATTTGGAGTCAAGGGCCAGAGTACTCATCCCAGCTCTGCCACTCATTTGTGAAATTTCTTTTGGAGCCTCAGTTTCCCCATCTGTAAAGAGAGAGGAATGACCTAGAATGAGGATCCTGGAAAGAATACCTAGTTTCCAATCCCCACCTGGCCGTTTGCTAGCTGTGTGACCTTGGGCAAATGACTTCCCCTCTCTGGGCTTAGGTTTCTGGTGAAAGGAAGAGGCTGCCCTCCTTGGACTAAATACTTGGAGCGGTCGGGGGAGCACCTTCCCCCAGCTCACCTGCCCCGGCTTAGCCCCGGGCTAAGGTGGGGGCCCGAGGCTGCCGCGGGCCCTTTAAGGCCCTCCCCCTCCCCCCGGCCAGGCGCGGGGCTGCGCTGCGGCCCCTTTAAGGCTTGGCCTACGTGGCAGCAGCAGGAGCCGCCGCTGCCGCCGCCGCCGCCGAGGAGGCCGAGGCCACTTCCTGTGGAGGCCGCAGCGGGAGCGGGAGGAGGAGGAGCCGCCGCCAGCGCCACACGGGAGGGAGCCGGAGCCCGAGCCCGAGCCCGAGCCGGAGCCGAGCCCTCCCGCCGCCGCCGCCGCCGCCGCCATGGGCCAGAACGACCTGATGGGCACCGCCGAGGACGTCGCGGACCAGGTGCGGGGCCGGGCGGGAGGGCCGGGGGAGGGGGGGGCGGGGGGCCCGGTCCGCCCCTCCCCCAACCCGCGGCGCCCCGCCCCAATCTGGGCCTCCGGGCCGCGCCCCCCACTCAGGAGGCCCCCGATCCTAGGCCCCCACCTTCTGAAGCCCACCTAACCCCACACCCCGTCCCCACCCCAGAACCCCTCCGAGCCCCCCACCCCGTGCCTCACCCCCAGAACTCTCTCCAGTTCTCCCACACTGCCCCCCAGAACTCTCTTCTGCTCCCCCATTTCTCCGTACTGAGCCCCCGCACTGCGCCCCCAGTCCAGAGCTCCCTGACCACTCCCCCATCCCCAGAGGTCCCTGCTCTACCTCCACCCCAGAACTCCTCGCTATACCCCCGTACTGTGCCCCCATTTCCAGATCTCTACTCTGCCCCCCCCCAGAAGATTGCGCTTCCCCTGATATTGGGTGCCTTACCCCCAGAACTCTCCTGTGCCCCCAGAATTTCCTCTCGTGCTCCTCCTGACCTCTGCTTTCACCCCCAGAGTGTTCCACCCTCCACTGATACTTTGTGCCCCTCTTCCCAAGCCCTGCTGCCCCCCCATCAGCTTCCTTTAATATCTGGCCCCCTCGTGTTTCCTCCCTTTATCCCATACTGTAAAGCCTCACTTTATACTGTGCTTCCACAGCCTCTTTCCCTGGGAGCCCCTTCCTCTGTGCTGCCAGCCCTCCCCAGGGCTCTCCTCCCCCCAGACCTACACCACTCCCCTTTCTGGAGTGCTCAGGGCTGTCTGTTGCCCTCCAGCTTGTGAGCCCTCCTTGTCCATATTGTGCCCCCCAGTGCCTTTGCCACTAGTTCTGTCCCCTTGGGAGGTAACCCCCCACTTACTCCCCAGAGATTTCCCACCTCAGCTTCCTATAATGCCTACCGCGCCCCACAGGCCTTTATGTTCTGGGTCTTGCCCTTCTCCTCCCCCTCTTTATGTAATGCTATTCCATTTCCTAGTGTTTTCTGTACTTTATGTCCTATCTCCAGAGCTGTGAACCATTTCTAGAATGCCCCCTGACTTCAGCCTTTCTATAATATTATTCTTACACTTTGTCTCTCTGTAAGCCTTTCATTTCTCTTTCATTTCCCCGGCCTTAATATGTGCCCCTTACTCCCAGTTCTTTTTCCCAGCCTCTTCCGTTGCACCCCCTCCATCCACCCCACCCCCCAGTCCCCCTGCTTTCCCCTCAGGGTCTCTTAACATTTTTTTCTATAAAATTTCCCTATGGTCTCTAAGCCTTTTGGATAACCGGCTCTTTTTATAATGCCTCTGCTTCAAACTCCTTATGTAAAGTTCTCGCCGTCACTTAGGGTAATGTTTTTTGCCCTAAGGCCTTTTTTCTCTTTTTAGCTCTCCCCAACGATGCACACTTACTCAGTAAATTGTAACTGGAGCTAGGCCTCCCCACTTCCCTTGGTTTCTCCAGATTTTTACTCTTGTATTCCAACCTTACTATTATTTGAGCAAAAGGGCTCTGGTGAAACGGTACCCCACCTTCAGAGCAGGTAGGCTGAAAGGCTTAGGTTTGGGGGATGGGGTAGTACATAGGGTGATTCAACTTTAAATTCAACTCTCCTAAACAGGTTGGTCAAATCTTTGAGATGTTTGGGATTTTGGTAATTTCAGGATTAAGATTATGAGTTCTTCTCCTTTTCTTACCTACTTCTTACTATCTATCTGGGTGCTCTGTTCTCCCCCATCTCCTTCCCAGAAGGGAAAAAAATCCACTGGACTAGAGGTGATATTGTTAGGGAAAAGGCAAAAAGGCTGGGGTAATCTGACTCCAGACAGAACAAGATGTTCTGTCCCTTATTTCCCTTGGATCCAGGTTATGGCTCTGGAAGGCCCAGGAGGTTTGATCTAGAACATGTTCAGTCAAATTGTAGGTCATAGGGGACCAGATTTGTACTTTTAAACCAAAGTCAGAGGGAAATCAGGCCTCAATCCTGCCTTGCACCTCTTCTGAAATATCTAACAAATATCCATTCTCTGCTAGATGAGTTCTGAATGAAAGGGTCTCCGATTGTATGGGTTGGATGGACTCTACCCTGTACCTACGGAAAAGTGTGCTTACCAGTCTTACTTTTTTATTCCCCTTTTCTTGAAGTGAACAGATGGCACTCCTGGGAAAACCTTGAAACAAATAGATAATTGAGCACTTGTTAAAAGTCCTTAAAACAAGATCAGCAAGATCAAATCCTGAAGGGGAGAGCAGGTAAAACTGCCAGTATCTCCCATTTGGCAAAATTAACACAGTATGACTTCAATGCAATAGTAGTCTGATATGGAAAAATAGTTTAATAATCTGTGTAAGCGGATATTGGCCCAATACTGTTCCCATTACTTGCACTTTACCAAATTCTCTGGACACAGATGGGGTTTTGTCAGAGTTAAAAGTAGCAATAGGTGGATTAATTAAAATTTTTTCTCTTTAGTAATATTCAGCCAAGGTTAGACTTAAGTGCTAGTTTTTCTTGGAGGAACTTTAATTGTGGGGTTAATATTAGTATCTCTGCTTTCCAAATTAGTTATAGAGTATGAGTTTTATAATTGTGAAAACCTTCCAGTCATTCTTCATCCCTGGGTTTGTATACTCATTATTAATGGTTTGTATAATGAGCCTTCATTATGTACTATCATTTTGGGGGAGGAAAGTATGTATACTAATATAAAGAATTGGTCTCTGCCTAAACTGCATGTATTTTTGCCCAACATCTGTCAGAAAAAAAGGCCTTTTTAGTGGCACCATTTTGTTCCCCAAGTATCAACTTGCTAAAAGAATTGTTCCTTTTAGTGCTATCAGATCTATATACCATCAACTTTCAGCCTATAGAATAACTTGCTTTACAAGTGAAATTTCATTACAAAGTCTCTTTTCTAGCTATTGCCTAGATGAAACTTTCATTCTGCTGCTCAACATTTTTTAAAATTTACTACTTTATGTAATATTTTTGTCTTATTTTTCTGTTTTTTTTTTTTTAAACTTAACAAACTAAGCCATTAGGAAGATATTGGGTCCTCCTGTGATTCCTTTTTTCTCTTTTTCTTCCTTTTTCTTCAGAGGCAGAATTTAAGAAAAAAAATGTCAGTAATAAATTAGATTGAGATAGTAGCCAAGTGTATATTGGCTATTGTAAATTGTATATTGAATAGGTCTAGAATAAGTGTTAGAGATTTATTACTGAGTAATGCTTGAGCATCTTCAGTCCACAGAAAACTGATGTCACTTCACTATTTTAAGGTGAGTCTTTTTAACTGTCCTTTTAACACCTTGTGTAATTTCAGTGGAGCCAAGTTCTCTCTTTTAGAGAATAAAGGAAAGGAACTTTTTATTGCTTCTGGTAATATAGAAAGCATTAGATATGTAAGTGATGCCAAAATGACATCTCTCTGTGGGTGGCTTTAGTTTTCTTAGAACCTTCCATCTCTAGCATTTATAACAAAGCTGACAGTTCCCTGCTGACTGCTTTCCTCCCTCCCCCCCTTGCCCAAATCCCTAGATTTCTCATCTTACATAGCAGAGAATGCTATATTAAATGTGACTTTTTAAGAAGGATTGTATAAATGGCTGCCTAAAAATCTCTATAATCTGATTTGAGGTGAGCAGAGAAATAATGCTGAATTAACATTTCAGATGATATAAAGACAAATCCATTTCCTCTGACCTTTACTTAAGGAAACAAAAGCACCTGAAAGTGAACGGGTTTGTTTGACCTGGCAGTCCCACCTGAGAGTTGTAGCTTTAGGCTGTGATTTCTTCCCTTGGTGAATAGTATGTACATTCAGTCAACTGAGGGATAATTGAATCAACCTAGCCCTTGATGGTTGTACAGAATGTATGGAGACAGCTTGGTAAATTTTGTGTTTCTGGTGCTGAGCTCATTGACCAAGTAATTCAGCATCAGGATTCTTTTGCTTCTACAATGTGTTGTAAAGTTCTTGAGGTTTGCTGCTTCAGGAAGAAGCCATTAGAGAATGGATTAAGGGACCACAGGCTTTAATATAGAATACCAAGGACCTTACACACAGGAGTCCATAGTACATCTTTGTGATTGATAGAATAATTCAAAATGCGTCCACTTATTAAAAACCTATTGGATGGCTTAAAAATGTGACTTGTAAACACATAGATGCTCACAAACAATATTTTCTGAGTGTTTGTGGAATGAATGAATGACTTCTGATTTGTTTATTATTGAGGTAAAGAATTAGCTTCTATGATCCTTTCTCAATCAGTAGATTTTCTCTTTGCTCTGAGAAAGCTAGTCTAAGAAGAGTATGTCCTCAATAGCACAAATTTTGATTACATATGTATTTAAGACAGGAATTAAGATGTCTTGGATAAAGTTGTCAGTAGCATGGTACTGTTCACATAGTGAGTAATGCATATGCATCCATATAAGTAGCAAGTTTAGTTTGTGTGTTACTCTCCATATTTTCTATTTTGTATTGATAGGTTTTTGGTTATAGAAGTATGTACCTGCTTTTTTTATTTCTTTCCCTTTCTCCCAAGTCCTTTGTAAGAAATGGGACTTGTAAATTTGCTACTTTTGTAACCTAATTAGATTGTGAATAACGTTGAGTTATTTCTCTATCGATCTGGCAGCAATAGAATTTTTAATTTTAGGTGGTTTTTTGTGAGTTTTTTTTTCTTAAGCCTCTATGACCTTCCAAATAGTTTGACTTATGTAGAAAATGAAATAGTTACAATAATACTTTCTACTATGTTACTTCTGTAATTCGTTTTCCACTGTTAGGCTATTTCACAAATTGTCATCGTTTGTTTACTAAAGAAAAAAACCTAAGCTGTTGTCTCCAACTATTGCAACCAGATCACCTCTAATTGCATTCTGTTGGTCTAGCACAAACCTGCTGAGTGGTGTACAGCTGGGAGCCTTCCCAGGGAAACCCTGGAGTCGTGTTGGCAGGATTTGTACGAGTCACCTGCCTGGGCCAATCCTGACTCAACATTTTTTTTTTTTTTTGGCCATAGGCTTTAATTTTCTAGGCTTTATGGATTTTTGTTTGTATGTATATCCCCCCTTTGCAGGGTGATTCCCAATTTTTAATGACCAAAAGATAAGTAACTTGTCACATTTTTGAATGGAGATCTGATTAATACTAGAATTTGAGGCTTTCATCAATTTCATCTTTCCCTCTTGCTATAAAAATCTACCTTAGTAGTAGGTTGGATAGAAACATGACCCTTTTTACAATCCCTTTTGGTGTATTTCCCTGCAACTCATCATACTTCTACCCCCCTCCCCCCAACAAACAAACACACACTAAGATGTTATATTTAAACAAATTCTATTTTCCTAATTTTTTAGAATTCTCTCCTTTCAGTGTGTATATGTTACTTGGTTGTAAGGTTCTTAGAAACTTTTAATGAAAATCTTGCCCCATAACAGTTAACTAATTATATTATCTCTCTTCCTTTCAAGATCTTATCGGTTAGTTTCAGACCTAGTTTTTCCTTTACGTTTTTCTGTTGAGTGTCAGCCTATTTTTGCAGCCTTCTGCTTGCAGTGTTTATGTTGCATGTTAGCATCTAGTAGTTTGGGTATTATAATATGCTCCATATATCTTGTGCTATATGCTTTTGGTAGGTTTGAGTGTCAGTAATGTGACCTTGTTCAGCTTTTTTTAGTTATCAGCTTATGTTGTCATCATTTACTGATTTGATGACTGGATCTAGGACTCCCCTTTGTAAAGGAAATGACTATATAGTTCAAGCTACTGTAACATTTAGTTGAGAAGTTGTTCCCAAAGCAAAGGGCAAAAGTAATACTTAGGGAATTGGTAATCTTGACAATGGGGATATTTCATTTCAGGATGCATTCAGCAAATCATCCACACCTTTTCATCATGTGTGATTCTTGTTCATATCTTCCATTAAGCCCAGTACCTGGCAGATGTTAAATGTTTTTTGACTGACAGAAAATCTAACCATTGAACTGGAGGACCTTTAAATCCTTATAGGTCCTTTGATATTCTATGGATACTGGTACTAACTGTCTTTTGATATGTGGCTGGCCAATCTCCTGGGTGATACCCTTTTTCCGTTTCTTGCATCACTAGTAATATGCTGCAACCTGCTTGGGTCTACCATTGCTCTTTGGGTCACCTAAGATTTTAATTCTTTAGAGAATACTTTAGGGTTATATGATTTGTAGTCAAATAGCATCATCAGGTTTGCCATGAAGTGATGACTTCTTTGGCCCCAGCAACCTTTAAAACAAAGGGTGAGGTGTAGGAATGAAAAAAAAGATAGTTCCATCTTTTATTAAATAAAATTTCAACTTTCTGCTCAAAACAGAAAGAAACTGTGGGTGTGAATTCATGTGTAGCCTAACTTAAACTGCCCCTAAATCAGAATGTTAGAATTGAAGGGGTATTTAGAGAGAATATATAGCTCAGCTCTTTCATATACAGATAAGGAAAATGACTCAGAGAAGTAACTTGCTCAAAATTTCACAGCCAGTTAGTATCAGAGCTGGATTTAGAACCTACCCCTTGGCCAGTGTTCTTTTTACTACAGTACCCTGACTCAGCTTGTTTACTCTGGAAACTTATAGCAACCTAGTAGCCTTTATCAGTGCTTACTTCTAAGATTATGATAACCTTTTAATTTTTTTAATTTGGTGTTTTAGGATTAAAACATTTGAAAATTTTTTTCTAAGATAGGCAGGGTCAGATTTTTTTTTTTTATAATATGTAACTTTATATGAGGGAAGGGGCAATGTCCAACTTCTATCTTAATGTCCTTGACCTAAACACCCAAGTTATTATTGTGAATGAGGATTTTTTTTGTTTTATTGCTTTTTTTTACACTAGCAATTTCCCAATAGCTTTCTTTGTAATGAAGCAAACCAATTCAGCAAAACTGACAAAGCAATCATACCTGACAATGTATTCAGCAGTTTATATCTATAGTCCCTCAGACTTCTACCAAGAAGCGTCTTTAATCATCTGTTATCCAGGACTAAAATCAGTCATGGCAATTAATCTGAATGTCGTTGCCTTTGTTCTGAATTTTTTATTGTCATCATTGTTAGACACTCAAACTGAGACAAAGCTGAGAAGTCAAGTAAGCCAGCCTGTGTGCCTGCCCTGTATGAATGTTGGGAATTATGTTGTTTGCTGTATTAGAATAGATTCCCTTCAGCAAAGGACAGTCTGGATTATAAACCCTTACTGTGTTGCTTGTTTACTGAGTAGGCAAACAACGCTTAAACCTGGTGGATGTGCAAACATGTCAGCAGTAGACATGTCTAGTATGTAATCAAGCCAAAACATTTTTTATAATTATGCTTTCTAGGGTTGTATTAAAGTCTCTTAACTTGTTTGTCTTACCTATATTTGCTGTCTTTGCTCTTTGGAAATGTTAGGTCTTTATTTTTATTTCTAAATTATTTGTGAGGCTCTCCTGTTAAAAGTCTTCCCTGAACATCTTTTTTTAAAGAGAAAGTTTTGTTTTGTTTTATAACTGTCAGACAACTAGCCATCTCCACGTACCATGTGTTTGGTTCATCTTAATTCAGTGTAAAGGTCATTAATACTAAAATGCGAACTTGTAACCCCCTCTCTACCCACATCTCCAACCTGTTAAGCTGTTTAGTTCTCCCTTGATTGTAGCTGATCAGGCTGTTGCTGAGCATTTGTTGAGTGTTTGGGTAATTAGATGGAAACTAGAAAGTGTGTATAGTTTCAAATGTTATCAAGCCTCCTCTTCAGTCTGGTACTAGATTTTGAGCATATTTATATAATGGATATATTACAAAGTCAAT
Source organism: Gymnobelideus leadbeateri (assembly GCA_011680675.1). NCBI lineage: Eukaryota > Metazoa > Chordata > Mammalia > Diprotodontia > Petauridae > Gymnobelideus > Gymnobelideus leadbeateri. The sequence continues at coordinate 512,202 of WOXC01010596.1, read as the reverse complement.
TTAGAGTCATAGGCTGTCTGCTTCTCATCATATTTTATGTCTTTCTTCCCCTCTTTTCTCCTGTTCTTTTTTTTAAAAGTAGCATAACTTGGGACCTAAACAATGGAAGAGATTTTGCAAAAACTTTTGTAAGATCTTAACTTAGTGCTTCAAACTTTTAGTTGTGGGAGACATCACTAATTTTGAGGGAAGTTGACAGGCAGTCCCTCTATTCCCTGCAGATTCTGCTTTTTCATCACTCTTACTTATTTTCCTTTAACAAGAATGAAAAAATGTCCCATGATTCCTTTTGTGGTAGAAGGGCAGGGCTGATCGTTAGTATTGATTAGGAAAGAAGTCTCCACTTGATTTGTTGTTAAAAGCTGAGTTAGACACTGATTACTGGAGGCCCCTGTTCTGTTTGGGTTTGAAGCTGCTGGAACTTTATACACCTTGGTGTTTAGGAAGTGACGTAAAAGGAGCTCCTCTTTCCACATTCCCCACCATTCCAACAGTGGTATTAGTCCTAGAAGAGAATACTTGGGTTTGTTTACAGATACCCACTTTTTAGACTAAAACTACTTGGCATATCCATTGTGTTACTTTCTGGCAAATCACCTATGCAGGTGGTTATCCCACTTTGTATTCTTGATGTTTAGTAAGAGAAGTGTGCGTGTGTGTGTGTGTGTGTGTGTGTGTGTGTGTGTGTGTGTGTGTTGTACATAATGACAGCTTTGCATGCTATTTTACAGTGTATATGTATGTCACAACCCAGAAACTCATATAAGCATGGAACCAAAGGTAATTGTAACCAAACTTTTTCCTTTGTGGCACCTGCTAGTTATTTTACTAATTCACTCTCCTATCAGGTTAAAAAAACAAAAAACAACCACCACAAAACTTTCTCTGATGTAGGAGGTAATCAGACTAGGATGTCATTAGGTGGTTTTGTTTTTATTGTAACATTCCTAATTATTAAACATTATGTTTATAGTGTTTAAAAAAGATCTCATTGGGGGGTAACTAGGTGGTGCAGTGAATAGAGCACCAGTCCTGGAGTCAAGAGGACTTGAGTTCAAATTCAGCCTCAGACACTTAACACCAGCCCAGTGGCTTTGGGCAAGTCACTTAACCCCAATTGCCTTGCCTTCCCCCCCCTGCCAAAAAAAAAAAAAGATCTCATGTTCACATTTTCACTAAAATATATAGCAGATGACACAAAATAACCTACATAGATTCTTTTAGCTTTAGATCCTTTAGGAATATCTATCTTGATTGATAGACCACAGACTACGTCTCTTTGGTGTCTGGGTTTTGTCATTGTTGCACCTGAGATTTGGAATGGAATAAGTGAGTAAATCATTCCATCAGAATGTCTGGTGGACCCAGTCAGTGGCTTGGGTTCGTCCAATTCAGTTTCCCCAGATTTAGGAACTCTCTGCTGTGAAGAGCTCAGCATATTAACAATTACATTGGATGCTGTTAGATTTTTTTTTTTATACAACCAAAAGCTATACTTTCTTGTCTTAGGGACATACAGTTGTAGTTCTTTATTCACCACCTGGGTGGGTTTGCTAGAACCAAAGGAGTGGGTCATTGTCAAAGGCATATGGGAAAGACTTTCACCACAGCTTGCCCCTGTTATGTGTTTGTGGTATAGTCATTCATTTCCATAGATAGGTAGATAGACTCTTATGGAATGGCTTACTGTAATAAGAAACTAACAGTTGAAGTGACTAGAAAATGACTGCTAAGAAACTAATACGGAAAACAGCCGATGAATGCTTGCTCATCCATAGCTGGAGGACATGCATGTCTTTGGCTGGCAGTTTGGGGCTCCCAGCTTCTCTGTTACTAGTCTTTCACTCACTGCCTTGCTTTTTGTTGTCTCTCTAGTTTCTTCGAGTCACGAAGCAATACCTCCCTCATGTGGCGCGCCTGTGTCTTATTAGCACCTTTCTGGAAGATGGCATCCGAATGTGGTTCCAGTGGAGTGAACAGAGAGACTATATTGATGCTACCTGGAACTGTGGCTATGTCCTCGCCTCCATCTTTGTGTTCTTAAACTTGCTTGGGCAGTTGAGTAAGTGACTAGAAAGATTCGCTTAGTTTCACACTTGGTTGTCTGGCTGATGAAATTGGTGGGGAAAAGTGGGTGTTTTTGTCCTCTGCATTAGAACTCCATTCAGGTCAGAAAGTGGAGAGCATATTGAGTTCCTGAGGCTTTAAAGGCTTCTGTTCTCTATAAAATTTCCTCATTATTAGCAAACACATAAATATCTGTGTTATTACTGTCAAAAATACAAAAGAAGAATTAGGCCCTGACCCAGTTCTAAGGAGAGCTTAGCCTTAAGGGTTTGATAGACTAGGTGAAATAGCTATTTATATAAGATAGTGTATAATTTGACTGTTAAAAAATGAGGGGTATATTGTGCTATAGGGATTCAAATATAAGATGTTCATCAGGCAAAGAAATAAATTTATCATGAAGGAAGTTAAAGTTCTACATAGTGAAGTATTTATTACTAGATAATTGTCTTTTTAAAATTATTCATTCTGTAAGCCTTGATGTGACCCCCTACTTGGACCAGCATGCTTGATAACTAAGATTCCATGAGCTCATCCCATGCTATCTTATTTTTACAATACTAAAAGTTCCTAGTGGTTGTTTTTACTTTGGGGGTGGGGGTGGGGTGAGGTGTTTTTTCTGCCATAATTACACATAAGGAAAAATTGCAGTACCTCTTGAAAATCTTAGTTACTTATTATCCTAGTAGCCATTAATTCTTACCCTCCTATCCTGCTTCTTAGCTGGCTGTATCTTGGTATTGAGCAGAAACTTTGTACAGTATGCCTGCTTCGGACTCTTTGGAATTATAGCATTACAGGTAAGTTGGAATCTCCATCTTGCTTTCTGTGGTCTATGTAGAAAGGCTTTTTGAAAAATTATTTTTGATGTCTGGATATTTCCCACAAATTTGCTATTTGATTGCTAGTCACCCCTCTCCCTCTGAAAATTCATAAGATTTTTCTAAGAACAGCATTAAAGGAGCCTAGTTAGTTGAAAAGTGCCTTTGAATTCTTTCTCTTAAAATGAGGATTCTCAAATGCCTGGGTACCTAGTATTAAATTAGGCACCTTTTCTCTTTTTCCATTTTGCTAAATTTCAGTTGCCACATGGGTGATATTTCTTGTCATTTAACTGCATCAAGAATACTTGTTCCTTTAACTGTCTTATATAATGATACTATAAATCACCAGAGCCAATGTGCAATTATGTCTTTAAGTCAAAGCATGGCAATTACAGACATTCTCTGTGTTCCATTAAATAACTTCTAGTATCTTGTAAAAGTGATTTGAATAGTTCTTCTGGGGTGACAGACAAATAAGAGTTTGAGAATTCTAAGACTAATACTACACATTCTTGGTTTTCTTCAACAGACGATTGCATACAGCATTTTATGGGACCTCAAATTTTTAATGAGGTATGTTCATTGTGATTGTTAAGATGGATAAAGGTTGGTTGCTTTTTTGGTGTCCCTATAGTCAGGCACTTAAGAGCTTAGAATGAAATGGAAAGAGCAGACTCTGTTTCTCAGGACAGGTAGGTTCATAAATGTTTGGTCTAATCTCATCAGTGCCACTTATAGAGAAGACTTCTAAACAGACCCAGGCAAAGCCATATCAGTACCAGCACATAGAATGTTAGAGCTGGAAGGGACTTAAAGCATTACTTGGTTCAGTTTCTCACTAAATAACTGTGGAAATGAAGGTTTCAAAGAATCCTGGATCACTCAGATTAGAACCCAGGTGTTTTGTTTCCAGGCTTTTTCTACTGTTTTGTGCAGACCTATCAGACTAACTGCCATTATTTGCTAATAGAGGGCAGTGACACCTAGGATGGTGTGGCTTGTAGGGACTTTTGGATATACAGCAACTTTGATGGTTGAACACGTAGGGAAGAGGGAAATACTTATTAAAGAGCTACTTTGTGCCAGATGCTGTGCTGAGTACTTAACAATATAATTTCATTTGATCCCATTTTGTAGTTGAGAAAACTGGGGCACAGAGAGGTTAAGTGACTTGCCTAGGTTGCATAGCTAGTAAGTGTCTGAGGCCAGATTTGAGCTCAGGTTTTCCTCACAGCAGATTCAATGCTCTCTGCCTACTTAGAGAGTTAAACATAAGAAAAAGAGTTATAGTCTCTAAACTGATTAAGAGATTTCCCCATCTAGTTTAGGGTTTGTTGGCTTTTTCAAGGCCCAGTGAGTTTTGATCTTTGGTTTGCCAGTAGTTTTTGAATTTTTGTTTCTACTCCTTTGCTCTCCAGGAACCTGGCCTTAGGAGGAGGATTGCTGCTGCTCTTGGCTGAGTCCCGATCTGAAGGGAAGAGCATGTTTGCAGGAGTACCAACCATGCGAGAGAGCTCACCCAAACAGTACATGCAGCTTGGTGGGAGGGTATTGCTGGTCCTGATGTTCATGACCCTTCTTCACTTTGATGCCAGCTTCTTTTCTGTAAGTGCTTTTAATCTCAAAAAAATCTGCCTATATTCTTCAAAACATGATGTTTCCCATTAGTTTCTTGGTAGCTGCTTAATATCTTGATCCTGACTTATTTCCTTGGGTAGGAAACATTGGAATGGGGGTTTAGCTTGGATATATTGTCTGTCTCAGCTCCTGGTGAGGAAGGCAGCAGATGGAGCTCCTGAGCCCTTCATAGGTGTGAGCACTTATGCTGCCAGTGTAGTGGATTGTCTTTCCTGTAGGATTAAAGTTAAGCATTTGCCTTGTCTCTGTTGTTGGTTCCCTAGGGAGTCTTCACAAATATATGTAAATGTGTGTATGTATTTTTTTTTTAATGAGGCATGTGGAGGAATCCACATAATTTAGACTGATAGTCCTTGGTTGAATGAGACCTGAGACACATAACCCTAATTTTTTATTTATTATTTTTTTTTATAAAGGGCTACTCTTCATTTCTATGAAGCCTGCAGATAATGGGGAAGGTTTGTCTGAGGAAGGGATAGACTGTCCTGAGGCATGGGTGTGAAGGCAACTTGTAATGATAACTAGTGTGATTATCTATTAGGTGAGGCATTGTATGGATGCTGGCATAAATAGAAAGCCCAAACCTAGGTAATGTATGGAGAGGTATGATATAAAGTGTGGAGTGACATTGAGTTATTGCTGCCCAAGGTAATCCAGGAAGGCTTTGTGGAGGAAGTGATATTGTAGATGGGCAAAAACAAAAAGGAGAAGGAGAGAGTGAGCATTCCATTTATAGGGATCATTGTGAGCAAGGATATTGGAGGTGTAGGGCACATTTTGGGGAACAGAGTAGATCAATTTGGCTAGGAGCATAGAGTAAGCTGCATTTAGTAATATGATATAAGGCTGGTAGGTAAAGCGGTATCAGACTGTGGAGGGCCTTGAATGTGGGACTGAGGACTTTGAATTTTACTTGAGAGACAAACAGTGAGGGCTCAGAATTTTGAGCAGAGGAGTGACGATTAGAATTATAATTAGCATGTGTTAGAATGATTATTTTGATACTAGTATGAAGGTTAAATTGGACTGGGGAAAGTGGGGTAGCAGGAAGACCTGTTAGGCTGTTGCTCTTGATAATGAAGTATAGGAGTATAGTGAATGTAATGAATATAATGAAGTTTAGTGAGTATAGCAATGTCCTTGAGGGTGAAGGGTGTAGTGTTGCAGAAGTAGAATTTGTAGGACTTGGTCTCTGATTAGAGAGGGAAGTGAAAGGAATCAAAGATTAACCTGAGGTGGTAAGCTTGGAAGATTAATGACATTAGAAGGAGTCTCTTTTTTTTCCTTTAGGGGAAAGTGACAATTGGTTTCAAACTGTCTGTAGGACCTATAGACAAGAGATGCCCCTCCCATAAGACAGCAGGAGGAGCAGGTGTGGGGCTTAGAGATGTTATGACTGGAGACAGAGGAGTCATTGAATAGAAGTAATTAAGATTGCCACAGGTGAGAGAGTACAATGTCAAGGGAAGAGCCTTAGGATTATAGCCAAGTGGAGAGGTCAGAAGAAGTGAATTAAGGAAAGAGAAGAGTAATTGGAGAGATAATAGGAGAACCAGAGTAGTGTGGTGAATCCAAGAAAGGAGAGAGTATCTAGTAGACATAAATGGTCAGCTGGGTGGGTCAAAAATAGCATTAGTCAATAAACTTGTTGAAAAGTAGGCCATTCACCTTGTGGAAGAGTAATCTTGGTGGAGTGGTGGGGCTGCCAGCATTGGTATAGTTTAGCTAGCAGGGAAATGGAAGGAGATATGGGGAAAAGAGTAACTGGGTGGACTCTTGGAATGGTTAAGGGAAGACTTTTAGCATTAGTGAGACCTGAGCATGTATTTGTAGGTGGATGGGAAAGAGCACATTAAGAGAAAGGAATGGAAGATGTACAAAACAAGGTGATAGCTGAAGTAAAACCTTGGAGAAGGCAAAAAAGAATGGGATTAAGTGGACAGGTAGAAGAATTAGCCTTTATGAAGTCTTCCAGCTAGTATTTCTTATTGCCTCTAGGGTTATTCCTCCTTTTTTCACAAAAGTGTTCAGGTCCTGCTTTTGTCTTCTTTAATCTTGAATGTTCTCATTGTATATTATATTTGGTAGAAACCTTTGTTCTCTTGCTGGATAACAAGCATTAACCATATTATGTTTGATTGCTTCAGCAGCAGATCCCTCCACCTTGACAGGGTATTTAATATGTGCTTTAAATATAACATTACAAACCATCGAGCAAAGGCTAGGTGACCAGCTGTGTATATCAGAGAGAAGATTCTTTTTGAGGTATGAGTTGGAGCAGATAGCCTCTAAGACTCCATGATTCTCTTTCCCCTACATTCATCTTGAATTTTCTTTATTTTGAACCAATACAGATTCTTCAGAACATCGTGGGCACAGCTTTGATCATTTTAGTGGCCATTGGTTTCAAAACCAAGCTAGCTGCCTTGACTCTAGTCATCTGGTTGTTTGGCATCAATGTCTATTTCAACGCTTTCTGGACCGTCCCAGTCTATAAGCCCATGCATGACTTCCTCAAGTATGACTTCTTCCAAACCATGTCAGTGATTGGAGGCTTGCTTCTTGTGGTTGCCTTGGGCCCTGGTGGTGTCTCCATGGATGAGAAGAAGAAGGAGTGGTAACACAGCCCCCCATGTCCCTGCCCTGTGAAAAACCAGAGGCTGTAAAGGACAGTGTGGATTCAACAAAACTGCCAGCATTTGCGTACCTGACTCCTTTCCCCTGGTAAAGGCACAGATGTTTTGAGAACTTTATTTACAGTGACACAATCTGAAATTGATGGTTAAATCTGCTTTGGAGGCATGCTCAATCCCAAATTTTAGTATTTTTTTTTTTAGGCCAACAAGCCTGAACAGTTAATATATCACCCTATAGCCAAGGGCTCTTGAAATTCATCTGCATGGGCATCTTGGCTGATCCTGGCCTTTGTTTATATTTTTATTTTTGTTTTTTTTTGGCGGGGTGGGGGGAGAGAAATGGACCTTCAAGTTGTACTGTGAGCAGATACACAACTGTATCATTCAATGTGGTGGTCTCTGTTTTTTTTTTGTTTACATTTTTAGCTAGAACTACTAACTGATTTGAGATTCCCTGGCCAAACATTACATTATTTTAAAACTTCCTTATTAAAAAAAATTCTCCCCTATAGTGGCTTTAAAATTATTTTTCACATTTTTGTAGGAAAAATGATTTAAAGTAAGTCAAACAAAAGCCCAAAGAAATACAGTATTAACACTCTACTAGAACTGACACAGTGGGGCCCCCATTAGGCAGTTATGTAAAGGGTAGCAAGAAGATACATCAGCACAGCTCTTTAGCCTGGTCTAAGTCTACAGGCAAGGTTTCCCCCACAACACTAAAGCTGCACTGATTTAGTGGTTTAAGGTGGCGAAAGGGAGCCTCTTAAAAGACTGTCTTAGACACAGACTGCAGTAAGGCACCATGGCCTTTTGGAATATAAGAGCAGGGCAGTTCCCAATGGCTTCACAGGCAGTGAACCACACCTCATTGATATATTTGACATGGTAGGCAGTGGGTGCTGTTGGAACATAGCATCTCAGGTAGGATGATAGTGGCTTCTTTTAAAGGCTTCTTAGCACCATTTTGGGGTGGAGTTAGGCTTTCAAACCAATGCCTCCCATTCTTTTCTCACAGAGCAAGATCTTAGCTTACTGTGAAGCCCCATTTGGGGTTCTGAATGGGTTTTAGCAGCTCCCATCATCAGACTTTCTTTTCTTTTTGTTACGGGATTTTTCCCAGGCTATGGCCAGGAACTGGGTTTTATCCCAGGGTCTACCATTTCAGGAGGCTGTTGCTTTGTTGTTCAATTTTTTATTTTTTTTTCTTTTCCTACACTGTATACAGCCAAATTGATTTTTTTTTAAAAAAAGTGTGATGCCTTACTGATTTGATCTTGATCCTGTATTTAAAGTTTTCTAACATTGCCTTATGCTGTGTTTCTCTTTTTTGGGGGGCAGTATATTGGTTGTTGCAATCCTATATTTAAAAGTGTCCCTGTATTTTATATTGTAGTATAAAGCTACAAAGGGATAGTTAAAACCTCTCGCAGTGCCTCCCCCACTCCTCAGATCTTTCCTGTGCAGCCAAATTGATGTTACTTTGGTAGCAACAAGCTACGTGGCTCCTTTTTGATCTTGAGGGGATATTTAATACTGGAAATTTAGTTTCTATTTGGGACTTTCCAGGATCACAGCATCCTGAACTTTTTCAAATAGTAGTTCCTTTCCTATTGTAAGCCCCTCCCTGTAATGCAGGTGTGTAAGGCAGGGCCTGTCAACATGACTATCCTTGGGCCACGAATCCCAAGTCTACACTTTATGCCTCTCCCTTCTGCTTATTAATGGAACTGTTTTAGACCGTTGGAAATTGCAAAGGATGAAGAATGGAAACCTTTTTCTGATAACCTGTACCTAAGCAGAAGGGTGGAATTTCTGCCCGCTATTTCTCAAAATATTACATCAATCCCCGTGACAGAGTTTTCCTCTTTATCCTCTCATTGCACGCCGGGCTACAGTGCAGCTGGGAGAATTTTTGTCCCTACCAGGCCAACTAGCAAAACAGTGACCTCCTCTATTTCCTCAAGTATTTCTAAGATTAAAGTAAAGAAGTTCAATGTTCTCTTGATTAACAGATACTCATTTTAAGAAAGGGTGGTTTGTAAACAGTGTTTTAGCCAAAGAAAGGCAATTTTTTTGGTTCCAGGTCCCATTCATTCCCCTTACTAATGCCATATAGCACAGTAAGCCCATCAACTGCTACTCACAAATTAGATTTTTCTTTGTAAGCAACATATTTGCCAAGGCAACTTGTTCTCCTTAGCCCTACTCTTCCACAGACTGGCTTTTTACTGTTGGAGAAGTGGGGCTTGACTTGAGCACCTGCAACAGTGCTGCCATCAATGATCCTTCCCCATGATTGCAGTGGCCCTTTGGCTCTGCTGCTTCTCTTTTCCATCCTGTGATTTTAATGGTCCAGTGCCTGGGGCAGAGACAGAAACTTTTATTTACCAACAATTGGCTTTGGCAAGTGTCCTGAAATTTTTTTTGCTTCATGTGGGAAAGAATAGGTATAAATCTCATTTTATGCTGTATTTTATATCTTAGTTGTATTTGAAAATGTTTTGATTTTTGGAAAGAAATAGCAAAATAAAATAATGGCATTTGTTGTATCTAGTGTGACCACACAGTCAATGGAATGTCCAAAATGAGACTAGGAAATAAATGTGAGGCCAAAGAGGCAAAAGCTGTGATGATTACCATATGGGATGCTTGAAGACATATCCTGCTGTAATAAATCCTCACGTGGACTCATTCATCTGTGTCTCAGCCTTAGCCACCAGGCCATGGCATTATCACTTGTTTGAAGACTGAGGTGTAATGAGACCAATAACCATGTGAGAACCCTAACAGTTGTTTACATCACCACTACTCTTGGTGTATCTCAGAATGGGCCAAGTACCCCCTCCCTTTTCCCTTGGCCGTCAAAGATGCTACTGCTTTCTTTGTTAACTTTATTATTTCAATCATACAAAAAATTACTTTGTTTCTGTTCCTCTTTTGAAGCGCTTGGGTTTTCGGTGGTGATTCTTGAGCTTTTTCATCGAGGCCAACTTCTATGATAGAAACACAAATAATCAAAAATTACTGTCACCTCTGAAAACTGGACTAGATTTTCTATTCGTATGACAAAAAGAATATACTTGAATCCTGGGGATAAACATAGCTTTGTCCCCTTTTTTCACCTAAAATAGGGACATGGAGTCATTCTACAGATGAGAAAACTAAGGAAGGCCCAGAAAGATTAATGCTATCTCCCTACTTATGGCCTTTCCTGATTTCTGTGCTAGTTGTGAGTGTCTCACCCCCAAATTAAGTTACATTGAGTTGCTTATATATAGATAACATTCACTCATGTCTGACTACACGGAATCCCATGGAGAAGTACATAGGGTTTTCTTGGCAAAGATGCTGGAGTGGTTTGCCATTTCCTTCTCTACTGTATTCCTATTTAATATATGAGGAACTTAGGCAAATGTGGGTCAAGTGATTTGCCCAGAGTCACACAAATAGCAAATGTCTGAGGCTGAATTTGAACTCAGATCTTTCTGACTCCAGGCTCAGTGCTCTATCCACTGCACCACCTGGCTGCCCCAATTAGGTCTGACACACCTAATATAATAAATAATCACTGGTTGATTAGTTGCTCCATGACCTACAGGTAGGTAAAATAGCAGAGTTAGGGTTTAAAATCAGGTTTTTACTCCAAATCTGTTAGTTCACAATGCCTCTTCTGACTCCCTTCCAGCTGCTGGATTAGCTTTTTAACCCTTGCAATATTGTAATAGGCAACATTTTAGTTATAAATAGCTGCTGCAAAAGCGATCCTCTTCCTTCCCATCTCCTTCAGCAGATTGTACTTTCTATCATCCTGACTCTAACTTTATCCTCAATCTCTCTCTCTACCTATTGGGTGCTTCCCTACAACCTACAAACACACCCATCTCTCCCCATCCTCAAAAACCCCTAAGTTGATCTATCTCCTAGCCTTCTTCTTCCCTTTTGTGGCTAAACTTGACAAGGCAGTTTACAATAGATTCTACTTTCTCTCATTCTCTGAAGTTCAGCCTCATCATTCCACTGAAACTGCTCTCTCCAAAGTTACCAAGGACATCTTTGCTGTTCAGTCATTTCAGTTGTGTCTGACTGTTGACAACATTTTGGAGTTTTCTTATTAAAGGTAGTATAGTGTGTTTGCCATTTCCTTCCCTGGGTCATTTTACAGGTGAGGAAATTGAAGCAACTAGGGTTAAATGACTTGCCCAGGGTCATACTACCTTCTGAGGCTATATTTAAACTCAGGAAGATGAGTTTGACTTCAGTTTGGCATTCTATCCACTGCCCCACCTAGCTGCTTGCAAGGATCTCTTAGAACTGCCAAATCTAATGCTCTTTTCTCAGTCCTCCTTGACCTCTCTGCAGCCTCTACTGCCCTCTTCTTGACATTTTTTCTTCTCTCTGGGTTTTTAGGATACTGCTATCCTGGTTTCCCTTCTAAATATCTGACCTGTTTCTTCTCAGTCTCCTTTGCTGCTTCTTCAGCCAGGTTACGCCTACTAATTAACCATGGGTGTCAAAAGTTCCATCCTGGTCCTCTTTTCTCTCTGTACCCTATCACTTTGTCATCTCATCAACTCCCATGATTCTCAAATCTACTTATCAAGCCTTACTCTCTGCTGACTTTTGGTATCATATCTCCCAATGTCTATTAGTCATTTTGAACTGGGTATCTTAGAGACATCTTAAACTCAGCATGCCCCAAACTGAACTTAATCTTTTCTCTCAAACCTCCTCCCCCGTTCCAAAATTCTGTTACTTTCACCTGTTGGTTACAAGATAGCACCACTATCTTCCCAGGTCCCTGCAAAGGCCTGTCACTTTTACCTTCCTAACATTTCTAAAATACATTCCCTTCTCTCGTCTGATACTGCTGCTACCCAAGTGCAGGCCTTTATCTCTGACCACTGCAATAGCTTTTTGGTTTCCCTTCATCAAGTTTCCTCACTTCAGTCCATCCCCCACTCTTAAGAGATGTTCCTAACGCACAGATCTGACTATGTCCCCTCTCCCCAATAATTAATAAACTCTAGTAGCTCCCTATCATCTCCAAGATCAAGTGTAAGATCCTGTTTAGCCTTTAAAGCCTTTCATTATCTAACTTCCTTCCTTTCCTGTCGTCTTATACCTTACCACTATGTCCCTTACTTACCACACTCTTCAATCTAGTGACACTGGTTTCCTTGCTCTTCTTTGAATAAAACACTCATTTCTGAACTACAGACATTTTCCTGGTTTACCCACCATGCATGGAATACTTAAAGGCTTCCTTTAAGTCTCAATTAAGATTTCACCTTCTAGAGAAAGTTTTTGCCAAACGCTCTTGATTCTAATGTTTTCCTACTCTTGATTATTTCCTATTTAGTTTTATTTGCCTGTTGTCACCCCCATTATTAGACTATAAACTGACAGAAGCCGTCTTTTGCCTTTTTATCCTCAGCATTTAGCACAGAGTAGGCTCACTGACAAAAGGGGCAAGAGTGTAGCACAGAGGAAAAAGCACTGGATTTTGTGTCTGAGAACCTTGGTTTGATTCCTGACTTTGCCAATTACTGACTGGCTGAGAGACCTTGTACAAGTCACTGAAGAGACTCTGGACTTAAGTTTCTACAAATGTAAATCAAGGGAGTTGGGCTTAGCTGACTTGAGATAAATTCTCCCTCTAAATCTGTGATTCTAAGATTTTTTTCCACTTTGGTGAAGCCTGATCCTGGCCAGTTAAGGGATTTCCACTACATCACAGAGGTCATCAATGGCAAAGAAAGACCAGTAATTAATCACTTAAACTCCAGACAACAGTCTATACACCAAGCTTCACTGCTTTCCATGAAGACCTAAAGTGCTAATGTGCTGATAGCTAATTGTTGTGACTGTTGCACTTTCACCTTTGTCCTCTTAGTGCATGCTGGCCCATCCACTTCCATCTTCTCTCCTCTACTCATAATGCCATTCTCTCTTGAAAGCTGTGTATCATTGTCTTCAGTGTCTGTCAAGGAGTTCCTTATGACATCTCCATTCTCACCTGGGTTCTTCTCAGTGAACAGCTCAGCTATAACAAGAAGACTCCAGTTACATTCCTGGTCTAGACTATTTTAATAAATTTATGTGTGTGCACCTTGGAGTGGGGTATTAAGAGCTTCCCCACTATGCCACTTGCAGGGTTTTGTGCCCCCCCACCAACAACATCAGCCACTGGGAGGCTAGGTGGCACAGTGAATAGAGCACCAGCTCTGGAGTCAAGAGAACCCAAGTTCAAATCCAGCCTCAGACACTTGACACACTTACTAGCTGTGTGATTTTGGGTAAGTCACTTAACCCCAACTGCCCTCCAAAAAGAAAACAAAACAAAAACACAAAATAGTATCAGCCATGAACTGGTATAAACGCTAATATGCATAAGATCTCTTGGGATCCAGGGGTGGAATACTGATTTCTTTTTACCTTGACACTGACAAAAAAAAAAAATAAAAACAAAGTGAAGTGAATTACTTTCAAACCGACATCACTATGAAAAGACCAAGATACAGCCAAGAGTTGAGTAAACATCAAAATTGAAAAGCCAACCTACAGAACAAAGGACAGAAAGAACGGTGGGTCTGGTTTAGACCCACTAAATGTTAGAAGTGAAAGGGCACTCTGAACAACTCACGTGGGTATAAGTCGCTCATGCTGTCCTCACTCCCGTCATCTTCATCACTGGACTCAGGCTTCCAGAAATCCTCCTTTGTTCGGGGCTGCTGGTCACCATCAGTCAAGACTTCCCTTCTCCGTCTTTTTTGCAGCAAGCAGGCAGGAACATATTCCACACCCTGCTTCTGACACTCTTCATCTGAGGAAAACAGACCAGCTGAGTGCCACAGATCTCCCAGCACACACTATAACTTAGTTTAACCAACACAGTCTCCCAGGGGCCAAGTGAGCCATGGAGTGCTGCCCTGGCTCCTAGGTTACCTAAAGAAAATTCTATCCCACTGAACTAAACTGGGACCAGAAACAGGATCGGTAAAATCAATCTAGCTCTTACAGAGAGCCAGTTTGCTGCTACTTTTGCCCTCTCCTCTTCTATTGCAAGAAAAGTATGGTAACATGTGATGGCCAACAAATGGAAGCTGAGGTGGAGATGTAACAAATAGTGGAGAAGCATACATGAGAATAAGTATAGGCTGGCACTGGGAAAATTCAGTTCTATTCCACAAATGTTAAGTGCCTACTACAAGCAATTGAGATCACCTGACACCTCAGCTATGGGGCACCTGGAAGGGCTGTTTAGGTCAGGGTGGGGAAGGGATCAGGCTGGCTCCTGGGTTTGCTAGGGTTAAGTGATAGGGCTCTGGGGATGGGTGCCAGTTAGCTCAAAGCCTTTTCCAATCAAAGCCAGGACAGGTAAAGACACACTGACGGGTGACAAGCTGGAGCCATAAGACCTCTAGACTATAATATCCTACTAGAAAGATCATCGAGGACTGTAACAGATAAGGACTCTGCCTGTCCACATCAGAAGGGGCTAACACAGAGTAGCAGAAGCAAAACGAGCCCTGGAGACAGAATCAAGAGACTGCCACTAACATGATTTGGGGCAAGTAGTTTGTCAGGGTCTGTTCTGAGTAAATGAGGAATTTAATGACATTCTCCCAGGTCTCTTCCAGCTGTTAACATTTAATGTTCTAAGGTCTTGCCCCTCTGACTGAGGGTCCCTGCCCCAGGTAAATAGCTCTGGGGTGAGGTAGTCAAAAGTCCATCCAGAGTTCATAAAGTGGGGTGTTATGCCTCCCACTAGCTTCAACTCTAACGACTTACATTTGTGCAGAGCCTTTTGGTAGCGCTGGCCCTGGACATGACGTAGGATGTGCTCTGGAAGTCTGTTGATATGCCGAAGGGTGAGTTTGCAGAACATTTGGTGCCTGAAGAACAGAAGGATTGAAAGCTGGGTTAGACCTTAATTTTAAGATTAGAGAAACACAGATTGACTTAGAGTTGGATGTCATCTAGTCTAAATCCTTCATAGCTTCAAAGAAAGATAGCTTGCTTAAAAGTCAAACGAGTAGTAAGTAGTAATGGAACCAGAATCTGAACCCAGGTCCTCTGACTTCATATACCATGTTCTTTCCACTCTACCACAGAATCCATTTGTGCCAACTAACATGTTTCCTTGGCAAGGAAAAGGAAAAGAGCCTTCTGACCCCCTTTCTGATTCCTTTGTCTTTTTCAGTTAAGGGATAACTGGAGAACAGCATGGCTGTCCAACATCCACATACTATGGCCAGAAAAACATGTCTATCTGCTGATACTTGAGCAGGTGCTTAGCATGTGCCTTGGGAGCATAATGAGCTCTCTTCACTTAAGTTCCAATCACCCTAGAAACTGTTTTCTCTTCTTCCACCACCTGGAAATCCCATAGTGCAGTTTGGACTAATAAGGAAGGTCTGATCCAGGTATCCTAAACCCCAAAGAGTAATGGATCAATATGTACTGCAGACTTGCCTGGCTATTTCCCAGTAGAAAGAACTAGGATCTGAGTCATTATAGCAACTGGAAAGAACACTATATATGGAGTCAAGTCATGGAATTGGTTCTGCAACAGAATCTGTAACTTTGAGTAAGTACTATACTCAAGTCTCAATTTCCTTATTTGTTAAATAAGAGGGAGAGAACTGGGCTAAATGATGATCTCTAAGATCCTTGGTTCCAGTTCTAAATCTTATCTCCTCTTTCTCTATTTTTGGTGCTGCTATAGCCACTTTAGGAGCCTGACCATGATAAACAAGGATCAGTCCACTACCAACCCTAAATTATTTTACAACTAATCCTGAACCTGTTCAGGCTATTTTAACATCCATCATCAAAACGTTCCCTTGCTCAAACTCAGCTATCCCCAGGAATTTTCTTATGTTTTTGTTCTCATGATGCTCAGTCATGGCTGTCAGGGACCTCCATTGGGAACATACGGATTCTTGGTGCTGGGAACGATGTGTGGCTCAAAGTCTTCATAGTCAAAGGTCTCAGAGGTTCTCATCAGCCGCTGGTACTTCTTACCACTAGTATAGGCCTGGAGGTCTGAAAGTCGGCTGGGCAATTCATGGCCTGTCAGTCTGCACCTTACCTGAAGAGTAGGGAAAGGAGGAAGAATGAGTATACATATATTTGCCAATCTCAGAATCCTGCCCCTATGTAAGGGTGGCTGGTCAGAAGGGCCGATCCCCTTTCAGGACCTCATTCTGAAGGAA
Source organism: Gymnobelideus leadbeateri (assembly GCA_011680675.1). NCBI lineage: Eukaryota > Metazoa > Chordata > Mammalia > Diprotodontia > Petauridae > Gymnobelideus > Gymnobelideus leadbeateri. The sequence goes on along the minus strand of WOXC01010596.1, from coordinate 495,816 downwards.
AGGAATACAGGAATATACAGGAATACAGTTATCCTTCCACATTGTAGCAATTAGGAGCTCAGTGGCCCTAAGATCTGGAAAATCCATGTAAAATTTTTTAGCCCTCTATATCAGAGAAGAAATCTGAATTATTATGGCAGTAAAAGATAAAATATTTTGATATTATATAATACAATATAATATATGTTGATATAATATATATTATGTGTGTAATATATATTATACATAATATATAATGCATATATTTTATGCATTTTTGAATTTCTAAACTTTTCCTGTTTTCTGTAGCTTCCACAAAATTCCCCAAAAGTTCTCAATTTCTTATGCTGACTCATGATGCATCAAAACTGCAACAGGGAAAGTTGTGATATGGAAGAAATAACTGTAATAACTCATATTTTGATGGCATTTACTTCTGCAAAACACTTTTTTTACAACAAGTATAAACATTATTATCCCTATTTTGCTGGTGAGGAAACTATGGCCCAAAGATGTAAAAAGATTACTTGGATTTGAATCCTACCCCTGCTATATATATATTATATCTGTGATATGTGACTGTGGGCAAGTCACTTAACTTTTCTGGGTCTCTCTGGTCAACTAGAAAATGAAGGGGAGTACAGAAAATGACTTCACATCTCCCTTCTTGATGTAAATCTATAATCTTACAATTTATAACTATGGAGCAAGTCAGTGGCAGAGTGAGGACGAGAAGAGAGGTCTCCTGGCTCCCAGTCCAGGGTTTTTCCAAAGCTGGAACCCAAGTACCTGAAGACCCTTCCAGAGAGGAAGGCTGAAGATTTTACCTGAGGGCAGCACTTTTGGGGATAAAGACCAAAAGATAGAAAGCTGGGGAGAACTATGCACTATTCTGTCCAGCCTCTGTATTGTGCAAACCTAGATATTAAAATCTAGAGGGAAAATGAACTTTCCTCGGGTTATGACAGAAGTAGCAGAACCAAGATGGGAATCCAGGTTTCCTTTGACTCTAAACCCAAAGTCCTCTTTCTGGTAAACCACAATGCTTCTAAAGGTCAAAAAAAGGGGAAGAGGGAGGAAAGAGCATTAAAAGGGTTTAACAGAAAGGTTGAGACCTGACTTTTGGCTGGAGTTCACTCACTGATTCATTGCTTATCAAAGAGCAAGGCATTACCCTAAAGCCTCAGTTTCTTCTTTAAAACCAGCTAGATGATCCCGAGAAGAGAGTGAATAAGAGGGGAAATAAAAGAGAAAGAACATGATTTAGTGCAAGGGTTCTTAAACTTTCTTGTCACAGACCCCTTTGGCACTCGGGTGCAGCCTATGAGCTCCTACTCAGAAGGATTACCAAGCAAGAAATGTCATGCTGAAATACAGCTATCAAAGACTCTAGTTAAGATCCTTTGGTCTAGTGGAACAAGCCCTGCAAGGAGTGTTAACAACAATAGCAGAAGCATTTACACAGCATTTTGAAAACTTTACAAATATTTATCAAATTTTATCCCCCACAACAGCCCTGTGCGTTAGTGAAGCCTAGGGCTCCTGGCGCTGTCACTGAGAAGGTACAGCCTTGGGTTAGTGACATTCCCTCTACCGAATTCGGTCTCTCTGTCAGTCACATGGAGAAAAGCCGATGAAGAGAGTGGGACTGAATTACCGATCATAAGTCATCTACGCCAACCCCTACATCTTACTAATGGAAAAACTAAGGCTGCGAGCGGTTCAGTGACTTAGCCAAGGTCACTCAGTAGGTGGATCCGGGATTCAAACTCGGGTCCGGGACTCTTTTACAGGGCGTCACGCTGATTCCCGAGAAGGAAAGCTCCCCCCACAGAGAGAGAAGAGGTGGCTCCGCCTGGATGTGTCAACCATCAAGTTTCACATTCCCTTCCCTGGGCCTCGGTTTCCCCCTCCACAAACCCGAGGCCCAGACCCTTCCCAGCTGACCTTGGCCCCGCCAGAACACAACTGCAGCCCGGGGTGGCCCCGGAGAAATTCCTGCACATCTGGCGGCACCTGGCCGTCCGTGCTGCTCATGGCTCCGAGGGGGAGGGGAAGGGAGCCGCGGCCCAGCAGCTTCTACGACACACCACGTGGAAACCCGGAAGGGGGCGGGGCCCGCGCCGGGCGGTGTCTTTCGTCCATCGGAAGTGCGTCTCTTCCCCCTGCCCACCCCGCCCCCGCGCGCAATAACCCCGGAAGTAGTTGGCGCGGCTGTCATGGCTGCCAGGCTGATGTTTGTTCGGCTGGTCTGTTTGAAGAGGGCCCCGCAGCGGCTTGTTCCCAAGGCCTCGGTGAGGGTGGGAATGAGGCCGACTTCGAGCTGGGGAGGACGAGGAGCAGGACCAAAGAGAAAGGGGGAGGAGGAACCCCGTGCACTTTGGGACAAGGGAGGGCTTGGACCGGGGTAGTGGCAGAGCGTCCCAAGGCTGCCGGCCTGATCTTTATGGGAAACGGTGAAAGAAAGCCTGCCGACACATGGACCCCAGGCTGATACTGTATGCAGCATTCTGCACCCATAGGCCCCCAACTCTCCCGGAAACAGGGAGCCGCTTCCTCTTGAGTTTCGTTTCAATATTCTTTGACGTTGTTGGGGTCGTATATGTTGTTCTCCTGGATCTGCAGACGGAGCTGATCTCTCTGTGCCCTCTTTGTGTCCCCTTTCCCCGCAGGACCTGATTAGCCCTTTCCGAAGTAGCTTCCTTGGTGCCTCTCCCCTGGGCCAATGGCTCCCAGGTGAGGACAGAATTTGGTACAGGGGAAGGTTTTCCGTTGGTAGCTAGGAAAGCTGAATTCCACATCTGACTAGCCCTCACTAACCTTGGGGCTGTCGTTATCTTTGAAATTCTGTTTCCACAGCTTTAAGATAAAAGGGCTGGATCATAGGAGAGAGCTAAAGTTCTCTCCAGCATCAACCTATTTTGACTCTGCTTTGTGACTTTCTTCCTGTCTTATTTATTTATCGATTGATTGGCAAGGCAATTGGGGTAAAGTGACTTGCCCAAGGTCACACAGCTAGTAAGTCAAGTGTCTGAGGTGGGATTTGAACTCAGGTCATCCAGACTCCAGGGCCGGTGGTCTATTCACTGCGCCACCTTGCTGCCTCCCTGTCTTTTATGTTTAATTGAGTTTTATGCAATGTAATACTTAAAATTACTGGCCATGTGTAGGGCACTGCTAGGAACTTGGGGCAGATAGATGGTTATATTAATGTAAGGGAATTATGAGTGTTACCGATAATGTAAAGGAATATTGGGGTTACCATTGGTTTTGGCCTGTAAACCAGGTTTGCATTTCACTGTTAAAACAAGTATACTTTGAGTATGTCCTACTCCCTAAAAATTTGAAAGTACTTTCACATCCACTGTGAACAACAAGAATAATAATAATAATTAGCACTGTACTTCAAGAATATAAAACATTTACCTGAGTTCGGATCCGGCCTCAGACACTTAATGTACACACAAACAAAAAAAAAACCTAGCCATGTGACCTTGGGCAAGTTACTTAATCCCAAGTGCCCTCCAAAAAAAAAAAAAAGAATATAAAACATTTGTTCTCAGTAAGTCTCAACTGTGGTACTGATTGTGTGACCCTGGGCAAGTTATCCAAGCTCATTGACCTAGGGCACTGGTGTAAAACTCAAAAGATCCCTGCAGGCTGTACGTTGACTTGGAAAGCCACAAATTAACATTATCTATCTTGTATTGCTATATTTTCCAATTACATTTTTAATTTGTTTTTGACTGCATTGGGAGTCCACATGCAAGAGTTTGACGCCTTTGGCCTAGGCAACTCTTTTAAGGTGAACAGAATGTGCTGACCAGCTCTAGTAGTGGGAATGTCCTCTTTGGGGGGCCCCCTTTATGAATGAAATCACAGGTTTAGCTTCTACCCATATACTTCCTTAAGGGAGAGAACAGGTATTATATCCTTCTCACAGATGGAAGAAATGGGCCATGGAAAGGTTATATATCTAGTTCTAGTCAGTGACAGTCAGGATTAGACTTTGGGCTTCCCACCAGTTGAGCATTTCCCTTTTCAGAATTAATAAGGTTATAACTTATTTCCTAAATATCACAGACTCCCAGATTATGAAGAGGTTAAAGGTAGGTATGGTGGAGAAATTTATAGGTTATGCCCCAAGACTAGGAAAGATAACATGACAAGTTTAATTTGCTATAATCTGTTGGCTTCTTCCAGAGGCTGTTTGGAATTCAAGCAGATGTAGCATCTCTACAGCAGCAGCTACTGCTAAAACAGAGGAAGACTTGTTTTACAAGTGGTTCCTATTGCTTATCCCTGTGACCGCCTTTGGCCTGGGAACGTGGCAGGTAATGACCAACGTGTCCTTTAGATTACTGAAGCTCCTGGCTCCACTGCTTTTGGTTCATGTCGGTATACATGGATTGGTTACTCACATAGGTCCAGCGTCGGAAATGGAAGCTGAACCTAATTGCAGAGCTGGAATCAAGAGTTACAGCTGAGCCTATCCCTCTGCCTGCAGAGTGAGTAGTCACCCATTTCATCTTGCTTCTGGGTCCTGAACAGCCTTGCCAAATAACTTATATTCCATCAGATGTTGAAGGACTGTGGCCTGGTGCCAACCCTTAGAATTTCAGAGCAAGAAGGTGCATAGTTACATAGTCCCACACCCTTGTTTTACAGATGAAAATCTCAGCCTCAGAGGGATGAAGTAAAGACACATCCTTCTCACCCCACCCCCATTTTCACTTAGTTTTTCTGTTATGCTGACTGATGGAAACCATTCACTGAGGTTTATTCACTGAGGTTATAGTTTAGATTGTTTAATGTTAAGTCACTTTTCCCTAAGAGCACCTTTATTCCCTTCTTTCCTTTCCTGAGCCTATAAGGTAAGGCTTAAGGCACTTACTAGCTGTGTGACCCTGGGCAAGTCACTTAACTCTGCCTTGAAAAAGAAAAAAAAAGATGAGGCTCAAGGATCTTCACATAAGGGGAATGATGTCCACACAATTCCTTGTAAGGCAATTTTGCTGGAAGCTACCCCACATAAGCATTTTGCTTTCCCTACAGTCCCATGGAGCTGAAGGACTTGGAGTATAGGCCTGTGAAGGTCAGGGGGCATTTTGACCACTCCAAGGAACTCTATATCTTGCCCCGAACCATGGTGGACCCTGTACGAGAGTCCTGGGATTCAGGCCAGATGTCCTCCACTGTGGAAAGTGGTGCTAATGTTGTCACTCCTTTCCACTGTACTGATTTGGGGTGAGTTGAACCAGTTGGGAACTGGCTCAGGTTGTAGGTGCAGCTATAATTAATTTCCCGTCTTGTATTAACCTATGTATAAGCCTCCCATTTTAGAATCCTATGATAGATGACCAGAAAGTTTATATTCATTTAAACTGAAAGCAGCACACCTCTACCCATAAGCACCATTCTTCTATCTGCTGTAGACCTGATGGCAGTTTCTAAATGATTCTGACATACGAAGTCCCCTACTTATAATTCAGTCATCACTAATGAGGGGGAACAATTAATGTGGATAGTCCAAAGCCTGGCTTTTTGAGGCTGATTCATCTCTAAACTGTACTATATGGTAGATAGAAACTTTTTTGTTTTTAATCAGCGCTGGAAAGGAATAGAAGTAATTTTATCCGGGGCAGCTAGGTGGCGCAGTGAGTAGAGCATCGGCCCGGAGTCAGAAGGACCTGAGTTCGGATGCGGCCTCAGACACTTAACCCACACAAACAAAAAAAAAACCTAGCCATGTGACCTTGAGCAAGTTACTTAACCCCAATTGCTTTTTAAAAAAAAAAAAGTAATTTTATCCAAACCTGTTTGAAGTACAGAGTGAAGGGAATTGGCCATATTAGAGACAGAGGAAGGACTTTAAACCTAAGAATTCACCACTGCTCCCTTAGCTATGACTAAATAGATCATCTGAGATAATGGAAAGCCTGTTGCCCAGTGTTTGGGAAAGTAGGTGGCAGATGGCAAAGGAGACACTTAAATATAGCTAAAAGTTATTCTAATTTATATTCTGGAAAAAAGACATAATCAGATGGGGAAGCATCTGGCCTTTTGGACCTCTTCAATGCCACAGTATAAAACAGGATCACATAGGAGCAGAGATTTATCCTTTGACAGCATGTTTTTTCCTCCTATAAAACTCTAGGATCACAATCCTAGTGAATAGAGGATATGTTCCCAGGAAAAGAATAAATCCAGACACTCGGCAGAAAGGCCAGGTAAGGAATATATTTTCCTCAGAGCAGGCTGCTTACCTGTATGTTTAAACCCAGGGTAGGGAACCTACTGCCTTGGAGCCACGTGACCCTCTAGTGAGGCCCTGTGAATCCAAACTTCACATAACAGATCCAGGGTTGCACTTTGAGACCTCAGGTTTCCCACTTCTGGTTTAAACAGAGGGTTGAGGAAAAACCATTTTTAAAAGATTTCTCAAGATGTAGAGGAAGGTTTTAAAGCCTTGTTTCAGTCCCTACCCTTTCATTTCAGCTATTTGAAATTGACATTTGAGGGACCTTGGTAAGTTAGATCAAGAATTCTGGCAAAGCAAAAAAAAAAAAGGAAAAAAAAGATGTGAATAATGGCATTTTTTTAGATCGAGGATGAAATTGACCTCATTGGGATGGTGAGATTGACAGAAACTCGGAAGCCCTTTGTCCCTGAAAACAAGCCAGAGAAGAACTGCTGGCATTACCGAGACCTGGAGGCTATGGCAAAGGTCACGGGTGCTGAGCCCATATTCATTGATGCCAACTTTGGTATGTTGTGAATGTATCTGGTAATTGGGAGTGGGTAGTGGCTTTTGTTCTTCCAACTTTCCCTTCCTTTCCATAGGTAGTTTCTTGACTGTTACATTAAAATTCTCTTGGGAGGCAATTTATAATTGGGAGTCAGATGCTTCACTTTCCCATGTAATTGGCAGGGAACCTAGGAGGCAAAAATCGTCTGGATGGCTAGTTTTAGTGGAGAAACAGAGTATTAGATTCATATGCTAGTGTTATTGCTTGTCCTTAAGCAACTCATTTTACCTTTGTAAAGGGACTTAAGATTAAATGGGGTCTAAGGTACTTTCCAATTCTTAGAATAAATCACCAGAGATTGTCAGATAACAGTATAGTTTAGTATTTGAGTGTTTTACCAGTTGAGGTCCAATGTGCAGAAATACTTTATAAATTGTTTTGATCGTTCTTGTCTATAGAAAGCACAGTCCCAGGAGGACCCATTGGTGGCCAAACAAGAGTAACCTTGAGGAATGAACATATGCAGTACATCATTACTTGGTAAATTATTAGATCTTACAGAGCTTAAACATGACTCATGTTTTGTACCCTCGAATTCCCCAGAACCAATTTACTTTTCCCCACTAGGTATGGACTGTCTGCAGCAACATCATATATGTGGTTTAAGAAGTTTGTGCGGCTACCCTAGCAGACAGCAACGAAGGGAAAGTGGGCAAGTAACCACAGACATATAGGAATAGCCCAGAGACTGATCTGTGAATCATTTCTAAAATAATAAAGGCTCCCTCTTCTTAAGCTATTTGATGCGTTACCTAAATTTTCTTTCTCTACATCCTTCTCAGATAGCCCCTTCTTTACTTAACACAAATACCACCCTAGTGCACGTCATTACTCCAAGATCCTATTTGGTTTCTCTGCCTATTTTCCCCACTCCCATCCATCTTCCACATAAGCTGTGAAAGTGAATTTTCTCCATGGCCTACTTTGGTTTCAATATATGTTCTAATTTGCATCTGTTTCACCTCTTGGAAATTATTTTTGTTTTGGTCAAGATCCATTTCATTCACCATCTTCTTCATGAACCTTTTCTCAGTTAGACTGAGCTCCAAACAAGGGATGGGTGTGTGTGTGTGACAATTAGCACAATGCCCAGCACACAAGTATTTTAGCATTTTTAAATTTAATTTAATGCTAAGTTGACTTACTGGTCGGTTGCCCCATTTGCTATATATCAAATTACTTTGTTTTAATTTTGTAGGTATGTATCTGCGTGCCAGTGTAAAAATAGAACCATTCAGTTTCATTTTGTTTAAATTTTTATTTTTATGTAGGGAAAAATCAAATATACATTTAACCCAATTTGGTTGCAAGTTCCTTAGCTTTTGCCTTTTCCAGCTTGGCAATACGAGCCACTGATTTTGGACCCAGAACATTGCCACCCCAGTGACGACGGATCTGAAAGGACAAAGAAAAAAATGGTTAACTTTGAATGAATGTCAAAGCACATCAGTTTTCCCATCTATAATCAACGATGAGCACTGTGTATGAATGAATATGGTAACCCATTTAAATTAGTTTGGTGGTAGAAAATGTTATCTTTATTCATTTAGTCTATAAATGAATTTGTTCTTACCTCATCATATCTGTCATTATAATTAGTTTTGATGGCTTCCACCAGCTTAGCCAGGGCTCCCTTATCTTCACTGTTGAGAAAGATCAAGAAAGTTAACACTGCAGAACCCTTCACTTATCAATTTTTGTCTACCATATTTAGACACAGAACCTTTTGTCTCAGGGTCAATATTACTACATGTTTTTTTCAGGCGAAGAAATTCTGTACATCACTGTCAAAAGGTTCAGAATAAAAGTTGATTTCCTGATTATGAATTTTTTAACCCAGTTTGGTAGCCAATTCCCCAGGTTAGCAATTTCCCTTGAGCTTTAAGTCAAACGTGCCAAGTTATATTGCAATCAGACATGTAAAATGAACAAACGGTAAATTACAACTCTTAGGGCAGGACAAATTTAAGCTCTCTTCCCACAGATCCTTTTGGATTTAAGCGGTTAGTGATTGAGCAACAAACTATACTTACGGGTTAACCTGTGTGAAGGCAATGCTTGTGCAGGTCTTTCTGTGAACTAAGCGACCAAGTCTCGCTTTACCTTTGATAATACAGTAAGGAACCCCCATTTTTCGGCACAAGGCAGGTAGGAAGACCACTAGCTGGAAGACATTTGTAATTAAATCTAGAGCACTTATCACACAACAAATAAAGTGGCTTGTCTTTGGCATTTGCTCAGGGTTAAAAAGCTCGTATATTTATTCTTCATGTTATTAATTCAGGTGAAGAAATTCAACACATCATTGCAAAAGCCATTTGCTATAGGATTTCAGTCCCTTAAAACATTTCAGGGAACTAAATAACTTCTATCATATTTAATATGATTAACCACATTGAAAAAAATAGCCTATTTCTTTATCACTCCTGATATAAAAATATTACAGCTGCACCCCTTTTACAATTTCCCAAGTTGAGAATGTACCTCAATTGGGTCCACGTCATGTGCAATCACCACCAACTGTGCTTTCTTGTTTTCTACCAGGGTAGTAACAGTGTTGACACCTAAAAAAACCATAGTCAGACTTAACATGGGCTCTTTATGACCACTTTGATGCTTTCTAGGTTTTACCTACTTTGATTAAAACAAAAACCAATAAACAATGGATCTCAGCTATGGCTCAGGGTTAAAAAGCTCGTATATTTGATCTACACAATTATTTCAGGTGAAGAAATTCATACATCATTGCAATAGCTTGTCCAACATTCACCCACTAACCAATCAATTTTAGGTAAGAAACTTATTTACCTGCTCTGAGAACAGGTGGTCTCTTAGTGGGGACATCTCCTTTGCCTGCAGCCTTTTGTTCAGCCCGAGCCAGCAGCCTTTGCTTCTTGTCTTGCTTTGTCTCGGGTCTATACTTGTGAGCCAGTTTAAGCAGTTGAGTAGCTGGAACACAAATTTATTGGTTAAGGCTTTAGTTTTAAAACAACTATTTTTGTTTTCCTTACCATTTGTGCATCAGCGATCTTGGTGGTTATGTAATCACTACTACTCAGATAGCAAATATTGTAATCATCATCTGCACATATTCTTCCAGTTATGCCAGACATTAACATTTCAAAGTCATAAAACAAATACCCTAGAAATATAAGGATGTTAACCTACAGACAAGAACTTAACTTATAACTCAAGCAGTTTATAGCTATATAAAGCCATTACTTCCTATTAGTTAAACTAAGGGTTTTTTAAGGCATACTTGTGTTTGGCAGAAGTGCCTTTAAAGAAAACAGACCAAGTTAGGAGATTCTCCTTACCTGTCTGACGATCCAAAGCCTGGGTGAACTGGTTAATTGCAGGTGGAACCTTCAAACGCTTATAAAGGATAGATCTTTGACGCTGCAGTCTGATGTACCGAGGCCATTTGACAAATCGAGTAAGGTCCCTTTTGGGCTGGATGTCCTGACCTAACGAGAAAAATGTTGTGAAGCTTGCAATCTTAACTCAGACTGTTTTAATTGATAAGAATAGTGCATCAGTGATCTTGGTGGTTATGAAATGTCATCACCATCATTCAAGATAGCAAATATTCTTTTCCATCATTTGCACAACGGTAAATTCTTGGTGGAGTTTGTTACCACAGCCCCTTTCCTCTTGCCTCTTTACAAAGCTAACTACCAGATTATTTTTCTTTTCTCCAATTCCCAATAATATTTGTGGGTCATTCAAAAATTTGGTTAATAGTCCAATGCTACAACACATTAAATATAAGATTAAAACTTTCAGAGTCCACCCACATACCCAACATACCACTATCACTCACCAATGCCAAAGTTCTTGGGACGCTTCTCAAACAAAGGATTGACCACTTTCTTGGCCTCCTGCTTCTTTACTACAGCAGGGGCCGGAGCCACCTTCTTCCCCTTGGCCTTCTTCCCTTTTGGCTTTAAAAACAAGAAATTTGCTCTTAAGTGTCAACCCTCCCAGCTGTACCCCTCTCCCCCACATCCTTGATTCTAGGATAAGACATGTTCAAATACCACTTACACCTCAGGTGAAAATCACGGCTGCTGTAGGCCTATTTCCCTCATTTTTAAAATGAAGGAGTCAGAAAAGAGGGCCTCTGAGATTTCCCCCCCTAATCTTAGGTCTAGGGTACTATTCTCATGTTTGGCCATTAAACTGCCCCTTATGTACCAGACTGGGGCATGGGTAATGGATAAGATGACAATCTGTATTATATGCCACGCTTCATAGTATCATGGTTTAAACTCTACTTGCAGGAAGATTTTGCAAAGTTTCATGCAATTTGCCCATCTCTCACATAATTACCCAGGAAGCAGCTGACCCAAAGCACCTAATATTGTGGCTCATCCAAGGCTTACCAATGGTTTAGTTTGACAATAAAATTGGCTAAACCACCAGGAAGGGAAGGCGAATAAGCATTTACACAACACTTAGTAATACTAGACACTGGGCTATAACACCCCGCAGGATTATGTGCCACTGTTATCCCCATTTTCTTTTAGGAAGCAAACAGAAGTTAAATAAGTAACTTGCTCAGTCACACCATGTTTGAGCCGAATTTGAACACGGGTCTTCCAGAACTGACTCCAGGACTGGGCCATCTGGGTGCACCTAGTTTGCCACCAGCAAACTTGTGCAATTCAATTTACGCTTTCTGCATCTGGATTTCTCCAACAGTAAAACACGAAACTAGGTAATCTTACAGTCTACTTTCTTGAGAACCTCCTAATACTAACGTTCAATGACTCGGGCCTCGTTCCCCGAATGCTCTGGACAACTTGAGCATTAAGTCCAAACACCCTCCCTCCCTCGCCCGACTGAGCCCCGGGGTTCGAGCCTGAATAGGCAACCCGACTGGCCGCTGGACTCAAGGGCCCTCAGTCTGCCGGCACCGACAGGGTTCTTCGCCACGGGGTCCCGGCTCAGCCTCGGCGGCCTTCCCTCACCCCGCCAACATCGCGGCCGCCCTCCATCCCAGTCGCCGTCTTCCCTCATCCCGCAACCCCAGGTACTGCGGAAGGACTCCCGGAAGCCTCCTCAGGCAGAGACTGCTCAACTGGGGCCCGCAAAGGGAGTCGATGGAGATGGATAGAGACAGCCCCAAGATCCCGTGTAAAAGCAGTATGGCTCACCATCTTGGCCGGCTGAACAAGAAAGGAAGAGAACAGACTTGTGGGTAATATGTATTACTTCTCGGCTCTCGCGAGACCTTGCGCATGCGCGGGATTTACGGCTTTAGGATTTGTGGGAAGGAGGTGGTCTTAAAGGCCAAAGCGGAAACACTCTCTTCCTCTCCCCCTCCTAGCGTAGCTTAAAATCCCACTTAAAGGGACCGCCTTGTATATCTCTCAGGCTAGTCTAGCAGAGCAGGGCTGAGCGAGACCAGGTTCATACTCCGAGAGGAGACAGGTAAGGGCCTCAGAAGGGCCCTGGTGGGCATCCACTTTATCATTTTCGGCCTCCTGGGTCGCGTCTAGATGCGGTCCGCTCCTCCTTCCCGCTTTCCCCGCCCTCAGCCCTTGGTCGCACGCGTGTCGCCGCGGCTCGGCTCGCCGTTAGCGGCTGCCTGGGCTGGGAGGCGCGCCCGCTGGGAAGCGTAAGCATCCTGAGGGCAGGCACGGTTCCTCCCTAGCGCCCAGAGCTGCGTCTTGTATTAGGCCAGCGTGTAATAATTTTGAGTTGGCGTGGGACCTCACACTCCGAACTGAACTCCGAGGTTAGAGACTGCGGAGTCCAAGGCGTAGACAGGCTTTTCTTAAGCGCCCTGTGCCGGACTGGTGACTCCAGGGTTCGCAGTCTCTCAGTTACAAGAAATTGCAGGATGTGCCCCCGACCCACCCTCCACTTGTCATCCTCACTCACACTTTTGTAGTCCTTGAGGTTTACAAAGTGCTTTCCTCTCTGAGTGCAAATGCTGTGCTTATCCCTTTTTTACAGATGCAGAAACTGAGGCAGTTAACAGCCATTGATTAAACACTTAGTGGCTGCCAGACAATCGTCTGATCATATGATACGATAATACTAATATTGTCTCATTTGATCCCCAAAACAGCCCTGGGAGTTTTGTGATTTGCTCGGGGACATCTAATAAATATCTGAGGCCGGATTTGAGCTCAGGACTTCCTGACTCCAGTACCCATTTTACAGATGGAGAAAGTAAGGATACAGAGTTTGAGATTTGCCTAGAATCAGTCTAATAGTAGATATCAGAGGCAAAATTCTCACCCAGGTTGCTGTCACCTATTGAATCATTGCTACAAGTCTAGTCAGTATTTTGATGGAGTGCTACAAGGTGACTTAACCTTTGAATGTCTGTTAATGCCAGGGGTATCTTGATGCTCAAGTCCAGTGCTCTTCTCATGCCACCATGTCCTTTTTCACTTTAGAACTATAAATTATAAGACTGGTGAAGGAACTTATTCAGAGTCACACAGTTAGCATGTGTCTGAGGCTAGATTTGAATGCAGGGCTTACTGCAGTGCTCCATGCTGCTTCCACTATAATACATGGCTCTAATCTTTTCTTTGCCTTTTCTTTCGAGGATAATGCAATGGCCCAACAAAGAGTCCTCCCCCAGAGCAAAGAGACCCTCCTTCAGTCCTACAACAAGAGGCTGAAAGATGACATTAAGTCAATCATGGATAATTTCACTGAGATCATAAAGACAGCTAAGGTAAGTAGAGGTAAGGGAGCTAGCTTCCCATTCTCCCCGAATCTTACTTCATAAGAGGTGACAGGGTGAGGACTGGGTATATCTTGTTTATGAATCTGAGGGAAAAAATCTTGGTCCAGAACCAAAGCCTGCCCTGAATTTTAAAGCACTAGTATGTTGGAATTTGGAATATTGAATTGTTCTAGGTTTTTTTCCTTTCCTACTTTCTGTATAAGTGAGAGGAGTTGGATGGTGAGTAAGGAAGCCATAAACCTGTTGTGGTTGGAGAATGTGATGTCCTGGATTAGTAACTATTGGATTAAGAAAGAATTGCTGTACATGCCTTAGATGGTTGTACATTTTTTAAAAAATCAGAACATGATAAAATAAGTACTTAGTATTAATACTAGAATGAGCATAATTTTAGCTTCCTAAGATTGAGGGTTTTCAGCTATATCAAGAATATTAAATCCCTACCCAATTACCACAGACACAGAATCATTAAAATCTTAGAATCAGATGGCAGTTCAGCCCTAGTCTAGCAACATCTCTGGCAAGAAATCCATCCTCCCCTCAACCATTCTTGACAGAGAGCTTAATACGTCTCTTGGCAGTCTATTCTGTTGTTGGAGAGTTGTTAGAAAATTCTTCCACGTATGGAGCTGAATTCTGCCTCCCTATAATTTCTACCTCTTGTTCCTAGTTTTGTCTTAGGAGGTCACATGGAATGAGTCTATTCTTGTTTCCAAAAGGTAGTTCCTTGGCTATCTAAAGACAGCTGTGTAGCCTTCCTAAGTCTCCCCTTCTTTGAGTTAACAAAGCACCAGGATGTTTAGTGGTTTCTGATCATCCAGCATATTCCTCCATCATAGCTATTCCTCCCATATTTGTATTGCCTATTATTTGGTGAGCATGGATTTTTTTTTTTTGGTCTTTATATAGGGATAGGGACTGGTCCTGTGATTGCATTGATATATTAGAAATTCCCAGAAAAGGAAAATATTTCTGCCAACGCAGGCTAGCACCTTCTCTGAAAACTATAGTCCTGTAGTAATGTCAAAATCAAATAGAGGTGAAGGCCCCTAAACCATGTATAAGGATCCCTGTAGGCTACATATTAACTTAGAAATCATATAGTAATATTATCTATGTTTTATTGTGTTTCTATTTATTTTGTTAAATATTTCCCAATTGCATTTTTATCTGGTTTGAGCCACATTCAGGAGTGCCTTTTGGGGGCAATTTTTATTCAAACTGAATTATCTTCACCCCAAATCAAAATCCTGGGAATATTATTTTTATCATCATCATCATTAGAACAACAGCTTAGGAAATGAAATCTTATCTTTCTTCTCTGCCTGTCCATCCCTTCCCCTTTTTGGGTCATATCATAATCTTTTAGTCCTTCTGTGCTCAGCTTTTCCTTTCTTTCCTGCCCCTCCTTTCTGTGGGGGAGATGGGACTCAGTGCCAGAGACTGACTTGACCTCGTCCTGGACCCTCAGGTGGGGAGAAGGGGTAACTTTCTACCTAATCCAGAATTCTTGGGGTGGGGAGGAAGGTGTCACTACCTCCTGTTCCCTTCATCTCATTCCCCCCACCCCTACCCCCCAGGTATGTCTCCATAGGTTTCTGGTAAGCTCTTGAATGGTCAAGAGGCATTGGTTACACATTGTTTGGATGTTGTTCTTATTTCTACTCTAGATTGAAGATGAGACTCAGGTGTCCCGGGCAACTCAGGGTGAACAGGACAATTATGAAATGCACGTGAGAGCTGCCAATATTGTAAGTGAGCCTTGCTCTTCCTCCTCCCTCCCTCCTCCTTCCTTTGGAGGAGCAAGCAGTAGCAATAGCACTTCCTGTTTGCTTCATGCAGCTTAGGCCTAACTTTGGATTCTGTCTCTTTTCCATCACCCTCAATTTGTATTTGGGCCACACAAGCTGCTTGTCCTCAGCCTTTCCACTGTGTCCAAAGAAAATACTTTTGTCCTTTGTACTCAGTGCCAAAAAAGGCCAGGTGAAGGATAAGAAAGGGAAAATCCCCAAATCTCACATCAGTCAGTCAGATCTTTATTGAGCATTTACTTTGTTCAGAGAATTCTGTGGTAGATACTGCGAGAGATAGAAAGCTGAGTAAGATATAGCCCTTGCCCTCAGAGAACTTCGTCTAGTCAGAGTGAGAGGATGCTCCCCTGACTCCTCCCCATGAAAAGAGAACCACCAGTGTTGATGTTCCCTGAACCATACAGAGAGTTAAGTCTTGCAGGAGTTCAGGGGAGAGAGATGTTTCCTGGGGGCCAGGGCTGTGGGGAGGGCTTCCTACAGGAAGTCGGAGACAAGCAAGGGACATTGTTACGATTGTGTTAAGTCTTATTTTAAACTTAAAAAAAAAACCAACCTGCATGTAATAGTTCAATTCCATATATAATCTGGTTTTTGTAGATGTTGTTGTTTATGTTTGTTGATGTTTGTTCAGTTCATCATAGAAAGGAAGATTTAAAAATAAAACAGAGGGCTTCAGATAGGAGGTGGGAAGGGTCATTATTGAGAAACATTGTCAGCAAAGGCTTCTAGATGAGAAAACCAAGGCCCCCACTCAGGTGACAGGGGTTCTAGTTGGATCTTTGAGAGATGAGGTTGTAGAGGTAGGTGTCCAGATTATTTAAGGCATCAGGGAACATGAGGCTAAGGAATAGCCATTATCCTGTAGACATTGAGGACCCATGAAAGCCTTTGAGTGATCTGATTTTTCTCAGTGCTTCCC
The DNA here is from genome assembly GCA_011680675.1 of Gymnobelideus leadbeateri. Lineage (NCBI taxonomy): Eukaryota > Metazoa > Chordata > Mammalia > Diprotodontia > Petauridae > Gymnobelideus > Gymnobelideus leadbeateri. Next base: position 479,586 of record WOXC01010596.1, on the reverse strand, counting down.
CTGCTCCCAGAAACCCCTACAAATGAAAACTGGCTACAGTGGTGATCCCTTGCAGTAGGGTATTCTTTTCCCTGGTAACTGGTGCTAAAAGCTTCTTTGGTGCTTACTAAGCCCCCTTTTGCCCTGAAATTTTGTGGTTCAAGAGGGGAAAGATCAGGAAGGGGGACAAGGGGTAGGGTATGGAATTTGTCCTTCTGAGGTTGGGCTAAAATAATTAAAGGTGTTATAGTTAAAAGAGACCAAGAGGGGATATCATTTCAGAGTAAATCTGTAAACTTGTGGAGAAACATTGCCTTTCAGAACTTTCTTTTCCACTTTCCCCTTGAAGCTTATAAGGGGGACAGCTTTAGCACACTACAGGGTAAACGTGTGGAGGCTATTCTGGGTGCCTCAGTTTTCCCTCTTGGTAAGGGCTATAAAGTGACTGGAAAGAGATGAGAGGCTGAGTTATAGGCACCAGACATATCTGTGGTCAGTCTAACCTCTATAAGCACCTCTATAAGCACCTAAACTGATGCTAGGCACTGGGGATGGAAAAATAAAATCGAAAGCCTGTGTCCTAAAGGAATGTGGTCTCTAATGGGAGAAACAATGCACATATATGTACATACACACAGGCATTTGCATGTACACATACATATATGGTACATGTTCACCTAACACACGTGTATGTGTGTGTGTTTGTGTGGGTATATTGAAAACACAAGTCTTATGCCTGTAACCTTGGTGAGGGAAGTGCTGGCAGCTGAGGGGAATCAGGAGAGGCCTCACGTAGAAGGTAGTACTTGGTCTCCTCCTTTATGGAAACAATTCTGAAGGCAGATCTCTTTCCAGTCCCCAAATTGTACTTTCCCAGTCTCCCTAAACCCCATCTCCTGTCTTACCCATTGACATTCCAAGGTCCGTGCTGGAGAGTCCCTGATGAAGCTTGTGTCTGACCTCAAGCAATTTCTCATCCTCAATGACTTTCCTTCAGTGAATGAAGCCATCGATCAGCGAAACCAGCAGCTTCGGGGCTTGCAGGATGAGTGTGACAAGAAGCTCATTTCCTTGCGGGATGAGATTTCCATTGACTTGTACGAGCTGGAGGAGGAGTATTACTCGTCCAGGTACAAATAGGGCTCTGTAGTCCAGAAGCTTTTGAAACTGCATCCTCTTCCTTCTTCATCCGCCTCTCCCAGGGAGCAGATAGGAGGAGAGCTGGCCAAATCAGTGGCTCAAGAGGAAGCCTTTGGTCCTTCCTACAGCTGTGCTTCCCAGGGTTACTGGCCTTCCTGAATTTTGTGGGGTTTTTTTCACCCTCATGAGAGGATCTCTTACCTGGGAAGCTCTGTGAAGGCCAGTAAAGGATGACAGTAGTTTCTTCCTGGCACCTTAAAAGAAAAATTCATCTCTTCTTTGGTGACCCAGTTATCCATTTTCTCTGGGGAAGTCAATAATGCCAAAGTAAATGGAGACTGTGCTATGGGTGTGGGTACTCCTCTGTCCCAGAATAACTGGTCTCAGAACAAAGATATTTGGACTAAAACATTGTACGCACTGTAGGTTTTTGAATATTTGCTTTTTTGCTTTGGTGATATCCCACAGTGAATGCTCATAGAATTTTAGAATCTCAGAACTGGGAGGGACAGATCTTTAATCTCACTTAGTACAACCTATTTATAGATTGGAAAACTAAAGCTACAGAGGGAAAGGAGATTTGACTAAGGAAGAAAATCTGTGTCTCTTGAGGCGCACACTCCACTAATCTGCCTTTATGCATCAGCCTCTCTGATAAGGTAGTGCGTGCTAATTCTATACTGTTTCAATTGCTACTCTGTTATGCATTTAAATTGCTAGTTTTATCTTTGATCATAGGCTGATTTCTCTTAACCAACTGGCCTGCACTTGTTTCTCCCACTTAGGAGATAAGTGCTCAGAGAACATAGAACAATTCTTACATTAACCTGATCTAAATAAAATCAAGGAGACAGATTGGATTTAGGGTGAAGATGAGAATTACAGTGGACAAATCTCCAAACTGCATTTCAAAGCCCAATCTCGATAACTTTGGGATTATCTACTCTTGGAATTCTCTGTGTTACCTATACATCATAACATGTTAGAACTGGAAAAGGCCTTCAAAGACATCTAGCTCAGGAGTTCTTCACTTTTTGGGGGGGTCATGGGCCCCTCTGGCAGTCTAATGAAGCCTACAGACACCCTCAGAATAATATTTTCAAACAGTAGAAGGAAATGCTCAATTCTAGTTAGGAGTTAGTGAAGATAAAAGATTTTATTCTACTCAAGTTCACAGCCTCTGTGAAATATTTCCACAGTTAATGGACTCCTGGTTAAGGCCCTTTTCCACTCTACTTCTTTCTTCCCATTCCCCCCACCATCTGGCTCAATCTTATTAACTGAGGCCAGGGGAGAAAAATGAACTCTTTGTGCCCAGTAGACACAAAACTGATGAATCTTCAGAATTATCTTTAAGTGACTCTATGCCTCCTTTTCCCCTTTGGACCTAGCAGTGCCTTTAAAATGCTCATTTTTGCACCAAAGAGGCTTGTGAAGTTGTTTGGAGAGAGTCTAAGGCCAGATTGGCCATGGATTTAAAATGTATAGTTGAACCTCCTTATGACTTTTGTTTTCCTGAAGAGGCTCCGTTTCATTCCAACTCTTTAATTGCCCTGAACTATTGTAAATATTTGAAATGTAGAGTGAGAAGCTTAGCCCTTCTGGAGCTAGAGATCAGTTGGCAAAAGGCACCACCTCTCCCCATCCCCCTTGAATTCTTAGCATCCTTGCCCAGTTTTAATCCTTTCACCTGGTTCCCCTGAAAGAAGGGACTCTCCCATAGGATGTTTTTCTTAACTTATTTCTCCCAAATGCTTTCTATTGGACGGACTCTGTGCAGGTGAAATTCCTGTGTTTAACTCCTGAGTGTAGAAAAGATGATTTTTCTCTGTGGGAAGAACTCGATGATCTGGAATAGGGGAAATCAAATGACCCTGGAATCACAGACTCCTAGAATGCCCCAGCGAGAAGGGACCTTTAGAACATGGAATGTCACCTGTAAGTAGCCTTAGGGAGCTACGTTTCTTACAGCTCCCTCATTTCCGACATGAGGAAGCTGGCCCACAGAGAAGTAACTGACTCATAAAGTGAGTGAAGGGCAGGACCAGGGCTTCTCACTCCTAGACCTGTGTTCTCTCATTTTTCTGCTTATCTTCATGATCAGTGTTCAGTCAGATTTACCATCCCTTTTTCCCATGTTCACCCTACTACCTAATAAGATGACCTCAGCTCAAATTCCCAAGTGCTTTAAAACCTGTGAAATCCTCCATGACCTCCTCCCATCTTTCTTCCCCACTCCCCTGAAGTAGGTAAATGCCTCAAATCTGTTCCTGGAAATCCCAGAGTGCCTTAATGTGGTGGTGGTGGTCATAGGGGGTGGGAGTGGGGGTGGTAAGAGTAAACTGGGGCTAAGTGGGATAGTTCCCTGTTGGAAATGATGTCCTACCATGCACCCTGTGTAGAGGGCCCTTTACAGCAATTCTGAGGGGGCAGATTGATGATGATGATGATTTTGAAACCATCTGTTGTGTCTCCATCCTGTTAAGTATTTGAATCTTAACCTTCTCTGTCCAATTTCCATTCCCCTAACCCCATTTCCATGTAAATAAAGTTTTCACAGCAAACTGGGACACTAAGCACCTCTCCAAATGTTTTTCTCCATATGAGCTACTGATTCTGTCACCCCTGCTGTTTCCCCCTTTTTTCTCCTCCTGCTCTCTTGTACCCACTTTGCCAATCTCTCCCTGTTGTTTGCTTTTTTCCCCTAGCCTGACTCTCCTGCTTTTTTTCTTTGGAGTGTCCTACTCACTGCTCCATGTCTGTGATGGACTTCCAGGGTTGGGGAGCCAGATGAAGTCTAGCAAAAGGGAAAATGGCATCCAAGAGTTAAGCAGGCTTGGGAAAGGAATGAGCTGTTTACCTTTTCAGAAATAGCACCTGCTTTGTCCACCCTCTGCCCCCCTTTTTTTCATGCCAGTTAGCTGATTGTAAGCTTTTGTCAGACAGAACCTGTAGAAATTACTAGGTTTGGGGAGGTTGGAGGGCCAGATGTGAAGATACCCAGACACCTGGACATGCCTAAAGACCAAGAGTTCAGGACAGTAAAACAACCAGTTAAAATAAAAATGTTCTCAGAACTTAATGAATGACAGTCATTGATCGTTTGGAGATAGACTGAGGTGTTTCATAATAAAATGGGGCCAAGAAACTGCTTTTGACCAACTGAGGTAAGAGGAACAAGTACCAGGACCTAGAGCTGAAAGGGGCCTTGAGATCATGCAGTCTCCCTCTCTTCCAATTTTACAGATAAAGAAACTGAGGCCCAGAGTTTTTTTTTTGTTTGTTTGTTTTTTACTTGCCTAAAGTCAGATGGACCTTTGTTTTTGTCGTTCAGTTGTGTCTTCTCTTCCTGACCCCTTGGACCATAGCACTACAGTGTCCATTGGCTTTTCTTGGCAAGGATGTTGGAGTGCTTTGCCATTTTCTCCTCCAGAGGCAAACAAAGGTTAAGTGACTTGCTTAGAGTTTCACAGCTAGTAAGTGTCTAAGGCCAGATTTGGACTCAGGTGTTCCTGACTCCAGGCCCAGCCTGAGACATCTAGCTGACAGACCTGGCCCAGGTATTTAGTACAAATACTTAGCTGTAAGAACCCTGAGGCATGAGTCGAATTCTTCCATCCACCCTCACCCAGGTAGGCTTCTTGCAGTGGAGGTGACCATGGGCATTATTTTAGTCACTTTGCAGTATCGTTAATGATCTTGTGCTGTGCTGAGCTTGTCTTTAAAAACAGAACTCCCCTACATATGTGATCCCAGCTTTCAGAGAATTGATAGGAGCATGGATTTAGAGTAAAAAACCTTAGAAGTCTCGAGTTGTAGAGTCTTAGATCTAGATCAGGAAAGAGTCCCCAAGAGGCCACCTAGTCCATCCCCCTACTTCTACAGAGGAAGAAACCGAGGCCCAGTGACTTGCCCTTAAGGTTATACAGGTAGTGAGTATCCCAGTTAGGACATGAACCTAGAGCCTTGGAAGCTTTCCACTTCTTCCTACATTGCAGGACTCAGAAATTCATTTTAAAAAATAACTGACAAACACGTGCAAAACAATGGACAAATAGATGTGAGAGAGTGAATGTATGTGTATACTTGACTTTGTGATGGTGTTCCTACTTTCAAGGTCATAGGAGAACTAGTCATTTTAAAGGATCCTGCAATTAATCTTTCTTTTTAGCAAGTAATTGCTCTGTTTTGCACTGATCCTAAAGGTCTTATAATCAGCTTTGTTTAGGGTGAGGCCATTTCATGAAGGCCAAGATGTGGGAATTAGGAAGCAGTCAGGTTTGGGTGGGTAGGGATTTCTTTGAGGATTGGTACTGTTTTCTAAATGCTCTGCTTCTGTCTTGCTTTTTTTTTTTCTTTTTCTTCCCTTTTCCCCTGCCTTCACACCTCTCCCTGTTCCTGCTGTCTTTCTTCCTGGGGTTTTTTTTGACTATGGAAAAGCTACAGTCTTTGCGACACAATTGATCTGCCCCTGTGTGAAGCCTACTGGAGGCAGGACCTCACCTCCTTCTCCCCTGATGGCCTCTCAGCACCTCTGCTATTGTCTTCTGCAGAACCTGGCACGGCCCCTGTACAGGGGACCACACCAGGGCTCCCTCATGTCAACGGGCCTGGCTCAGGTCCCACGGAGCATGCCTGACCAGGATCCGGTCCTGATGCTGTCAAAAGGTGCTTGCTGCTGACTCCAGCTACCACAGCCAACAGCTTCCCCTTTGGTCATAGGGTGTCACTTTGGAGAGCAACACGTTAGTATTTCAGTCTGAGTCTTCCCTTCCCCTTATTTCCCTCTCCTTCAGCCTCAGGGATAGAGTCCAGGTGCCCAGGCCATCCATTAAACCACATTTCCTTTTCCTGGGCCTAACCTCTTTGGTGAAAATCACCTTGTTCCTGAAATTAGAGTAAGACTGTAGGCATTATGGGAGGGGCCTGGGGAATTTGTTAGGCAGAGCCAAGCATTTTTGAGTTGGGAAAACTGTAGGCTACATCCTTAGCTGTCCCAGGGGACTGCTATTTGTGAAGTCTAATTCCTCCACTCTGACCCATTAAAGGATAGTAGAGCCAGGAGGAAGATAACTCTGGATTTCATACTACACTCGTGTGTGTGTGTGTGTGTGTGTGTGTGTGTGTGTGTGTGTGTGTGTGTGTGTGTGTGTGTGTGTGTGTGTGTACGCGTGCTCGCTCAATGAGAAGAGAGACTAGACAGAGAGATGGGGAGAGCGAGCCATAAATGCTTGGATTTGTAAGTCGATATAGGAAGATTGTGATATTAACTTAAGCAGCACACATAGAGGCCACAATACAAATTTACATTTGTGGAGCAGATTTTGCTACTGTCAGTGAGCAAAACCATACTTAGTGCAGCTTCATCTCACCAGAGAAATACTTGACATAGTCACTTTTTCATGGGAAGTTCTGTATTTAAGGTGGCTCCTTGAAGTGTTACCGTTCCCTAGAGCTCAGGTGGACAGAGGGACTGGATTACACTGTAATTTACCATTTATTTCCCACAGTGATTCTCTTTATTTTTGTAACTAGACTGTTGAATAAATAAATCATGAACCTTTGGTATTGTGTTTCTCTTCTCAGTTCCCATTTATGCATGAACTCAGAGGTTGAAGAGGATATCTGCTGGTCCCCTAACATCAGAGATGTGCTTGGGTGGGGCGGAGTCCTGGAACGAGGGAGGGGGGACAGAAAAGAAAATAACTCCTTCCACTGTATCATCTGGTAGAGAAAGAGTAAACAACTCAGTAATCTGTAGGAATGGGGTCCAGTCAACAAGCATTATAAATAAGTGCCTACTATGTGCCAGATGCTGATAGTTACTGGGGATTCAAAGACAAAAGTGAAAAGATCTCTGGTCTCATGGAGGTTACATTCCAGATAACTTAAATCAGGAGGTGATTCTACAGAAAAACACAAGTGAACACAAAATATCAGAACTGGAAGGAAACAATCTCATCTAGTTACTAAATCCTGTCCATGCCCTTTATTTTACAAACAGGGACCTAGACAATGTGTCTAAGGTCATAGAGTAATAGCCAGGACTAGAACTCAGCTTCAGCAATCTTAGAGTTCCTAAGAAGGAAGAAAATTGATGCCCCTTATGCTGTGGATGAACCTTGTCTCACTAGTCTGTAAACCCCTGATGGTACAACGAATTTTGTGCTTGATTTGAAAAAGTTAACCAACAATCAAATTAGGAAAAAAGGAATACTTAGATAAGTCAGCATGCTAGACCTGGGGAAAATCATGTCTGTGATCTACCTCTTAGGTAATTAACAAGCATTTATTAAGTACCAACTGTATGCTAGACACTGTAAGGCACTGGGGATACAAATACAAAATCAAGATCTTCAGTCTCCTCAAGCTTACATTCTATTAGTCTGACAATAAAAGAGAGAGGATATTAATCATTTGACATATACATAGTCAGGCTAAGAAGTCTTGAAGGCAATAGGCTCCTGAGTGCTGACCATGACTTGCCTCTAAGAGGTATGTGAACTTCTATCCCACCCTCTTCCATAATAGAGCAAATCATGAGGCTTTTCTCCAACACAACCACACTTACCCATCACATTGCAAGTACAAGAACAGATGGGGGAAGAAATTCTCTTTCTCCTGTGGTTAATTAGGTGTCCTGTACCTTTAAGTCCAAGAGTGATAGTTTCCCACCCAGGCTGTCACCTGGCCCCTCTGGAGACAGTTGTACAATTCTACTCTTTAATTTTGACAATTTGACTTCCTTATTTTGATTTTCTGTTTTTGACAATTTAGACTCCCCAATCCCCATTTCTTACAATTTGAGATCATAATTTTGACAATTTGACTCTAATAACGACTCACTAATTTTGACTTTCTAATTGTGCCAATTTGATCCCCTAATTCTGACTCCCTAAAATTGAACATTTGGCTTTTTAATTTAGACAAGTTGACTGCCTAATTTTAGCTTCCCAATTTTGACTTTTTAATTTTGACAAATTGACTCAATAATCTTGCCTCCTTAATCTGGACAATTTCCCAATTTTTTAAGCAGTTTGAGTCCCTAATTTTGAGTCCCTAATTGTTTCAATAGCACTGTGAACCCACTGTTAGAAAGCAAGGGTTGGTGAAGAAAATTCTATTTTCCCTGAGAGTTGGGTTGGGTTTTTTTCCCTTGATGTGTCCTGTGGAGATGGAGATCTGCAAAAGACCTTATTAGAAAGGCCAAGGTCACCTACGGCTGCATGGACCATTGACTGTTATCTTGCCCTCTGTCTTCCCACTGGGCTCCATAACTCTTGAGGAGAGATTGAGACTGATGATAACTTTTCCTAGCTCTGCCTCACTCATCCAGTCCACTAGCAAGTCATGGTATCATGTTGGTGATGTCATTGGTTCTTTTTTCCAGAAGGAAGGACTGAAAACAACAACCTATCTCCAAGGATATACATGTCAAGGATATTTCAGTGTATGGAATATAATTAATGCTGGTTGATTTGTTCACTTAAGTAGTTGATTGACTACCTAAAAATATACTTGCGGTTCCTCTCCTCAACCCTTTGCCAACTGACTTCTGATCTTGGCACTCAACTAAAACTGCCCTCTCCAAAGTTTCCAATTGCTCTGTTTGCCAAAACATTCTTTTTCTGATCCATATCCTTCACTTCTCTGGAGGATTTGATATTGTTGATCACCTAGTTTTACTAGATGCTATCTCTTTTTTTTTTCCATTGGAGGGGGGAAGGCAAGACAATTGGGGTCAAGTGACTTGCCCAGGTTACACAGCTATTAAGTGTGTCAGTTGTTTGAGGTTAGATTTGAACCCAGGTCCTCAGGACTCCAGGGCCCTGCTCTAGTCACTGCACCTCCTAGTTGCCCCTCTCCTCCCTTTTTTTTTTGAGCAAGAATTTTATTAAATTGGTCTACAACCTGCCAACACAAGGAACCCACTTAAAATAATTAAATATTTCACATTTTGAACCCTACTTTGAAACTCACTGAATTTCAGCTGAAACAAAGAAATTAAGTGTACCCCATCATGAAAATCTCCTTTTCTGCTTTTTCCTTAAAGACTCATAAAAATAGTACATACATACTCTTAAATAGTACATAAATTGCACTTTTATAATTTTAAAAGTTTTAGAAGTTACTGATGTTATTCTTTTTTGTTCAATCTGAGGTTGATTTGTATCAAATATTTTTAAGAATAGAGACAACTAAATTAGTGGATCTGATACAGCTCAATACCTGCATATACCAGTTACATATCTTAAGACATCTAAAAGACACCAGATCAAGCTGTCAAAACAAAAACAAAAATCAACAAAAAAACAAACATTTGTATAGGTCAATTAATCTATTTTCTTTCTTTTTTTTTTTTGGAGGGCCCAAGGTCACATGGCTAGGTTTTTTTGTTTGTGTGTGTTAAGTGTTGGAGGCCGGAACCGAACTCAGGTCCTTCTGACTCCAGGGCCTATGCTCTATTCACTGTGCTACCTAGCCGCCCTGATTAATCTATTTTCAAGGTCTTGTTAAAAAAAAAAAAAAAAAACAACCAGTTTGAATTACTGGCAATGAAAATAACTGTTTCGTTTATTAAAGACTTGAGATCCAAATCAATGAAACACAGGAACCATCATTTCACAATTGTTCTAATTAGTTCACTTCATCTTTAAAATGTTTTTTTTTTGTTTAGCAGCAGGTATTTGAATAGAAGCTTAAGACATATGTAGATCTAGATTTCAAAGGGAAATGCCCTAGTAAACTTTCTTTATAGTTCTTTGCTTTAAATGAGAAAATCAATAAGAATTCATGTTTTTTTGTAATGGAATCTGAAAACAATACTTTTCTTGTAACACTTTTACATACAATCTTAGTAATTTTTCTGTATGTGTACTGTATAGACTAACTTCATAAAGCTGGAAAATATAGTATGCTACAGATAAAACTCAGTACAAATTGAGTTGGCCAGGGAAAACATGCTTAAAGCATTATTAGATACAAATGCAATTTTTATGAATCCTTGTGTAATAATATCCAACCATTTTTCTCAAATAAAAAAGTTCATTATAGAAATGTTCTCATATAAGGATATAATTTTTTCCCCTGAATCATATAGAAAGGAACTTGAGCAATCATTTACCAAGATTGCTTTCTACTGTATGCAACAGAAATACCTCCTGTAGATCAACAGGTGACATGAAAGAATGACATTTACAGAATGCCATTGTAGTGGCAAAATTATAAATAAGGTCGCTCATTAAGCAGATATCAATCCATTCTGGCATTAACAGTTGCATCTAAGTTATTTATAGAGAACAACCTTGGTCCATTAACATATAACTGAGAACAGCAGCCAAGAGTCTTTCAGTCAAGGTACACAGCTGAAAGGGCCAATAATCACTCTTCCCATTGTTTTCTGTAGGCAAGTCCTTTATCTATAGACATCTGACACCAATTAAATTCTGGCATTTTCCAGCTACTGGATGAACAAGATGCTGAAAGCCATTACTATACAGCATACTGCTACATAGGGACTCTTTCGTTCACCGATTCTGGCACACTTCCAAAAAATACCCAACAGTCCAGTTTTATTTTTGTCCAAGACGCTAGGAGTCAAGGATCGGATATACGCACAGGTACATATAAGCAGCAAGATTACTGTCAGTAGGCTCTGAAAGTTGAAAATGGCAGACATAGTGAGAGCTCCGGTACCCCCAGCCACATCACCCTTCCGGGGCAACGGGCGGAAGAGGCCCTCTCCTCCCTTTTTTGACTGTGCTCCTCCCTGTCTGGTTACTCCTCACTCTGCTCAATCATATACAAAACACATATAGGCACAAAGTAGAGGCAGTTTCTCAGAGAAGGAAGACCTCGGTTTCAACTCCTGCCTCTGACTCATATTAGCTGTGTGATCTTGGGCAAGTCATTTAATCCCTCCGTTACCCCTAGGTAACTAACTGCAGGTTATACATTGTAGAACAAGTTTAGATATTTATTAGTTAAGGAAGTTCCTCACTAGAAACTCCCTATGCCTATGAAATGACAAATTCAGTGCCCTCAAACGCCGGATGATGGGGTTGGTGGTGGAGTGGGGAGGCTCAGCAAAGAGTCCTCTAAGTTTTCATTTAGGATTTAAAATTCCATCTGTCTGATCTGCGTGCGTGTACAGCCCCTGCCCTCAAGGAGTTTACATAAACGTGAACATTTACAGATATATACAATGTATATTTGCATACGTGTGCACATTTAAGACGCGTGTCCATTTAAGAGATGTTTTTTTTTCCTACCATTAGAATGTAAGCTCCTAGAGGGCCTCTCTTGCCTTTCTTTTTATCCTCTGCGCCTAACTAGCTCAACGCTAGGCACGTAAAAGACACTAAATTAACGCTCTAGAGTTGAGGGCGACACTCCTACCAGCGCAGACGCCCAACCCCCTAAACCCCTCCTACCTCCCGACCAGGGAGAACCTCTGATTGGACACTCTCCTTCAGAGCCTTCTGCAGTCCTCCAGCAGCCCACAATCCTTTGAGGTCTCACCCCTCCCACTCTACAGCCGGCCTCCTAGACTCGTCCAATCGAGCACAGTTCTCCCGAGACTCGAAGGTCTTCTAGGCCTGCCTGCCCATGTGGGTTTCCCAGGAGAGTAGTGACTGCACGCCCGCCAGACGCAGGGTAAGTAGCTCGGAGTCGGTGGTACCGGCTCACTCTGACTCCCTGCTGTGCGCCCCGGGCCCTTCTACTCCACTGCCCCCTTTCCCAGCTGCTTGCCTTCCTTTCCTCCCACCACATCTCCTTTTCTGGCTCTTCCCCGGCATTCTCGCCCTCCTCTATCACCCATGGGGTGCTCTCGCACACCTACTAAGACGACCGGACCGGGATTCTAGCCAATCTTTGTGTCTGCGTCTCTCTGTCACAGCCCCTCCCTTTCCCTCGCTCCTCCCCTCCCCCCTCCCGCCGTGGCCGGAGGCTCCTCTCAGAGTATTTAGTCCAGGGATTGCTAGCCTTGTTTATAAAAAATGTTTTGATGATTGTGTTTCGATAAGATTGGTTTCCTTCGTAATCCTATTTATTTTGTTTTATGCATTTAAAACTATTATTTTGAGAAGAGTTCCATTATACAAAAAAAGTTTGGAGCTGATGTGGTCCTTTCCTCCCTCCTTCCATTCCCTCCTTTTTTAAGCCAAGGTAAGAGAGGTTTTACTGTTAAGACCATTTCTTTCCATGTTGCTTCATATACTTGGAGTGGTGAGTGACATAAACAGGTACAGACACCCGGACACTTGTGAGCTCCTCAAGAATAGGGACCCTTGGAGCGGCTAGGTGGCGCCGGCCCTGGAGTCAGAAGGACCTGAGTTCGGAGCCGGCCTCAGACACCTAACACACACAAACAAAAACCTAGCCCTGGGACCTTGGGCAAGTTACTTAACCCCAATTGCCTTGTTTTCCCCCTTCAAAAAAAAAAAGAATAGGGACCCCCTTTTTGCCTTACTCTGTCTCTCCAGCTTAACCCAGTGCCTGACATAGTAGGATTATTGGCTGACTGACGCTGACATGCAGATGTCTAAGAAAGCAGAGATACCATAGGAAAAGATCTACAGCTAGACAGTCTCAAATAGAAACAGACAAATACACATTTGGCCACACAGATCAATAGACACAGAGACATTTACACAAAAACAAGCTTATTTGTGTAGAGGTTCCTTTCTGTGTGGAATAAATACTGCCCAGCCCGATGGACCTCCTTCCCCCCAAAGGATCAGAGCACTGCTTTCAGAGCCTATTGCCCCAAGTGTGGGGTAAACAGTTTTTTAGAGGATTTTTTTTTTTTTTGGTGGGGAAGAGGTAAGGGTGATGTGGGTGGGGGGAGCAGTGTTCTCTGGGCCCTCTTGAATAGGGCATCTTCTACCCTACATACATGGGGATCCCTGTAAAAGAACAAATTGTACTCTTGGGCACCTGGCTTCTTCTCAGCCAACTCTTGTTTCTTTTTCTCACTCCAGGAAAAGTGGAAAAACTCTTCCAGGGACCCCTTATGCCACTCAAGGGTCAGTTGAGATTTTACAACAGGATTCAGTGATTCCTTCCTTTTCCCAATGGCGTCACTGGTGGCCAAAGACTCCTACTTGCAGAATCTAGCTAAGAAAATCTGTTCCCAGCAGACTTCAGAGCCACAGAAACGAAAATGGGGTAATTTATATAGTTCTTGGATTAATAAAAAAATCAATGCAGTTCTTCTTTCCCGTCCTCAGGCACCAACCTTGTCACTAGATCACATTGACCCCCCTCTTAGGTTAAGAGGCACAGTAGTCCAGATGAAAGAATGCTGGAGTTACAGAAGATCTAGGTTCTAGGGTCAGCTCTGTCATTTACTTGGGCAAAACATTTATTGTTTTTGAACTTCAGTCTTACTTTGTCTCCTTTACAGAGCTATTATGAAAGTCAAGTGAGAAAATGCATGTTAAATATATTTGCAAATCTAAGGGTTTACTATTTTTGTGTTGCTGAGTAGGTAGAAGAATTTCTTCATCTGAGAGTTCTTGATGTCAGTGTAGTCATAAATTCAGAAAGTATGGTAGTGATGGATTATTATTATTATTAGAATCAAAGCACTGTTACCTACCAAGTGAATTCTTTTGTCATCTGAGATCTTTTTTTTTTTTGGTCACCCAACAAGATCCTACAGACAAATTAGAAGGAGGTTGTAAGAGTAATCAATTGACTGGGCACTTATTCTCTGCCCAGTTCTTTCCCCAGTTATAAGCATTTATTATTGTATGTGCCAGGCACTGTGCTAATCTGCAGATAGGAATGAAAATAAAAAAGGAAGATGTTTTCTGCCTTTAAGAGGCTTACATTCTGATGGGAGGAAGACAACACAGAAAAAAGAATTGAAGTGGGAGGCAGCAGAGGGAAAGTTGTTATTGGGGTTCCTGTGTTGAAACTTAAAGAGTCAGAAAAAGGACCAAGAGGGGAATGAAAGATGGCCAACATGGGCCCCTCCCCAGAATGAAGTGAGTCAGAGATATCCAGTGGGAGAAGGGGGCAGGGATGGCGGAGGTAGTTTCTAGGGTGGGATAGTGATTAAAGCATAGTGTTGAAGTTCAGCTGCTATCTGGTAACAGACTTGGAGCCTTGGAGTCAGAAAGATTCATCTTTCTAAGTTCCTATCTTCAGACACTTAGTAGCTGTGTGACCCTGGGCAAGTCACTTAACTGTGTTTCCCTTGGTTTCTTCATCTGTAAAATGAGCTGGAGAAGGAAATGGCAAACCACTCCTGTGTCTTTGACAAGAAAACCCCAAATGGAGTCATGAAAAATCAGACATGACTGAAAACGAATGAATTGTGTGGTGCAAAATAGTCTGTACTATAGGAATTCAAAGGGGGGGAGAAAGTGTGAAGGTTGGAATTGAGATTTGTGTACCAGCTCCTTCGGAGTCCTTCCATCCTAATCACAGAATTTTGAATGGGAAGAAAGAGAAGAGACCATCAATGAAACTGGAATTCAGGCCTAGGTCTTTTTACTCCAACTAGGGCCCTTTCTACTGCACCACCCTACCTCTTCTACTGTCTCAAAATGGCCCAAAGGTCTTAGGTTTCCTGTTGTGTCACAGGAACTAGAGTGATTTTTCTCTCTTTTTTGTTTTAGCTCCCAAACCTGGTGATCTAGAAACTGGTGGACCTCCAAAGAAGAAGAAGAAGAAGAAGAAGGAGCAGAAAAAGAAATACCAGAAGCAAGATGAAAAGGCCAAGGGGGTCCAAAATAAGCCCTCTGACAGCAAGCAATCTGAAGCTCCTAGCCCTAAGAATCCTGCAGTCACAGTGGGGAAGGCAGGTTCCAGCTCCAGGGGAGGCTCCACAGGTGAGAGGCTCCAGTGTGAGGGTAGGTGAGAAGGATTTGGCAAACAGAAGTGAAAACATTGTCTTGTCATTGTACCAAGCATACATTTTGAGCTAGACGCATGAAAGTATTCTACTGGGAGGTGGAACACATGGTTTCTAGTCCCTCACCAGATACACATGGGGACCCTTTTCAACTTGATGGAGGACCTGCCAAAGCTTGGTTTCCCTTATAATAGTCTTCAGGGACACAGAATTGTGATCTTGCCATGGTAAGGATTGTAGGTTCATAGATCTAGAGCTAAAAGTGACCTTACAGGGCACCTACCTAACTTTAAAGATGAGAAAGCTGAGGACTCAGAGAAGGTAAGCGCCCTATACAAGGAGTGAGCGTCAGCAGTGGGGTTTGCTGACTCTGACTTCAGCATCACTGTTCTTTCTGTTACAGCAGCTTTCCTTGCTGTACCAGGCTGCCACACTGGCATGGGAGGAGGATTTTAGTGGAACAGGGCCTAGCTCTAATACTCTAGATTTGATAGGATGTCTTGATCTAGAATGCCATGAATATTTGGCTGTGAACTTTGGTCAAAATAGTGACAAGGTAGATACGAGGATCGGAAATGACAAAGATTTGGGAGAAGGTGACTTGTAAGGATAAACCAAAAAGAGGTGAAGGCTTCGTTTTAGGGAAAATAAGGGTTAGAAATTTTGAACCCTTGAAGGAAAAGGAGAGGGGAGGGAAGTGTGAACTTGTTCACCGAACCCCCTTGACTTCAGAGACAGCTTGGTATGACAGAACCCTGAATTAGGAATCAGTATATGTGAGTTCTGGTCTGCCAGGAGCTGTTCAACTTTGTGTGCATCACTTCCCCTCTCTAGGTCCCTTTCCACATTTGTAGAATGAAAGGGTCGGACTAGCCAGTGGTGGCTATGGCCTTTTTGACTGAGTCCAGGTTTTACAGAACAAAAGTTTGGATTCAGTCAAAGGCCTGCAAGGCCGCTTATGGCCTTGAGGTCACAGGTTCCTGACCCCTGGACTAGGCCTTTCTAGATTTTGTGATTCTGTATGTTTAGAGTGCTTTATAAATGAAACATGGGGCAGTGATCCTTGATTGATAAGACTTAATGGGTATATGAGAACAGTCTCCAAGTATCTGATGGGTTGCTACATAGAAGAGGGGGTTAGATATAGTCTTCTTGGCTTCCATGGATGAAGCTAGAAGCTTAGGGGTTGAAGTTTCAGAGAGGTAAATGTAGGCCTGGTACAATTTCTTGGTATTTAGAGCTATCAGAAAGTGGAGTGGGCCATCGCTGGAGATTGTGGGTTCCCCCTTACTAGAGATCTGCAAGGAAAGGATGGATGTCTACTTATTGGGCATAATATAAAGGGGATTTGGGCTCAAGTGTGGGTTGGAGGAGTTGTCCTACAAGTCCCTTCCAATCTGGGATTCTGTAATTGTTGCTGGAACACCAGGTGGCAACAGACACCCTACAGGGAGAGAAGAGACAGATGCAGCTCTAAGATGAGTATCCCAGAATGTCAGAGCTGGGGGGGTGGGGTGGGGGGGTGGCTTAGGGGCCATCTAGTCCAATTCCCTCACTTTGCAGATCAGGGAAGATATTCTTCAGAGAGAAGTGACTATCCTAACATCAGACAGGGAATAAGTAGCAAAACTAAAACTAGGAAGGACCAGGTCTCCAGGCCACTTTTCATCACTATTAAGCCTTACATCTTTTTTTTTTTAGGATTTTAAGTTAAATTAAAACATTTTTCAATTATCAACATGTTTCCTACTTCTTCTCCTCCTTCCCTTTCTCTTCCCCCAGCACCAGGGAAAAGACCAAACCACATCACAAATATGAATAATCAGGCACAAAAAATTCCTATCTTGGCTATGTCCAAAAATGTGTCTCACTGTGCATGTTCTTTCTAAAGTAATTCTTGACTCAAATCCTTTTGACAGTTGTTCCTGCGAGCAAACCAGGCTCCTTCCTAGCCATGGACATTCTTCGACAGCGGCTACATGAGAAAATACAGGAGGCCAGCGGTCAGGTAGGTTTATCATGTACAAACTCTTTTTAACACCCAATCAGGTATGGGCTTCTCTAGGTTTTATAAATAGAACCGAAAACTTTATTGCGTATTCCTTCCTTGCATATGTTCTTTCATTCATTCATTCAATAAATAGCTCTTTGTTTTTGTTATTTTAGTGTTATTTTATTTTATTGCTATATTTTGTTATTACATTCATTTACTCCCCCAGCCCCTATCCTTATAACAGGTTGAGAAAGAGGAGAGAGAAAAGCATTTTGGCAAAAACAACCAACACATCCTCTGTATCTCACTATATGTAGTGTTCTACACCCATAAGACCTCCCCCCATCTCCCACCTTGAAGAAGGGAAGGAGTTACATAGTCTCACCTCTTCTCTAGGGCCAAGTTTGGGCAATATAATTACCCATGATCCTGTTTCAGTTTGCATTCTTTCTACTTAACATTTCAACTAGTGTTTATTAAGCACCTCCTGTGCTGTGCATTATTCTAGATGCTAAGGAGGATGCAAGATAAAAAAGGCTCACTGCCCTTAGGGAGCTTAGAGTCTAGTCAAGAAGCTTACAGTTCAGACACTGAAGAGGAGAAAAGAGAAGGTGTGGTTTTTTATATAATCTGTCTCTTAGTTAATTGTTAAAACCAACAGTCCTGAAATCTTAAAGACTTGACAAGAGCAGATGAAGAGATTTGAACTGTGCTTAGCATTGTTTCAAAAGGCAGCCTAGCTTAGTGAATAGAGCACTGGACTTGAAACAAGGAAGAGACAGATTCAGAACCCTCTTAGACACTTAGTAACTGTGTGATCCTGGGCAAATTACTTAGGCTCTCTGTCTTCTCATCTGTGAAATGGAGATAAAAGTAGCTTCTGCCTCATAGAGCTGTTGTAAGAATTAAATGGCACAATGTAAGGAAAGTACTTTGCAAACCTTAAAGTGCAGTATTAGTTCATAGATTCAGAGCTGGAATGTAGGTCCATTTCTTTCATTTTGCAGAAAAGGAAGCTGAAATCCAGACAGTTTATGGGATTTGGCAAGGTGACACAGATACTAAATGACAGAGGAACCCAGGTCCTCATAAGTGTAAGATATGGGATGGCTAGGTGGTGCAGTGAATAGAGCACTGGCCCTGGAGTCAGGAGGACCTGAGTTCAAATGCAGCCTCAGACACTTAACGCTTAACTAGCTGTGTGACCTTGGGCAAGTCACTTAACCCCAACAGTCCTGCCTTCCCCCCTGCCAAAAAGAAAAATGTGTAAGATATTATTTAATTAATAGTAATAATAAATAAAAAGGTCTTTAAATTGTACAAATTATAAATTCATGTTTCTATATCTATATGGATTCACTTTTCTTCAACTGCCCTGATTAGGCCTTTAGAGGCCATACATGTGATTGGCACACAGCAACCCAACAGGGCAGGATTATGCTCCCTCATTTTATGGGTAAGAGTATTGGGGGCCTTGTGAGGGAGGGAAAGGAAATTTTAAAAGTCAGTCAATGTGGTATGTAGATAGAGCCCCCTTCATTCTCCCCTATATCCTACTGAGGCAGCATGGTATAGGAGAAAGAGTACTGACTTAGATTCTAGACCCAGCTTTGCTGTTACCTTTCTGTGTGAGCTTGAGCAAGCCTCTTCCTAACTCTAGGCTTTATTGCCTCATCTGTAAAATACAGTGGAGGTGGAGGTGGAGGTGGAGGTGGAGGGGATTAGAATAGGTGATCACTGAGATCCTGACTCTGACACTCCATGTTCCTCTCCCTCTGTCACTTCTGGAATTCTCATCTTCATTTGACCCCTCCAGGGCCACACCAAAGACCTGTCTCCTGCAGCCCTGGAGAAGAGGCATCGTAGGAAACAGGAACGGGAGAGGAAGAAGCGGAAACGCAAGGAGCTCAGGGCCCAGGAGAAGGCAGCCAAGGCTGAAGCCAAAGCTGAAGTCAAGGAGGCTAATCCAGAGCCCCCAAAGGGGGATCCACAGGGCCTGACCGAACTGGTATTCAACAAGTTGGAGGTAAGTGAGGGGCCAGTTAGTAAGGCCCAGAAGAAGAAGGAAAAGAGGCAGCGTGTGAAGGGGAACCTGACCCCCCTGACGGGAAAGAACTACAAACAGCTGCTGGAGCGTGTGCAGGCCCGCAAGAACAAGCTGGAGGAGCTGAAGGAACGGGATGAGGAGAAGGCGAGGGAGATGGAGACCAAAATGAAGTGGACAAACCTTCTTTATAAGGCTGAAGGCGTGAAAATCCGGGACAACGAAGAGCTTCTGAAGGCAGCCTTGAAACGGAAGGAAAAGCGCCGGGCCCAGAGGAAGCGCCAGTGGGAGAAGCGCACGGCCCACGTGGTAGAGAAGATGCAGCAGCGGCAAGACAAGCGGCGTCGGAACCTGCGCAAGAAGAAGGTGGCCAAGATAGAGCGTCGCAAGGCCAAGGCTCGCAAGAAGGGCCGCATCCTGCCTGAGGACCTAGAGAAGGCTGGGCTCAGCTGAGGGACAGGGGAGGTCCTCCCACTGCTCCGGGAGACCTGTCTCCTAAGGGAGGCTCTCCACCACTCCAGGAGACCTGTCTCCTAACTACAGTCATGCATTTTCTCTAGGCTCTGAATTCCTACCTTTGACTGCCCCATGCAGCAGAGGGAGTTGCATTTGTTAGATGCCTGCTGTGTGTGAGGTACCAAGCCAGTAACTAGAGATTAAATGATAAAAACTAAAAAATAGTCTGTTCTCAGGGAGTTTCATAAGACACAATTCAGGTCTTCCATAAACCCTTTGCTTAATGCTATCCTCCTAGCTTTCTATGCGTGAGGTTGCTTCTGGTACCTTATTTTCCCTCCCCTCCATCCTGTCCCCATTCCTCACTTCCTAATAACCCTCAGGCCATCTCTAGAGCTCCTGAGCTGGGTGACATAAGAGCCTGACATCTATTCCAGCAGGGCAAGGTACCCTGAATGGTGTATAGAGGCTGCTTATAGGTTCTCCAGTCCTATAGGAATTTTACATAGCTGGTCCAGGAGTATAGGACAGCTTGTGGATTTCTTAAACTTCTTGGCCTTCAGAGAAGCCAATAGAATAGTTTCTTTACCCAGGTTTCAGAAAAAAAAATTTTTTTTAATCTTTTTTTATTGTGAACTGGACAAGCATCGGCAAACATAAACATTTTCCGTATTAGAAAAAAGAACAGGAAAAGAGGATCATATATGAAACTATGAATCTCTGTTATACTTAGAATTATAGTGGTTAAATCTTAAGACAAATGGGGTTACATGATCCAGGACTGATTTAAGAATGAGGGAAGGGTGGCTAGGTGGCGCAGTGAGTAAGAGCACCGGCCTCAGAGTTGGGATGACCCGGGATCGAATCCGGCCTCAGAAAATGAGCACCCACACATAAATAATGACTAGCCATGTAACCTTGAGCAAGTTACTTAACCCCAATTGCTTTAAAAAAAAAAAAGAATGAGGGAAACTTCTCCAGTATTTCCTTCAGAGACATGTTGGCCATCAGTTGGATTGAATAGTCCCATTGTAAAGTCAAATGGAGAATTTGGTTAGGTCCTTTACCTATCTTTCCCTCTCCCAATTACCACAGGAGCTGCTGGACCAACCTGCTTGGATCTCATGTAGGATGGAAATAATTGTTGGGGGTTTTAGAATAAACAAATTCTCTCTTCTCTCTCTCTCTCTCTCTCTCTCTCTCTCTCTCTCTCTCTCTCTCTTTCTCTCTTCTCCCTCCCCCCTCCCTTCTCTCTATCTCTCCCTCTTCTTCCCCCTTCTTTCTCTCTCTGCACCTGAACCTGTGAAGGTCAGCAACTGTTAGGCAAATTAAAGTTATTTGTGTCTTTTACTCCTCTTCTCTACTTGGTGCTTCTTTTCACTGGCCACTATAGGGATTATCTTCCAAAAGGAAATCTTTGAAGAAAAATTGTTTATTTATTTTTAGCATTTTTTTGGTAACATTTTTAGTTCTGAATTCTCTCCCTCCAGTCCCCCCCATTGAGAAAGCAAGCATTATGGTATTGATTATACATGTAAAGTAATGTAAAACATTTCAATATTAGACATTTCAAAAACAACAAGAAAAACAGTGAAAAAAGTATCTTCAGTCTTTACTCAGTTTATTAGATCTCTCTCTGGAGGTAGGTAACATTTTTCATCATGGATCCTTTGAAATTGTCTTGGATTGGAATAGCTAAGTCTTTCATAGTTGATTGTCATTACAATAATGCTATTACTGTGCACAATGTTCTCCTGGTTCTGTTCACTTCACTTTGTATCAGTTTATATAAGTCTTCCCAGGTTGTTCTGAAGCCATCTCCTTCATTGTTTCTTACAGCACAATAGTATTCCATCACAGTCAGGTACCACAACTTGTCTAGCCATTTCCCGGTTGATGGGAATCCCCTTAATTTTCAATTCTTTGCCATCACAAGAAGAGGTACTATAAATACTTTTTTATATTTGTATCCCTTTTCTTTTTCTTTGATCTCTTTGGGATACAGACCTGGTAGTGGTATTGTTGAGTTAAAAAGTATGCAGTTTTACAGCTCTTTGGGCATAGTTCTAAATTGTTTTCCAGAATAGTTGGACCAGTTCACAGTTCTATCAACAGTGCATTAGTGTCTCAATTTTTCCCCATCCCCTCCAGCATCCAATCTGATAGGTGTCAGTTGGTACCTCAGAGTTGTTTTAATTTGCATTTCTCCAATCAATAGTGGTTTAGAACATTTTTCATGTGGCTTGATAGCTCTGATTTCTTCTGAAAACTGCGTCTTCATGTCCTTTAACCATTTATCTCAGGAGGGCTCTTATTTTTATAAATTTATAAATTTTATAAATATGTGTGGATTTATACAAACCCATATATATATTTGAGAAGTGAAGCTTGTATCAGAGGAACTTGCTGTAAAATTTCCCCCCGAATTTCCTGCTTCCCTTTTAATTTTGGCTGCATTAGTTCTGTTTGTGTAAAACATTTTTAATTTCACTTAATAAAAATTATCCATTTTACTTCCTGTGATCCTCTCTAGCTCTTGTTTCATCATAAATTTCCCTTATCCATAGATCTGACTACATTTTTCCATGCTTCCAAATTTACTTATGTTATCACCAAAAGTGAAACTTTGAAAAGACTTTCTCCATTGGAATGGCCAAGGCAGAAATCCGAAGCATGAATGAGGTCAATTAATGCCAGTTAAACATGGAGTTTTCCAGTCAGCCCATGGAAGGCTTGCTAGCTATGGAATATAAGGAAATATGTTAATCATTTCAAAAACATTTAATTATTGATACTGTACTATGGACCATGAAGATTATTTTTTTATTTTTTTTTTTAATTAAACAAATGCTTTATTAACTTCTGGTTTACATCATTCATTTCCACCAGATTATGAGTTACATTTTTCCCTACCTAGCACCCCAGAATAGCAGTCCCACTAGATATCCCCTCATCCAATCTGCTCTCTCCCATATCTTCTCTCATACCCCCTTTGACTTTGCCATTAGGGCAAGGTGAATCTCTGAGCCCCACTGCCTGGACATCTTATGAAACATTTAATTTTAAAACTTTGATTTTCAGATCCATTCCCTTTCTCCCTTGTCACCCACTCCCTCTGAGAAGATAAGCAATTCAGTATGTGTTGTACATGTATATCTATGCAAAACATTACCATAGTAGATATATTGTAAAAGACTGCTTATATTTCCCTCCCACCTGTCTCACCTCCCACCTGGTCCATTCCCTACTTTGATCCTGTCCCTCTTTGATAGTGGGTACTTCTAACCTCCCCTCTCCCCAGAATGCCCTCCCCTCCATCATCCCCCCTCTCATCCCCCTTTCCCCTACTCAGGAGAGTGAGTGAGGGTAAGATATTCCATTTAGTATGTATGTGATTCTCTCCTTGAGCCAACTTCAATGAGAATATGCTTTTGCCTTTTTGCCTTCCTGTTCTTCCCCTCCCCTGCAACTACTTCCCCTTGCCTCTTCTACATGAGAGAGTTTGCCCTACCCTGTCTCTCTCCATCTCCTCTTGCCACTTTCCTCTCTCACCTCTTGACTTCACCCCTTAAGAATCATCCCTTCCTTGGGGCGGCTAGGTGGCGCAGCGAGCAGAGAGCCAGCCCTGGAGCCAGAAGGACCCGAGCTCGGATCTGGCCCCAGACACCCAACACACAAACAAAAACCCAGCCACATGAACCTGGGCAAGTCACCCAACCCCAATTGCCCTCCAAAAAAAAATCATCCCTTCCCATCAAATTCAACCTGTGCCCTCTATCCATGTATACCTGTAAACATATGCCATGTACCCTTCTTCAATTATTTTCATAATGAGAAAGGTTTCATCAAACACAGTTATTGTTTTTCCATGTAGGAATGTAAATAGTCCAACTTTGATAAGTTCCTTTTGATTTCTTTTCCTTGATTACCTTCTCAAGCATCTCTTGCTTCTTGCGTCTGAATGTCATATTTTCTATTCAACTCTGGTTTTTTCCTCAAGAATGCTTGAAAGTCCTCTATTCCACTGAATGACCATATTTTCCCCTGAAACAAGATACTCAGTTTTGCTGGGTAGGTGACCCTTGGGTTCATTCCCAGCTCTTTTGCCCTCTGGAATATCATATTCCATGCCCTTCAATCCCTCAGTGTAGAAGCTGCCAGGTCCTGGGCTATTCTGATTGTGTTTCCACAATATTGAAATTGTTTCTTCCTGGCTGCTTGTAGTATTTTCTCCTTGATCTGGGGATTCTGGAACCTGGCTATAATATTCCTGGGAGTTTTCTTTTTGGGATCTTTTTCAGGAGGTGATCTGTGGATTCTTTCAACCTCTATTTTGCCCTCTGGGTCTAAAACATCAGGGCAATTTTCCTTGAGAATTTCTTGAAGGGTGATTTCTAGGTTCTTTCTTTGATCATGGCTTTCAGGTAGTCCAATAATTTTTAAATTGTCTCTCCTGGATCTATTTTCCAGGTCAGTGGTTTTTCCCATGAGATATTTCACATTGCCTTCTATCCTTTCATTTGTTTGGATCTGCTTAACAGCATCTTGATTTCTCATAAAGTCACTAGCTTCCATTTGCTCCAGTCTAACTCTGAAGGAATGAATCTCCTCAGTGAGCTTTTGAGATTCTTTTTCCATCTGGCAAATTCGACTTTTTAAGGCATTCTTCTCCTCATTGCCTTTCTGAGCCTCTTTTGCCATTTGAGTTAGTCTATTTTTTAAGGTGTTATTTTCCTCAGTCAGGCTGTTGACTGTCATTTCATACTTTTCTTGCATCTTTTTCATTTCTCTTCCCAAATTTTCCCCCACTTCTCTTATCTGCTTCTTAAGGTCCTCTATGGCCTGTAGCCAGCTTGTATTTTCATTTGGGGCTTTTGGTGCAGGAGTTCTGACCTCACAGTCCTCCTCCATGCTTTGAGCCTCTTTGCCCCTAAAATATGAGTCCAATGTTGAACTTTTCTGTTTATTTTCTTTCATTTGTCTAGGCATATTGCCACTTAATTACTTGATTTTTGGGCTTGTTGCCACAGTAGGACTCTGCCACCAGACAGGGGAGCTTCTGCCCAAACATGGGGTCTTCACAACTTCCGCCAGTTGGGTGGCCTCTGTAAAGCCTCCACCCACTCTGTCAAGTTGGATACCCACCCCAAACTTCCCCCCCAGACCACAATCCAGATCCAGGCAGTTTAAAGCAAAAGCGATTAACCCCCAGACCGATTGCTGGATCTTCCTACAGTTCGAAAACCAGGAGCTAGAGCCACTACTGACACTGCAAAATGGCTTCTGTGCAGCTGTTTCTTCAGCAGCTTTTTGCCCCCAGGGGAGGAAGCCACGTATGTGTTCCCCAAATACTGGTCCCAAAGTCCATAGGGCACTAACCTCTCACTTTGTCCTAGGCATATCTGTGCTGATAATTCTGGAATCGCCACAATTGCTGGTGTTCTGGGGTTCCACCAACCAGCTGAAGGCCTGGCCGCCCTGGGGCTAAAACCGCGGACCTGGGCTCGGCTCTTCGGGCTGCGCTGTCGGTTCCCAGCGCGCTGTGCTGCCTGCTCTCAGAGCACTGCGCTGGCCGCTCCCTGCAGGGCTGCTGGGCTGTCTTCAGCAGGAGGTTAGCTTCTCTGTGCCGTTCCGTGGGTGCCGCCCCCCATGAAGATTATTATAAAGATGAATGTCATGGTCTGTGTCCTGAAAAAGAGTTTACATTCCTGTTGAGTGGATTAAGAAGGAAGGAGGGGTGGGTGGAGCTAGCTAAAAATACTAAGAGTACATAATATGGTTTACCTTATTATGTAGTTAAGTACTTAATGAAGTTTACAGACATTAAGTAGTAGGTTAATGGTAGGAGAGATCTGTTTTGGGCTGGGTTAGTCTGGTCAGGGAAGGCTCCTTAGAAGAGATGAGGTATGAAGATTGGGTGTGATTTTAATAAAATGGAGAAAGGGGAACCCTGAGCAAAGGTATGGCCTTTGGTCAGATTAGAGGGACAACCAGGAGCCAATAGTATCAAATTAGTGTTGGAAAGGTTCTCAGACACTAATCCATCTCCCTTATTTTATAGATGGGACCCAGGCAGTTTTAAGTACCTTGCCTAAGATTATACAAGTAATAAGTCCAGTTAGAGTAGAGAGTTCTAATAGGGGAAAGGATCCAGGAAGGGTAAGGTAGGGGATGCTAGAATATGGTGATTTTTGTCATCTTCATTCACTTCACTTTCTGAACAAGTGGCTCTTCTTGCCAAGGCCAAGGCCAGCCCCTTATCTCGTATCTTTGACTCTGTCCCAGGGCTCTGATAGATGAAAATTTTGCCTCGTCTTGCTCAGAACCAGGCCATAAGCTCATGCACATACCTCCTCCAACCCCTTTTCCCAGTGGATCTTGAGGGAAGGAATATGAATTGGAGGAATCCTGGACTTTTATTCCTTTATGGAGAAAACTACTCCCTGAACATCTGTTATATAGAGAGTATTTAACTAGGTGCTGTAGAAATTGGAAAAGACCTTGCTATTCTGGAAAACTCAATTTCAAGAGAACATAGATGCAGTTAGAAAACCAACTAGAAAACATAATAAAATATCTTATAATACAAAGCATAGATGTTAGTATTGTGAGGACCCCAAAGTGAAATCAGAATGGGAGGGGGTGATATTCACACATGACATAGTGTAGTATGATGTCTAAACTATTTAGTCTACAATCTCCAAGGTGGGAGGTGGATACCATTTTAAGGGTTCCTAGACATGCTAGGAAGTGAAGATTAGGTTATTCAGAGCCATAAGCAAAGCAGGGCAAGATGGGCTTTTCCCTAAGGAACTGATATGCAAGGGGACACACTTCCTCCCTGCAGTGGTTCTCTGGCTTGCTTTCCCTGATATTTATGGTCTTCCAGCAGCCTTGTACCACCACATGCCACCCCTTGCTTCACAACCACACATCTACAATGTGACTGTCTTCTCTTCCTTCCTTAGTTGTAGCTACCACTACATGATGGGTCCCGTTGCTCTTGTGTCTGTGTCCTAGAGCCTAACCTGCCCCATCATTAGAGCCTCTGCCCAGGGATGTGCTGGGGCTAGGAAGAGCCATTGTTAAATTTCCAGTGTGAAATCCACAGATTAGGCTTTGATTTATTGTTTCATTGACTATCTAAAATTAAGAAATAATGGTCGAAATTTTTTGAACCAGCATACTTTGGTCTCTGCCTGTTACTTTCTAGCCTTCATCTCTTTCCAGGAGTTGAGAAATCAGAAGGTTGTAGGCTACCCAATGTGGGGACACGGATTCACCTTTCTGGGAATAAGCTACCCTCTGACTACAAAGGCACCTATCAAGGGCAGAGGCTCTACATAATTCTTCCCCCACAACCCTCCCCCGTCCCAAGTGTCAGAATTAGTAATTGTGGTTCTAGAGCAGACAGTTGTGAGGGATAATTTGCAGTGAAGTTTCCCCATCTGAAAAATCAAATCTAGAGTGGCTTCAGCATCCACTAGTCCTAAGTTTAGAGGTCACCTGACTTTGCAGGAATCTAGGACTTAGAGCAATGGAAACCCTCTCCAGTGCCACCTCAGCACAAGATATGTCAAATAAGGACAGAACTGCTTTCTCAAACGTACATCAGGGTGACCTACTGTTTCATTGTTTAGGTACTTGAGGTAGATTGCCTTGTTTAGATTGTACACCTAACTTCCAGCCAATGGAAGAAAAGGGTCAGGAGGGAGGTGGGGGAGAATTCTGAGTAAGGGCTTTATAACTTTGTCATTTCCTTTTGTAAATTGCTTCTCCTCCCTGACCGTATGTCAGGAGGGTGGCCCTTTCTTGAGATAGTAAATAAACCATTCTTTTCTGCTTCCTACCTTGAGAAACTTCTGGGTATTATTTGGGTAAGGATTTCTGGTGCACACAGTTTTGGGGTACACACACAGTCTTTTGGAGAAAGACTAAGCCAAAAAACCAGGGACTCAATCCCTGGACCCTCATGAACAAGGTTCTATGTAGAGTGGACTTTACACTTTTTTCATAACATGACAGCTAACTTCCTCACCTGCCTTTGATTGACAGCAAATTCCTGCCAAACCCTCTTGGAAACAAAAGCATATCTAAGTTGTTGACTGTCAGAAGTGTTCTAGAAGTTTGATTACCAAGCACTTTGTACTTTTTCCTCATTTTTTCTTCCCACTCCAAGGCTTTAAGTACTTGTCTTATATCTCACCACTATTCTTGTCCACAATACTCTGTTCTTTATTCTTTTGGATGATAAAGATAATAGAATGTGTGGGATGACTTCCAATGAAGTTTCCCCATTCTGAATATCATAAATACATTCTTATTACTTCCTTGTATTTTGTAACTAAGTTCAGTGTTGTTTCCCCATATGTGTAAGTCTTTGTGTATTTCAAGGTAATGTAAGAGCTATTAAGTATTAATACAATTGATTGTATTAACTATTGAGACCAAATTAGAGGTGTTTTTATTTTGGGCAAAGGAATGGTAGTTGAGAGGTAGCAAAGGGTTAAGTTTCTATAGAACTTCCAGAATTGCTGCAACAAGGCTACTGATAAAAAGTACCAGACAGTAGCCTTGGGAAGAGTTGAGGCAATAGCCTTGGGAGGAAGTTTGAGTTCCCAGTTCCCAGAGAACTCCTAGATAATACTAAAATGAAATAATGTAGATAAAAGGATCTGGCAGCAGCAAGTGGATTTGACCAATCAGAAAGCAGATGGCGGCCTTGGGACACTGAGGCCCAGATGAGGACACATCTAGGTTAGACCGAAGGGGGTTCAGTATTCTGAGGTTGTTACTGTGCTTGCGTAGTGGACCTCATGTATTATGTATATTATCTAACAGGATTAGAGCCTCATTAGTAATAGTTAGGTTAGTATTTGGGAGGGGTGAATAACCCTTGCTTATATATAACCCAGCTTTAGCTTCTGTACCTTGGCCTCCTCTCTCTGGGCACTGTGCCAGTGACTGGACCATCCACTTCTTGAAAGATTCTAATAAATTTTTCTACCTTCACTTTAAGAGGTCTCCGAGTTATCAATTTATTTGGGTTAGGGTCTCTATACCCCACACATAGAAGAAGGCAAAACTACTCATCCCCCATTTTGCTTTGTTTTCCTAATTGTTTGGGATGAAAAGCCCCATCCAAAATTAAATCAAGAAAGGGGTGGAGATTTCTTAGGGTAAGTAGGTAAGTACAGAGCGGTCCTCCTCAATACTGACCATGAAGAGGCGGTGCTTTACAAAAGGCAGAACAAGAATTTATACCCTAAGACAGTCAATCCCTTTCTCCCCTATCCCCCCCAGTCCCTTCTCCCATTGGCTGGGAGGTGGGCTTGCACAGAACAGGGAAATGGGGGATAGCCAATTCAAATGGACCTACCCTTATTTGGCAAACACCAAAGTGATGAAGGGAGGGACTAAAGTCGACCAGGTTGGAGGTCGAAAAACCCTAAAGGGCCTGATTCTGATAAGGGTGGAGGTCCAAAGACTCCTGAAATGCTTGCTGCTGATTGACAGCAGAAGAGAAGGGGTGGAAAAGGGAAGTCAACCAACCTGAGAAGTTTTCACTCCCCAGGCACAATGAAAGAGAATGAACTTGGGCCTGAAAAGGATTGAACAGACTGATATGAATCACTAGGATTGGGTAGTAGTTGTCAGGCCTGCTAAGTCTCAGGAAGCCCTTTAACGAATCCTGGCTGCTTGTCTTGCAAACAAAGCAGACCCCTCAGTTGTTTATATCCATCCACTCAACAAGCAGCTACTTCAGTAGTGCTCCACAGGGAAGAAGGAAAAGTGCATCTTCCTCTCCAGATTTCTATTCTTCTGAGATAAAAATTATCTGAGGATCTATTTATTAGATACTGCTGTCAGTCACCAAATCAATGATGGAAAGGTAGTTATCTGCAGGGTTTTATTATGCTCAGGGTATAGGTTCATCTATATACAAAGTCAGAAAGTCCAGAGAATCAACTTAAGCAACCTTACATAGAATATAAATGTATAAGCAGTATAGAAAAACGGAATTTCACAGAAAGCAGGAGGGGAAAACATTTGGAAGCAATTAACAGAAAGTGAGGAAGGGAATAGAAGGACACTTGTCAGCTGATCAAAACGAGATAGAACTTGTTTCCCAAGCTTCATAAAATTTCTGACTTTTGCTTTTTACTAAAATAAAATTAACATTTTTTGTTGTTCAGTAATTTTTAGTCACATCTGACTCTGTGAACTGATTTGGGGTTTTCTTAGCAAACATCCTGGAGTAGTTTGCCATTTTATTTTTCAGCTCATTTTACAGATGAGGAAACTGAGGCAAACAGGATTAAGCAACTTGCCCAGAGTCACATAACTAGTAAATGTCTGCAACTTTCATCACTTCTTAAAATGAAATAATTTTTGTTTATATTCATATACCACATATAGGCCTTCTCCCACTTGTCTGAGGCAACCACTTAGATTCTGGTTCTTTTATCTTGCCCACCCCCAACACACACACACTTTTACTACCAACTTCAAGATAAGAAGTTTGTTTTGCTTTTGGTCATTCTTCCCATCCCCAGTACCTTCCCTCTTAACACCTCCTTCCAATGCCTTCTTTGTTTTTTGTTAAGTTTCTACACAAAACCCTTTGCACTTCTAACTCCTTTCATTTCAGATGAGTAAGGTTCGTTTGCTGTGGCTTCTCCCACCCCCTCATTATTTGCATATTCTTCTTACATACCCTCCTTATCAGAAATCTCAAGTTCTAGCCCCTTCCTCCTTTTCACACAAATATATTCTTTTTTTTTTGCCCTCCCTTCTCTTTCTCTTATTAAAACCCCTAGAACAGAATCAACACACACACCCCAGTACCTCTGTTTTGTTTTTTAGATAACTCCCTTGATAACCTTTCAGAACATTAATGTGAAGAAAGGACATGTGCTTCCCTCCCCATATTAGAATGTTGGCAACTTCTAATTGACCTTGAGACCAAGTTGTGTTTTTCTTGCAAGATTTTCTTGTAAGAACTTGTGAAGTGATTCTGTTCTTTTCTGTGTCATGAGAAGTTTTGGCTTTAAATAGCTCTTTATTGTTGTTATTTTTTCTTGGTTATTTGTTCTAGCTTTACTACCTCAATTTGGACTTTGTGATAAGGCCAGGCTTAACATGTATCTGGAGGTAAAGTTGGGTTCTTGTATGGTCCTAAATTTTATTATCTGAGATCTTATTACTATTTTTCTAACAATTAAGTAACATATTCTTAGAAGATTTTAGGGGTGGCCCCACTTAGGAAGCTGTAAACTTTCAATGCATCTAATGCAGACCCTTAAGTGATTTCATTGAGAGCATAGTCTGATTGTCATGCCTCCTGGGCTGAGCTTTGCAGGTTTGAGTCTGGTTTGAACCTGGTTTGAGTCTGGGAAACACAGCTGGAGGCTTGCTTCTGGTTGGAGCCCTAGAAGACAGTTGCTAGCCTCAGCCCTGTTAGCTAGCTAGAAAACTCTCTAGGTTTAGAGCAATAGAACCATAGGCTTACCTCTCTCTGGTAGGAGTCTTTCTTACTTGGCTACAGGGTCTAGCTCAAGTCTGTGCACTGAATTCATGTATCAGAGCAACAGAACAAGAGAACTCTCAGCTTACTTCTGGACCCTCTGGTTACTCAGCTGTAGGCTTCAACCTTAGTAAGAGCTGAATTCATGGGACCATCTCCAAGGTGAGGATGACAGGGCTGCTAGATCTGTAAAACTGTCACATATGAGGAGCACGTCTACCTCATTGACATTGTGTACCAAAAGCTTCAGTGAATCCACTGGGTAACATTTTGTTTCCATAACCAATGTTGGGCATCAGGAGCTGTCCCTTGAATAGTCTTTACACTCTGTTGTCACAGCCTCTTGGTTTATGCCAGTTTTTCTTGATCTTGACATTTCTGTCTGGTGTTGGACAGACTTTTTGTTTCTATCTAGACCATTTTAGGCTTTGAGAAGGATCTGAGGGCAGGCATGATGCCAGTAAAGAGATAGTCACCCCCTCTGCAGGAAGCACTAGGGGTACAAACATAATCTTAACCTTAGCCAGGGATAACCAAAACAAAGAGAACTATAGGTCAATTTCCCTAATAAGTATTGATGCAATAATTTTAAATAAAATGCTTGCAAGGAGACTACAGCAAAATGTCACAAAGATTATACATTAGGACCAGGTTGGGTTTATACCAGAATGTAGGTCCCATTCAATATTAGGAAAAGTAGAAGCATAATTGGCCATATCAGTAATTAAAACAAAAATCATGTGATTATTTCAATAGATACAGAAAAAGCTTTTTGACAAAATACAATACCCATTCCTGTTAAAAATACTAGAAAGCATAGGAATAAATGGAACCTTTCTTAAAATGATAAGTAATAGCTATCTAAAGCCAAGAGCAAACATTATCTGTAACGAGGTTGAACAGAAGCTTTCCCAGTAAGATCAGGGGTAAAGAAAAGATTTCCATTACTATCATTACTATTCAAAACTGCACTTAAAATGCCAGCTATAACAATAAGACAAAAAAAAATGGAAAGAATAAGCTTAGGCAGCAAAGAGTTGAATACAACCGAAACAAATGAATGACAAAATGCAAAATAAATATGATATAATTTATTGGGGGAGGTGGTAGAGGTTCTAACATTTACAAATGAGAGTTATTGTTCCCAAATGAAAAGTATATGGAATTATGACATATTCCCTTACTTTATGCAGTGATGAATAGGTAGGGTACTTTTAAAAAAAACCTTACATTTGTATAATTCATTCACATCTATTAACTCTATTGAAACTTTGAGGTAAATGCAAGACGAATTATAACCATTTAACAGCTGAGGAAACTGAGGCTGAGAGAATGAAATGACTTGCCCAAGTTGTCCCAGTGAGATGGTGTCAGAGGCAGGACTCGCCCCAATTCTTTCTTCCCTCCTTCCTTTTGTCCTGTCCCATCTGTTTCCCCACCTCTTCAGCAATGGTAGGATGGTGAATTTCTTTCTCTGATGTTCTTTCTTTTTTTTTTTTAATTTTGCTTTTTTGGGAGGGCAATTGGGATTAAGTGACTTGCCCAAGGTCATACGACTAGTTTTTGTGTAAAGTGTTTGAGGCCAAATTCGAACTCAGGTCCTCCTGACTCCAGGGCCAGTGCCCTATTCACTGCACCACCTAGCCACCCCAATCTGATGTTCTTTCTACTAGATCACACTACACTTTTGACCAGAATATGCTTTGGTATCTTCAGTAAACAGGTGTGGGCATGCTTATTTCAAGTGGGTTACCTTCCTCCTCTCAAAGTCAAGTAAGATTTTTGTCAATTATAATCTAGTGAAATACACTCCAAGTAAGAATTTACCATCCAGATAGGATGACAACCTGTTACCAGATGCCAGCTGGTACCAAACTCTCAGCATCTTATCAGTCAGTCAGAACAAATTCACAGAGAACATTAGAAAGTTCTAATTTGGGGGTATTAGATGTCTTTACCTATATATTTGGAAGACCTATATATCAATCAATAAGCATTTGTGAAGTACCTACTATGTGCTAAGCACTGTGTTAGATTCTGGGAATTGTTGTTTAGTAGCGTCCGACTCTTCTTGACCTCACTTAGGGTTTTCTTGGCAAAGATACTGGAGTGGTTTGCCATTTCCTTCTCTAGCTCATTTTATAGATGAGGAAACTGAGGCAAACAGGATTAAGTGACCCTGGGGTCACACAGCTAGTAAGTGTCTGAGGTCAGATTTGAACTGAGGAAGATGAGTTTTCTTGACTCCAGGTTGTGCTGCACAAAGTTTAATCATACTCAGTTCTAGTTAGAACGGACTGCTGAAACTGTCCAAGTTTGCTGATGGGGCAGTTATAATTCCACTTTCCTCATCCTGAATAGGCCTTCCTGGTTAATTTCTAGAAACATCCCTTTTATTATTGGTCTGTGTTCCCTGATCCAATCACACTATTGGTGATGGAACAGCTCCTAGAGTAAGCCTTTTGTCTGATAGCTCTATGTAAACCTGGACAACCAGCAGCTCTGTGTTCTCTCATGGCTGTATGATAGATAACACAGAAGGAAATATCTCCCCTGATGTTATGTCAATCACCTGGAACATACTAGCCTCCTGGGTGTTGGATAGTTTCTCTAAGTGAGCCACTCCTTCATCCTTCTGCTGCAGTTGGGAGAGGATGTTTTCTGGTGTATGGTCAGATTGGACTTTTGGACTCAAAAGGGGTGACAAAATGTCTGCAACTCCAAATGGGCTGTGATAGAAGACAGAGAAAAAAGGTACAGGGGGAAATGCTGGGGGAAGGCATCAACAGGAGAAATGGCTATGGTAGCAAGAATAGGGGGCCTACTCTCCTATCATCTCTCTGGTCAGTATGCACTGAGGACAGGAGATTGGGGATTCTACCCGAGGTCCACCCTCATCAGATAATGTAGTTGTTGTTATATCATGGAATCCATAGGGAGAATACTGATGGGATTCCAAATCTGATGATGTGCTAGAAATACAGAAATTCTGAAATTTAAGAATAGAAACTGGCAAGATTGGATAACCACGCCAGAATCTTTGCCAATAAAACCCCCAAATGGAGTCATGGAGAGTCAGACACGACTGAAATGATTGAACAATCATAACAAACCCCTGAGAGGGGGGAGGAGAGTAGATCATACTGTTCTTTGCAGTGCCTCTGAGAAAATGGGTGAGACAGAGGAGCTAGCCTGCTGGGTACCCACTCTGCCAGACAGAGCCATAGAGCCGATGACCACACCATCTGTCCTGTTCACAGAGGATGAGGATGCTAATGCCAAGGTCTCCACCTTCTACCCTGACCTCCTCACCCCTTCTAAGGAGACTGGTAGATTGGGCGTGGGGATGATCTACCCAGCCATCTTGCTAGGGGACCGAAGGTTTTTGCCCCTGTAACTGTCAGGTGACCACATGAAGAGACTTTTAGACACTGGAGTTCCAGTTACCAGAGTTCTAGGAAACTCCAGCCCACAACACTGTCTTTTCTTCCACTATCCAGGTTTGGATCTGGCGCCACATTGTGGCTATCCCAGGTCACTACACACATTGCTGTTGACCCTTTCCAATCAGTGAGATGGGACAGTAGTGGCATCACCCAAAGATGAGTTAATTATAAGAAATGACTTGTTACACCAGCTTAGTAGATCAGACAAGCAGCAGGGGTGGCTGTATTCCTATAAAACAGCCCACATATTAACCTTAATGGGTGGGTGACTATGTATGTGCTGTCCCCATCCCAGTGGGTGATACAGTTGTCATAATATTAAATGTGGGGGGGGGTGCTGAAGGAGACACAGCTGTGCTAATCCAGGAGCCTTGTCTGGCTGGTGTACAAGGTCATTGGGACCAGGTCTGATGAGAGATTAATCGGAACTGAATAGGGAAGTTGACTTTATGGATCCATCTGTCCCTGATATGGTAACTATTACAGAGAAATTTGTAGCCATTCCCAGAGACCAGTCTGCAGTGATCAGTTTGGCCAATGAATTCCCATTTGGGTAGAGGACTAAGACAAGTTGTTATAGCTTTTAAGGTCCTCCCATAGGGATATTTAATAGACCTGCAATTTGCTTCTCTGCGATAAGATCAACTCTGGCCAAACTTAAGCTTCCTTCTGATGTGAGAAAATCCATTATCAAATCATCCCCTGTCTAGGGAGCCTCACTGTGGAGAACTATTGCCCCAAGCTCAACAATTCAATACTATGCAACTCCTGTCTGTCAACAAGAGAGGGTTTTTCTCAGAAGAATTATACTAGAATAAGCAGGCTGACTGAACCTATGCAGCTCACATAGTCGCTATTGCCTAGTGGATTAATGCTCTAACATATTGTGTAATGAGAAAACAGTGCAGCAATGGATCCCTAAGAGAGGTTCTTCCACATCACTTATGATGAATCAACCCAGGGCTAAGCAGACTGAAATTTGTCACCTCTATCACCATATACAAAATCCACTGCCCAGGAAGATCCTATGAGAAATGTAGCCAGCTCTGATGGAGACCATCCAAGACAATCCCAAAGGACCCCAAATGAAAAATGCTGTCCACCTCCAGAAAGAGAACTCATGAACTCTGAGGCAGACAGAAGCTTACTTTTTTCACTTTATTTTTTCTTGCTTTTTTTCCCACCATGGCTAATATGAAAATGTTTTTCACGATCTTGCATGTATAATTGATATATTGCTTGCCTTCTCAATGGATGGGTGAGGGGAAGGAGAGAGGAAGAGAATTTGAAACTCAGTTTTTAAAAAATGAATGTTGGGGGCGGCTAGGTGGCGCAGTGAGTAAGAGCATTGGCCTCGGAGTTGGGATGACCCGAGATCAGATCCGGCCTCAGAAAATGAGCACCCACGCATAAATAATGACTAGCCGTGTAACCTTGAGCAAGTTACTTAACCCCAATTGCTTTAAAAGAGAGAGAGAGAGAGAGAGAGACTATGCCCTCTGGTTCTGGAATGATATGTTTGTAACCTCTTAATAAATCTTTTAAGTAAATATCCTTTTTGCAAATGCTAACTGATTAATTAATTAAATGGTACTGGAGCACTAATCAATAGTATCAACAATATTGAAGAGATCACTGGCAATTGATGTTGAGGAAATATACTAGAATAGGAGCTCGAGCCAATAGCATTAGAAAGACACATCCAAACCATTATGGCTACTTCTGGAATCTTGAGGTATGAAAAGGTATAGTTAGCTGTGCTCTGGTGTGAATGGGAGCTGGGATAAGGAGCCCAGAGTGGGTATTTGTTATTCATATTAATCTATAGTAATTTAGAGCATTTCTTTGTATGACTATAGTTTTGTTTCTTTGTCTGAAAACAGTCTATTCATATCCTTGGATCATTTATCACTTGAGGAATTATTTGTATTTTTATATACTTGACTCAGTTCTCTATATAATTGAGAAATGAGGCCTTTATCAGTGATACTTTCTGCAAAATTTTTCCCATTTTCTTCTTTCCTTCTAATTTTGGGTGCATTGGTTTTGTTTGGGTAAAAACTTTTTAATTTTATATAACCAAAATTATCTATTTTGCTTTTTGTAATGATCTCTCTATCTATATCGTATTTGGTCCTAAATTCTTCCCTTATCCATAGATCTGACAGCAAACTAGTCTATGCTCTCCTAACATGCTTATGGTATCACCTTTTATATTAAATTATATACCTGTTTTGATCTTATCTTGGTATATAGCGTAAGATGTTGATCTATAGCCAGTTTCTGCTATACTGTTTTGCAGTTTTCACATGGAATTCAAAACTTTTTTTTAAAATGTTAGAAATTGTGTTAACATGTAATTGAGGGAAAATAGAATCTTATTATTATTTTTTTAAAAAGCAGCCTGATAGTTTCTGATCACTGAGAAGTTATTATAGTTCAATTAAAATTCATTAAGGTTAAAAATACAGGGTTAAAAAAATTTGGAAAGCATACCTGTATTTTAGGTATGGCTTCAAAGAAGCCGTAGCATTTCTGTGAATGATCCATCATTATGGTACAAAACTAATTTTAGTTACTCTATCTTGTGTTTATCGGACGGAAATGTGTTTTGTCAGAAAAATTTATACCTAGAGAAAAAAAATATTCAATTTAAGAAATGACCTTAAAGTTTAACTTAAGAGTTTAAAAGCAAAACAAAACAGTATTTACTTTTCTTTAAAGGCTAGATCAGTTTTGTAGAAGAACAAACAGCGTATCTCTCTCCTTTTCAAATTGAAGTTACCCTTTTTATGAGATAACATTTACACATTTTACCCAACATAAAATAACCTGTAAAAACTTTTCATGGTAGATGCATTATTTTATTTTTCAGGGTTTTTAAAGTTTGTTAAATTTCATTACCTATTCTGCTACAAGGTTGAAGCCTCATCTGTATAAAATAGCTCCAGCCAAGCAGTTTATTAAAAAATTAAATTGGTATTGTACTGCATCGGACCCCAGCCAGCTAAACAATCTCAGTAAATTATTTCCATGGACAGAAAACCAAAAGTATTTTGAACAAGACTGGTGATGGATGGAGTTGGCCATTACAACATTATTGATTTAAGGCTTTTTGCAGATAAAATTGAAGCTCAAAAGAACATAGTCTTACAATTCATTTTTACCACACATGATGCAATAAATTCAGAACTAGACAGACACTAACTTGAAATTATGAAGAAGTTGTGCAAAAGATGCAAATAGTAAAAAAGTATTTTTATCCAATCATTTCTGAGTAGTTAAGATTTTTTTCCATGCCATGGTGTTGTTTCAGATGTGTTAAAAGTTACTAACCTTCCATATACCACTAGTTTAGGACAAAACTATACTGGGCTGCATTCTTATGCTATTTTTTTTTTTTGTCTTTATTCATTTGTTCATTTACTTTGAGTTTACAAGATTCAGTTCCCCAGTTCTTTTGAGTTTCAAATTTTCTCCCCCTCCCTCCCTCTCCCCCGCCCCCCATGGCGGCATACAATCAGGTATAGGATGTACAGATACTTTCACATTAGACATCGTTCAGGTTATAAAGAAGGATTGTATGGGATGGAACGAACAGTGGGAAAGAGGAAATCAAACCAAACAAGAAAAAGCAAGAGAGCAGGTAATTTGCTTCAATCTGCATTCAAACTCTGTTCTTTCTCTGAATGTAGATATCTCTCTCCATCATGAGTCTTTTGGAGTTTACTTATAACGCTGCATTGCTGAGAAGAGTCCAATCTATCAAAGTTGGTCATCACACGTAGGTTGTGTCTGTAATTGTGTACAAAGTTTTCCTGGTTCTGCTTTTCTCACTCAGCATCAGTTTGTATAAGCCTCTCCAGGAAGATATGAAGTCCATTTGCTCTTCCTTTCTTATGGTGCAGTAGTATTCCAATACATTCATATACCATAACTTGTTTATCCATTCCCCAATTGATGGGCATCCCCTTAATTTCCAATTCTTTGCTATCTTATGCTAATTTATTGGGAGATCTAGTGTTCAATCCTCAGTAGATGTTATATATCACATATGTTATATATCTCATCAGTTCATCAAGTTCCAAAGGTTTCTCAGAATCATCTTCATCAGCCAACCATCTTCATTACAAGATTTGTTGACAAGTCCTGGGTCTTCTGCAGGAGCTACATTAATTTCAGTTACTTCTCCTGTTAGTGGAGAATAGAGTTCACTGGCAGCTTTCACACTTTCCAAAGCTACAAACTCATCTTGTTTGTTCAATTTTGTTCCAACTTCCAGAAGACTACAGTAAACTATATCCCCCAATGCTTCCTTTGCAAAATTGCTGATTCCCACTGTTCCAATACCATTTTTAGTCGATATCCAATGCTTGTCTGGGAGCTTTCCAAGTCTTATTTCCAGTCGCATTGCGGTGGTGCAGACGCCCCGGGAGGCGGCCGCTGCTAGGAAGGGAGGGAGCCTGGGTTAGGGCGGGCTGGAGGCCCGCGGGGGCGGCTGGGAGGGAGGGCAGGGACTCGCCACCGCGCACAGGAATGAGGCGGTGACCCGCATGCTCCTGGCCACTCGCAGCGCCATCTTTTCCGGGAGCAGGGCAGCCCTGGGACCCAGCGGATAGATGCATTATTGCAAATTTCAAAAATAAAATAGAAGCCCTGAATGGTAAGCTTATACATTTGTAGCTATCCAAAGTCAGTTTTTTTTTTTTAAAGCTACATAGGGGAAAAATGCCCCTGGGCTTTTAAAAAGTCTACAGAGTAAAGCCTTTTCTGTCTCAACATTTTCAGGAATCAAATAAGTTGCATTATCAGACTGGAATTTCTGAGTCTTTTTTTTTTTAACCATCTTTAGCTTGGTCTCTCAAGACCATACTAG
This sequence comes from Gymnobelideus leadbeateri, assembly GCA_011680675.1. NCBI lineage: Eukaryota > Metazoa > Chordata > Mammalia > Diprotodontia > Petauridae > Gymnobelideus > Gymnobelideus leadbeateri. The sequence continues at coordinate 440,258 of WOXC01010596.1, read as the reverse complement.
ACAAACGAAATTACCTGTAACTTTGATCACAGATTCCCATTTGAGTGCCCATATTTGAGAAATAAACCTGCTTTCATGGGATTGGCAGTCCTCCAAGAGTGGTGAGATCCAAGACTTCTGGAACGCGCTGAGGCAAAATAACAACTGTTTTCTTATTCTAAGATTCCAATGATCTTCCATTTCCTTCATTTCACAATTTGGCTTTGAGATCTGTTGCTAAAAGCTCTTAGACATGGGGAAATGATTGGTCAAAGGGTTCATTATCCCTGGGTAGGAGCTTAGCTATCTCCTCTGGGAAATAGTTGGGCAACTCCCATTTATAAACTGTTTCAAGATTTACAAAGAACTTTCCTTACAACAGCCCTCTGAAGTAGAAAGTATGGACGCCATTGTACCCATCCCATCCCTTCAGTTGCCAAGTCTTGCTGAACCTATCTCTACAACGTCTCTTAAATCCATTCTGTGCTGTCTACTTTTTGTCCCCTGGCTGGATAACTATTGTTATCCACATTAGGGTTGAAAGGCTTCCCAGCTGGTGTCCCTCTCTCCACCTTTGTTTAAGGCACTGTCTTTTTATACTTCCTTCTCTTTTATTTCTCTGAGTTTCATAGAGGAGTTGGCATCGAAACCTGACAATGCCAACCATCCTCTTCTTGCCACTCCCCACCAGCCATTTCCCAGAGACAATGACAAAACCATCAATCATGTTAAAAATTAGTTTCCATTACAGGGCCTGATCATACTAGGACCAGACCCTAAGTGAAAGCCTGGGATAAATCACTTACCTTGGGAGGTTCATTAAATAAATAATACAAACCATTAGAACTGGGGAAGGACTTTTATAGTACAATGTGTGAAGTGGCACACACATATTTTTGAAATGTAAAATGAAGGTTCCTTCCAGTTCCAGTATTCTGTGACCTGAGATGATAAGGACCTAATAATAGATTTTCAGGTTTTTTTTAAAAAAGGTTATTAGAATATAAAATCTTAAGAGAGATCATCAAGATTCATAGATTACTAGAGCTGGAAAATATCTTAGCATCTAATCCTACCCCCTCATTTTATTGATGGGAAAACTGAGCCAAAAAAGGTTAGGTGATTTGTCCAAAGTCAGATAACTGAGGGCTATCTATCGTTTGAATCTGATTTTTACTTTTGTTTGTTTTTTAATCTGGGATTAGAACCTGTGTGTAGAACATCCCCCCAAATACATGAAAACTACTTAAGAGTCACCTTAAAGATGTTCCTATTGTTTAAAGGGATTCTGAGAATAGTTGTCCATGTTAATATCCATTTGGACATAGTTAATAACTGAACATCTTTTATTATAAACAACTTTTCATATAAACTGTTCTCTTTATACAGTTTGGGATTATTATATTTCCACATCCCATCCCAAGTCTTTTGTTGTTTATTAATTAAGCACCTTAAAGCGCAATCATTTGTGTAATGTTGAACGTAGGGATGAAAAAGCATCTACTTACTATGAGTACTGGTTATATCAAGATAAGTTGTGATTTTTTAAGATGAATCTCAAAGTTACCAATGTGAAATTATAGTCAATACTTGTTATCAAGGAAATGTGATCCTTGAGATCTGAATCTACCCAAAGCTATGATTATTAGAACTTGCTATTTAAGATCTTACAAGACTATAACATATTATTCTGAGTCTGACTCCAGGTATGATCATGAAAGAATAATGCTAAGCCAATGCTCCATGATGGCAGCAACCCTATAGGGTTGATGTACATGAACTACAGATGAAGTTCTCATGGGAAAGTTGGGAGAGTGATTCTTGGCATGGTCTTAGGTAGGATTTTCCTGACTCAATTTCCCTAGTATGACATTTTCTCTTGATTGGAAAATATTCTACCTGACTGACCTTAAGCCCGCCTCAATGCAGTTGGCTATCTATATAACTTTTGCTTAGAATTGACAAAGTTAGGTGATCATTATTCCCTTACTGTGTAACTATGTCCATGATTCTTCTTTTATGGCAAATTTCTATAATCATGCTAGGGGCTCAGTATAAAAACAACTAAGTAGATCTTTTAGATTAATGCTAAACTACATCTGAATTACCATAGTAAGATGCAGGTATGAGATTTGAGCTATTTGGCCTAGAATTTTAGTCTTTTCTATATTCCTAACAGCTAAGTAAATAAGTATCTAGCCTTGTCATCTGCTATTATTAATTATATATTAAGGTATAAGATAAGGTCCTTTAATTTCTCATAATGGTATAGGGAAAATTAGGCAATGATGTAAAGATCTGTCAAACCAGGATATAATTCTGTTATTTAGTGATGTCAGTATCATAACTGTCTCAGTTCTCTCTTACTGAAAAAAATATTAACACAATTAGTGAAGAATGGCTTCTGGTCTATCTGATGAACACCTTAAAGAGACATCCACTTATACTAGGGGTTATTCATGTGAACGTGGGTAGGAATTGGAAGTTTCATTGTAAACTAATTATTTAATAAGTTCTGTTCTTAAATTCTGTATTTATACATCCCATTCCAACATCTTTTGTTACAAGAGATAATATGTCAACTTTTCAGAGAATTCATTAGATTTCATCTTCTTATAGAATGTATTATTATTAGTTCTTAGCAAAGTTTCATACTCCTAATGGGTGAATGAATAATGTCAAGTAGAAAATCTGGTTCAAAGTTTTCTGATTTTTCAGTTTGTGTCTGAGTTTCTTCAATAGATCAACATGACAACTGGCTAAGTGAAAAATGTGAATGATCTGGTCTAAAAGGCTCCAAATTTGATTTTCGAATAGTAGAAACATAAGGTTTGAGCTAACTTTTATTATTTGACCTGCTTATTGGCAAAGTAAATTTAAAATTGTGTTAATATCAATTTTGTATGAGATTTTTTTTTAGCAGAGAAGAAATTCTCTACAAGTGATCTGAGCCAGAGGAGCTAGTCAGTGGGAAACTGCTCTGAGACCCCATCCAAACCAGAGAGCTGATCAGATGCTTCCAGAGAACCAGATGAGATTTCTATGAAATGGGCATTTAAAATTTTTTTTTTCCTTTTGCCTATGTGCCTTTTATCTGTTGCTTAACAGAGGGGGCTGTCCCTTTTGAGTTTGTCAATGAGATTGATCTCTTTCCTTTTCCCTCTCATGTTGTTTCCTCTCATAGGCCCCATAGTTAGAAACCCCTGATTAAATAATGTTTGTCATATCAGTTAGTGATTCATTGAGGAGACTTGTGTCTCTCAGTAGAATCAAATGGGAAAATGAGAGAACTGATTGCTTCTTTCTTATATTTAAATTCTTTTTTGTCTTTTTTTTTTTTTTGGAGCAGGGAAGGCAGGGCAGTTGGGGTTAAGTGACTTGCTCAAGGCCACATAGCTAGTAAATGTTAAGTATCTGATGCTGGATTTGAACTCAGGTCCTCCTGACTCCAGGGCTGGTGCTCTATTCACTGCACTACCTAGCCACCCCTCTTTCTTATTTTAATAACCAATTATTGAATTAAGACTAAAGGATTTTCCACTTCTCATACAGAAATCAACCCTTGTAGGATAATTCAGACAGCCTTTGAGGTGCAGGACTGATAATGAGATGAGCTCTGGGAAACTCAGATCTGATTAAAAGGTAAAGAAATTCTAAGTCTAGGCAAATTAGTGGTTTCTAGCCTATGTGTTTGAGTCAGACAAGTCTGGGAAGAAATGACTTCCCTCTTTTATTTAGATCACTCAAGATGGGGTGACTGTATTGAAATCTTAATACTTAAAACATAAACAAAAGAGGTTTTTGACTTTAACCTCACAACCTAATAGATTTATATCTTTGTTTCACAAGTTTCTCTATCTTTGTCTAATTATACTCATATTGTTTTGCAGAGAATAAGAGCGAGCTAAGACCTAGGTTTAAGGTAAATTTAGGTGTAGATTTATTAAGAGCACAACTGCCTGGAGTATAAACTCAAATCACGCAGCCCTGAATTGGGGTATATACAGTGCTTATAAAGGCTAAAACCACAAAAACCACAGTTGGGAAGGGGAACTAGCATAAGCAATGATGCACAGAAGCCAAGAATTGTCATTGGTTAGATTTATAGCTTAGGCTAATTTGGGCAATATGGTGCAATGGTACAAGGGTGCAATATTTTGTGGAAGGGGGTCCCTCCCAGAATAGGGTGGAGGGTATAGGGTGAAAGGTATAGGGTGGAGGTAATTACCCATTGGGTAATGGGGACAGGCTAGGGTCATGTTCTGTGTAAAGTGTATGGGGACCCTGCTTGATTAGCAGGAACAGAACAGGGGTGGTTTGTTTGTTTTTTTAAGATAAACATGTGTCATAACCCCGGGGCTATGCCTTGGGCAGTACCCAAGACTAGGCCTTAAGCTGTTTCAGGCTATTACAGGGTATAGGATAAAGACAGAGACAAATATATAAAGGGGCTTAATGGTGGGCTTCAAATCAGGAGATAGGTAATTTGAGTTTGGACACAACACTCCCCACTTCTTTTCAGGAGAGAGTCAAACCACTGACTAAAAGTCTGGGCTACATATGAATATAATAAAAAGAATAACATAGAACAAAAAGTAAACTAAGGAAATTTTTATGGTAGTACACTATTATTACAGTTATTCAGGTGCCTTAGTATTAATCTAATAACTAATAGAGCCAGTATTGTAATGGCAAGCTACCACTGTTTGCCTGCTCTGTTAATAGAAATTTGCGATGAGAGCTAGAATCAGGGACATGGTTACAATAGTATCAAAGTGGTCTTCAAGGCCTACAACACTATATAAGTAGCCTGACATAGGGAACCAGATGGATAGATTTCTTATATGGAAAAATGAATTAAGAAGAGTCCAACCTTAGCCTTCCCAAGGTAACCTCCCTACCTTATTTCCCAGGGACAGATATTCACTAGTCTTAGATCTCAGATGTCACCCTCATTAAACTGCTGACTGGTGACATTTTTCTTGAAGGGTTCATTTAAGGTTGGCCCAAAGACACAACAAACTTAAAAGTCAAACTCAAAAAGAATATTCAGGGTCCCAAAAAAGCTTTCTTCTCAAACAATAAAGTCTCTCACATCACAGTAGAACTGGACACAATTGTTAGCAATACCATAAAATTATTGCAATAAACTAGCTTACAAATATAACTTATCAGATCTTCTAAAAGTCACACAAAAGTTTTTTACTTAAACATTTACACAAAATATTTTTTTGTTTAAACATTCCTTCCTAAAAGTATTTCTCTTAAAAACAGCTTTAAAATTTACCCTGATGTCAAAAAGCAGTCAATAGAACCTAAAGAGGTAAATTAGTTGGGAACCTTCAAATATATATATATATATACATATGTATGTCTTATTCAATCTTAAAGCAAAAATAAATCTGTAAAATTGGAATTTATTTAAACTAAGTTGGTATAAAATGCTTTTAAATATCATGAATAAATCCCCAAAGTATCATTTAAGCAAAATAAATTATCTACCACAAATTCCCAATTACCACACCCCCTCTACTAAAAAGGTATTTCCAAATGGGGAGGAAATTCAGTTTTTCTGAGTGAAGCAAGCAATGTCAAAAATATATCCAATTAAATTAGTCTTATAACAATAAAAAAGTTTACCAGACCTTTAAAAATTTCCTCAATATCCTTTTCTTCCTTTTGTCTTTTGCTAGAATATGAATTCATCCTGGTGTAAAATATATTATTAGAAATCAAGAAAATAATTACATTCTGGAATCCCACATAGATAGTGAATATATGCTAGTTTACTGAAACATCTAGAAAAACACTGGCCAATTGCTGTAAACCTCCAAATAACTTAATTAACAACCTCATAGTTTATATAAGATTCAGGGCAGGCAAGCATAATTGGATAACAATGCTGCTTTAATGGAGCAGTAGAGTTGATTATAAATCTTTCTTGTTTATACATGTTAAGTTTTACAGTGAACTTAAGGATCACCAGTTTCTCACGGATGCACTCAGCTAAACGTGGATATCAGCAAAAGACCTGGACTACCAGTCCACTTCCTGCATGCCCAGATGGCTTGTGGGAGGCACAGCAATATTTCTTGATACCAACTGCCAAACATTCTTCTTGGGGAAAGACATGGTACACCTATCCAGAGGGGACTTTGTACCCTCCCGAAAGTCCGGATTCCAACATAACTCAACAAGTCCTTGAACTTAGAGCAAGTCACAAGTTTCTGGACTCAGACAGAAGCTCAAGAATCCATTAGACTTGTCCCCCCCCCCCCGCCCCACATAAGTAATAGCCAGATAATTCTATATGAAACTTCTTAAATATTAGAGGCAAAACTGGCAACTTATAAGTTCTTAATTAAGTATTTCAGAATATTATAACATGGTCAGCAGGGCTGATAAAATAGTATAACAGTTTTCAGACGTTTTCCTAAGTTGCTTTCCTAAGACCATAGTTGATATCATTGTTTACCAAATATAAGAAAATTTAGAAACATAATAATAGCATAAACAATATTATGTATTTGAAACTTGATACAAAACCCATTCCTAATCAGGTGGCCTCAGTTCAGTTGAACTTGTCCCCAAATCACCTTACACAGAAGGGGAAGGGAGACAGGAGCATGAACCAGGTTCTAGGCAAAGCTGCCTGGACTCTTCAGAAGGGCTGCTCTGACCATGATCGGGGATGAGGCCTGGAAAGGCAGTGATAAGGAGATGACCTAGATATAGTGCCTCACATAGAGCGTCCTGTCTGCTGGCTGGACTTGCCAGAGGTCCTTGAAAAAACCTAGCACTCATTACTTAGACTTCAAAAAATACATGATTTCATTTGAGCCTTACAAAAATCCAGCACAGTAGGTTCTAGAGGTATTGTTGCTATGTTACGAATGAACAGATTGAAAGTCAGAAAATTAAGTAATTTGCTCCCGGTCACACAGCTACTCTGTGTCAAGAGTCTTCCAGAGTCTCTGTCCAGCAGCTTATCCTGCTGTTTCTTGCTAGTAAAGGGGCCTTACTTTAAGTGTTTCAAAGAGGAGAAACCAAGCACAGAGAAATAAAAGACTGGTTCAGGATCCCTCAGTAGCACCAGGTAAAAATGAAAAAAAGGATCCAGGTATCCTCACTCCCAGATTGCTTCTGGAGGGCTGGCTAACTTTGGCAAATCAGAAGCAAACCTGCCACCTGCCTGTTAGGCGTTTCCTCAGGCAGCCAGGTAGTGAACAAAAGGCAAAAGTGTTCTCATTGGTAGTCTTCCTTTCTTTGCAACTTCAGGGTTGAGGTTGATCTAAGCCACTGACCCTCAGCTGCTAAAGCAGAGACATTTTAGGATGAGCCCCAGTCTCTTCTTCAGCCCTCCAAAGGTCTGGAATATGCTGGGATTGGGAACTCTTAAAGGTGAGCTGGGCAGGGCTGGGCTGTCCCAATGGTTCTGGGTCTTCCTCTCCTACCCAATTCAGTCAGGATATTGAACACCCAAGGAATCTAACTCTGGGTTTAATTGGGACCTTTCTGATGGAGAGCTGGGTAAAAGGCAGTCATCTCTCAAGGGAGAGCAGGAATGCATTCCTGTGTATTCCCTAAGCTTTAAGAAGCTGGCCTTTTGAGATCATGGCATTCAGCAGAGTGGCAGATCTAGAGAGAACCTTAGAGATCATCTGACCCACCTCCTCATTTTAGAGTGGGTCAGGTAAGGACTCTGTCAGAGCCCTGCAGTTTGAGCCTGGTGTCAGATTTGCCCATTGACAGGATTACGGTGGAGATCAAGACACAGCTCTGAGCTCCTGTGTAAGCCTAAATGGCCGATGCTAAAGTTAGAGGGAGAGAGCCTGGGGGGCTAGACACTTACCTCAGCCTGGGAACCCCACTGAGCCCAGGTTTCTTGCCACCTTGATTCGGTTGTGTCTGTACGCTTAAAGTGGGGATCTGCTCTAGGCAGCTCTCTGTCCTCTTCCCTTTCTTTTTTTCTCCATTTCTGTCCTGTGACTCCAGGGTAGATGGGACCAGATCTGCTGTTTTCCTCTCCTGATTTTCACATCTGTGCTTCAGCCTGCTCCTTTGCTGAGAGATTTTGTCTGAAAAGAAAACAACTGCTGCCCACCTCCTCCCCCTGCTCTGCCAGGTTTTGAATGGGTTGCAGACTTGCTGGTCTGTCAGAGGTATGCAGCCTGGGCAAAATCTTGGTTCTGTGTTTATGGAAGGGGTCAGGAAGGCAGTGGAGAAGTGAGGGCAAGAGGGGAGAAGCAAGGAGGAAGATGAGGAGAAAGAGAAGGGGGGGGGGGAAGAGAGGGAGAAAGCCAGCAGAAAGAGGGAGGGGGAGGATTGGAAAGGTAGAGAGGAGGATGGAGAAGGAGAAGGATGGAAGGGCAGAGAAGGGAAGAGAGTGAAACGGAAGAAGAAAGAGAAAGGCAGAGAGAGGAGACAATGGGGAAGGGAGTTGGAGGGAATAGAGAGAAGGGAAGGACAGAAATGGGAAAAGGAAAAGTATGAATTCTACATATGTCCAAGGTAAATCTTATGATAAACCCTCAAAAATGGTAGGCTTGGTAGAACAGATATTTCATGCTCTTTGGTATGGATTTTTCCCATGGCTCTGCTCCAGAATGCTGGCCACCAGTCTCCAATAACAAACTTTGTACTGGGTGGGGAACAAATCCACACAAACAGCTCTGAATAAGGTTGTCTCCCTGGCCTTTCCTATTTCTGTCAGGGAAGGAGGAGGGAAGGAGGAGCCTGCCCTACTTGGGCTTTCTTGCAGGGGGCCAGGTGACCTTCAGTTGCCCTGAGAAAGCTATTTGCATGTATTTCTCTGCATCTGTGCCTAAGGAAAGCCTGGCCTCCATTTCCACAGATCACTAGATCCGTGCACACCTCAAAGGTGGAATAGTGTTTGATAAGACTCCGAATCTGCATTTCCTCAGGGAAGACTGAGCTTGTTCAAGCATATGTCAACATTACTGGACTGTTCACTTGGGAGAATAAAAAAGAAATCCTAAACTGATCTATGTACATTTGAGACTAAGGGTTTCTGTCTATTACATGGACACCCTTCCACCCTTCTCTCTACTTCTCTCCTCCCTCTTCCTTTTCAACCCTCTCTCACCTCCTTCTCTCCTAGCTTTCTCCCTCTCCCCACCCTTTCTTTCTCCTCTTCCTCCTTGCTTCTCCCTTCTTGCCCTCACTTCTCCACTGCCTTCCTGGTCGCTCCATGAGCACAGAATCAAGGCTTTGCCTAGGCTGCATACTCTGATAGACACCATCAAGTCTGAAGCCACCCACTCAAAACCTGGGAGAACCAGCGGGCTGCTTTCCTAATTGTATTCTTTTCAGGCAAAACCTCTCAACAAGGAGGTGGGCTGAGGAACAAAAAACGAGGGGCAAAAGCCAGAAGAGGAAAGCAGCAGGTCCATCTATCTGGGAGTCACAGAACAGAGGTGTGGCCTAAAAAAATTTTTGGCTGGACCTCAGCCCATCCATCACTGTACAGACTGTGGTGGGCAGATTAGGGGCGGGGGAGTATGTGTAGGGGGAGGATGCCCATTGGCAAGATCTCTGAACTGCTTTATTAAAGGTTTGAAAATCAGTACTGCTCTGGGGTGACTAGGTGGCACAGTGAATAGAGCACCACCCCTGGAGTCTGGAAGATCTGAATTCAAATTCGGCTTCAGACACTTAACACGTGCTAGCCGTGTGACCGTGGGCAAGTCACTTAACCTCAGTTGCCCTGCCTTCCCTCCTCCGAAAAGCCCCCCCCCCAAAAAAAAGTCAGTATTGTCTGGGTCAAATAAAACCACTTCTATATTTAAAGCCCTTTAAAAATATTGGCATTTGTAGGGAGATTTGAAGACCTGTGAAGGGAGCCAAATACAAAGTTTCCAGGGTCTCTTTTATGGCCCACAGAAATACTGTGAGAGCCAACTCCTCTCCTCCAACTGTATTGGTCTCTATTATGTCTATAATAAAAACTCTTATATAGTTTATGATATAATGAAACCACATTGGAAGGGAAGTTAATAGAGTCTTGGCTCAAATCCACTTAGTAACTGTGTAACCATGGGCCCAGGTACTTAACTTTTAAGTTTTAGGTTTTGGAGCTTTTTTTTTTTTTAATCTGTAACCAGGGACATTCTTATTTATATAACCTCCCTCAAAGAGTCCTTGTGATAAATTTATCAAACTTAATGTGATAGAGATCTGTGAGTAATGTCGTTATCATTGTTATTAATAACCAGAACACTTCTTCCCTTCCTTCTCCCGTCCCTCCCTTGCCACTGTCAGTGAAACCTTGCTGAAAGAAGGGAGTGTCTTTTAATCACTCCAATTACACTGAGCACTAGGCCTTCCTTATGACAGATATTCAGTGCTTGTTGGAATGAATTGGACTTTAAAGGTTTTTTTTTTCTATATTTATGCTTTTTTAAAGATGCAAAAGATTTTCTTGACCAGCTGAGCAGAGAATCAGGTATATTAGTGGGAACAGCTCATGTCTTTAAGCTCCACATTCAGGAAGACATGAATTCTACTTCTAGCATTGTCAGTGATTACCTATGTGACCTTGGGCAAGTCATTTCTCCCTCCCTGACTTAAAGGTCTTAGTTTCTCTTATATGAAAGTGAAGGGAGGTTGGATCTGATACTGTAAATATTATGTTCCTCTTAACTGAAGCTTTCTTTCTTGGTGTTCTTTACTTAGTCTATGACACACACACACATCCCTGCTTTTCTCTGACTGGAGCCATCCTTGTTGTATAATCAAAGCTTAATGACCCATTGGCTTTTTGGAGTCTTCCAGGTTTCAACTGGAATGACTTACTGGGCACGGAGGAAGGAATCCACTAAGTGTTTTTTAAACTAGCATCTGTCATAGACATTCAGTCTTATTTATGTGTTTCAAGTTGGAAGGAAAATGGAATAGATGATTTTCTACCAAACAATTTACATTTTACAGTAACTGTGAAACAATAGAAACCCTCAGTCACAAATATACACAGATTGGTTTTGTTGTAATTGTTGTTCAGGCATGCCCAATTCTTCATGAGTCCCATGGACCATAGCCATGGGGTTTTCTTGGCAGAGATACTGGAGTGGTTTGCCATTTCCTTCTCCAGTGGATTAAGGCAAACAAATATGGATATTCAGGGAGGGCTTCCTGAGCCGTTTTCATGTCTGTTCATCCATTCTTGGTGTTTACCTTTACTCAACTCTCAACTGTGGCTCCAAGAAGCTTTACATAGTGGCCACACCCCAGTAAACAATCTTAGCCAAACCAGGCTAAGACAGGTTAACTTACAGGTTAGGTAGGGTATAGGTATAGGCCTCACACCCCTAGGTTAGATAGGGACATATTTACCCCAAACATGTGAAGACTTTTTTTGGTGGAATGGGCAGATGAGAAAACTTTGTTTGCAGGGTCATGAAGGTGACTGAAGCAGGTACTGTGGAGTGGTTAGAGCCTGGTCAGACATCAAAGATGCCAAGATCATCCACTGCATCCTGGACCATCAGCAGTTATTCTGACTTTTGTCTTTCCACTGAACAAGATGATGACTTTGGCCAACTCTGCCTCTCATATCCAGTTCACAAATTGAGACATTACCCCATGACATATTTGTCCTCTTTGAAATAAAGGATAAACAACAGGCAAATAGAGATTAAGTGACTTGGTCAGGGTCACATATCTAGTAAGTTGTCTGTGGCCATGTTTGAACTCAGATCTTCCTGACTCCAGGCTCGGTGCTCTATCAATGGGGCCATGTAACTGCCTGCTTTGATCACTTTAGGGTTTCTTTTTTATTCTGCCAGGTGAATAGTATGGTAATGTTGACATATACTTGAAAAAAGTCAGTCTACCTAGAGGTGAACAAAAGATACACATCCTCTTTTGGTGATTAGGTTAACAAAAGCACAAAGTAAGCTTAACTGACCCTTGCTTTTTAAATTGTAAAATGGGGTTGGGAGTTTCCTAGAATAAGACTGGATTCTCCATATTGTGATATACTCCAGTCTCTAGTTCTTCAAACTTCAGAGGGGAAATCCCAACGGGAGCTTAGGACCCAGTTCTCTGACTCCCTTGAATGATTCTTAATGGTTCACAATTTCTAACTGTGAGAGATGACTTACAATGAAGTTTCCTCATTTCTTTTAACTCCTTGTTACATTCCTATCTCTTCTCCATACTCTATAAACCAGTTCAGGTTTAATGACCCATTGGCTTTTTGGAGTTTTCCAGGTTTCTCAGGTTAGTTTCTCAGTTTCTCAGACCTATTACTCGAGTAACTCATGATTTCCCTGAAATGAGGTAATTTGAAAGAAAACCATACTAGTCCACTGGGATGGAGTACGAAGGGAGGAATGAGGAAGACACTTAAGGGGGTAGGCAATGGGAATACAAATGACCAAGGGTCAAGGTCATCACAGCTTCCCTCAACCAAAGCTGATGACACATCTGCTGGAAAGCTCTGCTTTGAAGTTTCTCTGTCTACTCTAGGAAGCTGTAAAATAGAATTAATCATTCTTCTTTCTACAATTGTGAGACTCCATCCAAGAAAACTGTCCAGGGGAATATATATCACAATTGTAAAATCTATTTTGCATTTTCTCTAGGCATTCTCTCTCTCTCTCTCTCTCTCTCTCTCTCTCTCTCTCTCTCTCTCTCTCTCTTTCTCTCTCTCTCTCTCTCTCTTGCTTTCTCTCTGTCTCTCTCTGTCTGTCTGTCTGTTTCTGTCCCTATAAATCATAGATTTAAAGCAACTCCTTAGGGAATCAAGGAGATGACTGCAGCTACAACAAGGATTTCAGCAGAGTTGGACTCTGAGGTCATGAAGTGTGTGTGAGCACATTCTGCTTTTTCTGAGCTCCCCTAGGGGTTAGAGGTAGAGACATTTAGAGTTAGAGTTGGTCATTCATCACCTCCTCTATACCCAAACTCATTTTTAGTATGGATTGGACAGAGTCCTCCTGAGAACTGCAGTCTTGCTCTTTTCAATTTGAGCATGGGGAGGACTGGCCTGGCCAGCAGTGTTACTGTGCTCTGTGTGAGTGTTTTTGGAGTCTTTGGAGTCAGTACAACTGATGATCTAGACAGGCAAGGCATTGTCTGGGAATCAGTCAGAAGACCTTAGCTTGAAAAGGCCAAGGTCCTCCACTGCAAAATGGGTCATCTCCAGTCTTCCTGATCTATATCTGGCCACTGAATCCAGATGGCTCCAGAGGAGAAAGTGAGGCTGGTGACTTTTCACAGCCCTCCCTCATTTAAATACAGTTCAATTGCAAATCATGACTTCACCTTCCTGATGTCATGAAGGACAAACAACAACAACAACAACAACAACAACAATAATCTATCAGAACTAGTTGTTGAGTTGCTATGTACTTTTTCTTTAATTGAAATAACTCTTTCTCACTGTATGTAATGACAACACCATTTTTTCCCAAATGCTTTATTAACTTCTGGTTTACATCATTCATTTCCATCAGATTTTGAGTTACAGTTTTTTTCCCATTTTTTTCCTACCACGCACCCCAGAATAGTCCCACAGGATATCCCCTTACCCCATCTGTTCTCTTCCATATCTTCTCCCATACCTCCTTCGATTTTTTCAGTAGGGCAGGGTGAATCTCTGTGCCCCAATGCCTGTATATCTTATTTCCCAATTATATGTAAAATAGTATTAGTAATAGTATTTACACATTTTTTAAACATTTGATTTTAAAACTTTGAATTCCAGATTCATTCCCTTCCTCCTTGTCACCCACCCTTACTGGGAAGATAAGCAATTCAGTATATGTTGTACATGTGTAGCTATGCAAAACATTACCATAGTAGATATATTGTAAAAGACTGACTATATTTCCCTCCCTCCTATCCCACCTCCCACTTGGTCTATTCCCTTCTTTGATCCTGTCCCTTTTCAAAAGTGGGTGCTTCCAACTTCCCTCCCCCCCTTCCCTCCCGCCTTCCCTTCCATCATCCCCCTTCTCATCCCCTTCCCCCCTACTCTCCTGTAAGGTGAGATATCCTATTTAGTATGTATGTCATTCTCTCATTGATCCAAATTCAATGAGAATAAGGTTTTGCCTTTTTGCCTTCCTGTTCTTCCCCTCCCTTGCAACCATTCTCCCTTGCCTTTTCTATATGAAATAGTTTACCTCATTCTGTCTCTCCCCATCTCCTCTTGTTATATTCCTTTCTCACCTTATAACTTCACCCCTTAAGTATCATCCTTTCCTATTAGATTCGACCTGTGCCCTCTATCTATGTATACCTGTAAACACACACACACACACACACACACACACACACACACACACACACACATATATATATGTATATATATATATACACGCATTCACATATATATTCATATGTCCATATGCCCTTCTTCAACTATTTTCATACTGAGAAAAGTTTCATCAGTTATAGTTATCGTTTTTCCATGTAGGAATGTAAATAGTTTAACTTTGATAAGTTCATTATGATTTCTTTTCCCTTATCTTCTCAAGCATATCTTGTTTCTTGTGTCTGAATGTCAGATTTTCTATTCAAGTCCAGTTTTTTCATCAAGAATGCTTGAAAGACCTCTATTCCACTGAATGACCATATTTTCCCCTGAAACATGATACTCACTTTTGCTGGGTAGGTGATTCTTGGTTTTAATCCCAGCTCCTTTGCCCTCTGGAATATCATATTCCAAGCCCTTCAATCCCTCAATGTAGAAGCTGCCAGATCCTGTATTATCCTGATTGTGTTACCACAGTATTGAAATTGTTTCTTCCTGGCTACTTGTAATATTTTCTCCTTAATCTGGGAATTCTGGAACTTGGCTACAATATTCCTAGGAGTTTTCTTTTTGGGATCTTTTTCAGGAGGTGATCTGTGGATTCTTTCAACCTTTATTTCCCCCTCTGGTTCTAAAACATCAGGGCAATTTTCCTTGATAATTTCTTGAAGGATGACCTCTAGGTTCTTTCTTTGATCATGGTTTTCAGGTAGTCCAATAATTTTTAAATTATCTCTCCTTAATCTATTTTCCAAGTCAGTGGTTTTTCCCATGAGATATTTCACATTGCTTTCTATTCTTTCATTTGTTTGTATCTGCTTAACAGCATCTTGATTTCTCACAAAGTCACTAGCTTCCATTTGCTCCAGTCTAATTCTGAAGGAATGAATCTCCTCAGTAAGCTTTTGAGATTCTTTTTCCATCTGGCAAATTTGGCTTTTTAAGGCATTCTTCTCCTCATTGCCTTTTTGAGCCTCTTTTGCCATTTGAGTTAGTCTATTTTTTAAGGTGTTATTTTCCTCAGTTAAGCTGTTGACTCTTATTTCATACTTTTCTTGCATCTTTCTCATTTCTCTTCCCAATTTTTCCTCCACTTCTCTTATCTGCTTCTTAAGGTCTTCTATGGTCTGTAACCAGCTAGTATTTTCATTTGAGGCTTTTGGTGCAGGAGTTCTGACCTCACAGTCCCCCTCCTGTTCCCTGCTTCGATCCTCTTTGCCCCCAAAATAGGAGTCTGATGTTGAATTTTTCTGTTTATTTTGTTTCCTTTGCCTAGGCATGTTGCCACTCAATTATTTGACTTTTGGGCTTGTTGCCAAACTTCCTTCCTTCCTTCCTTCCTTCCTTCCTTCCTTCCTTCCTTCCTTCCTTCCTTCCTTCCTTCCTTCCTTCCTTCCTATTATTTTTCAGAGAGAGGGTAGAAAGAAGAAATGCTTATAAAAATAAATAACTAAAATTTCAAAAATATCTTTTTTTTCTTTTTGAGCCATAGCCTAGTTCAGAGAGTCTTTGCACAAGTGGAAGACAGTCTCTTGTTGGTAGTCAGTTGTGTTTTTGTCCTTCATTTTCAAAGAGGACCATGACATCAAGGAAATGATGACATGACTTTCAGTTGACTTTGATTTGAGTGAAGGAGGGCTGTGCAAGGTCATCACCTTCACTTTCTCTTCCAGAGTCATCTGGGTCCAGGGGCCAGATATTCTTCAGGACAACTAGAGATGGTCTAGGATGCAATGGGAGACCTTTTAGGCTAAGGCCTTTTCAGGTTCTCACTTTGAGTGAGGTAACAACCATTCAGTGAATAGGCCTCTTTAAGAAGTGAGTCAAGGAATGGCCCCTTTAATTAGAAAAAAGAAAAAAATCAAGCTGGGAGGGGAAGACCCTCAAGGTTGCTGTTTCAAAGAGAAACTAGTTACCATTGACATCCACTCTAAGCTGGGAGAGCCCAAAATATAGCCATTAAGTGAAACTTGGTCAGGGACCTGTTGTGGTCCAATCTATGAACTTCATGGTGAAATGGGTTTAAGGTTTTGTTTTTGAGAGAAAGAAAGAGAGAGAGAGAGAGAGAGAGAGAGAGAGAGAGAGAGAGAGAGAGACCGAGAGAGAGAGAAAGGAAGAAGGAAAGAAAGAGAAAGGAAGAAAGAAATCTAGACAGTAAACCCCAAGTTAACTGAGCAGTTTCTGGTCATCAAAATTTACCTTCCTTTGGAGAGGAGAATGAGAGGGAGAGGGAGAGGATGAGCTGAGTTACTCAGCTGGTTGGTAGTCACTGCTCTTCTGGTTCATCGCAATAGTTGGTTGCAGTGAACTGTTTTTCCTGGACCCCCATCTGTCTTGGGTGATATTTTGTTAATGGACAAATAGTTCAGGCTTTACAAGGTATGAAGTAGCTTTCAGAGAATCTTGTTGTTTATGTGTCTAGCCCTTGAATACCAAGATTTCTTGGCAAATTTCTGTCACTTGACAATGAACTCTTGTATCATACCATCATTTGTTTCTGTCAGAGTTCTTCTGAGATGAAGCTGTGGCTGGATGGTTAGCCCCTTTTTGTTGTTATCTCAGTCAAGAAATACATTACATGAATTGCATATTTAATAGTCTCTGCAATACTTGAACTTGTCTTTTGAAAGCTTCGGGCCTTTTTCCTCTAGCGAATCCAACACTTTTTTTTTAAACAAATGCTTTATTAACTTCTGTTTTACATCATTCATTTCTGCCAGATTTTGAGTTACAATCATTTTCCCCCCATTATTCCCCTACCCAACCTCCCAGAATAGCAGTCCCACAAGATATCGCTTCCTCCAATCTGCTCTCTCCCATACCTTCTCCCATACCCCCTTCGACTTTTCCATTAGAGGAAGGTGAATCTTTGTGTCCCAATGCCTGCACATCTTATCTCCCTATTACAAGCAAAAGAGTATTAATAATAGTATTTATATATATTTGGAACATTTAATGTTACAACCTCGAATTTCAGATCCATTTCCTTCCTCCCTTGTCACCCATTCCCTCTTGGGAGATAAGTAATTCAGTATATGTTGTACATGTCTAGGAGATAAGTAATTCAGTATATGTTGTACATGTCTAGCTATGCAAAATATTATCATAGTAGATATATTGTACAAGGTTGCTTATAATTCCCTCCCACTCATCCCACCCCCCACCTGGTCCATTCCCTACATGATCCTGTCCCTCTTCTATAGTGGGTACTTCCAACCTCCCCTCCCCCAAGGATGCCCTCCCATCCATCATCCCTCCTCTCATCCCCCTTCCCCCTATCCTGCTGCAGGTTGAGATATCCCATTTAGTATGTATGTCATTTTCTCCCTGAACCAAATTCAATGTGAATGTGGTTTTGCCTTTTTAGCCTTCCTTATTCTCCCCCTCCTTTGCAACCACTTCCCCTTGCTTCTTCTATATGGGATAGTTTACCCTACCCTATCTCTCCCCATCTCCTCTTGCTACTTTCCTCTCTCACCTCATAATTTCATCCCTTGAGTATTCTCCCTTCCCAACAAATTCAACCTATGCCCTCTATCCATATATAACTTTAACCCTATACACACACATTCACATATGTATTCATATGACCACACACCCTTCTTCCATTATTTTCATAGTGAGAAAGATATCATCAGTCCCAGTTATTGCTTTTCCATATAGGAATGTAAATAGTTCAACTTTGTTAAGTTCCTTTTGATTTCTTTTCCCTGATTACCTTCTCAGGCATCTCTTGCTTCTTGTGTCTGGATGTCAAATTTTCTATTCAATTCTGGTTTTTTCCTCAAGAATGCTTGAAAGTCCTCTATTCCACTGAATGACCATATTTTCCCCTGAAACAAAATACTCAGTTTTGCTGGGTAGGTGACCCTTGGGTTCATTCCCAGTTCTTTTGCCCTCTGGAATATCATATTCCATGCCCTTCGATCCCTCAGTGTAGAAGCTGCCAGGTCCTGGGCTATTCTGATTGTGTTTCCACAATATTGAAATTGTTTCTTCCTGGCTGCTTGTAGTATTTTCTCCTTGATCTGGGGATTCTGGAACCTGGCTATAATATTCCTGGGAGTTTTCTTTTTGGGATCTTTTTCAGGAGGTGATCTGTGGATTCTTTCAACCTCTATTTTGCCCTCTGGATCTAAAACATCAGGGCAGTTTTCCTTGAGAATTTCTTGAAGGGTGATTTCTAGGTTCTTTCTTTGATCATGGCTTTCAGGTAGTCCAATAATTTTTAAATTGTCTCTCCTGGATCTATTTTCCAGGTCAGTGGTTTTTCCCATGAGATATTTCACATTGCCTTCTAATCTTTCATTTGTTTGGATCTGCTTAACAGCATCTTGCTTTCTCATAAAGTCATTAGCTTCCATTTGCTCCAGTCTAACTCTGAAGGAATGAATCTCCTCAGTGAACTTTTGAGATTCTTTTTCCATCTGGCAAATTAGACTTTTAAAGGCATTCTTCTCCTCATTGCCCTTTTGGGCCTCCTTTGCCATTTGAGTTAGTCTATTTTTTAAGGTGTTGTTTTCCTCAGTCAGGATGTTGACCCTTATTTCATACTTTTCCTGCATCCTTCTCATTTCTCTTTCCAATTTTTCCTCCACTTCTCTTATTTGATTTTTAAAGTCCTTCTTAAGGTCCTCTATGGCCTGCAACCCGCTCATGTTTTCCCCTGGGGCTTTTGGAGCAGGACTTCTGACCTCACAGTCCTTTTCCCACTCTATGCCCCCAAAATAGGAGTCTAGGGTTGCATTTTTCTGTTTCCTTTGCCTTGGCATGTTGCCACTTGATTACATGACTTTTGGGCTTGTTGCCACACTATGGCTTTAAGGCCAGATAGAGGAATTTTCGTCCCAAACGTGTGGGGGGCAACTTCCGTTTCTGGCAAGCTGTAAACCCACCCACGACTTCCACCCTAGATCACAATCCAGATCCAGGGAGGTTAAAGCAAGAGCGATTACCCCCCAAGACTGATCACTGGATCTCCCTATGATTTGGAGGCCGGGAGCTGGAGCCGCCTCTGAAAACTGCAAAATAGCGTGTCTCCTCAGCAGCTTCTAGCCCCCAGGGGAGGGAGCCGACGCATTCCCTAAATACCAGTCCCAAAGTCCATAGGACACCAACCTCTTACTTTGTCCTAGGCATGTCTATGTTGATAATTCTGGAGTCGCCACAGCTCCTGGTGTTCTGGGGTTCCTCCAGCCGGCTGCTGGCCCTGCCGCCCTGGAGCTAAAACCTCGGCTCACGCGGACCTGGGCTCTGCTCGGCTCCTGCGCTCTGTGCACTGCCAGGTCCCAGACCGCTGCGCTGGTCCTTCCTGCAGGGCTGCTGGGCTGTCCTCAGCGGGAGGTTAGCTTCTCTGTGTTGTTCTGTGGGTGCTGGGGCTCCAGAAGTTGTTCAGAGTCCCCTTTTACATAGTTTGGGGGGAATCTGGGGGCAGAGTGGCTTGGAAGAGCTGTTTCTACTTCGCCATCTTGGCTCCGCCCCCCCCCAATCCAACACTTTTGTCAGTCTCTTCTTTGTCCCGTTGACAAAAACAACTGCCTGCAGAAAGTTTCAGGATTTCTCTGTTGTATGTATCCCAGATAATGAATATTTTTTATTACCCATTCTTCTAAGTCTAAGCCTTTTCAGGCTAAAGTCCCCCCCCCCAAAAAAAAAAAAAAACTTTGATGAAGCACTAAAATATGATAATCACTTTTCATCAATGCATTCCATACTCTCAGTCTTCACTAGCACCTCTCAGACCGGTACTGTGAGACTAGATAGAATAAACCCACAAGGAGTTGATGATTAAGTCATGCTTATTACTGTACTTATGCAGTCTGGGTAACCTTTTCTGGCCCTGTTTCCTTTTCCCAATGCCAGTCCTAGAGACCCTTGCTTCTGCAGCACCAAAGCTGCATCCTCCTTATAAGGGCATCCAAGATGTGGCTATCTTCCCCACAGTTGTTACACGAAATATTGCCTTTCGGTTTGTCTCTTGATAGTGATGTTCATGTATCAGGCTGTCTTGATCTCCATTCCCTTGACCTGCTGACCTTTCCCATTGGAGAGGTTTTTTTTGGGATTCCTTCCTTCATGAGGTTTCCAGAAGCCATCTTCTCTTGATCCTGCATCTCTAGTATCTTGCTTTTATCTCATAGCCCATACACTGGAATATGTTCTCAAGCTGTTTGTCAATGGGACTTCCCAGTGGGAATCCTTCTTAGCAGCTTTAGAAATCACCCTCTGTTATGTGCCCTGATTCTATCAATTCTTCAAAATCTGGTGCATTCTGTCAAGGTTCTTGGCTACTCAATTATATTCATTTTGTGAGGCATCAAGCCACTGTGCACTCAGTCTGGTCTGATTATTTTTTCTATTTCAGGCCATTCACCTCTATCACTGAGTACTAGCTGAGTGTTTGTTTTCCCTAGTTCTAACCTTGATATTATTATCATCAAAAATAAGGCAAACTGAGGCATAAAGTTCTGAGCACATTAAATTTATTGGTAAGGCTAACAATTACCAATAAAATGTTTCCCTTGTCCCCTCAGTCAACCAAAAGACCACGAGGTAAGGCTTACTAGCCTCCCTATAGTTCTGCGAAGTCCAAGGGAACAAAGAATATGATGCATAAAACAAATTCTGAAACACCATAGGTGATGGAAAATGAAATGATTGTATGGAAGCTAAGAATGCAAACTAGCAGCAACCCCTCCTGCCATCTCATTGCTATGGAAAGTCCATTAATGGTATCCACCTGCATGGTTGGTTAGAGTCATAGAGACAACAGTCCAGACCAGGGGTGGGGAATTTGTGACCTTGAGACCACACGTGGTCCTGTAGGTCCTCAAGTATGGCCCTTTGGCTGAATCCAAACTTCACAGAACTAATCTCCTTAATAAAATGATTTATTCTGTAAACTTGGACTCAGTTAAAAAGTCACATCCAAGGACCTACACGGTCACAGTTTCCCCACCCCCGGTCCTGACTTTTTTTGGAGCACAGCTAGCATTTCAGAGATAGCAGACTTCCTGGTGTCCAGCTTCATCTTACAAGGTTTGTTAGCCAGATAACAAACGGATCTCCTTTAATTGTGCATGGGCAGTCAGATATGGAGGGGTAATTTGTTTCTTTGAATTAAGGTGATTTATGGGCCAACTTAGCTCAGAGAAGAAAGCTAAACTTCTGAATTTAACTTAGAAACAAAGAAACATGGCTTAGGGAATTTTACAACATATTGGGGGTGATGGAGAGTAGAACTGATTACAAAATGGAATGAGAATCAGTTTGATTTTGTCACTCTAAATTATTTGCAGTCTTCTGATCTTTGACCTTCCTTTTCAATTTCCTTCTAGTAGTTTTACTTTTATTCTCTGTGCATAATTCTAATGTCAAGAGACCCTATGAATTTCATGAAAAAAATGACAAAATTTTTGAAGCAACTTGGACCTCATTAAAGGTCAAAATACATCATCCCTGATAGCAATATTATAAATACCATAATATATAAGCAAACTAGATACAAACTATTGTACCACAATGACATAATAAAGAGATCCTCTAAGCAAATAACATACAGCATTGAAGCAAGTATTCAAATTAATGGCAATGTCTGCAACTACACAGGAAACTAAATTACACTTGATGATATCAGTAGCATCATTGAATTACATTCTTTTTTTGTTTAATATTTTGTTTTTTCCCCAGTTACATGTAAAAACAATTTTTTTTTGCTTTTTGGAGGGCAATTGGGGTTAAGTAACTTGCCCAAGGTCACCCGGCTAGGTTTTTGTTTTGTGTGTGAGTTAAGTATCTGAGGCTAGATCCGAGCTCAGGTCCTTCTGACACCAGGGCCGACGCTCTACTCACTGCGCCACCTAGCCACCTAGCCACCCCCAAAACAATTTTTTAACATTTGTTTTTTAAAACTTTGATTTCCAGATTTTCTCCCTTCCTTTCCCCACCCCCACTAGTTAAGAAGGAAAGCAATTTGATATAGGTTATACATGTGCAGTCATGCAAAATATATCCATAATAGTCATGTGAAAGAAAACATAGACAAAAAACAAACTTTAAGAAAACTAAAGAAAGAAAAAAGGTTGCTTCAATCTGTATTCAGATACTGTCAGTTCTTTCTCTGGGGATGGATGGCATTTTTCATCATAACTCCTTCAAAGTTGTCTTCAATCACTGTATTGCTGAGAAGAGCTAAGTCATTCACAGTTGATCTTTTTTGTGTGTGTAGGAAAATCTTTATTTGATTTTGGGCAGCCTCTTATTTTTTGGCCTTTGGAGCAGCTGCTTTCTGGGCAGGTGCCATCTGAGAGGGTCCCTTCTTGGCTGGGGCCTTCTGGCCAGAAGCTTTCTGGCCCTTCTGGCCCTTCTGGCCCTTCTGGCCCTCAGCCTTCTTTGAGAGATCTTCTCGGTGGAGACCTTTGCAGCAAGTTCCTTCTGGGCTCCCTTCTTGGGAGACCCCTTCTGGGTGGATGCCTTCTGGAGCCTCTTCACTTCATGCTTGATAATACTATTTCTCATTTTCTTGGCCTTCATGACTTTGTAACAGTCAAAATCTGTCATCTTCGCTTTCCGTTCTCTGGCTTCAATCTTCTTGGCCCATTTTGTGGCTTTGCATTTTGTATTGATCTTTTCTTTCTCCCACACAGCCTGGACATACTTCTGACGGGCACTGTGTGGGAACTTGAGCACAAAGTCTGTGAGTTGCATACACTTAAATGGCATGGCCTGCCTACTCACACCGATGTAGGGGCCATCAACCAAAGCCCAGTTCTGGTCGATCATGTCCAAATGGCCACCACCTTGCTGGTGTGCGACCCGAAGGAGATGTAGGCCATGTGCCAGTCTCCACATAGTGTTTGAACACCATGTTGGCGGCACCAAACAAGAAGGAAGGACCTGCCCACAGCTGATCATCTTACAATATTGCTGTTACTCCATACATAGTACATTTCATTTTGTATCAGCCCATGTAAGTCTTGCCAGGTTTTTCTGAGAGTATCCTGTTTATCATTTCTTATAGAATAATAGTATTCCATCATAATCACATAGCACAATTTGTTTAGCCATTCCCCAATTGATGAGCTACTCTCAATTTCTAATTCTTTGCCCCCAGAAAAAAAGCACTATATTTTTGTGCATATAGGTTCTTTTCCTTTTTATTTTTTTTTAAATCGCTTTTGGAATACAGACCTAGTACTGAATTACATTCATATAAATATTCAACAAAAGTGCAGCAAGTTGCCCAAAGTAGCAGAATTGTTCATAGGAAACTAGAAGACAAAATGCAAGGCAAAAAGAAAGTTAAAAAAAAAGAAGCCAAAAATAGTAATAGGATTTGAAAGACTCTAGTGACAAGGGAACAAAAGCATTTTTTTAATGGGCACCAAAATTACAAAATACAACAACCATTCTTCCCCCAAATAACAACAAAACATGAGCTTAATCCAACTCAAAATTCATGGGGGGAAAGAGTAAATTACAGAAACACAAAATTATTAAAATCTAAAATTATTTTTCTTATAATCAGTAATGTGATGCCTGCACCGAAGGGCCGTGGGCCAAACGTGAGAATATGGGGATGATGAGACATGAGCCAGGTAGGAAGCTGTCCAGGCAGTCCATTTTTTTTATCTGAGGGTAAGGGTTTATATACTATTAGCAAAAGTGATTACATCTGGCATTCTACCTCTTACTACTTTATTTCATTGTGTGCATGTGTGATTACTTCTCGTAATCACTTCTCAGTAATCAATTATTACAATTAATAATTGATTCAATCAATCAATAGACATTTATCAAGGCCGACTGTGTGCCAGGCACTGTGCTAAGCACTGAGGATATAAAAAGGGGCAAAAGACAGTACCTGCCCTCAAGGAGCTTAAATCTAATGGGGGAAATAACATAAAAACAAATATATATAAAGCAAGCTATATACAGGATAACATGGCTAAAAGTGGGGACAGGAATGCTGATAATTTTTTTCAAAATTTTTTTTCCTCTAATTTTGACATCTGAATTCTATTATATTTCTTCCCTTTTTTAGGCAGGATTTTCCAGCATTACTGTAGAGGGCCAGTACTGAGCCAATTCAGTCATGGGTAGAGTCTGGGTCAAGATTTCCCTAGGCCCTGCTCCTCATGAGGGCTCATTGTTGCTGGAGGTGATTGGCTCACCATCTTTCCTTGATTAGCAAGGGAACAGGGCAATTGGGGTTAAGTGACTTGCTCAAGGTCACACAGCTAATAAGTGTTAAGTGTGTGGCCAAATTTGAACTCAGGTTCTCCTGACTCCAGGACTGGTGCTTTGTTTACTGCACCATCTAGCTGCCCCAGTTTGTGACTTTTTTTTTTTGAGAACTATTTATTTATATTCTTTGATCAATTATTGATTTGTAATGGGAATAAATTCATGTTCAATGAATGCATTAGAATGATCAGAGAGGCCTGGCGATGGAATGAACTGCCTGCTAACCAAGGGAACTCTCTATCTCTGGAATTGATCAAGCAGAAACAGGATAATCTCCTGTGAAGGACCCTGAGGTGTCTCTGATTATGAGAGTGGTCAGCAACCCCCCAAATTAATAAGTATTAGACTTTATCCCTGAGTACCTGTGTATAATAAAGAAAGGTCTGGAGTTAGAGGATTCCTAGATTGGCAAAGCAGGCCTTAATCTGTGATTTCTTTTTTGCAGAATGGCTGAGAAACGGTTCCAAGCGCTGGCTTTGGGTAATTTTGGTGTTGGCTGTCTGCCTAGGTGTATATAGGTAAGGAAAAGGTTTTTTTTAGTTATGACCTTTGGCAACAAAAGGAATATGACTCAAAAAGGCAAGTATTATAACCCAGAGGGAAAACAGATTCATTCATGTTGCTTTCCTTGGCAAGGCAAATGAGGAAATGAGAGATGACAGTTCAGGTGTTTAAGTTTCAATAGTCTGGCCACCAAGGTATAAAACTTATAATAAAACTTAGTTAATTATAATTAGTTTAGGTCTGAGCTCAGGTCTAAATTTGTACAAGGTAAAAAAAGCATTTGCACTCCAAATCTAGATATAAACTAGACTATAGCTTAAATGAGGTAAGGGGACAAGCTTCTTTTAAGCACTTTGGACATCTGCTAACCATACCAAAAAATACATTAGTTATTATAATCATCTGTCTCTAAAGCAAGTTCAAGGACCTATTCATGGCAATGCTTTATTAGATTCTTTTGTTGCTATGGAATGAACTTGCAAGTTGTAGAATCACAGACACACAACTGGCTGGGAGCTCTGGGGTCTCAAGTCTAACCCTCTTGTTTTGTGGATGGGACAATGAGACTGATACTCAGAAAGGATCACCTTGGGAACTCACTCTACTGGAGGGAAACCACATATGTACAGAGAGGCAGATTCAAGATAAATTGAGGGAGGGAGCATAACCAGCTAAGGAAATCAGGTAAGCATTTATCATCATCATCATCATCATCATCATCATCATCATCCCTGATAACAGCAATAAGAGTGCTTTTATAATTTTATTAAATTTATAATACGTTTCTATACCATTAAACATATAGAATATTATATAGTATATTAATAATATTATTTAATAATACTATATTTTATATTTTAATATTAAATTAATTGTTAAATAATAACACTATATAAATATTATATACAATATGCAAAATATTATACAAAATATTAATAATGTTATTTTATAATAGTAATAGTGCTTTACAGTTTGCAAATTACTTTAGATATGCTATTATAGTGGATCCTAACATTTGATGCCTGGGAGGTATTATTACTCTCATTTTACAAATGAGGAAACTGAGACTAAGAGAAGTAAAGTTGCTTTAGTCAGTAATCAATCAGCATTTATTAAACACCATCTATATGCCAAACACTGTGATAAGGGATAGGCAGGGGTGGACCAACCAGGAGACTATTACAATCTCTAGGCATGAGGAAATGAGGGCCTGCACCAGGAAGGGGAGCATGTGAGAGATGTCATGAAGGTAAAATTGACCAAACCTGGCAAGAGATTGGATATAGGAGGTAAGAGAGAATGAGAAGTCAGGGATAACACTGGGAGGGTGGTGATAGCCTCAACAATAACAGGGAAATAATGAAGAGGGGAGGGTTTGGGGGGAAAGACTAAGTTCCATTTTGATCAGGCTGAGTTGAAGACATCTATGAAACATCCAGTCTCTGACATCTGATGGGAGTTGGAGATGGGAGTCTAGTAGTCAGCAGAGATGTTAAGACTAGACAAGTAGATCTGAGAAGCATCAGCATAGAAATGATAATTGAAACTATGGGAGTGGATGAGATTACAAAGTGAAATAGTATAGAGGGAGAGAAGAAGAGGGGGCAGGAAGGAGCCCTGTAATAACCTGAGTGAGATGACGATGCAGTAAAGGAGAATGAGAAGAAGCAATCAGAAAGGCAAGGAAAGGCTCAGGTTAGATAGTGTCTGAGAAACTAGGGAGATGAGGGCACCAAGGAGAAGAGAAGAATCAACAGTGGCAAAGGCTTTAGAGAGGTCAAGAAGGAGGACTGAGAAAAGGCCATTAGATTTAAGAAATCACTGGTAACTTTGGAGAGAGCAGCTTAGGCAGCATGATAAGGTCAGAAGCCAGACTGCAGTGCGTTAGGAAGAGAGTAAGAGGAAAGGAGATGGAAGCACCTATCATAGTCAACTTGCTTAGGGAGTTTGGACATAAAAGGGAGGAGATATGTGGGACCATATCTAGCATGCATGAATGGACCAAGTGAGAGGTTTTTGAGGATAGAGGGGACCTGGGCACATTTGTAGACAATAGGAAAGCAGCCAGTAGGCAGGGAGAGATTGAATATAAGAAAGAGAGTGGGAATGATAGAAGGGGCAATCTGCTGGAGAAGATGGGGGTCACTTAGGTAGGTAGAGGGGTTTATCTTGGCAAGGAGAAGGATGTGAACTCAGTTCCTTCTGATTCCAAGTCCACTATTCTATCCACACAAGTCAACAAAAATGTTAATTCTTTTTCTTATACATTTTGGTACAAGCCTAGGCATGGACAAGCTTTAGTTGGCATACAGAGAAGTATGTCTCCATGGGATAAGTCAGGGTTGGGAAATGAGCCATTTCTCCCAAGTTCTACTATAAGCATAGAGATTCACAGCCTTTAGATTCGAATTAATTCATTCACAGTCGTTAGCCTTGGGGGCATTTTGTTGTGTTTCAGGGGAGGGAGAACAAGTATTTCAGAACTGCAAATGTGTCATTGACTTCAGTGGACTCTTTATCTTTTCATTGACCTTCCATAAGAATTGGGAGAAAGAAAGGTAAAACATAAAGCTTAGATATAACCTGTTTAAACCTTGAATTGTGACATTCTAGCATGACATTACTCATGTCAAGAAGGGAAGACACATTGACTTGCTTTCTATGCCATCATATTTCTCCCTTTATAAATGCCCTAAGAATTCCATAGAGGAAGTGATGTGGTGCAGTGGATAGAGGAATGGGCCTAGAGTCAGGGAGATGAGTTTGAATGTGGCTGTAGATGCTTATTAGCTGTGTGTGACCTTGAGCAAGTCCCTTAACCTCACCTCTATAAAGATAATAACAACAGATACCTCATAGGGTTGTTATGAGGATCAAAGAGGAAAATATTTATAAAGTGATTAGCACAGTGCCTGGCACATAGTAGGTACTATATAAATGCTTATTTCTCCTTTCCCCCCTCCTTTTTTGTTTTGTTTGGAACTAACTTTATTTGGTGAGTGGTTTTTTTTAGTATTTTTATTTTTCCTCCCTTACATTTAAAAACACTTTTTAGCATTCATTTTTAAACTTTGAGTTCCAAATTCTCTCCCTTCTTCCCTCCCTGCCCCCCTACACTGAGAAGGCAAGTAATTCAATATAGCTTATACATGTGTAGTCATGCAAAGCATTTCTAAATTAGTCATGTTGTAAAAGAAAACATAGACCCAAAAAAAAAACCCATCAAGAAAAATAAAAAATGCATGCTTCATACTGTTGAGGATATCACCATCCTCCCAGTATTATCCTTGACTTCTAATTCTCTCTTACCTCCTATATCCAATCTCTTGCCATTCTTGGGGAATTCAGACACTATCAGTTCTTTGTCTAGGGATAGCATTTTTCATCAGAAAGCCTTCAGAGTTGTCTTAGATCGTTATATTGCTGAGAAAAGCTAAGTCATTCACAGCTGTTCATCTTACAATATTATTGTTACTTTGTACATGATACATTTCATTTTGCATCAGCTCATATAAGTCTTCCCAGGTTTTTCTAAAGTATCCTGCTCATCATTTCTTATAGCAAAATAATTTTCTGTTATAATCACATAGCACAATTTGTTCAGTCATTTCCCAATTAATGGGCATCTCCTCAATTCCCGCTTTTTGTTTTTTATCTCTTTTGAGATACAAGTGCTAGGTCAAAAGGGTTTTATAGCTCTTTGGGCATAGTTCCAAATTGCTCCACAGAATGGTTGAATCAGTTAATAACTCTACCAGCAGTGCAGTAATGTCTCATTTTCCCTACATTCCCTCCAATATTTATCATTTTCCTTTTCTGTTGTATCAGCCAATTTAAAAGATATGAGGTAGTACCTCAGAATTGTTTTAATTTGCATTTTTCCAATCAATAGTGAGTTAGAATAGTTTTTTTATATGGCTATAGATAACTTTGATTACTTCATCTGAAAACTGTTCATATCTTTTGATCATTTATCAATTGGGGAATGTCTCTTATTTTTATAAATTTGACTCAGTTCTCTATATGTTTGAGAAATGAGGCCTTTATCAGAGAAACTTGCTACAATTTTTTTTCACAGTTACTATTGCTAACTGTATTTCCCTCCATCCTATTACCATTTATTCTATTATCTCTCTCTTTTCACACTCTGCAAAAGGTTTTTGCTTCTATCTACCCTCTTCCCCACTCTGCCCTCCCATCTGTCACTGCATCTCCCCCCATCTTTCCCTCCTACTTTTCTGTAGGATAAGATAGATTTCTATACCCAATTGAGTGTGTATGTTAGTCCGTCTTTGAGCCAATTCTGATGAGAGTAAGGTTCACTCCCTTTCCCTCACCTCTCCCTTCTTTTTCTTGCCTCTTTTATGTGAAATAATTTACCCCATTCTGCCTCTCCCTTTCACCTTCCCCCAGTACATTCCTCTTTTACCCCTTAACTTTATTTTTTTATCATCCCTTCATATTCAGCTCACACCCATGCCCTCTGTCTAGATATACTCCTTCTAACTGCCCTAATAATGAGAAAGTTTTTATGAGTTACAGGTATAATCTTCTATGTAGGAATGTAAACAGTTTAACCTTATGAAGTCCCTTATGATTTCCCTTTCCTGTTTACCTTTTTATGCTTCTCTTGAGTTTTGTATTTGAAAGTCAAATTTTCTATTCAGCTCTGGTCTTTTCATCAAGAATCACTGAAAGGCTTCTATTTCATTGAATGTCTATTTTTTCCGATGAAGGATTATACTCAGTTTTGCTTGGTAGGTGGTTCTTGGTTGTAATCCTAGCTTGTT
Source organism: Gymnobelideus leadbeateri (assembly GCA_011680675.1). Lineage (NCBI taxonomy): Eukaryota > Metazoa > Chordata > Mammalia > Diprotodontia > Petauridae > Gymnobelideus > Gymnobelideus leadbeateri. The sequence goes on along the minus strand of WOXC01010596.1, from coordinate 410,459 downwards.
TGCCCTCCAGAATATCATATTCCAGGATCTCTGATCCTTTAATGTAGAAGCTGCTAAATCTTGTGTTATCCTGACTATGACTCCATGATACTTGAATTGTTTCTTTCTGGCTGTTTGGCTATAATATTCCTGGGAGTTTTCATTTGGGGATCTCTTTCAGGAGGTGATCAGTGGATTCTTTGAATTTCTACTTGAATATCAGAGCAGTTTTCCTTGGTGATTTCTTGAAAGAATGATGTCTAGGCTATTTTTTTGATCATGGCTTTCAGGCAGTCCAATAATTTTAAAATTATCCCTCCTTGATCTATTTTTCAGGTCAGTTGTTTTTCCAGTGAGATATTTCACATTGTCTTCTATTTTTTCATTCTTTTGGTTTTGTTTTATTGTTTCTTGATTTATGAAATAGTCATTAGCTTCCATTTGCTCAATTCTAATTTTTAAGGAATAATTTTCTTCAGTGAGATTTTGTACTTCCTTTTCCAATTGGCCAATTCTATTTCAGGAGCTTTTTTTCCTTTAGTGAATTTTTGTGCCTCTTTTTCCATCTGGCCAATTCTGTTCTTTAGGGAATGCTTCTCTTCATTGGCTTTTTGTACTTCTTTTTTGGCTTTGTCTGTTTTTTAAGGTGTTATTTTTTTCAGTATTTTTTGTGTATCTTTTACCAGGCTGTTGACTCATTTTTTTTCCATCATTTTCTTGTATCACTCTCATTTCTTCTCCCAATCTTTCCTCTATCTCTCTTATTTAATTTTCAAAATCCTTTTTCAGCTCTTCCATGGCCTGAGACCAATTCCTATTTTTTTTGGAGGCTTTGAATGTAGGAATTTTGACTTTGTTCTCTTCTTTTGAGTGTGTATTTTGATCTTTCTTGTCACCATAATAACTTTCTGTGTTCAGAATTTTTTCTGTTTTTGTTTTTTGCTCATTTCCCCAGCCTATTTCTTTGTTAGAAATGGATTAGTATGAAGGACATACTATCTCAAGCTTCAGGGGTTTTGTGTAGCTGTTTTCAGAGATATTTCTAGGGACCTGTAAGTTTTCAGTTCTTCCAAGGTGGTATGATCTAAGGAGAGGTATGTTTACTACTCTCCTGGTCTGTGTTCTGGTCTGTGAGTGACCACAAGCACTCTTTTCTGCCCTGGAACTGTAAGGAGGGTCCTTGCTCCACTGTAGTGAAAAGCTCCACTGTGGGAGGGCTCCTCCTTGCCCTGGGACTGCCACCCAGGACTATAACCTAGATCCGAGTATGGGCAAAACAGCAGAATCCTGCCTCAGTATTTGCAAAGAAGCCCTTATAATCGCCTTTTTATCAGTTGTTTGACCCCTTTACTATCTGTGGGCTGAGAGCTCCAGAAGTAGCTGCTGTTGCTACTGATTCAGTGGCTCCCAAGGCCTCCTCCTGGTTTGCTGGGGCCCAGTCTGTACTGGTGTGGCCTGCCTTGGTCTGTGTTCCACTCTCATCCAGGTGCAACAGACCTTTCCTGCTGAACTTCTAAGTTATCTTTGGCTAAAAAATTATTTTGCCCCATCCTTTTGTGGGATCTGTTGCTCTATTTTGTGGAATTATTTTTTTTTACATTTGCAAAAAATGTGTAATTTTATTTAATCAGTTTTCATATTCTAAATCCTTGAGGGATAGAGCATCACTCGGATCCTGTGTCCAATGGCCTTGGCAGGAAGATTGCTTCTGAACTTGGCTCGAACCATTCCACTATTTCCATGGGCCCGAGTAACTTTCCCCCAGATAACTCTTGTTCTGTTTGGTTTCCCACCAGGAGTTACTGTGTTGTTTTTGGCTTTGCATACATGAGCACATCTCTTTCCCAAATAGAATTCGGTTTCATCCCGTGCAGAGATGCCTTCAATTTTCAGAAGAGCAGTATGTTCCCTCTGATTTTGTAGGCCTCTCTTGTAGCCAGCAAAAATGGCCTTGGACCACAGTCTTCCAGACATTTTGCTGTTCTAGAAGTCCTGTTTCCAGAAGGCCTCCACAGTTCCAAGATGGAGGAAAAAAAGCTATTTTGTGGAATTATTTAAAGGGGTTTGGATGGGTTTGGAGGAGAGCTTAGGCAAGTTACTGCCTTTGTCATCTTGGCTTTTCCCCTCTCTTTCCCCCCACTTTTGACAGAGTCTAGGGGCCAACCAGCTGAGGATGTATACAGGACTTTGAATTATTTTGCAGCTCTCCCCTCACCAGTACTTTTATCTGTAGTAATTTATTTTATTTAAGATCATTCATATAACAGAAATACTCTTTCTCTCAGTTCCCTTTAAGTGTGTATATATGTGTAATGCCAATGTGATACCCATAGCAGCTGCTATGACTATGCAGATGTATTTCCAGGGTAAATTTGTAAAATATAATAAATTGCTTATTAAATGCAAAACCAAAGTATTTATCTGGATTAGAATACCAGGCAGTAATATTTAATAAGGTATTGGTCATCACGGTTCCAGTGAGCACTGACATCTTAGTCATTCTTATTTGTTAGACCTCCCTACAAACAAGTTTCCTTAGACTAGTTCCTCCTTCCACCCACTCAAGCTGCTTCTTTCTCTGAGCTCTGTGTGCTCCCACTCCCTGCTCTGCCTCTCACACATTGCATGGTCTCTCTTCCCAACATTCTGTTTCAGTTAAAATTCCATTGGGTAAGCTCCTCCCACTCTTAACTCCATGTGACCCAGGCTCCAGGTCACATAGGCCTATTAGTGGACGGAGAAGATCTTTCTATTCCATTAACATTACAATATGTGTATGTATGTGCATGCCATGTCTACGTGGGTGTAGTGGAGTAAGAGGTAGAGTCAAGAAAACAACCTCACAGGTGTTATAGTCTAGCTATGGCCTTGTGCAAAGTATTCTTAGAGTAAGAGTCTCTCCCAACCTTTCTATTCCTGCCTTAAGTAGAGAGTCACAAATTAGAACTTGATAACCATGTCTGCCTTTCAGCTGTGCAACTTTGACCCGAGAGCTGCCAGCTGGTTGGGAAACCTGGCTCCTTTTTTCTGTCAGGGGAACTGTATTTCAGATGTGGGGCTCTCACAGCCACCCTATGACTTGGTAAATGGTCTTTGAGACTGGCCATGCCTCTCAAATTTATCATCTTGTGATAAATATGGCCACCCAGTTAACTGCCTTTTTACCTCCCGCCAACTGTGTTTGCAATTTGTTTATCACAAGATTCATTTTTTCGACATGTAACACACACATACAACCTTCATTTCCTAATATATGTCTCTTCTCTCCCTGATGCAAGTGAAGTTCCTTTTTTCTCTTTCTTTCTAATGTTAGCTTAAATATCAGCTACATTGACATTCATCTTTACATATTATAGCATTTAAAAAGATTTGAGAGACACAATTTCTGGGTAATTTAATTGTTTTTGCCTATTTATTAATAAAACAATGGTCATTTGGCCTTCTCTCTTAAACTAAAGACCCCTAATGGCAGTGGACTTACAGTTTATATGCCCTTTAAAGAGTAAGTGTTCCAGAGGATGGTAATTAACTCTGATTGGTTAACAGTTAATGAGAAAATGAATATTACAATGACAGAATGGGCTATATTACAGTGAGAGTCTTGGACTATGTGACTTGAATCACCTAAATCTTGGTCAAAGAGACTTACCAATCTCCTTATCACCTGTCTGACAAAAGGGAATTTCTACATTTTCCCAGACCTGTTGAGCAAACATAATGAACCAGAAAGCACCCATTAGCCCAAACTTAGAATTTCTTTACTGTCTAATTCAATCTTGATCTGGGTAAATCTCTGCCTAAGATTTCCCATACTGTTGATTTCTGGATGAGGAAGTAGAAAAGGGGAAACTCCTTGGTTCTGATTCAATAATTAGTTATTAAATACAAGAGAGAAATAATCATTTCTCACAATCTTACTCTAGCTTGTGCTTTCCTCTGGGGCCCTGGGCTTCTTGTTGGTGAGTAATCACCATAATGAGCCTGACTTGTACCTAGTCTGTTACTGCTCCATCTTCATGCCATGCCACAGTGGACATACCCATCATCCTCTCTACTTTCCATCTCCAATTCCAGGACCAGTAATCATATCAACAGTACCACACTATGGCTCCTGGAAAGAACACGTCAGTCAATTGTTTTGTGACTCCATTCATTAACCTTGCAACTTTCCTAACCAAAACACACTTCCCTGGTCAATATTCCCTTATATACACAGTGTACTCTGCAGTCTCCAAGCTCATGTGTAAGACTGTTTTCCTTTCCTCATTGTCTGTAAATAAAATCAATTCTACCAGCCAAAAAAAAATATTCCCTTATATGTGTCGTTTCCCTCTTTTAGAATATAGACTCCTTGAGGACAGGGACTGTCTTGCTTTTAAAATTTGTATCCCTAGCACTTAGCACAGTGTCTAGCACATAATGCTATTTCCTTCCTTCTTCCCTCATTTTCTTCCTCTTTCCCTGCTTTCTTTCTCTCCTTTCTCTCTTCTTCCTTCCTTCCTTTTTTCCTTCTTTCCCTTCTTTCTTTCTCTTTCTTCCACTTTTCCCTTTCATTTCATTCCATTATCAAAAGGACCACATTTCATCTATTGTCCTTCTTTTACAGCAGATTCTTCACTCTGAAGCTCAATATCCTTACACCAGGACCAGAGCCACAAAGGTAAGTGACCTTGCTCACTGAAGAACTCAGAAATTCCGAGGTGAAAAAGACCTTAGAGATTGTGCAGAAAAAGCCTTTGACCAAGGTGATGGACTAAGGCATCAGCCTTTCCTTTCACTGTAGAATTATATACTGGGCCTATGGTTGATTTGGTCTAGGGAACCCTGGGTAGGATATCTCCCTTTGACTAGTGCAGGTGGTCACCTTCTTTCCAATTTACAGATTTACAGAGTTGCCTAGAACACTGAGAGGTTAAACTACTTGCTCAGGGTCTCACAGTCACTGTGTCAGAAGCAGGATCTGAACTCAGGTCTTCCTGGCCCTCTTTCTACCACTATCCCATAATGCTCCTCTCTTTTTAGAAAAGTGTTGAGAATGAGAGACCATTGGAGGTTGATGAATCTTATTTCTGGAATTTTTTCAAAATATCAGTCAACACATGATTATTGTCTTCTGTGGGGGCTATGAAGAATTATCTGACTAGTCCTTTTAGCTCTCATGGAGTTAGCAGCTTTAATTTAAATTCACTTATGGCCAAACACGTACACATATAAAGATATTCATTATTTGGTCAAAAAGCATTTTTTTAAAATTTTGGATATGATTCTAAAAATTCACCATATTGGCTAGACTCTTAAGGAATCTGAGCCAAAAGCATTTTTAAAGGACTTACTGCATAAAATACTGTGCTAGTTTGGAAAGATACAAATTTTAGGTAAGATATAGTTCCTACCCAAGTTTGTTGTGTGAATAAAATGAGATAATATTTGTAAAGTGCTATATAAAGGTTGGCTACTCTTATTATTTAAAAACACTTGAAAAAAATGAAAGCCACTCGGGGCGGCTAGGTGGCACAGTGAGTAGAGTATTGGCCCTGGAGTCAGAAGACCTGAGTTTGGATCCGGCCTCAGACACTTAATGCACACACAAACAAAAACCTAGCTGTGTGACCTTGGACAAGTCACTTAACCCCAATTGCCCTCCAAAAAAAAAAAAGCAAAAAATTAAAGCCATTCATTCTCTCCTTTTCTCCAGTCCCTGATGAAGTTATAACTCTTTTCCATGCTAAAGTCAAATTTGTAAATTTGTATTGAATACTTTTGATATCACCAACTAATCCCATCTCCTTTCCCTCCTATTGATTACTGGTAGTTTGGATTTATTCCTCTGAAAACTATTTATTCATGTTCTGTAACCATTTATGAACTGCTGAATGGGCTCTTATTCTTATAAATTAGAATAAGTTCCCTTTTGTTGTTGAGTCATTTTTCAGTTGTATACAACTTTTGTGACCCCTCCCCCATCTTTTTGTTTTTCAAAAATACTGGAATGGTTTCGCATTTCATTCTCCAGCTCATTTTATAGATGAAGAAACGGAGGCAAATAGAGTTAAGTGACTTGTCCAGAGTCAGACAGCTAGCAAGTGTTTGAGGCTGGATTTGAACTCATGAAGAGGAGTCTTCCTGTCTCTAGGCCCAGTGATCTATCCACTGTGCCACCTAGTTTCCCTGTCCCACCTAGATGCCCACCAGTTCCCTCTATATCTTTTTTTTTTTTTATAAAGCAATTGGGGTTAAGTAACTTGGTCAAGGTTACACGGCCAGTCATTTTTATATGTGGGTGCTAATTTTCTGAGGCGGGAACCGATCTCGGGTCCTCTTGACTCCGGGGCCGGCGCTCTTACTCACTGCACCACCTAGCCGCCCCAGTTCTCTATATATCTTAAAAATGAGATTTTTATCAGAGAAATTTGCCATAAAGATTTCTCCGGGGGGGTGTTGTGGAACCAAGATGGCGAAGTAAAAACAGCATTTCCAAGGTGCTCTCCCACCAGACCTCTTCCAAACCATGTAAAAGGGGACTCTGAACAACTTCTGGAGCCCCAGCATCCATGGAACGACACAGAGAAGCTGACCGCCTGCTGAGGACAGCCCAGCAGCCCTGCAGGGAGGGCCAGTGCAGCACTCTGGGAGCCGACAGCCCAGCTTGCGGAGAGCCAAGCCCAGTTCCACATGAGCCGCGGTTTTAACCCCAGGGCAGCCGGGCCAACAGCCAGCTGGAGGGACCCCAGAACACCAGCAGCTGTGGCGATTCCAGAATTATCAACACAGACATGCCTAGGACAAAGTAAGAGGCTAGTGCCCTATGGACTTTGGGACCAGTATTTGGGGAACTCGGCTTCCTCCCCTGGGGGCTAGAAGCCGCTGAGGAGACACACCATTTTGCAGCTTCAGTGGCAGCATCAGCTCCTGGCCTGCGAACTGTAGGGAGATCCAGTGATCAGTCTTGGAGGTTAATCGCTCTTGCTTTAACCTGCTTGGATCTGGATTGTGATCTGGGGGGAGGTCTGGGGTAGGCATCCAACTTGCCAGAACTGGAAGTTGTGAAGACCCCAACGTTCGGGACGAAGTTCCTCTGTCTGGTGGCAGAGTCCTACTGTGGCAACAAGCCCAAAAGTCAAGTAATTAAGTGGCAACATGCCTATGCAAAGGAAACAAAATAAACAGAAAAAATGCAACATTAGACTCCTATTTTGGGGGCAAAGAGGATTGAAGCAGGGAACAGGAGGAGGACTGTGAGGTCAGAAATCCTGCTCCAAAAGCCCCAAAGGAAAATATGAGCAGGTTACAGGCCATAGAGGACCTTAAGAAGCAGATAAGAGAGGTGGAGGAAAAATTGGGAAGAAAAATGAGAAGAATGCAGGAAAAGTATGAAATGAGAGTCAACAGTCTTACTGAGGAAAATAACACCTTAAAAAATAGACTAACGGGGCGGCTAGGTGGCGCAGTGAATAGAGCGCCGGCCCTGGAATCAGAAGGACCTGAGTTCGGAGCCGGCCTCCGACACTTAATCCGCACAAACAAAAACCTAGCCGTGTAACCTTGGGCAAGTTACTTAACCCCAATTGCCCTAAAGGGGCGGCTAGGTGGCGCAGTGAGTAAGAGCGCCGGCCTCGGAGTTTGGATGACCCGAGATCAGATCCGGCCTCAGAAAATGAGCACCCACGCATAAATAATGACTAGCCGTGTAACCTTGAGCAAGTTACTTAACCCCAATTGCTTTAAAAAAAAAAAATAGACTAACTCAAATGGCAAAGGAGGCCCAAAAGGGCAATGAGGAGAAGAATGCCTTAAAAAGCCAAATTTGCCAGATGGAAAAAGAATCTCAAAAGTTCACTGAGGAGATTCATTCCTTCCGAGTTAGACTGGAGCAAATGGAAACTAATGACTTTATGAGAAATCAAGATGCTGTTAAATAGATCCAAACAAATGAAAGAATAGAAGGCAATGTGAAATATCTCATGGAAAAAACCACTGACCTGGAAAATAGATCCAGGAGAGATAATTTAAAAAGTATTGGACTACCTGAAAGCCATGATCAAAGAAAGAACCTAGAAGTTACCCTTCAAGAAATTCTCAAGGACAATTGCCCTGATGTTTTAGACCCAGAGGGCAAAATAGAGGTTGAAAGAATCCACCAATCACCTCCTGAAAAAGATCCCCAAAAGAAAACTCCCAGGAATATTATAGCCAGGTTCCAGAATCCCCAGATCAAGGAGAAAATACTAAAAGCAGCCAGGAAGAAACAATTTCAATAATGTGGAAACACAATCAGAATAGCACAGGACCTGGCAGCTTCTACACTGAGGGATTGAAGGGCGTGGAATATGATATTCCAGAGGGCAAAACAGCTAGGATTGAAGCCAAGGGTCACCTACCCAGCAAAACTGAGTATTTTGTTTCAGGGAAAAATATGGTCATTCAGTGGAATAGAGGACTTTCAAGCATTCTAGAGGAAAAAACCAGAGTTGAATAGAAAATTTGACATCCAGACACAAGAAGCAAGAGATGCCTGAGAAGATAATCAAGGAAAAGAAATCAAAAGGAACTTATCAAAGTTGAACTATTTACATTCCTATATGGAAAAACAATAACAGTGACTGATGAAACCTTTCTAAGTATGAAAATAATGGAAGAAGAGTATATGGGCATATGAATACATAGGTGAATATGTATATATATGTTTACAGGTATACATGGATAGAGAGCACAGGTTGAATTTGGTAGGAAGGGTTGATACTTAAGGGGTGAAGTTATGACGTGAGAGAGGAGAGTGACAAGAGGAGATGGGGAGAGACAGGGTAGGGTAAACTATCTCATGTAGAAGAAGCAAGGGGAAGTGGCTGCAGGGGAGGGGAAGAACAGGAAGGTAAAAACGCAAAACCATATTCTCATTGAATCTGGCTCAGGGAGAGAAGGACATACATACTAAATGGGATATCTCACCCTGCTGGAGAGTAGGGGGAAGGGAGATGAGAGGGAGGATGATGGAGGGGAGGGCATTCTGGGGGGAGGTGAGGTTGGAAGTACCCACTATCGAAGAGGGACAGCATCAAAATAGGGAATGGACCAGGTGGGGGGTGGGGTGGGTGGGAGGAAATTATAAGCAGCCTTTTACAATATATCTACTATGGTAATGTTTTGCATAGCTATACATGTACAACACATACTGAATTGCTTATCTTCCCAGAGGGAATGGGTCACAAGGGAGGAAGGGAATGGATTTGAAATTCGAGATTTTAAAATTAAATGTCTCAAATATATATAAATACTATTATTAATATTATTTTGCATGTAATTGGGAGATAAAATGTTCAGGCATTGGGGTACAGAGACTCACCTCGCCCTAATGGTAAAGTTGAAGGAGATACGGGAGAAGATATGGGAGAGAGCAGATTGGATGAGGGGATATCTTGTGGGACTGCTATTCTGGGGTGGTGGGTAGGGGAAAAATGGGGAAAAAATTGTAACTCAAAATCTGGCGGAAATGCATGATGTAAACCAGAAATTAATAAAGCATTTGTTAAAAAAATTAAAAAAAATATTTTCCCAAATTTCATCCTTCTTATTTAATTTTAGTTGCATTGGTTTTGTTTGTATAAAACCTTTTAATTTTATGTAGTCAAACTGTCCATTTTACCTCCTCTATCTTTTGTTTGGTCATGAACTCTTCTCCATCTATGGATCTGACAAGTAATTTCTTCCATACTTCTCCAATTTGTTTTTATATCACTCTTTATATCTATATCATGTACTCATTTGAAGCTTATCATGGTATATAGTGTGAGATGTGGGTCTGCTAGACTTTGTTTCTATCAGACCACTTTACGGTTTTTCCAACAGTTTTTGTGGCATCATTAGTTCTTGAACTAATACCAAAAATCTTTGGTTTTGTCAAACACTAGCTCTTTTGCTTCTTTATATCATGTATCTTATCTGTTCCATTGACCAACCTCTCTCTTTCTTATTGAATACCAAACAGTTTTGACAATTATGATTTTGTCATATAGTTTGAGATCTGGTACCCCTAGTCTCCTTTCCTTTCTACTTTTTTTCATTAATTCTCTTGATATTCTTGACATTTTTGTTCCTCCAGATGAATATTGTTAAAATTTTCTCAGTTTCATAAAGTAATCTTTTGGTATTTTAATTGGCATAGTACTAAATACATAAATTAACCTGAGTAGTATTGTCATTTTTATTATATTTGATTGGCCTACCCATGAACAATGAATATTTTTTTCAATTATTTAGATTTCTCTATGTGTTTAATAATGTTTTGTAATTGTGTTTATATAGTTCCTATGCAAGTCTTAGCAGGTATACTCCCAAGTATTTTATATTCTAAATGGATTTTTTTCTTCCTTTCTCTTCTTGCTGAATTTTGTCAGTAATATACAGAAATGTTGATGATTTGGAGGGTGTTATTTTGTGTGCTATAACTTTGCTTAAGTTACAATTTGTTTTGATTAGCTTTATAGGTAATTCTTTAGAGTTCTTTAAATAAATTATCATACCATCTTTTAAAAAATGGTAATTTTGTCTCTTTTTTTGCCTATCCTTGTTTCTTCAATTTTTTTTCTTATTGCTATACCTCTCATATCTAGCACTATATTGATTAGTAATGGTGATAATGAGCATACTTGCTTTATTTCTGATATTTTTTCATTTTTGATACTAATAATTTTTTTCTTTCTTTTTTAAAATTAGGCTTGCTAATGGATCATCTATGACAGAAATGATTATTTCTTTCATATATTAGTAACTAATTCTTGAATTAGGACCGAGGTTTTCCCCTTTTCTACTTCCTCATTCAGAAATCAACCAGTGTGGGAAATCCTGCTCAAAGACTTACTCTGGCTGAGATCTAATCAAAGATAGTAAAGGAAATTCTAAGTTTAGGCAAATGAGTGAATTCCTGCTCATTGTGTTATTGAGACAGGTCTGGGAAAATGTGAATTCTCCCTTTTGTCAGAGAGGTAATATGGAAATTGATAAGTCTCTTTGACCAAGACTTGGGTGATCCAAGTCACATACCCCGAAGTGCATCATTAAAATGAGTCCACATCTCATACTTGCATTTGAAGTTGTCTATAGCATGGATTAGATGCCTTCAAATATTTTCTTGTCCCTAATGATCATATGGAATCAATCCTTGGACATCTTACTAATTCTTGGAATATATTCTGTTAGATGTGTATTTTAGTCAATTTAACCTTGTTAACTTTCTCAGGAGCATTAGTATCCAACAACAACATAACCCTACAGTTCAACCCTGTGTCCAACACCAAGAAAAGCCCAAGGCTGAACCTCAAACTAAATTACAAAGGTAATCCTTTGCTTTTGTAAATGGTATTATCTTTGATCTTTGTGTCATATATCCATACTTAGTTTATTGTGGAATATAGTATAACTTGTTGATCTAAACCTAATTTCTGCCAGACTTTTTCCCAGTTTTTTCTAGCAATTCTTTTCAAATAAGAAGTTCATTTCTGGGTAATGTATGTTTCTGGGGTTTATTAAAAACAGGGTTATTGAATATCATTATTTGTTATTCTTCCTTATCTAATTTGTTTCTTTGATCTACTTTTCTGTTCTTTAACCTATACCAGATAAGTCTTACTGACAATTGCTTTGTAGCATATGTTGAGGTCTGGAAGTGCTATTCTTAATTACTGTTTCCCTTCCTTATATCCCTGAATATTCTAGATCTTTTGCTTCCTCCAAATCGTTCTTGTCATTATTTTGTTTTGCTTTGTAAAATATCCCCCTGGCAGTTTGATTGATATAGAACTGTAGCAGCAAGCACCCCAATATCCCCAGGGTGACTGCCAACACAGGTTCTTAGATCTGCTTTTCAAAAGGAAAGCAACTCAAAATGGGTTAACAAGCTTACTTTAATCAAACAAACATATTACTTAGTTCAGGGTAAAAGCAGCACCCCAAACTTCAGAGTATACAGACAGATCAAAGAGACAGGCTTCCAAACTGTCCAACCATTATCAATATCAAAATCACAGTTACCAGAGAGGGAAGCATCAACATCTGGGTTTTCAAAACCGGGGGGGCTCTCAACAACAGCTTCCCAGAGTCTCATCTGGTCAAATCACACAACACTTCTCAAAGTGAGCCCCAAAGCAAAGCCTCAAATCAGGGATTATATAGTCTTCTCCTGGCTCAGAGAATGTAACCACCCTCTTGACCCACTGTCCAATCACACAGTATCAAGGTGTGGTCATTCCTGAAAACCAAGCCTCCTACCACAGGCTCCATGTGACCATATCCAACCTATTAGGAGGCAGAGTATATTCTCAAATAAAGGAAGGTTCTCAGAGTCACCTAAGCCAATCAAAGGGCCTAGGGGCAGGGAATATCTTCAAATCTGTATTTCCATTACAAGAACTAAATCTAAAAATTAGTTATAGTAGCATTATCATTTTCATCATATTGGCATTACTCAACCATGAACAATGAGTATCCCACAATCATTTAAGTTACTCTTTATTTCATTTATTTATTTTGGTCTTTTTTTTTTGGAAGGGAGAAGGAAGGGCAATTGGGGTTAAGTGACTTGCCCAAGGTCACACAGCTAGTAAGTGTTAAGTGTCCGAGGCCCAATTTGAACTTAGGTCCTCCTGACTCCAGGGGCAGTGCTCTATTTACTGTGGCTCCTAGTTGCCCCTAGTTCTTTATTTTTTATCTTTTACTTTTTTTTTGCTTTTTGGAGGGCAATTGGGGTTAAGTAACTTGCCCGAGGTCACATGGCTAGGTTTTTGTTTGTGTGTTGTGTCTGAGGCCAGATCTGAACTCAGGTCCTTCTGACTCCAAGGCCGGTGCTCTACTCACTGTGCCACCTAGCCACCCCTCTAGTTCTTTATTTTTAAGGACTATTTTTATAATTGTATTTATACATGGGCTAAGTACAGTTTGGTAGACTGACTCCCAGATATTTTATGAATTTTGTGGTTATTTTGAGTATGATGCTTCTATTATTCCCTTTTGGATTTTGCTGTTCTTATATGGAAATGCCATTAATTTTTATGGGTTTGTCTTTTTAATCTGTTACATTGCTTATACTGTTTATTACATTATGATCAGTAAAAGATCCATTTAATATTCCCACTTTTATGCATTTGTTTGTAAGGTATTTATGCCCTAATTTATGTTACTAGTTTCCTTGCTGATTTAATAGAATTTTCCAAGTAAACCATGATATAATCCTTAAATTTGGAAAGTTTTATTTCCTCTTTGTCTTTCTTCATGTCTTTAATTTCTTTTTTTTTTTCAGGGCAATTGGGGTTAAGTAACTTGCCCAAGGTCACACGCCTAGGTTTTTGTTTGTGTGTATTAAGTGTCTGAGGCCGGATCCGAACTCAGGTCCTTCTGACTCCAGGGCCGGCGCTCTATTCACTGTGCCACCTAGCTGCCCCCATGTCTTTAATTTCTTACTCTCATTTATTGCTATTATTTCTAGAACTGTCTTAAAACATCTAAGAAAGTGAGCATTCTTTGCTTTACTCTTGTATTTCTGGGAAAAGCTTCTCTTGTTTGTTCATTGCATATGAGAAAGCCTTAAATGTCATGCTATAATCAATTTAAAAAGAAACAGATAAAATATTCTTGACCAAACAAAAAAAATGAAGGAAATTACAAAAGATAAAATATAAATTTTTGATTATATGAAATTGAAAAGTTTTTGTATAAAGAAAGTTAATGCATGTAAGAGAAAAAGGGAACTAGTCAACTGGGAAAAAACTGGTATCAAAATTCTCTGAGAAGAGTCTGTTATCTAAGTCATATAGGCAACTAATAGAAGCATAAAAGATCAAAAACAATTCCCTAATAGATAATTGGTGAAAAGACATGAACAAATGATTTTCTTAACAACTGTAAAATATTAACCACAATATTAAATATTGCTTCAAACACTAGTAATAAGCAAAATTCAATTTTTTTTTAAACTGAAAGGGATACTAGTGTACTATTAGTAGAGCTGTAAATTAGCTTAAAAATATGGAAAATGATGAACAATTATGCAAAGAAAGTGACTAAATTGTTCCTATCCTTTGGCTCAGAGATCTCACTTTTAATCATATACCCCAAGGAAGCTAGTAGTCAGGAAAGGCCCCATAAACATGAAAATATTTATAGCAACATTTTTTGTCATGACAAAAAATGAAAAACAAAGTAGATTCCAATTAATTGAAATTCCCCAATTGATTGGGAAATGGCTAAATAAGTTGAGGTATATGAGCAGAGGTTCCCAAGCTTATTGGCCTGCCTCCTCCTTCTAAAAATAATTACTCAGCATCCTCCTGGAAATCTACTTTCTTTAACCCTTTAATAGTTTTGGTTTTTTAAAAATTTGCATCATTTCAAAAAATATAAAATTGAAATTTGTGGGGTTTTTTCTGTATTAAAATTTTGATGATGCAATATTGCATCATGTAACCATACAGTATCATGTTGTAAACAAGTTGTTACTTGTATATATTCCTGCCAGTGAATGCTGGACTTCCCAACAATGCTCAAAAAGCTCACCTGCCAACACTTGCTTGTTAAGACCTGTCAGTGGACTTGACCACTGATTGGTTATAACTTGCATTTTGTGTGTTTATTTGGAAAATAATGTTATCACTATGACTTTAACTCTGTTACACAACAGATGAAACATGTATGAACAGTTTTTCAAAATTTTCTTATTTTCTCTTCTTTCCTTATACTTCCCCTGGCCCCCTTATTATTCAATGCCTCCACAATTGCACCTTAGGCTACTACCACTTCCCTGGTTCATTCCAGCATCCCTCTTGTGGCAGTATCTCGAGGTAGATCAATTCAGACTCAAGAGGTAGATCAATTCAGAAATACCCACCGCAGTCAATATTATGAAATATACAAAAGCATGGGAAGGCTTTTATGAACTGATATAAAGAGAAGTAAATAGAATCAAGAAAACTGTATGCACAATAATATAAATAGAAAGAACAAGAATAAAACAATTGAAACTGAATGTTGCAAAAGTGTAAATGACCTAGTGTGACCCTAAAATCCCCACTGATTATATGTCACCCTCCCAGTGATAATGAACTCCCAGTGGTCATCATTCAAATCCCATTTCTTATTCCCTACTGCCTAATCCCATATTCCCATTCACTTTAACCTAACCTCCTCAAAGTCCTACTCTAAAGGTGCTGTGCCCTTTGGAATGCCAGTTCCATAGGCAACAAATTTGTTTTCATCTTAAATCTTTTCTTTCCCCATTCCTTCAGTTTTCTGGCCCTTACTGAGACCAAGCTCTCTCCTTGTGGCATAGCCTCCCTGGCCTCCTTTTGCACCACTGACTGTAATTTCATTCATTCCCCATCACTGTGGAATAAAGAATATTCCAGTTTCTCCACATCAACCATATATTAACTAGTGATATTTTGAGGTTTACTTTATACCTCATCAAAATTTTATACAAAAGGTGAATTTCTGGCTAAATCTCTTGCAATATTTTGGGTGTGATGTATTTTTTTTAAATATGCTAATTGAATAAAATCAAATAATTTCTTCTCATTAGTTTTATTAAGTACTTACTATAAGTACTTAATATATATACTTAATATACTATAAGACACTAGGGATACAAAGTAAGAAATCAAATAGTTCCTTCCCTCAAGAAGTTTATATTCTTTTGAAGAAGACAACAAAGGTATATAGAAATATACGTATATGTACTTACTTACATACTTATTTACATATTTACATACTTGAAATATTACATATTTCAAAGTATTCAAAATAAATATTTGTGGAGCAAGCATCAGCAACAGGCATGAACAGGAAAGCTCTCACATAGAAAGTAGCACCTGAAGGAAATAAGGAATTCTAAGAAGCAGAGATGAGGAGAAAGTGCATTCCAGGCATGATGTACAGCCTGTGCAAAGGCATGAAGATTAGGCATGCTATGTGTGAAAAATAGTGAGGAGGTCACTCTGACTGTATTTTTGAGTCCATGAAGGTGAGTTATGCACAATGAGGCTAGAATGGTAGTTTGGAGTTAACTGGTAAAAGTTTTTAAATGACAAAGTTTATATTTGATGCTAAAAGTAATAGGGAGCCATTGAGGAGTATTAAGTAGGAGAGGGCTATGGACAGATTTATACTGGAGTAAGATCACATAGGCAGCTTTGTGGAGGATAAATTGTGGAGAGGAAAGACTGGAGAGGTAGAACAATTCAGAAGTACCCACAGTAGTCGGTATTTAAGCAAAGGAGTTGTGTTTTTTTTTTCTTTTTACCCCTGCTGTTTAACACAATGTTTTGCACATAGTGAATGCTTAAAAACTGTTCATTGAATCAATGGATAGGAGGATAGATGGATGTGTTGTTCCCAAGAACAAACTATAAAATGTGAAATAATTTTAGAAAGAAATTTATACTTTTATATAGTTGTAGTTTGCTTAAATCTGCATTCAGACTCCTCATCTCTTTCTCTGAATGTAGATATCTCTTTCCATCACAAGTCTTTTGGAGTTGTCTTATAACATATTGCTGAGAAGAGCCCAGTCTATCAAAGTAGTCATCACACATACATTGTGTCTGTAATTATGTACAAATTTCTCCTGGTTCTGCTCTTCTTACTCAGCGTTAGTTTATATAAGTCTCTTCAGGTTATTATGAAGTCTGTCTGCCCCTCATTTCTTATAGCACAATAGTATTCCATTACATTCATATACCACAACTTGCTCAGCCATTCCCCAATTGATGGGCATCCCCTTGGTTTCCAATTCTTTGCCACCACAAAAAGAACTGCTATAAATATTTTTGTGCTTACAGGTCCTCCTCCCACTTCTATGATCTCTTTGGGATACAACCCTAGAAGTGGTATTGGTGGGTCAAAGGGTATGTATACACTTATTGGGCATAGTTCCAGATTGTTCTCCAGAATGGTTGGATCAGTTCACAACTCCACCAACAATGCATTAGTGTTCCAATTTTTTCACATCCTCTCCAGCATTTATCATTTCCTGTTTTGTCATGTTAGCCAATCTGACTGGTGAAATATACCTCAGAGTTGTTTTGATTTGCATTTCTCTAATCAATAGTGACTTAGAGCATTTTTTCATATGCTTATAAATATCTTTAATTTCATCCTGAAAACTGAAGGGCAAGGTATATTGAGATGGATATGAGTCAATGTAAATATTCAATTCAGGCAGTTAGGTGCACAGTGGATAGAGTGTAGGGTGTGTAGTTAGGAAGACCTATCTTCCTGAGTTCAAATCTGGCCTCAGACACTTACTAGCTTTGTGACTCTGGGCAAGTCACTTAACCATTTTTGCTTCAGTTTCCTCATCTGTAAAATGAGCTGGAGAAAAAAATGGCCAATCAATCCAGTATCTCTGCTAAGAAAACCCCAAATGCAGTCATGAAGAGTTGGACATTACTGAAAAAAAAGATTAAACCACAAACTGAAAACATTCAATAGAATTTAGGTGAAGCGAAAACATGAGGGAACCCAAAACACTATCTCGGTTAGACCCAAAACAAGTCCTGGTTGTGGGAACCCAAAACAAGAATGCTTTGGGTAGATCCAGGACCTAGAGGGATCCCAAAATACTTTGTAACCATCTCCAACTTTCTTGGAATTACTGAGGTCAGGGTGTGGACAAACCTTTAATCACATAAAGTTGAATTTCAACAATATAATAATTTTCCCCAAATAACATATAAATCATTTCCTCCACAAATGGATAAGGAGGAAAAGCCTTGGAGTGGAATAGAGAGAACAGAACTTGAGACTAGGCTCCAAGGACCTGAGTTCAGAAGGAGAATTACAGCCTTGCCCCTCACATGACCTAGAGTGAAGATCAGGGTTCATATTTTGCCTCATTCACTTACTAGCAATCTTTCTTAGCTGGAATAAATCACTTAAACTCCCTGGGTCTTATTTTCTTGTAAAATGGGAGTAATGATAGTACCTATCTCCTGGGACTATTAGGAGACTCAAATGAGATAATAGAGAATTTTATGTACCTGTAAACTATCATTATCAGTATAGGAAAGAGGAAGAGAATTTACTAAGCACCTGCTTTGGGCCAGACATAAATTTTTCCATAAGCCCTCACAATTAACGGTGTCAAAGGCCTTGGTCAGATCTACAAATGTTGTGTACAGACCTCTGTTCTGTTCCTGGCATTTCTCCTGGAGTTGTTGGTCAACAAACACTATATTGACTGTTCTCAGCTCTTTTTGAAGCTGCTGGCTCTCAGGTAGATGACCCATCTTCCAGATGAAAGACAAGTCTCTTAAGGAGGACTCTTGCGAGAATCTCTTGAGCAATGACTAAGAGAGAGGACCCCCCCCTCCCCCTGTGATTGTCACAGGACAATCTATTTCCTTTACCTTTATGGAGATGGACAATGGAGGGTATCCTTGAACTCCTGAGGGATAATCTCCTGTGGCCATATAACCTGGAAAATTTCAGTCAGCTTTTGTATGAGCAATGGACCCCCTGCCTTGTAAATCTCAGTTGGAATAGAATCAGCACCAAGGGTTTTAGGGAGGGATTGACTTCAACCTGAGGTAAATAGTCAGTGGCCTCAGAATTGATTGATGATGGTCTGTTGAGAACACTATGGAAGTGTTCAGCCCTCTCTCTAGGATCAAGTCCTTATCACTAATTAATGGAAACTAAATCACTTCCATTTGAATTGTCTTAGGAATATTCTGAAGATCACCTGGTAAGATAAGGTATCAGACCTTGAGGTCCTTACTTGAATGAAACTGCTAAGCATTCAAAGTCTATTTCAGAGTCCAACACAGATGGGCTAGCCCAGTTGTTCGAATGCAAAACGTTCACTTGCCAAAAAGACTTTTATGGAGAACTCACACAAGGCAAGTGTTCACATGGTGGTCAGAAGAAGCAATAAAAGGATACTCTCAAGGTCTTTTTCAAACTTTGAATTGATTGTGTGACACTGGCACAGGACCGCACAGTCTGGCATGCCCATATCAGAGCAGGTACTGTGCTCTGTGATCAAAGCAGAATTGAAACAGCTCAAAGGAAACATAGGATGTGCAAATTTGGAGAATCTACCCCAAATGTTCACATAGACTATTTGTGCCTGACCTGTTGGTAGAGCATCTGAGCCCGTATTGGTCTGATCAGTCACAGTTGGACACAATGAAACTTGACTTTAGCACAGTAGTATCATTGTGGTCTTCTTTGAGAATGAAGGACACTAACCAACCCGGTATGGTCCAGACATTGTGCTAAAAGCTCCTTATCTGCATGATCTCATTTGATTGTCACAAAAACCTTTAGAGCTAGATGCTGTTATTATCTCAGTTTTACAGTTGAAGAAACTGAGGCTCTTGCCCTGGGTGGCACAGTCAGTAATTGGCTGAGGCTGGATTTGAAATCAGGTCTTCCTGATTCTAGGCCCAACACTCTTTCTGTTGGATCACCTAGCTGTTTATAATTGGATAAATCTCTTTCACCGTCTCAGCCTGATTTTCCTCCTCTTAAAAAGGAGGGGGTTAAATTCTCAGCCCCAGTATAGTCTTCTGATTCCATGTTCTGTAGGCGCATTGATGTCCCCCTCCTGACTCCTTGGCTTGCACCCATTGTTTGGGATGGAACCTTTGATAAGGATATCCTGAATGAGCAGTTCCAGGACAGGAATATCACCATTGGATTGACATTGTTTGCAATCAAAAAGTAAGTACTGGGTTCTGAAGGGCCTATGTAATTGGGGGAGAAGGATATTACTTCATAGTAAAGAAGGAAGGGAATATTTTGTTCTCAACCATATTGGTCCCAACCATCTTGGTCATGTTTTTGTTTTTTAATCTGGAGGAAGCTTTAGGATGGCATGAATGTTCTGTGGTTCCAGGTAAGGCTGTCCCTTTAGTGTAGATGGAGGGGATTGGGAGTGGCCTTGCATCAGGCTTCTGAAGTGGTCTGTTGCTGAGGCTGAGTGAAGGCTTCACAGAAGAAATTGCTGGTTCAGTAACACAAAATGATAGTCCTTTAATTGGATTGTTGTGATTTTGCTGGAGATCTCCAAGGCTGGGAACACTGTGGGGAGTGAGGACAGTAAGCAAAAGACCTTAGGCAGCAACCTACCTGGAGTGTCAACTCCCATCTTCAGAGCTAAGTTGGGAAGGACAAGTAAAGAATTCAACAATGGAGGCCATCAGGTTGTCTCAGGCACAAGACATAGAATGAGAATGAAGTCCATGATAGTCCTTTGAGGGGCTGAACTCGGGTCTTGGAGTAAAAAATGGAACTCCCAATATGATTGTGGTAGAAGGGTATAGGTTTCTAAGTGATTGAAAGTAAACAAATGCCAAAACTGGGCTGGCCCCTATATAGGCACAGCACAGAAATCATTATTAGGATTGTGAAAATGATTTCAGCTGGATAACCAGCTGAGATAATAATTGGATGGACTCAAGCAGAAGTAAAACAGTAAAACAACTTTTTTTGTTTGAGGACTCAGACTACACTGGGACTGATAATAAGTATTCAGATTTAATTCCCAATTTGACAATCCATAGTAAATTCAGAGAAATTTCAGCCAGTTTTGTTTGTATTATAATTTATTGTTCCCTATTCAGGAAACCACACCTCATTTGTCAAGGAGTCATGAATTTAGCCTCTTTATTTTTCATGCAATGGAATCTTAGGAATCCTTTTATCTCTTCTTTTTACTCTTATAGTTTAGATCAGAATAAAAAGGGATTAAATAATCCCTTTTAATAATTAAATTTAATTAATAATTAATTTTATAATTAATTAATTTTAACAATTATAATTAATAATTAATTTTAACAATTAAATTTAATAATTAAATGCCAGAATAGGCAGCTAGGTGTTGCAGTGGAGGCTGGACCTGGAGTTAAGAAGAGCTGAATTCATATTTGACCTCAGACACTTACTAGCTGTTTGACCTTGGGCAAATCACATAACCCTGTTCCTCAGTTGCTCATAAAATGAACTGGAGAAGAAAGTGGCAAACCATTCCAGTATCTTTGACAAGAAAATCCCTGAAAGGGGTCGTGAAGAATCAGAAACAACAGAAAATGACTAAATAGCAACAATAGATAGCAGATATTGTAGAAGCTTCCTATTCCTCATAAAACTGACTTTTAACTCAATTAAGAGTGGGTTGACCTCTTAACAGATGTAATCACATACAAACGAACAGTTTTACAGTATTGATACAATTAATCGAATACAAAAATACCTAGACTTTAAAGCCAAAATTTTGGTATCCTTTTATTGCCCCTGTGTGCCAATCAGAGAGGTTCCAATTTTTTCCCCATTTTCTCTCTTGCTTTAGCTGGGCATTGCAGGGTTCATATGTTTGCCTTTTTCTTCTGAAGTGCACCAAATAGTGGAGTCACCCATAGTATACCAGCTCTACCTCTCCAGGGGATTTACAGGTTTGGAGACAATAATGAAAATACATAAGCTAAAGTTCCTTTAGGTAAGAATTAGAATGTGCTTCTTCACTCTTGTGCCCTCCTGAAGCCACATCATTGGACCTGCCCACAGTAAAGTTCTGCTCAATTGAGAGTCAGCTAGGAAGACATGTCCTCATTGTAAATAAGTGAGAATGACAAGGAGAGGCTTTTCTAGGGCATTCCTGTTACCTCTCATCAACAAGCCACTTGGCTGGGCCTTGCCAATAGTAGGACTTGTGGGGGTTGGGGCCCAAAGAGAAGGTTCATGGATTCCAGAAGCACCAGAAGAGAGGAGGGATGACAGACAGAAACAGACAGTGGAGATAATCAGAGATGATCATGGTGATTTACAGCACACATGCCCCAGGAGTCTTCAAACACTCGTTTCAGGCAGCTGAGTAGGGCTGATGGAGTTCCCTTCCAGGAGGTGAGCCTATAGAAGCTTTCCAGGCCACTTGGGAATCCCTTTTAAGAGACACTCAGTACCGTGAACACATAAAACAGTTGACTCAGACAGCAAGCCTCTTCATGTGAGCCTGATGTGTTTTGTTGAATGGAGATAATCAAACGGATTTTTCATACAGAATTTTCCTTCTGGGAGTTGTACATAATGGAACAGAAATAAAAGATCCTAGGAACTGTCCAAAACGGCTTCCCCCCACCCTTCAGCCCAGTCCTCCCCACAAAAAGAGGAATCTAGACATCTTCCAACAAGTTTAGAATGTGCAGCCCAGGAGTGTGCTGGTAAATTTTTCATCTGCGCCATTCATTTTTTCTCCATCATTTTCTTAAGTTTGGGCAATCAACTGACAAATCAAATGCTGATTTATAGTATTTGCTGATTTCTGAGATATAAATGCTCACCTTGAAAATTTAGCAATTGTCCCTAAAGAACTATAGGAACTGCTTCCAGTTTACCTCTCCTGAAACTTCTCCTTTGCGGTTAACATCCTGAATTCTTGGTCAAGGTACAAATTCAGTCTTGGCCTTCAGCTCTCAACCTAGGGAACAGGTCAAGAGAAGATTTATTTTGAAGCATAAGCTATCATAGATGTAAGGAAGGATTTCCCCAAACTCTCCTTATTTGGACTTTTTATACTCTGAGACAAACCACTCATCTCTGAAGCTGTTTGTAGCTGGCCTTGCAAGCCAGATAAGACATAACCTTTTTTATTTCTCTAACTGATGCAGAGCAGGTTCAGGGCCATTTCTTTAGCTAGCATTTGCTTTGGGAATGGAGCAGAGAAGGGATTTGGAGGGAAGAGGGGGGTGTATTTTGGGAAGAACTGAAATCTGAAATATGTACATCTGCTAATTTTGCCTGAAAAGGCGTCACTTAGACTCACTCAGACAAAGTAATAAGAAAACCCTTTTCTCAGCGCCTCTTCAGAGCTAATCCCTTGGTTCAGTGTAGATCACAAAAACTCAAATCCCCCTCTAATAACCATAATCTAAGTGAACATGTCTGAATTACCAAATCACTCTGGAACTTGTGTTACCTTATCTGTAAAACTGGGGTGATCATAACACTTTTAATATCTACCTTTTATAGTTGTAAAAAAACTTGACTTGTAAACTTTAAATTTCCATATAAATATAAGTTGTTATTATCCAACAGAGGAAGAAACAGCCACTACTTTCACGGTCTTCCCTGATCTTTCTAATTAGGTTGTAATGCTCTTGATTCCCTCTTTAGAGTTCAATTTTTGTTGTTGTTAAGTTGTATTTTAGTCATTTCCAACTCTTCATGACCCCATTTGAGGTTTTCTTGGCAAAGACCTTGGAGTGGTTTGCCATTTCCTTATTCAGCTCATTTTATAGATGAGAAAACTGAGGCAAACAGGGTTAAGTGACTTGCCCAGGGTCACACAGTGTGAGGCCAGATTTGAACTCAGTTAGAACCTAATTAGTAGTGCTTTCAGACTTACAAGGTTATTTGCATACATTATCATATTTGAGCCTTCCAATAACCTTTGTCCTTAAGACAAAGGTTGCTTTTTCAGATCATTTTACAGATCATTATAAGTCATTTTGCAAAAGGACAGACTTTCTTCCAAGAATCACTGAATGTGAGAGTTGGAAGGGCCCTCAGAAGCTCTCTAGTCCAACCTTACCCCATAAAGAATCCCCTCTACAAAAGACCTGCCAAGTACTAACTTGGCCTCTTCTTGAAGACCTCTAATGAGGGACTGGGGTGGGGTGGGGTGGGGTAGGAAGTGGAGGAGGGGACTCACTAATTTCTGAGGTGCCTCATTCCCCTTTTAGACAGGTCTAAGTGCCAGAAAGTTTTCTCAACATCAAATCTAAATTCTCCTTTTTATAACTTCCATGCATTGCTCCTGGTTCTGTCCTCCAGGGCCAAACTAACAGCTCTAAGCCCTCTTTCTCATTGCAAGTTGAATGCTCCATCCTTAATGCTATACTGCAATAATTTCCATCCCTAATTTTGTATCATATTGTATAATAATTCTTTAATATATGGACACAAACACCAGTTGCGGACTCCACGAGGGCAGTTACTGTCTGTTTTCCATAGTGCCTGGCACAGTGGTAACTGCTTTAAAAGCATTTTATGATATTCCTGGAAATAATACTTTTCTCTTGTTTGGTGGGGAATTGTTGCCCTTAGGTATGTGGTCTTCCTGAAACTGTTTCTTGAAACTGCAGAGAAGTATTTCATGGTGGGATACAAAGTGAATTACTACGTGTTCACTGACCGGCCAGCTGATGTTCCAAAAATTCCCCTCCAACAAGGAAGGAAGGTCATTACATTGGTGGTCCAGAACTATGCCCGGTGGCAAGATATCTCCATGCACCGGATGGAAATGATTAGCAATTTTTCTCACCAGCGCTTCTTCTGGGAGGTGGACTACCTTGCATGTATGGATGTAGACATGAAGTTTAGTGATCACCTTGGAGTAGAGATCCTTTCCAGCTTGTTTGGCACCCTTCATCCTGGCTTCTATGGAGCTCAACCAAAGAGCTTTACTTATGAACGCCGGCCTCGATCCCAAGCCTACATTCCCAATGGCAAGGGTGATTTTTACTACGCTGGGGGCTTTTTTGGGGGTAAAGTACAACAGGTTTATGAAATGACCAAGGCTTGTCATGAAGCTATGTTGATAGACAAGAAAAATAACATTGAAGCAGTGTGGCATGATGAGAGTCATTTAAACAAATATCTGTTTCTTCACAAACCTACCAAAGTCCTTTCCCCAGAATATCTGTGGGATGAGCACCTGCTAGGACGGCCAGCCTTCCTCAGGAAACTGAGGTATGTGGCAGTGCCGAAGAACCATGCTGAGATCCGGAACAAATGAAAGGCCTCTTCTTGTGAAGGAGTTGTTGGTTTTTTCCCTTATAATCTTCTCTACTTGTTCTATGTCTTTGTTTTTTTTTTTAATTGCCTTTTTAAAAAATTTGTTTGTTTACTTTTAGTTTACAAGATTCAGTTCCACAATTCCTTGAGTTTCAAATTTTCTCCCTTATGAAGGAGTTGTTGGGGAGTTGTTTTAAAGACAATAAAGCCAACACCTCCACAGAAGTCAATTGTAACCCAGGCTAAGCTAAATCTAATTTGAAAGCAGTTTTCTGTCTCTAGCAAGATAAATTCTAAAGAGTACTGGAGTCAGGAAGACCCGAGTTCAAATTTTGCTTTCAACACTTATTAATTCTGTGACCTTATGCAAATCATATGACCTCTCTAAGCCTCAGTTTCCTCACTGATACAATGAAGATAATGATGGCATCTGACTCACAGGGTTGTGAGGATCAGAATGTCTATATATCTATATCTATATATACACACACACACACACACATATATATATACATATAAACACTTTATATATGTTTATATATAAATTTTATATATATATAAAAGAGCCATATCTGTGTATATATGTGTACATACTTTGAAAACCATAGTGTTATATAAATGCTAGATATTATTATTGGTTATGTTAATCAATAAATATTCATGTAGCACCTATTCTGTGTCAGGCCTTCTCTACAAAGACAGAAATTAAACAGCCCTTGCTTTCAAAAAACTTGAATTCTACTGAAGGAGACAATATGTATGAATAGGCGCATATACAAAATAGATGTGATATAATGGGGGGGGGGGGAAGAATCTAGCAGGTATAAATGGGAGTTACTGTTTCCAAAAGAAAGGTGTATGGAATTATGACATATTCCCTTACTTTGCACAGTGATGAAGAGGTAGGGCACATTTTAAAGAATGCTTTCATTTGCATAGTTCATTTGCATCAGTTAACTGTTGAATCTTTGAGGCAAATGCAAGAGGAATTATGACTTGACAATTGAAGAAACTGAGGCTGAGAGAATGAAGTGACTTTCCTAGGTATACCCACTGAGATAGTGTCTGTCATAAGCAGACCTCTACCTCAGTTCTTCCTTCCTGCCTTCCTTTGATCCTGTCCCATCTCCTCCCCCACATTTTCAGTAGTTGGGTGGTGTGTCCTCTGATACTCTTTCTATTAGATTACACTATTTTATTGGCTGACATGCTCTTTGGTAGCTCCAATGAACAGTTCTGGGGCACACTGATTTCAAGTGAGTTACTTTCCTCCGGTCAAAGTCAGGTCAGATTTTAGCAATTATAATGTAGTGCAAAACATTCAAAGTAAGAATGTACCACCCTTCCAGCAAGCAAGATGATAGCTTGATACTCTTAGTATCTTGTCAGTCACCCAAAACATAATACCTGAGCACACTAGAGAGCAATCATATATAGGTATTAGGTATATAGGTATTACCTATATTTCTGAAAGCTCCCATATGAACATATTAGCCAACAAATAATTAAATTTATTTATTATATGTATTGTATTGGCACCTACTACGTGCCAGGTACTCTGCTAGATTCTGAGACTATAAAAAAAAAATGAAACCATGCCTTCCCTGAAGTAATTTATATATTATTGGAGAAGATAAAGTGTACCTATATAAGCAAATATAAAATATAGACAAAGTTGATACAATGTGGCAGAGGGTATGGGACATCAAGAAAGTTGACACTTTGATATAAGGTGACTTTGATGGGATGACACCCCAAAAACAAAATAAAAGGGTGAGAAAGAAGGTTGTGCTGGAGGAACAGGGGAAAGAATAAGGTAAATTATCTCACATAAAAGAGGCATGAAAGAGCTATTATGATGGAGGAGAAGATTGAGAGGGGGGTAGCAGACACAGCTTAAACCTTGTTGTCCTTATGTAAAAAGAGAATAACATACACACTCAGTTGGATACAGAAATTTCTCTTACCCTAAAAGGAAGTAAAAAGGGATGGAGATAATAAAAGGAGGGTGGGGACTGGCAGAAGGGAGAATGGATTGGGGGAGGTGGTGATCAGAAGTGAAGAGGGACAGGATGTGGCGGGGGGGATAAGAAAAAGAGAGGGATAAAGAAGGGGAAAATACCATGGTGGGAAATACACAGTTATCATAATTATAAATGTGAATGGGATGAACTCACCCATAAAATAGAAGCAGATAGAAGAATGGATTAAAAACCAGAACCTACAATGTGTTGGTTACAAGAAACACATCTGAGGCACAGGGACACAAAGTAGAGGTAAAGAAATGGATCAGAATCTATTATACTTCTGCTGAAGCAATGGGGTAGCAATCATGATCTCAGACAAAAAAAAAAGGAAAAATAGATCTAATTAAAGAGATAAGGAAACTGAAAGGTACCATAGACATTGAAGTAATATCAATATTAAACATATATGCATCAAATGGTATAGGATCTAAATTTCTGAAGAAGTTAAATGAGTGACAGGAAGAAATAGACAACAAAACTATATTAGTGAAGGGACCTTAACTTTCCCTACTCAGAACTAGATAAATCTTACGAAAACAAAACAAAACAAGAAAAGGTGAATAAAATTATGGAAACGTTAAACATGATAGACCTCTGGAGAAAATTGAATGGGAATATTAAAGAATATACCTTTTCTCAGTAGTCTGTGGTACCTACACAAAACCTGACCATGTATTAGAGCATGAAAATCTCACAACCAAAGGCAAAAAAGCAAAAATATTAAATACATCTTTTTAAGATCACGATTCAATAAAGGGCAGTGGAGAAATAGAATAAAAATTAATTGGACACTAAGTAGTCTAATCCTAAAAAATAAGTGGGTCAAAGAATAAATCATAGAAACAATTGATAATTTCATTAAGTAAAATGACAACAATGAGATAATATACCAAAATTTATGGGATGCAACCAAAGCAGTACTTTGGGGAAATTATGCTATTCAGGCTGTATTGTCTCTGTATGCCTCTGGTTGTACCACTGACATCATTATGGACTCTGGTGATGGTGTCACCCACCCTGGGACCGTCTATAAAGGTTATGTCCTTCCCCATGCCATCTTTCATGTATTTTTTCCTGGCCGTGACCTGAAAGAATCCTTTATGAAGAGACTGACAGAAAGATGGTACAGCTTTACTACCACAGCTGAAAAGAAAATTGTTTATGATATCAAGGAGAAGCTGTGGACTTTGAACAAGAGATGGTCACTGCTTCTTCTTCCCTGGAGAAGAGTTAGGAACTTCCAAATGGCCAGGTGATCACCACTGGCAATGAGAGAATCAGGCGTCCAGAGGTCCTCTTCCAGCCATCCTTCTTGGGTATAGAATCCTATGGCATTAATGAAATCACTTTTAACTTTTTGAGTGACATTTTGCAGAATTGATTAATTTTCCCCCTTCATAATAATTTCCATATTGCTGAAATTATTTTAAAAACTGTACTTCACTGAAATAAAGTCATTAACATTTAAATAAAATCATTAACATTTATTTATCAATCATCTTTATACTCCTGATACCTGCTATGTAGGGAAGACAGAATCCAGGAGAATCATGATAATGTGCAAGGAAAATGCCTTGGAAAAACTATAGATCATGATTGTACACACTGTAATTGGTTTTAGGTGACTAATTTTGTGCCTGTTAGGAGGCTCTTTTGATTAAGTAAACTTTGGGTTGCATCATTGTATCATTTGAGTCTGAGGGAGCTCCATGGCACTTTTGCTCATGGTTTCTGGTAAAGGAGTGATTTCTCCAACTTGTGAGTTTGGGACAGTGAGCCATAGAAATCTGAGTTGGAATCCAGGCTGAGTGTCGCCAGTGTTCAGGAGCAGCCTTTTGGGTCCATGACAGTGAAAGCTGAAATGACTATCCAGCAGTGATGCAGTCTTTGGACATGAGTTTGGTGAGATCAATGCTGTGTGGGAACTGAGCTGAATTTTGAACTTACTCCTCCAGAGACTGAAGTGGTATAGGAGAGAGTATGTCCTTAGAGGTATTAGAAAAAGTGCTTGTATGTTTATTTTTGCTATATCTTTGAATTAAATAGCCCTTTGTAAAAGTTGCCTATTGTTAAGTGATCAGGTAGAACTAGTGCTGTAATATTAATGGGATTTAAGATCTTCTTGGCCAGTTAATAGGCCTCATATGGAGCCCATTAAGGGAAGCTTGCTTAGGGGAGGCTTGCTTGTAGGAAGGCTTTCACACCTTTTGCTAATTTCTAATTAGGCACTGATTCTTGAGGGTTGTGATGCCTTCTAGCTCTGAGAAGTGTATATATACTCTGAGTTGGTATTTTGCTTTGGGGGCTCACTTATGAGAAGGATCTTGTGATTCCGTGGTCAAAATTCTAGTGGCCATATGTTCAGAGCTCTCTAACTGTTCAGATGTAAAGGCTCTCTCAATCCATGGATATATGTAAAGTGTAGAGCAATATTGCTTTGATTCAGGCAGCCAGAGTCCTGTCTGTTGGTCTTTATATCTCTGCTTGTATTTTCTCTTGATGTTCAGGGTGCTGACTTTTCCCCTGAACTAGTGAATGTAATTAAAAGATATTATTGACCCCTTAACAGCTATCTTTCCTAGTAAAGCAGGTCTAAGAACCTGTGCTAGCAGCCATCCTGGGTATGCCAGTATGGCTGCTGCTATAGGTGCCTGGGCTACATCCTACTTATAATATGCCCATACATGAAATAATAATAATAGTCCCAGTTATAATCATGTATATAATAATACATATTTAAAAAACAAAAAATAATACATATAGCCTCATTTGTGAAATCTAATGAGAAACTGAGTTTTATGCTATAAAACTTCTTCCAATTGGTTGTCTAGCTACAATAAACCAAAGCCAAATGGCCTTGGTACCAGTTTGCTGCACAACATTACTTCCCCAGCCTGAGAATTTTCTCTCATTGGCTCATGTTTGCTTTGAAGTATTTTCTTGCTAGTTCTGGGACCTGTGGGCTTGGTTTTAAAAATATATATATTTTGATAACTATACTTCAAATATAACTGGTTTTCTTTATAGTCCCATGTTGTATTTTTACATTTAAAAACATTATTCTGAGAAAGGATTCATAAGTTTCACTGTACTGCCGAAGAGGTCCACGGCATAAGAGAAATTAAAACCACCTTTGTATAAGGACTTATGCTGATACAAGCTCTTTCTCTCTCTTGTGGACACTCAGGGTTTCTTTCCCCTTCCCCTTTCTGTTGAAGAGTAACAAACACTTCCCTTCTTTTTAAGGGCAGAGCACCTTCTCCCAAGCTTGCTTGAATTGCCATCATTAATTTCTCCAGCTAATGTAGGTAGCTTGTTTTTGTACCAAATAAATGAAATGACATAAAAATTAAAAGCTTTCAACTAGGAAACAAAAGTTTAGATGTCAACTGCTTTGATGAGCTTCCAGGGAGGGACAAATACTGTGTGTGTATATATCTGTCTGTCTGTCTGCTGTCTGTCTGTCCCTTTGTTTCTCACAATCTCCCACTTCCCTTCCTTACCAAGTGGAGGGGAAACAGGAAAGAACTGCCCACAGTGAAGCTACTATGTGCTGCCTACATAGGTCATATATATGAGTTGTCTAAATGCAGCTCCCAGGGAGGCATGATTCATATTTCTGGAAACCTGCCCAGCTTGTCATCAAGGTTGACTTTGATTTCTGTCTGAAAGAGGAGAAGGAGCCACCCTGTTCTTCTTTGAGAGGGGATACCAGACTCTTTCTGCTCTCCTAAATATTGCTGGTCCAGGGGCACAATCTTTAGGTTCAAGCTGCTATTCTGACTGCTATCCCTCAGGAGAGATCATATCCTAAGCTTATACCTTCTAATTTGACTCCTTCCCGTCAAATGCTAGTTACACAAAAGACCATCACAAGTACTAAATAGTGAATAAAGCCATTTACCCAAGCAAATAGTGAACAGAAATTGAAGTTATACAAATTAAAATATGCCCCCAAAATGTAGAGGGAATGACCTTTCCCACTGGGATTAAGATATCTTAGTTCAAGTGAGAGTTCACAGTCTTGCCCAAGGGGAAATTCTCTGAAATATCTAGGGAAGCAAGCTAGAAATCAGGTATGTGAAGGCACCAACTTCTTGACATGTATGCTGATTCCCCAGGTCTTTTTGTTTTCTCTCCATGGGTCTCTCCCTGAAGAGAATCTGGAATATCTGGGCCTCTCATGAAGGAGGAAGGGGAAAAGATTTTATCTCCTCTCCAAAGTTTTCACATCACTTTCCATCCCTCATGTTGACACACAGCTTGTAGCCATCATTCTCTCCACCAATTTGGAGTCATACCTAAGCAGTCACTTGGAAAAACACCTCAGGCTTTAAACTTGGGTTACCATGGGCATAGGAGTTTTAAGCTAAACTACCTCTGATGAGAAAGGGGGAAAGTAAAGACAGGCTTGGGGGAAGGTGAAAGCATAATAAAGTGAAAAGAGCCCTGCCTCTAGAATCATTGAAATTGTTCAAATCCTAGTTGAGACTTACTGTGCACATGACCACGGGCAATATATTTAATCTTCCTGGGCCTCAGTTTCCTCCTCTGCAAAATGAAAGGTTTGAGTTATATCACATTTGTGGTCCCTTCAACCCTAGACTTATGATCCTATGACTTACCCTGCCATTTAGTCCTATGCAACCAGCTTCTAGCAGTTTCTGGCTTTGGTCTTTAGCCATTATTTGTAGCAGCAACCTTTAAAAGTCTTGGAAGGCAAGGACAGGATTCTCAGGGGCAGAATTCATCCTTAGAGCCCCAATTCAGTTCAATCCTCCTTCTGTCTTGGCTGAGATAGATTCTTAATATCTTCTTCCCAATGTCCTCTCCAACAAAGACAAGATCAATACCATGGGTTCTTTAGAGTCTAGGACTCAGGGATGAGAAACCTGTGACTGTGAAGTCACATATGCCCTTCTAGGTACTTGGGTGTGGCCTTTTGACTGAGTTTGAATTTTACAGAACAAATCCTTTTATTAAGGAGATTTGTTCTGTGAAGTTTGGATTCAGTCAAAGGCCTGTAGTTGAGGACCTAAAGGGCCACATGTGGCCTCAAAGCTGCAGGTCTGTAATGGAAATGCAGATTTGAAGATCTTCCCTGCCCCTAGGCCCTTTGATTGGCTTAAGAGACTTTGATTGACTTAAGTGACTCTGAGAACCTTCCTTGATTTGAAAATATACTCTGCCCCCTAATAGGCTGAATGTGGTCACATGGAGCCTGTGGTAGGAGGCTTGGTTTTCAGGAATGACCACACCTTGATGCTGTGTGATTGGGCAGTGGGTCAAGAGGTGGGCAGTGGGTCAAGAGGGTGGTTACATTCTCTGAGCCAGGAGAAGACTATATAATCCCTGACTTGAGGCTTTGCCTTGGGGCTCACTTTGAGAAGTGTTGTGTGATTTGACCAGATGAGACTCCGGGAAGCCGTTGTTGAGAGCACACACCCCCCCCCCCCTTTGAAAACCCAGATGTTGATGCTTCCCTCTCTGGTAACTGATTTTGATATTGATAATGGTTGGACAGTTTGGAAGCCTGTCTGTTTGATCTGAAGTTAGGGGTGCTGACCTTTTCCCCTGAACTAAGTAATATATGTTTGTTTGATTAAAGTAAGCTTGTTAACCCGTTTTCAGTTGCTTTCCTTTTGAAAAGCAGATCTAAGAACCTGTATTGGCAGCCACCCTGGGGATATTGGGGTACTTGCTGCTACAAGGTCCAACACCCCTGCAGGTAAAAGTCTGCCACAAATACTTCCACTGCCCTGAATCCCCTTAGCACTGGTTACTATAATGCCAATCTAGGGGCACAATGAATATAATAGATAGTAAATTAAATAATTTTTCTCATGTAAATTATTATTCCTGGCACCTGGCCTGTGTATGTTCTTATTCCCATATTATTTTTTCGTTTAAATTTTAAAAACATATTTAATATATTTTATTTTTAATGTTAATATATTTACTATATGTAATAAATATATATTAATATATAAAATATATATCATTGATATCTTTGTCTTTTTTTATCACTTTTACTTCCCAATGGATCCTTCCTCTAACTCTAGGCAGCTATCTCTAATAGAAAAAAAGAAGACAAAAAAAGAAAATTGGCCAATATATTGAAAAAGTCTGATATTATATATATTGCTTGACACTCATAGTCCCTTGTCTCTGCAAAGAAGTTTGGTAATGAGCCTTCTTAGATCTCTTCTTTAAGGCTAAGTTTGATAATTATAATTTTGAAGTGTTCAGTGTCTATTGTTTTGTGGTTATTTCCATTGCTGTGGTCATGGTGCTTTTCCTAGTTTGGCATACTTTACTTTGCCTCAGTTCATGCTTCTCTATTCAGCATTTCCTATTAGAGGATAGTGAACTCCATTATATTCATAAACCACAACTTGTTTGGCTTTCTCCAATCAATTGGCATCTAATTGATTTCCAGTTCTTTGCTATTACAAGAAGCTTTACTATAAATATTTTGGTATAGATGTGGTCTTTTTTTTGGTAATTGACCTCCTTAGGGTAGATGTCTCATAATGATAAGTCTGGGGCAAAGGGTGGGGACATTTGAGTCACTTTCTTTGCATAATTCCAGAATGGTTTGACCCATTTATAGTTCTACCAGTAGTACATTAGTATCCCCATCTTGCCACAACTGTTTAAAGGGTGACTTCCCATCTTTTATCATTGTCAATTTGCTGAGTGTGAGGTGAATCTTCAAAACTATTTTCTTTACACTTTTCTTATTATTAGTGACCTGGAGCATTTTTTCATGTGACTAAATAGTCTATAATTATTTTGAGAACTGTTCATATCTTTTGATCATTTAACTATTGAGTTACATATTTTTGTCATTTGGTATTGCATGTATGTTAGTTTCCTATATATTTGCATCATAGGGATAGGGATCACAAAACAGAAGTGGGCACATATACAAATATCACACACATGCATGCATGCATGCATATTCACACACATATAAATGCATGGCCATAGCTTATTGTATGCTCACACGTGTGTGAACATGCACATGTATGTATATGTATAGTCTATGTCTTTGTTACTAGCCTGTAGGTGTGTATACACACATATACACACACTTATAAGTTAGCAGCACCTGAAATGCAACTACAATGCAATCTGGACAGAGGGATTACTGATTGCATCTGCTGGGAGCTTCAGAGAGCAGGAAGAGGAGCCCCACTTTGAGAAACAATGTCAGCTGAGAGTTTTACGCTGAGTATTCTGGTTTGGAGGGAAAAGGTTTCTGGGTAGAGAGTAGCCTTGTTTTTCTTGAATTCTGCTGTGAGATCTTTTGTTTTCTTCTTACTATAAGTAAATTTTTCTTGTTTGAGTTGTGTAAACTGTATGTTTGCCAGGAGAGTTTGTGATGACGCAAAAAATGATGACAAGAAAACAATTCTTCCAGATTTTTGAGTGGGGCTACTGAGACCCCAGCATGTGTTATCAATGATTTGATCAAATCTAATGTGAAGATTACAGACAAATCAGTCAATCATTAAGGATTTTATAAGTGTCTTCCTACTTTATGCCAAGTACTATGCTAGGAATGATGTTTGTTAGTAGATATTACTTTTTCTATTTATCTCTAAATTGGACCGAACATCCCCCAGGTTTCAGATTTGGCAAAAATGTGCATTTGAACAACAATTTAGCATTGCCTTTTTTCTTGTTAGTCTAAAAGGATACAGCCACATAGTTATTCAAGGACAGAGGGAATTGAAAGGTGAGTTGTTTCTCAGTGACTCTCAATGCCTTGTAGAGGTATACCCTAGGGCCAGGGGAGGGAACCTGTGGCCTCAAGGCCACATGTGGCCCTCTAGGTCCTAAAGTGAAGCCTTTTGACTGAATCCAAACTTTATGAAAGGGCTGTATGAAAGAACCTCGAGGCTGCAGGTTCCCCATCTCTACCCTAGGTAGTGTATTAGTGGCAGAAGTGCCCAAGAAGGTGAGGATAGTGGCAGATTAGAAAAGTCCCAGTCATCTCTCTGTGACTGCCTTCATCCCCCTCAGGTTCTGAATGCCACATCAGCCCAAGGCTTTTTAGGCAATCATTGAAACATGGATATTAAAACAGATATTGTGCTACATATCTTATGAACAAAGTTTCTCTCTTTATCTTTACAACCTTGTTTTCCTGCTTTTGTGTAGTTAAATCGCTACACAATGATTCTGGAAATGCTTCCTTATTTTAATTCTCTGCATACAACTGGAATCTGACCAAGGTTTACACCCCTTAGGTCTGGCTTTGAGTGGCCACATTATGGTCATTTCATGACTACAATCTGTTCCTAATTACAGTGATATGCTCCTGCCTTAAGTCCCAGGAAATATTTGCCTACACTATGTTTATAGAACTATACACTCCTGTAACTCCTAAATGAACATGAAAAAATAATTCTTTTGGATCCCAACCATCTAACTAACTAGGACATAAAAGTGATATCCAGGAGCTTATTGTTTGCTCATGAGGTGTAATTGTCACACTGGGTCAACTTATCTGTGGGAAAGTAATATTGGGTTATGTTGTGAGTGGGAGAGGTGAAAACTTCTCAGCCTATATCCTAAAGCCTAGGAAGGTTTCTTGTGGGAACAGGCCTGAGTTTTGGTTCCATCCTTCCCCCTTCTTTATTACTACCTTATCAGCGTTAAGCCCTTTAGGAGTTTTTTGATCTTCACCCTTGCTTGCTACATTTCCCCTTCCCTTGTCAAATAAGGACATGAACAATATTCTGTTTCCCTGTTCTGCCGAGATTGTAAACCTGCCTCCCAGCCAATGGGAGAAGGGACAGTGGTGGCGATGAGGGAAGGGTAATAGGTTCTACCAGGGACCCTGATCACTATCAGTGACCAGAAACCCTGCAATTCAGTCTGGAAAGAATTCACCAGGCTCAAGCAAACTTGGAAGCTGAGATTGTAAAAGTTTATTGTTATACTGCACAGCACAGCGGGCAAAGATTCTTATGGAACCTGTAAATTTACAGAAATCACAGGTATAGTTTTAAGGATTCAAGACAGTAAATCAGGTGTCAATTATGCTAACTAGCTGAGTAAGGATGGGATTAGGGAGGAGTTAAGGAGTGGTCCTTGCTTAAAGGAACATGCACTTTTAATATCAACTGAGCAGGTGTATGGCCCATAATTCACTGGGAAATAGCCCAAGGCGGGGCTACCTGGAGGTGTGGTTTTAGGCCTGACACATCACTAAGTCAGCCAGTGGTCACAGCCAACTGAGGAGTGCCCAGTCTGCTGCCCATCAATGTCATGTTTAACAAGATGGATGATGGGAACCAAGGCCAACATAGACACAGTATGGGTATAATTGGCTAAGGAGTTAACCTATAAATAGTGTATTAAAGGATTCATGGGAGCAACTGGCACTCTACTAGGGGAGATAATATTTGCCTAAGCTAAAATGTTTATATATGGTGTAGTGAAGGATAAATGTAGCTTGTTATTGTTCCAAGCAGAGATAAACAGTTCATGAGTTGTTGCTGGGCAGAGTGCTGGCAGGGGGAAGGGGCAGAGTCAATGCTTTGAGACTGGGGGGATGGAAATGTGATTTTACAGACTGGTTTTACAAATTGATTTTACAGACATAGATTCCAAGCACCCCTTTTACAAACTGATGTTACAAACTGATATTACGAACATAGATTGATGTTACAAATATATATCCCAAGCACCCCATCAGTGGGAGGGGGCTCGACTGCATTATGTTATAAATTCTTGCTCTGTGTTCTGTAACACAGAGCCTCATTCCACTGATTCGTACTGGTGGAAGGGATGCCCTCTTCTTAAGAGAACTGAATAAAACTTCCTGTTCTTTCCTCAAGACATCTCTGACTTTTAATTTTTTGGGTAAGGGATTTTTGGGATCCCCATGCCCCACACGGTTTGCTTTAAAGAATTCTGGTTGCCTGGCCAGTGCCACAGTTGCTCATATCCTCTTAGGAAAATATTGTTCTGACTTAGCTATTCTCAGCAATATAATGATACAAGACAACTTTGATGGACTTTTGGTGAAAAATGCTATCCATCTCCAGAGAAAGAACTTGATGGAGTCAGAATACAGATTGAAGCATACTTTTTTAACTTTATTTTTCCTGGATTTTTTCTTTTGGTCTGTGGTTGTTTTTTGTTTGTTTGTTTGTTTGTTTTTACAACATGACTAATATACTCCACACATAAAACCTATATCAAATTACTTACCTTCTCATGAGGTGGGGGTGGGGCATGGATGGAGGAAGGGAATTTGAACTCAAAATTTTAAAAAACAAATGTTAAAAAATTGTTTTTACATGTAATTGGGGGAAAATAAAAGACTAACTAGTATATCATCAAAAAAAGAGGGAAGACATTGTTCTTTTGCATAGGAGATGCCATGTTCATGAGTATTTCTATTGTTCTTTATTACGGAAACATGCTGCAAAGATTTTTCCCATTTACCTGCTTCTCTTTTAATTTTAGCTGCATTTGTTTGTCATGTCACCCTTTCTAAGTCATGAACCCATTTGTAGTCCAGTCCTTCATATTTACTCTATGTAAATCTTTATATTTCAAGTGTGTTTCTTGTAAACAACATATTATTGGATTCTGCTTTCTAATACTTTCCAGGCTCAAATAAAAAATCCCCTGTTTGGCATCAAAGTTCTTCATAACCTAGCCCCCTCCTAGTATTCTTCCACCTTACCTACCATATTGTACTCTTTAATCCAGTCACAATGGTCTCCTGGCTGTTCCACAAACAAGACCTTCTGTCTCTTGGCTCTGGGTATTTTCTCTGGCTGTCCCTCATGCTTGGAATGCTCTTCCTTCCCACCTCCACCTACTACCTTACCTGACTTTCTTTAAGTCCCAACTAAAATCCCATCTTCTACAGGAAGTCTTTCCCAACCCATCTTAATTCTAGTGCCCTCTGTTAATTATTTGTGTGTGGTATCTTCTCTTTTTCAGTATCTCCTCCTTTGTGTTTATTTTAAACTTGTTTACTTGTTGGCTTTCCAATTCTTTTAAATGCATATTCAGGTGGCAGAAACTAGGCACAGACCAATATCTCACACCCTATATCAAGATAAGGTCAAAATGGATACATGATTTAGACATGAGGTGATATCATAAGCAAACAATAGTTTACCTGTCAGATCTATGGAGAAGGGAAGAATTTATGACAAAGCAAGAGATAAAAGACATTATAATATGCAAAGTAGATATTTTATTTTATTACATTAAATTTAAAAGTTTTTGCACAAACAAACCCAATGCAACCAAGATTAGAAGGAAAGCAGAAAGCTGGGAAACAGTTTTTGTAGCCAGTATTTCTGAGGCCTTATTTGTAAAATATATAGAGAACTGAGTCAAATTTATAAGAATACAAGTCATTCCCCACTTGATAAATGGTAAAAGGATATGAAAAGGTAGTTTTCAGATGAAGAAATTAAAGCTATCTATAATCATATGAAAAAATGTTCTAAGTCACTTGATTAGAGAAATTTGAATTAAAACAACTCTGAGGCACCACATCACACCTATCAGATTGGCTAACATGAAAAAACAGGAAAATGATAAATATTGGAGAAGCTGTGGGAAAACTGGAACACTGATGCATTGTTGGTGGAGTTGTGAACTGATCCAACCATTCTAGAGAGTAATTTGGAATCATGCTCAAAGGGCTATAAAACTATACATATCCTTTGATCTAGCAGTACCACTTCTAGGGTTGTATCCCAAAGAGATCATAAAAAGGGAAAAAAAACCCAGATGCACAAAAATATTTATAGCAGCTCTTTTAATGGTGGCAAAGAATTGGAAAATGAGGAAATTGAGTGGTGTCTATCATTTGGGGAATGAATGGACAGTGGTGGTATATGAATGTAATAGAATACTATTGTTCTGTAAGAAATGATGAGCAGGCAGATTTCAGAATAGCCTGGAAAGACTTACCTGAACTGATGGTGAGTGAAGTGAGCAGAACCTGGAGAACACTGTACACAGTAATAGCAACATTATGTGATGATTAACTATGATAGACTTAGCTCTTCTCAGCAATACAATGATCCAAGACAATTCCAAAAAACTTGTGATGGAAAATGCTAACCACATCCAGAGAAAGAACTATGGAGTCTGAATGCAGATTGAAGCATATTACTTCCACTTTTTTGTTTTTTCTTTCCTGTGTTTTTCCCCTTTTGTTCTGATTCTTCTTTCATAACATGACTAATGTGGAGTTAGGTTTAATATGATTGTACATGTATAACCTATATCAGATTGCTTACTGCCTTGGGGAGGAAGGAAGGGAGGGAGGGAGAAAAATTTGGAACCCAAAATTTTATAAAAATGAATGTTGAAAACTATATTTACATATAATTGGAAAAATGCCATTAAGGAAAAAAATAAAATGTGCATTCAGTTTATTAATCCCCCCCTTTTTTTGTTTTGTTAATGTATATGTTAGAGATAGGATTTTTCTTGATGCAACTGTTCGAGTTGCATCTTAGACATTTTGGTATGTTACTTCATCATAACTTTCTCTCACATAATCATTAACTGTTTCTATGATTTGTTCTTTGACCTATTCATTACTGTTAAGTTTCCTTTTAGATCTATGTCTTTTATTACACTGCATTACATTATTTACTTTTTGTGTTTTACATATATTTGAAATCTCTCTACCATCTAATACATGGTCAGTTTTTGTAAGTTTCATGTGCTGAGGAATATGTGCATTCTTTAGCATCATCTTTAGAAGATACCATAAGTCTTTTAGCTCTAGTTGATCAATTTGTTCCATTTTACATTATCCCTTTTGTTTATCTTTCTGTGAGACTTGTTCAAAGCTAAGAGAGCAACATCAAAGTCTCCTGCTATGATTGTTTTACTATTTATATCTTCATTTAATCCAGTTAATTTCCCCTTATGTATTTTGACTCTAAGTCATTTGGAGCCTATTAATTCAATATTGGTATTGGTTTATTGTATATGGCTCCTTCTAGCATGATGTAATTTTCTTGTTTATCCCTCTGTTGTGAATTTTGGCTTTTTTTTTCTCTAATAGAATGATTGCAGGTCCCTTCTGCAATTTCTGGTGAGTGCAGAATATTCTTGTGTTATCCAGATTACCTTTCCTTTATATTTAAAGGTCTTTCTCCTGATTCTAGGGGGATTTGGTTTTTTGTCATTGTAATCGTACAATTTAACAACTATGTGACTTGGAGTTTACAGCACAGGGATTTCTTTCTGCAAGGGATCTATATATTCTTTTGTCACCTCGCTTTCTGTGTTTAGAAATTTGAGCAATTTTCTTGTATTATTTCTTGCATTATGGTATTCAGGCTTTTTGACGTGTCATGTTCTTCTGGGAGACCTAGGATCTATATGACTCTATGCACTCTGTCCTCAAAATAAATATATTTTGCTTGTATAGTAATCATGTGTTCTTTTAACATGATTGTACTTTCTTTCCTACTTTAAAATTGTTCTGTGCTTTTGTGTATTTGTATTCTGAATAAGCTGTTTACACTTTCACTTCTTTGGTGAGATTTATCTCTGTGGACTCAATTTTTTTCTATTTTTACAATTATTTCTGTTGTTCAGGTTGTAATTTTGCTTTTGTGATTTTTCTTTTTCTTTTTCTTTTTTTTCTTTTTGCCTTTTGGAGGGCAATTGGGGTTAAGTAACTTGCCCAAGGTTACATGGCTAGTTTTTTATTTGTGTGCTGTTAAGTGTCTGAGCAGGAACGTCCTGCTATGGTTCCAAGGCTATTAAGAATCCACAGGGTCCTCTGCCTCATCAGGTGCTAATTTAACTTTTTCTTGTAATATTTATTCAGAGATGTTTGGATTAATTTAGATATCTTAGAGACTATATTCCCTTATATTTTAATAGCTTCCCTTAGATCTATCTATTTGTATTCAAAGTTTTTAAACTGAGGGGTTTTTGTTTTGTTTTGAGATTTTTGGTTTACTCATGTCTCCAGGCTCAGGCTCAAAATTGAAGGATTTTGCTTAGGACAAACTCTACCACTAAATGGTGTTGGCAGGTTTTATTTGAACCTGAGTTTAGTGGTTAAGACTAGGCCCCACTTTCTGCAGGAACTGTTTGTTTGTCCTTTCCCCACTGTGGTTCAGGCCCAGGCTGTCTGGATGTTGTTTGGCCCTTTCTCCTACTGTGCCTGTGGCTCCAAGTCCACTTTGCCCCTGGCCTTTTGGTAGCTAAGGCAGGCTCTGGAGCTTTGCAGGGCCTTTCTCCTCCTGGGTGTGGCTTACTGGTCCCGTGCAGCTCAGCTGCTTTTTTCCTGTCTTCCACATCCCCAGACCTTAGATTCTGGCCATCGTTTTGTTAACTCTAGGACTGGATGGACAAGTTTCTAGGTGATTTTCTTGTTTTCTTTATCTGATGCATTTTTAAAGCTTTAATTTTACTTTTGTGGGAGATTTAGCTCCTCTAGGTCTTAGGACAATTTTATCCTCAGCAGTTTGGAGGATTATTGCTTTGTAGTATAGTTTGAAATCTAATACTACAAAATCTTTTTTTCTCTTTTTTTTCCATTTTTTCTTGATATTCTTGATTTTTCTTTTGTTCGTCCAGATGAACTATGGTACTATTTTGTCTTATTCTGCAAAGTAACCTTTTAGTAGTTTGACTGACATAGCACCAAATCTGAAAAATAATTTTGATAGAATTGTCATTTTTACTATATTGTCATGGTCCAACAATAAACATTTAATATCTTTCTAATTTTTTAAGTCATTTCTAAATTTCTGTAAAGAACAGTTGTTATATTTTTAAATTTATAATTACTGTGTTTTAGTTGGTAGACTCCCAGATATATTATGTATTCTGTAGTTATTTCAAATGAAGCTTATTTTCCTATCTTTTCCTGCTGGGTTTTGTTGACAATATCCAGAAAGACTAATGATTTTTGTGCATTTCTTTCATGTCTTACTACTTTGCTAAAGTTATTAATTATTTTAATTAATTTTAAGCTGAATCATTAAGTCAAATGTTGTGAGAGAAAATTCTGAGAGAGAAAGTTCTGGGAAATGAAAAATTAATATATTAACTAGGTTAGTGAATAACCAATAAATCAAGGCCTTTCTTGGTGACCAAAGACCTGAAAAGGGAGTCTCTGGGCCACCTTAAATCCAGTGTTTTCCTTCAGACAGGGACCTCTCCTGACAAGTGAAAGGCAGTCCTGTCTGGTGGACATTTAAAGAGAAGATGGGCTAAGAGTTCTCAACTCTTCCTCTTGGGGGAAGAGTGAAAACTGAGAGTGTGGTCAAGATTCAGCTACATCTACCTTGTGTTTGTCCTTTGTTGTTTGTTCCTTCATTCTCAAAGGGGACCATGACATCAGGGAGATGATGACAGGTTTACTGTCCAGATCTCTTTCTCAAAGACCAAGTCTTAAATCCATTCCAATCTTGGAGCTCATAGACTGGATAACAATAGGTCCCTGCCCAAGCACAACTTAATGGCTATTTTTGGGCCCTCCTAGCTCAGAGTGAATGTAAATAGCAGATGTTTCTCTTTTGGCCAGCAACCCTGAGGGTCTTCGCCTCACAGTTTGATTTTTTAAAAAGTTTATTAAAGGGACCATCATTTGACTTTCTTCTTAAAGAGGCCTATTCACTGAAAGGATGTTACCTCACTTAAAATGAGAACTGGAAAAAGACCTTAGCCTAAAAGGTTCAGGGTCCCCCATTGCATCCTTCCTCTAGCAATCTAGGCAAGAAAAGCCATCCTCATCAGGATCTCTCTGGCGAGGTTTCTCCTTGGTAGACCAGGTTGCCCCAAATTCTGATGAAGGGAACAAGGATATAGGAGTAGCTCTTGGTGACACTGACTAATTTAGTTTGGTTTCCAGCCTAGGCCTTGGGAAAGGCAGGAATGTGACAACATTCTTCAACTAGAACAGACCAGGAGGGTTTTCTCTGTAAGCTAGTATAAGAGATGACCTTAAAAAAAAATAAGAGGGGTGGCTAGGTGGCGCAGTGAGTAAGAGCGCTGGCCTCGGAGTTGGGATGACCCGAGATCGAATCCAGCCTCAGAAAATGAGCACCCACACATAAATAATGACTAGCCGTGTAACCTTGAGCAAGTTACTTAACCCCAATTGCTTTAAAAAAAAAATGAGATGACCTTTTGAACAGAGAAGGGAACATTACAAATTAATATTAATAATCAAATGATACAAATGTAAAGATATAAGCTTTTGGAATAAGAATTCATTATTTGGTAAACAATTTTGGGAAAGCTGGAAAGCAGTCTGGCAGAAAATTGGGCATGGACCAGTATCTTACACCATTTATCAAGATAAGGTCAAAATGGATTCATGACATAGATATGAAGGGAGATATAAGAAAATTAGAAGAACATGAAACATATTATCTGTCAAACTTATGAATAGGAGAACAATTTATGAATAAACAAGAGAACGTTATGAAGTGTAAAATGGATAATTTCTATTACATTACATTTTTTTTTTTTTGCTTTTTGGAGGGCAATTGGGGTTAAGTAACTTGTCCAAGGTTACACGGCTAGGTTTTTATTTGTGTGTGCATTGTCAGAGGCCGGATCTGAACTCAGGTCCTTCTGACTCCAGGGCTGGCACTCTACTCACTGTGCCACCTAGCCGCCCCTATTACATTAAATTTTAAAGTTTTTGTGCAAATACAACCAATGTAGCCAAAATTAGAAGAAAAACATAAATTTGCGAGAAAATTTTTCTCAGATAAAGGTCCTATATTTCAAATATATAAAACACTGTCAAATTTGTAAGAATGCAAGTCATTCCCCAAATGACAAATGGTCAAAGGATATGAACAGGCAGCTTTTCGATAAAGAAATTAAAACTATACATAGTCATATGAAAAATGCTCTACATACTATTCATTAGAGAAATGCAAATTAAAACAATTTTGTCTTACACCTATCAGATTGGCTAAAATGATAGGAAGGAAAAGTAACACATTGCAGACCATGTGGAAAGGTTGGGACACTAATTCACTGTTGATGGAGCTGTGAACTGGTCCAACCATTTTAGAGAGAAATCTGGAATTATGCCCAAAGATTTATAAAACTGTACATACCCTTTGAACCAGCAATACCACTATTAGGTCTGTTTCCCAAGGTAATTAGGGAAAAAGGGAAAGAACCTGTATGTCTTAAAATATTTATAGCAGCTCTCTTTGTGGTGACAAAGAGCTGGAAATTGAGGGGATACCCATCACTTGGGAAATGGTTCAGCAAGTTGTGGTATATGATTGTGATGGAATACTACTGTGCTATAAGAAATGATGAACAGATTAATTTTAGAAGAAACATGGAAAGACTTGCATGAAATAATAGAAGAGTGAAATGAGCAGAACCAAGGGAACATTGTACACAGTAATCGCCATATTGTTCTAAGAACAACTTTGAATGGCTAAGTCATTTTGAGTATTATAAATACTTAAATCAACTACAAAGGGAGATATCATAAAAAAAATTAGAAGAATACAGAACGTATTACCTATCAGACTTATGGATAGGAGAACAATTTGTGAATAAACAGAGACATACAGTGTGAAATGGAAATTCATGGTTTTATATTGAATCCTCTTTTTATGTTATACTGTATACATAGAAATGTCCTTTTTTTTGTCTTTGTTTTTAAGTTCAAAATGAGTAAAAATTGGATTGGGGCTTGGTATTAGATCCAAGATCTGCCTCTTCCCAAACTCTTGGAGTGTTTGAGTATGCTTTGTCTATTCCTATACCTTCTGTAAGCTAGATGTTGCTGTCACTACCATTATGAATGGAGTAGCTGGTATCAATCCTTACCCTCTGCCTCGGTTTCTTGTTTCTGTCTCATTCTCCTGGCAGACCAATGTGGATACAGGCCTTGTCCTATCTCTGTCTATTTTTCCTTGAATAATTCCAAATTAGCAGTTTGTTTTGCTCTCTGCTTTATCATTGAAAGACCCCGTTTGGATGTTTGTATTAACAATGCAATATTCACTATGCCTA
This sequence comes from Gymnobelideus leadbeateri, assembly GCA_011680675.1. NCBI lineage: Eukaryota > Metazoa > Chordata > Mammalia > Diprotodontia > Petauridae > Gymnobelideus > Gymnobelideus leadbeateri. The sequence continues at coordinate 365,649 of WOXC01010596.1, read as the reverse complement.
TGGCAATTATAAATAGGCTTATGTGGTTATTAATCACAAAATATATCAGTCTCTCTATATGGGGGATAAAGCCAGAGAATTTATTAAAATACCAAATAACCGAGTCCCAAAACCAGAAAGTCAAAGCCATCAGGGTAGTTATGAAATTGGCACAAGTAGTTAACATAGTAAACAACCACATTCTTAAGCCTTCAAAACAGAACAGGCTACTTCAGGCAAAGGTCCTTCTCTCCCGACTCTCAGCAACTGCTCAGCGTCCAGGAAGCATGCTCACAACAGCTCCGGCCCCCCGCAGTTCCAGTTCCCGGCAGCCCCCAACAAGAGTCCTTTGCAGAAATTCTGGCTGGCTTAAAAAGAGATTTGGGCCTTCACCTCTACCTCGGCAGTTACTGCTGTTGCTGTGGCCACCAACAGTCCCCAACGGAACTCTAACTCTTCTTCCGCTTCCTCTTGCCCCTCCCCTTCCTGCTATGTCAGCAAGTCCAATGGGGCATGGAAGATCTTTAAATCCCATAACCCTTACAATGTTGGAGATTGTACTCTGTTTAGGCCTCCTACAAGGCACCCCAGCATGCACACAAGCACTCTCTTGATGGGGTTTTCAGTGTTCCAAGGAGTACAAAAAGCTAGACTTTCTCCCTATGGAGTGGTGTATGAAGGCTGGTCCTCTCCCCTACTTCTGCTCCAGCAGGCCAAGGCAAAGGTCCAACTGGCTTTAGACACAAATTATCCAAGCTCATTGGCTTCCAGTATCCCGAGGTCTCATTGTTTAGAGTTCCTACAGGCTTTAATTCCATTGATCAGAGCTCAGGCCAGATTCTCTGGTATGAAGCTCCTTCCAGTTTCTATAGACTTCTGGTTCTCTTTTTGCCTAATCCTAGACTGGATAGAGGAATTTAATTTGATTTCTCTTTAGCTTCCTGGAGCTCCTCTATCTGGTGCCTTTTAGGGTGTACATGGGAGAGCTGGTTTTTTTGTGTTCTTTCATGTCACAATCTTAATTGGAAATTGGTATTTCTCTTTGTAGACATTAGCAGGAATACTGTATAACAGCATATACTTGGGAAAAACATGATATTTCACTGTCATGGCACAGTCAGGAAGCCAGTCTGGACAAAGTTGATATTATTAGGTTTTTCCTGTCTCATATAAATTCAAGAACCTATAAAGGACCACTAGAGGAAAAAAATTAAAATACTTTCCCCCTGCCATCTAATGCTCATAATTTCTTTAAGAGGTAGGGGCAGATCTTTCATTTTAAAATACATAATCTTTTCTGCTTAAAATGTAAAACCCCCAGTAATGTGTAGCAAGGCCAACAAAACTAACTGCTGCAATGTTTTCCATGATGCCTATCTCTGTAATTCTGTTTCTTGTTAATTGGGAGGATATGGTTTCGCACCTTAAAATTTTATAACTGGAAGTGCTATCCTTCCAAATGCTGAGGGATATAAATGAATTATTTTGTTTTGTTACAGAATATATACATGTATGCCCACATTAATTAGTAGCTACGACCTTATCAGGATCTTTTATACTAGATATTTATTCCCTACTTTTCAGAATATGAGCTAATATTCCCATATAGAATCTTGTCTACCTGGGGAGAGTGGGGGAACAGGATCCCAAGTACCTCTATAAGGCTTAAGGGAACATCCCAAGTCCATCCTCCTGGCATTAACATACATATCATAAAGTCTTAATTGTTATTTCTCTCACCCCTAAAACCAGCTATAGGGAGATTTCCCATACTTTTCTGAATAAATAGCCTTATGCAGAAAGTGTACCCTGATAGGTAATATGCTAAGTACTTTACAAACATAATCTCATTGGATCCTCACACCAACCCTGAAAGGTAGGTGCCATTATTATACCCATTTTACAGCTGAGGAAACTGAAGTTAAGTGATTGCCCATTTACACAGCTATGAATTGGCTGAGTCTGGCTTTATACTCAGGTCTCCCTGACTTGAGGTAAAATACTTTATCTATTGTACTCCCTAATTGTCAAAAGAACCTATAAACCATATAAACTAGCAAATATATAACCTACTGGCTAAACAGAGTGATATAACAACCAAGAACAGATACTTTGGGCATATGTGAAGATGTACTTTCTCCATTGCCTGGGCTGAAGGGGAAGGAGGGTGGGTAGGTAGTAGGGTATCCTTGATGGTTCATTTATAGTCTATATAAATATTTATAAAATCTAATAGAAGATTATGAGAAGTATTTCCTCACTCAAGAGTGATGGCACAGCACATTTACAGAAAATTTGTTAAGATATTCAATTAAGACAGATTATTTTTAAGCGTGAGACCAAGACAACAGATTTTTAAAAAGGAAAATATTTGTTAATATTTTTATAATGAACTGTTTTCTCTATCAATAACAATGGAGCTATTGTATTTGGATTCCAATATTAGAATCTCCAATGGGCTTAGCAGGGAAGTAGAAATGGCATGAAAGAAGGGAGACAGGATGTAGAGATAACATTAAGTGGATTCTTTTTTTTTTTTTTGTAGAAGCCCTTTATTAGCAGAATTGCATCTTCAGAAAATTGTGAAGCCATTCACCCGCACCAGGTCTAGTTCCTAACAAAAGGTTGGGCTTTCCCAAACACACAAAAAACTAACAGCTGAGAAGTTGCCAACACTTAAATTTACCACCTCCCAACAAGGAACAAAGACGGCTTATTGTATGAAATAAGCAGGGGGTCAACAGGTTACTCCTCTGACTGTAAGTTTGATAATTGGACAGTCAGCCATGCATAATCTGGCTGAGACAGCTCCGGATTAGCAGCACTGGTGGCTTACACTGAAAGCTTGCAAATCTTAAGATCCTCACAACAACCCTGTGAGGTAGGTGCTCTCTTATAACTCCTTAAAACACAAAACAAAATACAGAGAGGTTATTGTGATGGCTTGTTCAAGGCAGGGCGGTTCTTTTTGTCAGGAGTAATTTGTTTCATTATGATCTCTGCCTTTTAAGCATAACCTCAAACGTACAAATGCTACAGAGATGTAGTTAACGGTAATTTAAACTATATCACAACACACCCAAAAGCATGTATGAAATTCATGAAAACATTTAAGGGCAAGACAATTTTAACGGTTTGTTGGGGCCTTTTTTTTGGTCTGCATCTTGGCAGACGGTTTCTCAAATGGAGGGCAATAGTGGCATTTTCTTCTTATTGGGGACAATGAGGTGACTGAGTGATTGATGGATGAATGGATTGATGAATGGAAGGATGCCATGGTAAGTTGGGGGAGGCGGTCTTGGGGCTGAATGTCTTTCATTGTGCTGGCCATTCTTTATAATCTGAGCTTGGTCCTTCTCCAGTGTCTTCTTTTGGAATTGTACCTGATCTTATTACCAGTTTCCATTCGAATCCATTGAGGGATAGGATGATTCTGCTTCTGTTTCTTGGCCAGGAACCTCTTGATTCTAAATGTTTTATGAGAGGACATGATGATGGGATGACAGCCAAGCTTCCACCACGATGGCTGGATGGGCGAAAAAAAAAAGCCATTAAGTGGATTCTTAAGCCAGCTTTAAAATGACACACTAGCCCTAGAAAGTACGAAAAATCATGGTCCAGGCATGACTGATCAATGCAATCTGTTTATTGATACCATGAGCAAGGTTTTTATAGAGTAATGAAACAAATAAGGTAATTATAGGTCACTTAGTTTTCTAATACTGCTTTGTTCAATTTCAAGATGCCAGAGAGTGATGTCTAGTTAGGCCTTGATGATAATCATGGCCTTGATTTCCAAGCCATGTGAATAGTATCTAAAATGCATGGGTGAGCTAACACCTTCTGTCTATAATCCCAGGACACAGCCCTGGATCACAGGATATCAGGCAGGCTCTGATTTACAGTCGCATCACAGAGTGAAGTGTCAGTCAGGTTCCCATAGTGCTAGCCCCTACACAAGGCCCCTCAGGGGACCCCAGAAACCACCTGAGAAGCTATGATGGTTGTGAGGCCTCGCCCTGCATTTGCCTATGCAAACATCCTTGTAACCAAGACAAGATCTGCCCTGCTAGCTTGCACGCCCCTCCCCCCTTAGTTTACTTCCCTATATAGCAACAGTTGCCTACCCTGCTAACCACTGTTGGTTTCAGGAATTATATTTACTATATAAAAGCATGCTCAACAGGCTGCTCGAGGATGCCTTCCCTTGGTCTTTACCTGGGAGACAGTCACCGGCTGGCTAATAAACACTCTTTAAATTCCCATTGGCTCTGCCGTCCTGTATTCCTCCTCTTGGTCGTCCATATCAAGAGTAAACCAGGCCTGGACGCTTAGGACTGTCCTCTGGAAAGCTTTGAGCTAACTTATCTAGGACAAACCTGATTCCTGGATCAGGTGTTTTGACTACCTTCAACAGGAAGAAGGAAATAAATATTTATATAGTGCTTCTATATGGGGGTGAATGGGTGTTGAAGGAGGACAAACCCCTTTGGGGTGAATTCCTTTCAGAGCTGCTTATCCACCTTTGGTATCCACCTGGCACCCAGCTCTCACCTGTGGCTCCAAGAAACATGTGCAGTGGCCATACCTTGTGAAGCCAGCTTGGCAGACAGGTTAGACCAAGTAACCAAAGGGCCACAAATCCATTGGTGTGGGGTGTCTACCCCCAGAATGTGAAGACTTCCTCCTGTGGAATGGGAGGATGAGAACAATTAGTTCCAGTGGCCATGAAGGGGCTGATGTAGGCACTGTGGAAGGCTTCAGTTTGTTCAGACATCAAAGACAACAATGCCATCCACTCCCTCCGGGGCCATCTCCAGTGTCCTGACTTTAATCCTGCCACTGGACTTTGATGACTGATTGACTTTGAGCAGCTCTGCCTCCCTTAACTCCAGTTCAGTTAAGCTATCATCCTGTGATGTCATTGGACCTCTTTGAAAATGAAGGACAAACAAAAGGACAAACAACAAAAGCAAGATAGTCCCTGTTCTCAAGGAGTTGACATTCTAATGGGTAGGAAGATACATAAAAGGGGGCTGAAAAGTGGTAGATGGGAGGGAATTCCCACATTGCAACTTGGCTAAGAAGTAGCAGGAAGTGGCATGGAGGCCTGTGAAAAAAGGGAGAGAGCAAGTCACTTGTACCAGTTATGGTTGGGGGGGGGGGGGTGTTTAGTAGCTCAGTGTAATGTCAAAATTTACCACCAGGAGGCAGCCTACTTAAGTTACCAGCCTGGGCCCCTCCAGTTTCTTTGACACACACCCAGGGAATAGTGACTTTCTAAAAGGCCCCAGCACCCTGTGCCTAGGATACAAAACGCCTATCGTAATTCAAGGCCTATCATAATCTAGTCTAGGGGCAGGGAACCTGCGTCCATGAGGCCACATGTGGCCTTTTAGGTCCATGGGTGTAGCCTTTTGACTGAGTCCAAGTTTTACAGAACAAATCCCTTTATTATTGGATTCAATCAAAGGACCTCACTTGAGGAACTAAATTCTAGACTAGATTCTGGTCTTAACTCACATTTCTAATCTATTTTATAATCTTCTTCTTCACTCTATGTTACCACCAGACAGGACTATTAGCTGTTTCCTGAGGTTGACCTGTTACCTTCTAGCTCCATGCATCTATGCAGGCTGTTGTCCATGCTGGAATACACTCTCTCATCCATCATTTTATCAGTTTCTCACCAAGAGGTCTATTAAAATCTGATTGCTGGGGTGGCTAGGTGTCGCAGTGAATAGAGCACCAGCCCTGGAGTCAGGCGGAGTTCAAATGTGGCCTCAGACACTTAACACTTACTAGCTGTGTGACCTTGGGCAAGTCCTTAACCCCAATTGCCCTGCCCTCCCTCCTCCAAAAACAAACAAACAAAAAATCCTATTGCTTCCAGACTCAGTAAAGTTGTACCTTTCCCATGAAACCTTTTTACCAACTTGCCTCCTCTTATCTGAAAGCATGCTGTGTTTGTTCTCTCCTCCTATTTCCCTAGAACACACTGTCGGGCTTTCTCTTTTGCCCCCATCACACTTTACCTTTTATCATTTTTATGGGTATACATGTTAATTCTCCCCTCCACTCCCCCCATAGACTGTAAGCTCCTAAAGGGCAGGGATTGTGTGTTTTATATTTTGTATCTACACCACCTCCCATGGTCTTTGTATTGCTCTGAGGTTCCATTATCTCATTATTGTGGACATGTTTACTGATGCATATCTGTGGCTGAAAAATTCATCCCCCTACTGTTAACCTGGGAATAAACTACCCCAAAATTTTCTGGGATGAGTTTCAGGCAACAGACACACAGTCTGTAAGAGAATTGGGGAAGGACTAATTAGAGGTGGGTGACTTTAATGGAGAGAGTATAAATTTGGGAAGGAGAATAAAGATGAGGATGGGATAATTAATTTGGGAGAGAAGAATGCATAGGGGAGGTAGGATAAATTTTGGAGAGGAAATACAATGACAAGAGGAAGAGTGGGAGAATGAATAAGAGGAGAGAGGTTGTTTTCTGGTATGAGAAGGAAGTGAAAGTGATAAAACAAAGAACATCAATAAAATATTTCCAAAAGTTAAGAAGGCTGAGCAATTACTTAAGCAACAGGAGTTCTTTTTTATGAAGTGGAACTTGACAGTAGAGAAATGACAAAAATAACGGGGAGAATTATTAACTTTTTAAACTTTATTTCCTTTTAACAAATATTCTTATTGATATTTTCTGTTTCCTACATCATCATGATTTTCCCAAACACCTTTCCCATTCCCCTTCCCAGAGAGCCATCTCATAGAATAAATGCTATTTTTTTTTTTTAGAGAGGGGGAAAAATAAGAATGATTGATCAATACATTGAAAAAGTACGAAGAAAGGTCAACACTTGTGGATCTCCCACCTCCAGGAAGGTGTAGGTTGGGGGTGTCTTCTCTTAGCTCCTTAGCCCGCTCTGCTCTTTTAATTTCATTACATTTACCTTTGTTTTTGGTGTGTAGTTGATCTTCTGTTTACATCGTTGTAGTTACTGTGTTTATCATCTTCTTGGCTCTGCTTATTTCATATTTCTTTTAATGTAGTTGTAATTCTTTTCTTTTTTTGCTTTTTGGAGGGCAATTGGGGTTAAGTAACTTGCCCAAGGTCACACGGCTAGGTTTTTGTTTGTGCGCGCGTTAAGTGTCTGAGGCTGGATCTGAACGCAAGTGCTTCTGACTCCAGGCCGGCGCTCTACTCACTACGCCACCTAGCCGCCCCCAGTCGTACTCTTTTCAACAAAAGCAACTTGTTTAACGTAAAAAACAATGAGGAGAAAGGAGAGAGTCCTGGGTGAAGTACTGTGTAGGCACAGCCCCTTGCTTCCACAGGCTGCCACTAGGGGGCGAACCAGGCAGCATCTTAGAGACGCTTCCCCAGTTGTCAGGGGCAACAGCCCAACTCCTGAGGCTATGAAAAGAAGGACGCCACCTAGTCCTCCGATAAAGCCCGGCGGCGTTGCCATGGTGAAGACGCACCGCAGCCAGCTGGGACCCCGGGTCCCGAGCCCTGGGATCTCAACAGGCAGCTCTTTACCCAGCATCGTCTTGGATCCCCTGCCTATAGGGCCCTGCCTCAGCCGCAGAAGACGCTTCTATTCTGAGGTGTGACAAGAGTGGGAAAGTGGAAGGTATGAGAGTCAGTTTGGGGATGTGAGTACTCCCCCATTCATCCTCTTCCTTCTTCCATTCATTCCCCTCCCTCCCGCCTTCCTTCCTCTTTTTTCCCTTCTCCTTTCCTCCATCTCCCCATTCTTCCTTCCTCCCTCCGTTTAGCCATCTTCCCCTGTAATCCTCCTCCCCTAAATTCATCGTTCTCCATTTGGCACCCTCACCCTAATTCATTATCCTTCCCCCAAAGTCATCCTCCCTCCCCTTCAAATTTATCCTTCTCCCAAATCACCTGCCTTTCCTCCTAGTTCATACACTGCTTCCCCCCAGGTTCTCTTCTAGGAAATCTGACTTCTGCCAAACCTTTCCCCATTCCATTGATCCCTAAATAGCCCATGAAAGTAGCTGCCTGTCCACTCCTTCTCTTCCTCTCTACTTCTCCCCTCGAGCCAGAAAGAGAATCTCTCCAGATCATTCCCTCCCCCATACACTCATAATATACACCCCCCCCTTCTTCCCCAAACACCATCCTCTCCCCCATTGGCTTCTCCCAAGCACTACCGGCCCCTAATCTCAGTTTCTCTTCCTTATCTCCTCAAACCTGAGATCCCTAGTAGTCAATACCCCAAAGAGGCTGCTCCTAGAGTCTCTGAATTCATTTCAGTAAACCTTTATTATATTTTGTAGGGTGTACAGTGCACTGTGTTAGATGTTATGAAAGATACAAAGCTTAGACAACACTTGGGTCCCATCCTCACAGAATTCGCAGTCTAATAGGGAAAGATGACTCAAACACACCTAACTATAATACACAACATTATGTAAGGGCTTCAGAGAAATGACCATCATGATGCAGACCAGTTAGTTGTTTGGATGGATATATGACTAACTTCCCACCTCTTTCCCTCACTTAAAGTTAGGGTCTGAGAGAGTGGTGCTGTGTTGTTTCTGACATTGTCACTTAACTTTACATTTGGAACAACAAGAATAATGTCTTTATCTGGCCTGTGAATTCCTCTGAGGTTAAGGGCTTTATTTTATTCATTACAAATACAGTATCTAGAGATTGCCAGGCCATCCCCAGATCCATTCTACTCCTCCTCTACCCTCGCCCTCATTTTGGTTTTCCCACTTCTCTGAAGTTCCACCTTCTACATTGTCCTTCTCCCCCATTAATAAGTATAGTAGAACTGACAAAACAATGAATGCCAGGATGATACTTACATATACAGTTTATCTCCTTGGTGATGGAGAGGCAACAAGAATTAGGTCTTGTTCCCTGTTACTGTTCATTTCATTTTTCCACCTTCTTTTGACTCCTTCATTTATAAAAATAAATCTCCATTCGCTGTCTCTCCTTCACATCTTTGTCCACCCCCACCCCCTGCCATGGGCTTTATTGGTAATGTATTTCCTGATCAAAGACTAGAAGTATATTGGAGATTCATGTTGGGGGTGAAGAGGGGGCTGGGGGAGGGGAGAATCTTTTGTGATTCTGTTACATTCAGGCAAGGTGGTAAAGACAATGGAGCCCACCTTCTAAAAAAGCCATGATTCCATCACCCATTGTTGCATAGCATTTTTGTTTCTGTGTGAATGTCTCCTGGTTGACTTTAGATGTCCCTTTTATTTTCTAATACCCTGTGGACCCTCATCAACAAAGGCTTGGGTAGGGACTTCAGAGATAGCTATTTTTTTGGAAAGAAAAAGGCCATTACCAGAAAATCTTCCAAGGAACAAAACCTTATTGGGGAAGATGAAGACAGTTCGAAGTGGAAAAGTCTACAGACAGCTCTTCGGTGATGAGGTATGTTCCACCTTCTACATTGTCCTCCTCCCCCACTAATATGTATAGTAGAACTGACAAAAAAATGAATGCCAGGATGATAGATCTAGGATCTGAACAGTGTAGTTGTTCCCTCCACTGGTATGAATAGTAACCCCTCCTAGCCTCCTTATTATCTTTCCTTATCTGTGTTTTTCCTCAAATCCTCCAAAGAGAGCCGGAGTTCTTAATCTTTTTTTGTGTCATGGACCCCTTTGGCAATTCAAAGAAAGTAGGTGATAGCTCTGGATCCCTTTTCAGAATAATGTCTTATTGCCTACACTCATAATAAAATGAAATGTTAGATTTCAGGTAGAGGTTAGTGAAAATAAAGATGTCATTTTTTTATCCCATCTAAGTTCACCAACCCCTTAAAATCTATCCACAGCCCCCTCCATTGAGTCTGTGAACCCCAGGTTAAGAACCCCTCATATAAAGAATTTATCCAAAACATTGAAGACTTTGCTCTGGTTCTTCTAATATTTCAGGGTTGCCAATATACTACAAAGACTGTCCATCTGCTGTCTTTCATTCTCCAGAAGAAGTCAGTCCTTTTTTTTTCTGATTATACATGTCCTTAATAATGCTTTCCCTTTATGTCATTTCTTGAATGTTACTTGTAGTAACATGCTGCAATCTGCTCATATATACCATGAACTTTTCTAGTTCCCATCAAGTTATATGTAATTTCAGTCTCTGCGGGATCATGCAGTTTGTCTTGAAATGCCAAAGACTTGAGATTTCTAATGAATTGATTCTGTTATGGAATAGGTCCAGCTTGTTCATTCCTTGGCAAGCAGTCGAAAAAAGGCAGTAGAACATGCCAGGTCTTTGAAGAGTGGAAAGATCCCTCTAATCAGGAACTCTGAAACACCAACAGGTCAACTCTTATCTCCTCGTCAGAGAATGTGGGCTCAGGCTCTGCCCAATGATAAATCCGTAGAAAACCCTGTTCTGTACAGGTATGTTGGTGATACTGTCATGTTGGGTTTTCTATTTCTACTTTCTTACCACTTACCAAGCACATATATTGATAATAGTATAGGGAATTACATAAGGCATTTATGAATTTTTTTGTATTAACTTACTGTATGTGTGTTAGATTAGTTAAATTAGACACAAATGGATATGAAGCGTTGGAACTCCAAGAGCTAAGTGTGGTATTCAAGAGGCTAGTATAGTCAATAAGTCAGCAAAGTATTTGTTTAGCACCTAGTATGTGCAAGACACCTTGAAAAGCTCTGGGGGTGGGCAAAGATAATAAAAGAAGACAAGAGGCAAAAAATAGTCCCTGCTCACAAGCCGATTAGAGTCCAGTGGGAGTGACAGAATGCATATAGATACAGGATATATTGGGGATAGTCCACAGTGGGAAAGTAGTAAAAAGGATTTTGGGCTAGGCATCAAAAGGCATGGCTCTGTGTGGTAACTTTTCTGCTTGCTAGCCAAATGCCCTTAGAAAAATCTTTACCTCTCTGAGCCTCCATTTTCTCATCTATAATATAGAAACAACAATAAAGTCTCCCGGGTCATCCTTTTCTCCTTTAAGGGCTCCTCAGCTATGCCCATGTTCATGGTGCTGTTAGGGTAATCATCTCTTCAGATTCATAATTCTCAGCTCCCATCAGTAAAGTTCCTTTTAAAAAAATATATTTTTATTTATTTCATTAAATATTTTCCAAATACATTTGAAAATTTTAACATTAATTAAAAAAAAACATTGAGTTTCAAATTCTCTCTCCCTTCCCCCCCACCCCTTGAGAAAGCAAGCAATATTATACTGATCATACATATGAAGTCCTGCAAAATCTAGTTCCATATTAGCCATGATGCAAAAGAAAAAACACACACAAACCAAGTAAAATAAAGAAAGCTTACAAAGAAGCTTTCTGTCTGCACCTGAAGTTCATCAGCTCTCTCTGGAGACGGATAGCAGTTGTCATTATGGGTCCTTTGGAATTATCTTGAATTGTTGTTTTGATCAGAGCAGCTAAGTCTTTCATTACAGAATTGCTGTTACTGTGTACAATGTTCTTCTGGTTCTGCTCACTTCACTTTGCATCAGTTCATTTAAGACTTCTCAGATTTTAGTGAAGCTTTTTTTTTTTAACCAGACCTAGCCAAATAACACATGAATTTAGAGCAAAAAGCATTTAATGAAACAAAATGGAAAGATAAGTAATGAGGAATTATTCCTACTTTCAAAAATATACAAAAAGCGGGTATAAATCTCCCTCAAATTCACATGCTGCCATGGGAAAAAAGAACTCTTCCATCCTGCCATCGCATCCCATCTTGTCTACCTTTCATAATTCCATCAGTAAATCTCTTGGCAACCTGCTATGTTTCATTACTGCTTCACTCTACTTTTAAAAATTACCACTTGCTGGTGCTCTGCAGAGTAGCTGCTGTCCTCTCCATGAGACTTCTCTACTGAGCTGATACTCTCATTTGCTGAAAGTGTTTCCAACTGTGAAGACTTCTCTCAAAGGGAGTGATTTCTCTTTTGTAAAGCTGTTTTCCTGAGGGTTGTTTAAGCTGTTTTTTGAGGCCTGTTTAAGCAGGGCTACAGCTATACCCAGCCAGCATAGCAGTCTCTTTCAGATTTTCTTTTTTTATATTTCCTCTTATTAGGAATTCCCAAGGTGTACTCAACATTTAGACTGGGGAGAGAAATTCTTTACAATTCTTGGTATATTGAGACAGGGTCCTGAAAACTATGTTGCAGTGCCTCAAATTGATATTTAGCAACATTGGAACTAGTGAATTTTGTTTTAGATTCCTTCAACTATCCTCAGGTTGATGTCTTCCTTACAATAGTGGCATTTTAAGTTTTACAAGTATTTTTCTTACAACAACTTTGTAAGATGATTAGTTAGGAGTATAATTATCCCCATTCTATAGATAAGACAACCAAGGCTAAGAGAATTTGAGTAATTTTCCTAGTGTCATATAGCTAGCAAATATCAGGACCATGATTGGAATTCAGGAATCTCCTGACTCCTGTACTCTTTTTACTACACCAGGATACCCACCTCATAGAGTAGTAGTTGGGTTTTGTTTTATTTTGTTTTGGTCCATATCTAGATTTCATCCAGATAGGAGACTGCTAGCATGGAAACTATTTTATTTCCACAGATGTAGATCAACAACTCATATATATGATTATTTATCTTAGAGAGTTGCCTGGGCTCTTTGAGAGGTTAAATGACTTTTCAGGGTTACATGGCAAGCACAGGTCAGAGGCAGATCATGAGCTAAGTTATCCACTCTCTGCTGCCACCTTGCCTCTCATATGGTGATTTATTTCAAGGATCAAATGTGAAATAGCTTTGAAAACTGTAAAGCATTATCCAATGGCAGCTTTCACTATTTTTGTAACTGTCATCCTAAGAATTCCTTTTGGAGCCAATCTAATTGGTGAATGAATTCCCTCCCATTAGATTTTTTTTTTAAAGCAATTTTTTTAAAGCAATTAAAGTAACTTGCTCAAGGTTACACGGCCAGTCATTATTTATGTATGGGTGCTCATTTTCTGAGGCCGGATTCGATCTCAGGTCATCCCAACTCCGAGGCCAGTGCTCTTACTCACTGCGCCACATAGCCACCACAACTTTTTTTTTTTTTTTTTGCTTTTTGGAGGGCAATTGGGGTTAAGTAACTTGCCCAAGGTTACCCGGCCAGGTTTTTGTTTGTGTGTGAGGTGTCTGAGGCCAGATATGAACTCAGGTCCTTCTGACTCCAGAGCTGGGCACTTTACTCACTGTGCCACCTAGCCGCCCCCCCCCCCCCATTAGATTTTCATTTAGGTCATTACTTAAGCTAATATCATACCTAAGGACAAAGTGCTTCACAACAGCTATCTTAAAAGTAGGAAAAAAATCTCTGAATCATCAGTGTTTCCAGAGCTACCCAGATGCTACTTTTGATCTGAAAAATGATTTAGGAAGGAAGCAAGGAAAGAAAAAGGAAGGAAGGAAGGAAGGAAAGAGAAAGAAAGAAAGAAAGAAAGAAAGAAAGAAAGAAAGAAAGAAAGAGAAAAAAGAAAGAGAGAAAAGAAAAAAGAAAGGAAGAAAGAAAGGAAAAAAAGAAGAAAAAGAAAAAAGAAAGACAAAGTCTTCATTATGCTTTCTATTTGCCAGGGACCATGCTAAGTTCTGGAGATGGAGATACGAGCAAGCAAGGATCCTTTACCCTCAAGGAGCTTACATTCTAATAGGGAAGATAGCATATAAGGGGGAGCCTGAAAGGGAGCAAGGCTACATGTGCTCTGGTATAGTTGGGAGCTGGTGGCCAGGAAGTGAGGTAAACACTTAGGGGCAAGAGGGAGAAGGGATGTAGGAAGTAGTGGAAGTGGCAAGGTCCAATAGCAGAACACTGATCCAGTAGGTATTGAATATCCTTATTGGGATAGATGCTACAACAGTCCTCTTCTAGTTGATAATCTTAGAAGTTTTAGAGAATTGTTATTTAATATTTCAATGATTGTTTGGGGTTCAAACTTTCTCCTATTCATCGGTTTCAGGGAAATCCAAATAGCTACCATGGAAAAGACTAGAGAAACTGAAGATGTGATTGCAGCCCGAGAAGTGAGAGGACTAACTGACTTTATTGGTAAGCTGAAGATTTCATGACTAACTTGTTTCCTATGTCTTCCTAATTTACCTCTTATGGGGAAAAACCTACTTGAAAACATACATATTTAGTGATTTTGTGAGATCTTCTAAGATGAAAGTATTCACATACTCAGTGTGCCAAGCTCTCAAGATAGAGCTACAAGCAAGCAAGCAGGACAGCAGTCCCTACCCTCAAGGAGCTTACATTCTAGTAGGGAAAACAACATATAAATAGGGCCACGTATCATTTGATTAGAAGTTGGTTATGATAGCTTACTGTGTCCAGATTTAAACATAAAATATCAGCTGTGTTAGAGTAACAAATATGCAGCAATACTTGATGGACATGATTTATCTTTGAGTCTCAGAAGAATTAAGGTAATTTAAAAAGCATTAGTTTCTAGATTAGGGACTGAGAGTAAGACTGAAATATTTACCTTCAACCTATTTTGTCTTCCACATGATAATCTCTAGTTCAGAGATAACTGAGTTTTAAAAAAATTTTTATTGGTATCTTTTGTCTTTATATCCCTTAAACTTATGTTGCATGTTTCCCCCTTCACTTTCCCAGAGAACCAGTCTATAGAACATACACACTTCTGCATTGCTGTTGTAGGGTAGGGAGTCAGTTACAAGGCAGCAGGAGTCTGAGTCACAGTTCTAAGGTGAAGAGGAATGCTGGCACTTGCTGCTGCAGGGGACCTGGTGCTCTTCCTGAGTAAAGACCAGAGTGCAGACGAGGAAGAGCCATGGCCCTACCTCTTCCAGGATCATGCCACCTTGGAAGCACCAAAAACTTGCAGATCCCCTGAACTAGGTCTGAAAACAGCAGCATGAGAAAGCCTGAAGCTTGGGACAGTGCCTCCCTACTCCCAGGTGAACAGAGCCCAACTTTAACATAAAGTTCAAGGTCAAGAAATTGACTGGAAAAATGAGCAAACAACAACAAAAGAATTTGACCCAAAAAAGCTACTACATTGGTGGGGAAGACCGAGACATAAAGTTAGAGGAAGATAGCAATGTGAAAAGTTATAAACAATCTCAAAGAGAAACCCGAATTGGACCCAAGCCTAACAACAAGAGCATTAGAGGAAAAATTGGGAAAAGAAATGAGAGCAGTACAGGAAAATTATGAAAAGAGAATTAACAGAGGTATAAAAAACACTGAAGAAAATAACACCTTAAAAACAGAATTAACCTAATGATAAAAGAGGCACAAAAATTCACTGAAGAAAGGAATTCCTTAAAGAACAGAATTGGCCTTTCCTTTCCACCGGCTCCGCCATATTCCAGTGAATTGCCAAAATGACGAACACAAAAGGAAAAAGGAGAGGGACACGATACATGTTTTCTAGGCCCTTTTGAAAACATGGTGCTGTCCCTTTGGCTACATATACGTGACTATACAAGGAAGGTGATATTGTAGATGTCAAGGGTATGGGCACAGTTCAGCAAGGAATGCCCCATAAATATTATCATGGCAAGACTGGATGGGTCTATAATGTTACTCAGCATGCTGTAGGCATTGTTGTAAACAAACAGGGTAAGGGCAAGATTCTAGCCAAAAGAATTAATGTGCGTATTGAGCATATTAATTAAGCATTCCAAGAGCAGAGATAGCTTCCTGAAGTGGGTAAAGGAAAATGATCAGAAGAAGAAGGAAGCCAAAGAAAAAGGCACTTGAGTTCAACTGAAACACCAGCCTGCTCCACCCAGAGAAGCACACTTTGTGAGAACTAATGGCAAGGAACCCGAGCTGTTGAAACCAATCCCCTATGAATTCATGGCATAAGTGACTAAAAAAAGAACAAAAAAAATCTTGGATTATGGAAAATAAAGAACAGAATTGACTAAATGGAAAAAGAGGCACAAAAACTCTCTGACAAAAAAGAATTCCTTAAAAATTAGAATTGAACAAGTAGAAACTAATGACTACATGAAATATCAAGAAACAATGAAATAAAAGCAAAAGAATAACAAAAAATAGAAAAAATATGAAATATCTCATAGGAAAAACAACTGACCTGGAAAATAGATCCAGGAGATATAATTTAAGAGTTATTAGACTACCTGAAGGCTATGATCAAAGAGTCTAAGACATCATATTTTAAGGAATCATGAAGAAAAACTGCACCTGATATCTTGGATGCAGAGGGTAAAATAGAAATTGAAAGAATCTACCAATCACTTCCTGAAAGAGATCCCAAAATGAAAACACCCAGTAATATTACAGCCAAATTTCAGAACTCCCATGTCAAGGAGAAAATATTTCAGAAGTCAGAAAGAAATAATTCAAATATTGTGGAGTCACAGTCGGGATCACACAAGATTTAGCGGCTTCTACATTAAAGGAATGGAGGGCTTAGAATACGATATTCTGGGAGGCACAGGAGTTAGAATTGCAACCCAGAAAAACCTACCTAGCAAAACTGAGTATAATCCTTCCTGGGGGAAAATGGACATTTATTGAAATGGAGGACTTTTAAGCATTCCTGATAAAAAGTCCAGAGCTCAATAGAAAATTTGACATTTATACATAACTTTCAAGAGAAGTATAAAAAGATAAACATGAAAGGGTAATCATAAGGGTCTCAATAAAGTTAAACTGTTTACATTCCCATTTGGGAAGATGATATATGTAATGCTCAAGAACCTTATCTTTTTTTCCTTTATTAAAAGGAATTTACGTAGAGGGCATGAATGTGAGGCAATTATGTTGGAATGAGCTCAAAAAAAATGAAGGGGTGAGAAAGAGAAATGCACTGAGAGAAGAAGGAAGGGAGAGGGAGAATGAAGAAAATTTTCTCAATAAAAGAGGCACATAAGAAAGAGCCTTTACAGTGGAGTGTAAAATGGGGGGAGGTAGTGGGTAATTCTTGAACCTTAGTTTTATCAGAATTGGTTCAAAGAGGGAATCACATGCACACACTCAGTTATGTATAGAAATGTAACTTATCCAATAGAGAAATAGAAAGGTAAAGAGATAAGGGAAAGGGATGATAAAAGGAAGGGCAGATTAAGGGAAGCAATGGCTAGAAGCAAAATAGACTTTTGAGGAGGGAGAGGGTAAAAAGAGAGAGAAG
Source organism: Gymnobelideus leadbeateri (assembly GCA_011680675.1). Lineage (NCBI taxonomy): Eukaryota > Metazoa > Chordata > Mammalia > Diprotodontia > Petauridae > Gymnobelideus > Gymnobelideus leadbeateri. The sequence continues at coordinate 348,514 of WOXC01010596.1, read as the reverse complement.
AAAATGGGATGGAAAGAAAGAGACAATCATAATTGTGAATGTAAATGGGATGGACTCACCCATAAAATAGAAATGGATAGCAGAATGGATTAGAAACCGAAATGCAACAATATGCTGAATACAAAAGACATGCCAGAAACAGAAAGACATACCAGAGTTGAAATAAAGGACTTGGAGCAAAACCTAATGTACTTCAGCTGAACTAAAAAAGCAGTCATGATCTCAGATACGGCAAAAGCAAAACTAGATGTCATCTCATTAAAAGGGATAATCAGAAGTACTATGACAATGAAGTGGTAGCAGACATTTTTGTAGCAAGTTTCTCTGATAAAGGTCTTATTTCTAAGTAAAATTTATAAAAAGAAGAGCCATTCCCCAATTGATAAATGGTCACAGGATATAAACAGGTGGTCTTCAGAAGAAGGAATCAAAGCTGCTTAGAGTCATACGAAAAATGCTCTAAATAACTATTGATTAGAGAAAAGACAAATTAAAACTTCTCACACTATCAGAAATAATAAATGCTAGAGGGGATGAGGGAAAAAATAGGTATACTAATGAATTGCTAGTGGAGTGAACTGATCCAGCCAATCTGGAAAATAATTTGGAAGTAGGCCCAAAGGGCTATAAACTGTGCATATCTTTTGGCCCAGCAATACCACTACTAGATCTATAGCCCCAAAGAGATCAAAGAAAAAGGACTTATATGTACAAAAATATTTATAGTAAATCTTTTTGTGGTAGCAAAGAATTGGAAATTGAGGAGATGCTCATCATTTGGGGAATGGCTAAATAAGTTGTGGCATATGATTGTAAAGTTGTTGTGCTATGGAAAATGATGAGGGGAGTAGTTTCAGAAAAACATGGCAAGATCTATAGGAACTGATGCATAACGAAGTGAGAAGAACTGGGAGATCATTGTGCACAGTAACAGCGATGTTGTAATGATCAACTGTGAAAGACTTAGCTACTCTAATCAATACAGTGATCTAAGACAATTCAAAGGACTCCTGATGAAAAAATGCTATCTACCTCCCAGACAGAGAACTGATATACTCTTGAGTACAAATTGAAGTATAATTTTCTCACTTTATTTTTCTTGATTTTTTTTTGTGATATGGCTAATATGGAAATATGTTTTGTGTGATTTCACATTTATAATTGATATATTGCTTGTCTGATCAGTGGGTGGTGGAGGGGGTCAGAAAGAGGGAGAGAATTCGGCACTCAAAATTTTAAAAAGCATGTTAAAAATAAATAACAAATTCAAAATATTTTAAATAGTTTAATCTGAAAAGAAAATAGCTGATTTATCATATAAAAGACTTCAGTTTTCCTTATGTAATTCATTTGTGGTAGTTCTTGCAATTTGAGATTTAAGTTGACTCAAATTTAGACTCTTTCATCTAAAGATTTCATCAATTTAGACATTTCCCTTCCCCACTTCTACTCCAGAACAAAAGCACAAAGGAAGAGTTGAAAACAACGGAAAGAGGATGAGAGCAGTTTGCTGGCCATTTTTCATAGACCAGCACAGAGAGGTGGTTCGTCTGACTAGAAACCCTAATCAGTTGTCTTCTGACAATCCTCCTGAGATTCCCATCAACCAGATGTCTGGGGCAGTAGCACCAGCCATAGAAACCTTTTCCCTGGAAGACACAAAGAAGAGGCTTCATGCTGAGAAACTTAATCAGGGATTGTATCTGATCCTTAAATAAAGGGATAATGGGCATTTTTTATATTCTATAAGGAAACACTTTACTGATCACAAAGAGACCCACTGCCCTGTAAGGTCATCAGATTGTTGGAAAACTTTCCTGAGTACCCCACTTCCCCATAACCAAGAAAATCCACAATATAACTCACAGTCTCAGGAAAGATTGGATAGTGCCCTAAAAAAATTACTAGATTTGGAGTAGGGAGATCCCAGTTCTGCTATTTACCATCTGTGTGACCTTGGGAAGTCCCTTAACCACTCTGGCCTTCAGTTTTCTCATCAAAATCAGAGGGATGCCACACATGTACAACCTATATTGAATTGCTTATCTTCCCAGTAAGGGTGGGTGACGAGAGAGGAAGGAAAAGAATCTAGAATTCAAAGTTTTAAAATCAAATGTTTAAAAAAAAAAAAATATATATATATATATAGGGGGCAGCTAGGTGGCACAGTGAATAGAGTACCAGCCCTGGAGTCAGGAGCACCTGAGTTCAAATCCAGCCTCAGATACTTAACACAAAAACTAGCCGTGTGCCCTTGGGCAAGTCACTTAACTCCAATTGCCCTCCAAAAAGAAAAAATTTTTATATATATATATATATATATATAATTTTTTTTTTCACATGCAACTGCGAAATAAGATATACAGGCACTGGGGTATAGAAATTCATCTTGCCCTACTGGAAAGTCGGAACGGGGATGGGGAAGTATATAGGAGAGAGCAGATTGGGGGAGGGGGTTATATAGTGGGGTCACTGTTTTGGGGTGGTGGGTAGGGGAAATATGGCGAGAAAATTTTAACTCAAAATCTTGTGGAAATGAATGATGTAAACTAAAAATAAACATAAAATTTAATTTAAAAAAATCAGGGATAGATGAGATGATTCTGAGCCCCTTTCCAACTCCAAATCTATGATCTCATAAAGGTCTGGCAGATGCCATCAAGACCGAAAGGCTTAAATTATAGGCCCAATAATAACTCACACGAAGACTAGCATATTTAAATTTGGCAAGGCACATCACCATGTGGGTTACACAGTTAGGAGTTTTTCAGTCAGAGCATTTAACAAAGACTGTGCCTCCTAAGGCATAGAGGAAATGTGTCTGTGGAGAGATGATTTCATACTGAGAAACCATAGAGCCTATTTAAGGAACTAAGTCTAAAATATCCATTCTACCTCTGGAAGCGCTGTTGAACTCTAGAATATTATCTCTCATTTACTTTTGCAGTTAATAGTTATATTTATTATTCCTAAGTAAGCATTTATTATGGCCAAAGGAAAATGACTTGTATTAGTTTGAGTTAATTTTTCTATCCCCCCCCACCAAAAAAAGAAAAAGACTCTACAGGAATGAAGGAAATATTGAAACCCTAAGACTACAAATGACTGAAAGTTGAAGGGATATCTTCTCAGTCAACAAGATAGAAGGTTTGGGGTGTGAGCTTTTGCATTTTATATGAATTAAAAAGAATTTTCTAGTGTCTGATTGCATTAATTGTATTTTTCTTGATGATAATGATACATAATAGTTCCATCAGTAGCACTCGAGTTAGATTGGTTTTTATTCTTCCAAATTAAGGTCTATAAATGTTTAAGATCTCAGTCTTTGCTTCTGCCTGTGAAATTACCTGTATCCTTGGAATTCTGAGAAATGATATGATCAGAAAACATAATGAATACTTCCTTTGGATGTATAGTCCCATATATAGTGGTTTTTTACTAAAAAAAATTGTTTCAGTGAAGAGTAATGATAATTGCCATCTGAACTTCATGTACAGAATAAAAGTCCCCCTTTTCTAATTCTGAAGTTGGGGCATTAAGCATCTTTGTTAGACTTTGGCTCCATTCTGCCACTGCCACATCTCTCTATTAATCTATTTTCTCTGCTTTCTTTTATAGTTCCTGAGAAGATTAATAGTGACATCATTCAGCGACTGGATAACCAAAAAAGACGTGTCTATGAGGTCCACTTGAAAAACCTACAGAGAGAAATATCACAGATTGGGATGGTGAGATTTCATGCTTCTCCTCCCATCCCCCAGTCGCTACGTGCTGATACCAAATTAATCAACCCAAAACATCCGATTTGTACCAATTGTCCCAACCTTTGATGGCTCCACACTCTCAACTGATTAACCTCCTCAGTCTTGCATTTGGGGCATTCCTGTGTTCATCTGCAGCATTACTCACACTTTTCCTTTGAGGAATATGTTCCTCTCCTTCTCAGCTATGGCAGCCTTGCCTTTTCGCTATCCTGCCTTCAAGGTCCAGTCCAATTTCTAGCCTCTTCCTGGGAGGCTTTCCTGCTATAATCTCTTATTCCTCAGAATTTCTAGAGTACGTATTATGTGTACATTCATCGAACACTTAGCATACTATATCTTATGCTGTTATTTATTTTACCATCAGACACTTATTAGCTTTGTGACTCTGGGCAAGTCACTTAGCCTCTCTGTGCCTTAGTTTTTTTAATCTGTGAAATGAGGAAAGTTTGGGACTTGATGGCCTTTAGGGCTAATCTGTGATGCTATGATCCTGTGAATATGGATGGACCAGCTAAAGAATGGAGGTTCAGTTACATGTGGTATTTGCTAGCTAATGGCTCTCTTTGCTTATTTAAGGAGATGGAATCTCTTATCATGGAATCTGGAGAGGAGCTTTTGACAAAACTGTCAGAGAATGATGAAAATATTGACAATCTCTTCAAAGAAATAGAAGGTGATATAGGATTGGAAAATCTCAAAATTCAGGTAAGAGCACAAGTAACAGGCTTCAGCTTGCTGTAGCTCAGTTGCCCTCCCCATTGGCCTTCAGACCCTACTGCTTCTTCTAGGGTCCTATCACACATGTTCTCTTCATGTCTTTTTACTTGGAATCTTTCTGTTGACCTGCCATAAACTACACTTTGCAGAATTTGTGGGAACTATGGGAAAAGTTAAGCAAGAAATTCATAAAAAGAAGAAAATGGATCAAAGACTTTGATACAAGACTGAAAAAACTTGAAGCCTGCAGAGCTGAGAAAGTGAGCTAACCTTTACATGGTTTCTTTTTATGTCGTGTGTTACTGTCGTGATTTTATTCAGAAGCAACATGACATGATGGATAATAGGGTACTAGACTTAGAGATAAGGAGACCTGAGTTCAAATCCTGACTCAGATGCTTCCTAACGACTTGACCCTGGACAAGTCACTTAGCATCTCTCAGATTCAAGTTTCTTCCTTTATAAAATGAGAAAAATTGTCTCTTTAAGTACTTATGTAGCAAGATATTGAGGGTTTTTTTTTAAAAAAATGAGATAGTGCTTTGCAAAGTGTTAAAGTGGCATATAAATGACAACTGTAATTTTTAATTGATAATTCCACAATAAAGAAATTCAGAGTGTATTCATGATGTTGCTTTTTAATACCCAGTTAGGGGAAGTGCTGAAGAAATACATGGAAATTTTAAAAGATAATGCCTATCTCCTCTCCCCTGATGTGGAAAGACTGATTCATAAAGAAGCTATGGTAAGTTAATCCTCATAGGAGGTGGTATCTTTCAGAAAGAACATCTGAGTCAAAAGATACAGCCCCTCCTCATTGCACATCTCAGTTACTGCTAAAGAAATGAGCTGTTCTGGGGCGGCTAGGTGGCGCAGTGAGTAGAGCATCGGCCCTGGAGTCAGAAGGACCTGAGTTCGGATCCGGCCTCAGACACTTAATGCACACACAAACAAAAACCTAGACGTGTGACCTTGGGCAAGTTACTTAACCCCAATTGCCCTCCAAAAAGCAAAAAAAAAAAAAAAAAAAAGAAGTAAGCTGTTCCGTATTAGTGAATTTCCCAGAGGCCTGAAAATAACACTGTGCTAAGCACTTTACAATTATTGTCTTATTAGATCCTCACAACAGCCCTGGGAAATAGGTGTTATTATTGTCCTCATCTTACAGATGAGAAAATGGAGGCAAAGGGGTTAAGTGACTTTCCCAGGGCCATACAGCTAGTAAGTATATGAGACTGAATTTGAACTCGGGTCTTCCTGACTCCAGTCCCAGTGCTCTATCTACAGCACTACCACCTAACCCACCCCCACTCTAGATGCCAACACATTATTTTAACTATTTGGGATGGAAATCTTTCTAAATTACAGAGGTGTAGGTATATTACACACTCTTGCCTTCTTAAAGTATTTCTGTGGTTGTTGTTGTTAATGTTCAGGCCTGTGTTTTCATTGGTATAGGGGAGCCCTGGTGCAGAAATTCCTTCCAGCAGAGCAGATCAGCACAACTTAAGAGTGTTAGAGAGCGCTTCCCTGGGAGCTCTGAACAGGGAAGTGATTGACTCAGCCTCTTCCTGACTCGGAGACTGGCTCTCTAGTCTCTACAACACATTGCCTCTTAGGTTCTCGTAGAGTTTGCTCAACATCTGACATCCTTACAAACACCAGTTCTGCACTGTGGGGGACTATTGACATTCATAGAATTGTTCATACCTTACTAAATGGGCCTATGGGGTGGTGATTTTTTTTTAGTTCTTATGTTTGCCTTTTAATAGTTTTTCTATCTCCCTCCACACTGTATAAGCTTTAACCTCCTGTTGCTGCCAGTATAGAATTTCTTGCCAGGGTGGAGGGAGGACTATGTCATTTTTTATATTTGTATCTCCAGCTTTTGCCAAAGTGCCTCCTTGTACATAGATGGTATTTAATATGTTTGTTCAACTGAATAAAATTGAGTTAACTGTGCCTGCTTCCAGCACCTCACCCCTCTCACACTTTTATGATTTGGTGCTTCTAAATCTGCTGTAGACTAGGAAGTCTAATCACTAAGTTTCTTATGATTTTGTGCAAAATAAAAGCAAATAGGCTTCAAATGATGGCCTTAAGAGCTTCACTTATGAATAAAATGTATGTCTTTCTGCCTTGGCTTTTAGAGGACAATCTTGAGGCTTTTTAAGAGTCTTAGCTGCATTCTAGCTAGTCACATCCTTTAGAGAAGAGAAAAGTTACTATAATACATGCATATATGTAAATTTACACATATACATAGAAATATATAGTAAATATATGTATATATGCATATATTCACAATATAAATATACAGACCTATCACATATATATTGGGCAGTATTGTTTTCGCCCATGTAGGTTATGTATATCCACATGGGTCTGTCTAAAGGGGACTCCTAGAGAGTCAAGAATAAACATCACTAGCGTCTTCTGCCCACAGTCTTCTCCTAGGGAAACTTTAATTACTGCCAGGAGGGGAAGTGTCCAGAAGCTGGCCACCCTGCTCTCCCCTCAGAGAGGGAGGGTGCTGGGCCAGAATTCTGTCTGTCTGCTCCCTGGGGGATGTCATTTTTAGGTTCAACATGAACACCCGATTGCTGTTCATTCATAGAAAAGGAGTACTGCAAGCTGTCTATCTAAGAATTGACCCTCTCCCCCCCGATGTCAGTTCTTTAATGAACACAGCATAGTAGACAGCAAAGAAAAACGTTTGTCCAAGTTAGTAGCAAATCATACATTAGATAGTATACATATGAGAACATATACCAGACAACATACAGAGTGAATTACCTCTCCCACTGGAAGAAAAATAACTCAGCTCAACCAAGACAGTCTCAGATTTCACCCAAGAGGCTTATTCCTTGAACTCTCCATATAGCAAGTTGCCTTCAGCAACCTAAAGAGAGATTGACTTCACTTATCTTCTTTCTCAATGCTAGAAGCCAGAAAAGTCCAGTCTCTCTCTCCTCTCCCACTCTCACCAACTCCACCCTTCATGTAGACTCAGGGCATTGATCTCCACCAATGAGGAGAAAGTCCCACACATAGAGTTTGTTCTTTTTTTTTAAATTTTTTTAGTTTACATCATTTATTTCTACAAGATTTTGAGTTACAAAATTTCTCCCCAGTTTTCCCCTACCCAGCATCCCAAAACAGCGATCCCACTGAATATCTCCTCCTCCAATCTGCTCTCTCACATATCTTCCTGTAGCAGCAAGCACCCCAACATCCCCAGGGTGGCTGCCAACACAGGTTCTTAGATCTGCTTTTCTAAAGGAAAGCAACTCAAAATGGGTTAACAAGCTTACTTTAATCAATCAAACATATATCATGGGGCGGCTAGGTGGCGCAGTGAATAGAGCGCCGGCCCTGGAGTCAGAAGGACCTGAGTTCGGATCCGGCCTCAGACACTTAACCCACACAAACAAAAACCTAGCCGTGTGACCTTGGGCAAGTTACTTAACCCCAATTGCCCTAAAAAGGGGCGGCTAGGTGGCACAGTGAGTAAGAACACTGGCCTCAGAGTTGGGATGACCCGAGATCGAATCCGGCCTCAGAAAATGAGCACCCACACACAAATAATGACTAGCTGTGTAACCTTGAGCAAGTTACTTAACCCCAATTGCTTAAAAAAAAAAACAAAAAACCCCATATATCATTTACCTAGTTCAGGGGAAAAAGGTCAGCACCCCAAACTTCAGAGTATACAGAAAGAACTTACAAGACAGAGAAACAAACAGATCAAGCAGACAGGCTTCCAAACTGTCCAACCATTACTTCAATACCAAATCACAGTTACCAGAGAGGGAAGCATCAACATCTGGGTTTTCAAAGCCAGGGGGCTCTCAATGGCTGCCCAGAGTCTCATCTGGTCAAATCACACAACACTTCTCAAGGTGAACCCCAAAGCAAAGCCTCACATCAGGGATTATATAGCCTTCTCCTAGCTCAGAGAATGTCACAACCCTCTTGACCCACTGCCCAATCACACAGCATGAAGGTGTAGGCATTCCTGAAAACCAAGCCTCCTGCCACAGGCTCCATGTGACCACATTCAGCCTATTAGGGGGCAGAGTATATTTTCAAATCAAGGAAGGTTCTCAGAGTCTCTTAAGCTTACCAAAGGGCCTAGGGGCAAGCAAGATCTATAAATTTGCATTTCCATTATAATTCTCCATCCCCACTCCTACTTTCCAATAGGGTGTGGTGGATCTCTATGCCCCAGTGCTTATATATCTTATTTCCCAGTTACATGTAACATAATAATAATAATAATAATAATAATGATATATATATATATTTAAACATTTGATTTTAAATCTTTGAATTCTAAATTCTTTCCCTACCTCCTTATCACTGACCCTTACTGGGAAGAAAAGAAACTCAATATAGGTTGTACATGTGTAGCTATGCAAAACATTTCCATAGTGGATATATTGTAAACAACTGACTATATTTCCCTCCATCCCATCCCACCCCCACTTGTTCTATTCTCTACTTTGATCCTATCCCTTTTCAAAAGTGGGTGCTTCCAACTTCCCTCCCCCCCCACCCTGCCCTTCCTTCCATCATCCTCCCTCTCATCCCCTTCTCCCCTACTCTCCTGTAGGGTGAGATACCCTATTTAGTGTGTATGTCATTCCCTCCCTAAGCCAAATTCATTGAGGATAAGGTTGACTCATTCCCTTGTGCCTTCTTGTTTTTCCCCTCCATTGTAACAGTTTTCCCTTGCCTCTTCTATATGAGATAATTTACCCCATCTCCTCTCATTATATTCCTCTCTCATCTCTTAATTTCATCTTTTAAGTATCATCCCTTCCTATTCAATTGGTCCTGTGCCCTCTGTCTATGTATACCTATGACACATATATACACACACTCACATATGTATTCATATGCCCACATTTCCTCCTATATAGACATATATATGTATGTATACATATATACATATGTGTATACATGTATATACATACATACACACACACACATATATATGTGTATATATATATATATATATATATATATATAAACATACATTTCTATTCCTTTCAACTATTCTCATACTGAGAAACATTTCATAAGTTACAATTATAATTTTTCCATGTAGGAATATAAGTAGTTCAACTTTGATAAGTTCCTTATGATTTCTTTTCCCTGTTTACCTTCTCATGCTTCTCTTGCTTCTTGTATCTGAATGTCAAATTTCCTATTCAACTCTGTTTTTTTCATCAAGAATTCTTGAAAGTCCTCTATGACCATATTTTCCCCTGAAACATGATACTCAGTTTTGCTGGGAAGGTGATTCTTGGTTTTAATCCCAGCTCCTTTGACCTCTGGAATATCATATTCCAAACCCTTCAGTCCCTCAGGGTAGAAGCTGCCAGATCCTGTGTTATCCTGATTGTGTTTCCACAGTATTCAAATTATTTCTTCCTGGCTGCTTGTAATATTTTCTCCTTGATCTGGGAACTCTGGAACCTGGCTATGATAGTAGTTTTCTTTTTGGGATCTTTTTTAGGAGGTGATTGGTGGATTATTTCAACTTTTATTTTGCCCTCTGGTTCTAAAACAGGGCAATTTTCCTTGAGAATTTCTTGAAGGATGACTTCTAGGTTATTTTTTTTTCTTTGGCTTTTGGAGGGCAATTGGGGTTAAGTAACTTGCCCAAGGTCACACGGCTAGGTTTTTGTTTGTGTGTGTGTTAAGTGTCTGAGGCCGGATCCAAACTCAGGTCCTTCTGACTCCAGGGCCACCTAGCCACCCTTAGGTTCTTTTTTTGATCATGACTTGCAGGCAGTTCAATAATTTTGAAATTATCTCTCCTGGATCTATTTTCCAGGCCAGTGGTTTTTTCAGTGAGATATTTCACATTGCCTTCTATTCTTTCATTTGTTTGGATCTGCTTAATAGCCTCTTGATTTCTCACAAAGTCACTAGCTTCCATTTGTTCCAGTCTAATTCTGAAGGAATGATTCTCCTCAGTGAGCTTTTGAGATTCTTTTTCCATAAGGCAAATTTGGCTGTTTAAGGCATTCTTTTCCTCATTGCCTTTTTGAGCCTCTTTTGCCATTTGAGTTAGTCTATTTTTTAGGTGTTATTTTCCTCAGTCAGGTTATTAACTCTCCTTTTATAATTTTCTTGCATCATTCCCATTTCTCTTCCCAATTTTTCCTCTACTTCTCTTATTTGGTTTTCAAAATCCTTCTTAAGCTCCTCTATGGCCTGTAAGCAGTTTATTCTTTTCTTGGAAGCTGCTGGTGTAGGAGTTCTGGCTTTGCTGTCTTCCTCCTATTCTATTCCCCCATACTTTTTGTCCCCCAAAAAGGAATCCAGAGTCAGACTGCTGTGCTTGCCTTGCTTCCTTTGCTTCCCTTGTTTGCTCATGCTGCCACTCAATTATTTGACTTTTGAGCTTTTTGCCATAGTAGAACTCTGCTACCAGAGTGGGGATCTTTGTCCCAAAGTGCTGGGGTTTTCACAGTTGCTGGAGTTATTAGTTGGGTGCCCTCTCTGAAGCCTCCCCACACTCTGGCAAACTGATCATGAACCCCAGGACTCCACCCTAGACCACAATCCAGATCCAAGCAGGTTAAAGCAAGACTGGTTGCTTGGTCCCCCTATAATCTGCAGGCCTGGAGCTCTGAAGCAGCCACTTGGCAGCAGCTGCAGGGCTGCGGCTTAGCCACTTCTCCCTCCAGGGGGCAAAGACTTGACTGCACTCCTGAGTTCCCAGTTCACAAAATCCACACTACACTTTGTCCTTAACATCTATGGGTTGATAATTTTGGAAAATGCCACAGCTGCTGGTGATCTGAAGTCACTCCAGCTGGTGGCTGGTTGTAGCAGCCCTGAGGCTAAAACCTCGGGCTTGCACAGGACTGGGCTCATCTCCCAACACGCTGTGCTTACTGCTTCCTGCTGGCTTGCTGGGCTGTCCTCAGGGGCAGGTTAGCTTCTCTGTGTCATTTTGTGGGTTCTGTAGCTCCAAAGTTTGTTCAGAGCCACCTTTTACATGTATTGGAGGAGGTGGGAGCGGGAACCACATGGAAGTCCTGTTTCTACTCAGCCATCTTGACTCCATCTCCATACAGTTTGTTCTTTAAGCTAAGGTTACATATATACATTGTATGTATAGCCATGGATATATATCCTTTTATAAGATGTGTAGATAGAAATTTTTTCTTTTCCCTTCCCTTCCCTTCCCTTTCTTCTTTCCTCCCTCACTCCTTTCTCCCCTACTGTGTGAAAGGCCTAGTACTAAATTCTATGAAGACTACAGAGAAAAACAAGATGCCTCTGCCTTCACCAGTTGTTCCAAATTAAATAACTAACTTTGACAATGGCTACAAGTCAACATCAAATATTGCAGGACAGTAAGAGGCCCAGAGTACTGTAAGAGGTGACATGGAATAGTGGAAAGAACACTGGAATTGGACTCAGGATGACCTAGATTCAAATCCCAGCTCTGTCGCTTCCTCTCTATGTGGCCTTAGGCAAGTCACATGTCCTCTCTTGGCCTCACAAAAATGAAGGGGTTAGAATATATGGCCTCAGTTTCCTGCTCTGTGAAATGAGATCATTCGAGTAGATGTACAATGAGGTATTAAAGTCTTTTCCAATTAAAAATCTATGGTTCTACACTCTGGGAGTTCAGAGAGGGAGCCCTTTGTACCCAAGATCACCATTCTCCATCTGACCTTCACAGATCATAAACCAAGCCCTCCTGGGAAATCAGAGAGCCATTGCTAAACTGTTCATTAACCTGATGGAGTCCAACCTAAAGCAGGAAATCAGTAACCACCACAAGTGGCAAGATCTGATGAAATCCTGGAAGAACATAAAGAAGGAATCAATGATCCAGAATTTCAGGTCTGAAACCTCATTAATAGCAAATTCTGGAGGCTTGGATAGCACCTACACAGTGATTCAGGCTCTCTGTGCTTTTGGCTGTGATGCAAGACTTTCATTTACAAAAAGGAATAAATACCTTATGCCAGGATTTCTAAACCCCCCCCCCCAAAAAAAACAACAAAAAACAAACCAAACCTGCCTATTTGGGTGGCAATGGGGAAGGGGTAGGGGAGATATACATTTTCGTTTTTAAAATTTTAATTTAATTTAATTTTCAGTTCTAAATTATCTCCCTCCCACTTCCCTTTACCTCTTCCATTGAGAAAGCAAGAAAAACAAAACTTGTTACAAATATGTATAATAAAACAAAACAAATTTTCGCATTAGCCATGTCAAAAAAGGACAAAACTTCATTCTGAGTCCATCACCATGTACATCACACTCTTTTTTTCATTTGTATATGTGGTTATTTTAAATATAAAAATGATCATGCTGAAGAGAGTCTCCCTATTAAAATACAGGGGTAACTAAAGCCCTTAGACAGGCACTTTATGCTCACATTAGGAATTCCTTATGGTCAGAGCTGCCTCCTTGCTAATCTAGGTATTGGGAAATAGGTGAGGAAATGAGGGTCGAATTTTTTTTTATACATCTGGGGATTGCATTTAAAAACTTCTTTGATTTCCCCTCATTCCTCCTCAAATATTTTTTGTGTCCTTTAGGGAATTCATGGAGAGTGAGAAGATCCAGCATCCTCCATCTGTAAAGCAAGAAATGGATACCATGACAAGAGAGCTAGAAAGATTAAACCAGGAGAGGACCAGAATTCTCAACTCAGTTAGGTATGGAGGATGGTGAACAGAAGTACCGCTTGTGAGTGGAGTTAAGTGGAATCACTCACTAATAAGTGAAAAGAAACAATTAATTCTGAGGTGGGGAAGAAGAGGGAAAGGATAAAGAGATGAATAGAAAGAATTCTAGAGGATGTTTCCAACTTTAAGATTTTTTCTTTATATTTATAAGCTAGTCCTTGAGGAAGTAGCATGCAGTGATACCCAGAAGATTGGAAGTGGTGAGTGTTCCTCACCCCCCTCTCCCAATCAGGCTGATGCCCTGGTGCAAATGTACTGGCTATTTTTATCAATGATGACACAGGAGAGGAGGAGGAGGAGAAGAAAGAAGGGGAGTGGGAGGAGAAGGAGAAGAAGAGGAGGAGAAAGAGGAAGAGGAGGAGGAGGAAGAGCAGGGAAGAAGAAAAGAAGAAAAAGGAGGAGGAAGAAAGAAGAAGAAGAAGGATGAGGGGGGAGGAAAAAGAAGAAAAAGAAGGAGGAGGACTGAAGAAGAAGAGGAGGAGATCATCACCATTCTGCTCCAAAAGACAGAACTGTTTACCAGGCTAACAGTTGGATAGGTTCAATGAAATCTGCAGTTTCAGATTTCTGTGATTCAGATTCTGTAATTTCAGATTTCGGAAATTCTGTAACTTGGTGGAGGAAGTATTGGGAGATGAGTTGTGCCTGGGCCACTTTTGGGCCCCTTAAAGACACATTGTATGGGGAAAGAAGGATGAAAGGAGAGAAGGAAACGCTTATTAATCACCTACTATGTGCCAGGTCCTGTGCTAAATACTTTACAAACATTTTATCATTTGATCCTCAAAATAATCCTGGCAAGTAGGTGCTGTTATTAGCACCACTTTACTGTTGAGGAAACAGAGATAAACAGAGTTGAGATGACTTTTCCTGGGTCACATGGCTACTAAGTCTCTGAGACTGGTTTTGAACTCAGATCTTCATAACTCCAGGCCCAGCACAGGCTATCCCTTGTCAACAGTTCTGTCTTCTGGACTACAACAGTGCCTCCTTTAAAAAAAAAACAATGAAAACTTGTGGCATAATAGAATGATACAACCAGTGCATTTGTGCTAGAACACCTGCCTGATTGGGAGAGGTGGTGAGGAAAACCCACCACTTCCAACCCCCCTGGGCCTCACTACATACTACTTCCTAGGGAACTAAGGGAATGCAGAAGCACTTGGAAATCTTGGACTGAATCTAAGACTTCTGGGCCACCACCAAGTGAACTTCATCCAAAAGGCATAGTGCAGGGGTGGGGAACCTGCAGCCTCGAGGCCGCATGTGGCCTTCTAGGTCCTTAAGTGTAGCCCTTTTACTGAGTTCAAGTTTACAGAAAAAAAATCCTTTTATGAAGGGGATTTCTCCTATGAAGTTTGGATTCAGTCCTAGAGCTGTATTTGAGGACCTAGAGGGCCACATGTAGCTTTGAGGCTGCAGGTTTCCCACCCCTGGAGTGCAATCCATTTTTATTCAGATGCTACTTGATTCCAATAAGGACAAGCATAAATTATATTGTGAAAGTATATGACCCTTTGAAGCTTGGTTCTCCTTTTCCCAGTGATATTCTGCCTCCAGCCTACACAAAAGAAAACTTAGATCGATGGTATGCTTCTCTTCAGTCTTCAAATAAAGCCTTAGGTAAGTGACAATATTGGGAAGCTAAGACTGGGATTTTTTTCTTGACAGCTCTATTTAAGAAGAATAGAGAGACAGAATGATTTAGTGGAAAGGGTCTTGGCCTCAGAGGCAGGAGGTCCCTTTGTATCTGTGTGACCTTGTAAAATAAGGGGACAGGTATCTAAAGTTCCTTCTGAGTTTCAATCTAGGAGCCTACAAGTCCCTGCTCTGTGACTTATTAGCAAGTTATTTAAAATCTTTGGACTTCTCCTTCATCTTTTCCTCCTCCCCTTCCCCTTCCCCAAGATGGCAAGCAATCTGATATAAGCTATACCTGTACAATCACATTAAACATATTTCCACATTAGTTATGTTGTGAAAGAAGAATCAGAACAAAAAGGGAAAAGCCATGAGAAAAAAAAAGAGAGAGTATAGTCTGCTTCTATCTGCAGTCAGACTCCAGAATTCTTTCTCTGGATGTGGATGGCATTTTCCATCGTGAGTCTTTTGGAATGTCTTGGATCATTGTATTGCTGAGAAGAGCTGAATCTATCATAGTTGGTCATCACACACTGTTGCTGTTACTGTGTACAATGTTCTTGTTCTGCTCACTTCCCAGACTGAATTATTCTTAAAGTAGTATCCCTCATATCTTTCCCTCCTCTTTCCATCTCTGCTGCTGCAGCCTAGCTTGACACCCCACCCCACCTCTATCACCTTTCACCTGGACGATAGCAGTGGTGTCCTAAAAAGTATCCCTGACTTTTGTCTTAGACTATTAGAATTGTAAGAAAGTTTAGAGGTCCCTGAGTCTACCCGCTTCATTTGACATAAGAGGAAGCTCACTCCCAGCAAGATTGAAGTGATATGCCCAAATTCATCCAGCCAGTTAGGGGCAGAGCTGGTGTCAAACACAGATCTTCTAACTGCTCCCCTGCTATCTCGCACATGTTACCAGGGTAAAATGTGGGCAGTTCTGATTGTGTTCCCACCTTCTTCCTCTTCCTTCTCTTCCCATACCCCCATACACTCCAAAATGTTCAGTGTTCTCTATTACCTACCACGTACTGTCTAAACTCAGCCTGGTGTTCAGCATCCTCCACAATTGGGACCCTTCGTATATTTCCAGCCTTGTCTCCAACATGCTCTTTCTTTGCTTCACTCAATTCAATTAAACAAACTTTTATAAATAGGCATTTGGCCAAATGACATTGTAGCAGGAGTCTCACCAAACTAAGCAGGTCTTAGTTGTCATTATTAATGACATTGAGGATAAAACAGCCTTGGTTAAGGCATTCCCATGTATCATGTATCTGTATTGGAGACAATGCAAACTTAATTCATTTGAAAGACAAAAGAATGGACACATTGTTCATTAGAGAACCCTTTTAGCTCTGTGGTATACTTAGACTCCTTAGCTTACTCAGTTGGAAAGCCTTTCCAGAACGATGGTCACAGTAACTGAGAATAGCAGCAAATAAGGTTTCTGAATGACTGAAATGCTTGCCCTGTGGGTGTCAAACTGACTTGGATTTTCATCCTTTTTGTTTATAAAGATTACTGCGTTGGGGAGAGCATGGTGAAGATTCACCTTCGGAATGAAGAAAATTGGCAGGAGTGTCTGGACTTTGTGGAGAAGTGCAAGGTAGCAGCTCCAGAGAACCTTCCTCATCTTGGAGAGAGAGTTCCCAGAGGGGAAGGATTCTTAGGGTCTTGTGACATTTGCCAACATTAATTCGAGTACAGGAAGATAAAATATAGTCAAATGAAGATACAACAGCTCAGAAGGGTAATGCAACCTGGTAAAATAAAACATTCACTGAGGGCTGACTAAATCCTCAGATCTGAACCAAAAAAAGCTAAATACCTTCAGGATGATTGCAGCTACCTAGAACCTTGTGGCCACTTGGAAAGTTAAAGGATCTCCTTTTTTGGTAATTTGAACAATTCTTGCAAAACATAAAGGGCCTATACATACATATATACATGTCTCTCTGTCTCTGCACACACACACACACACACACACATACACACACACATACACCCACATACAAATATGTATGACGTATAGAGAGATGGTATTGAGGTTAGAAAGATCTGCATTGGAATCTTTGTCTCTGACCCAGAGCAAGTCACATCTTAGTGCTCTAGGACTATAATTTGCAAAAATAGGACTATAAATTGCAAAAAAGGTGCCTACCAATATTGATAGAGGGAGTTTCCTCACCTGGGAGTTCCCAGTACCAATGAAATCACAGGTCGAAGCCTTATCTCAATCTATCTGGTAAATATTTAACAACTGGCTCTCCAGGAAAAAAATATACACAACATGTTTTTATGTTTAATCTCCATTAACATTTTTCTAGGATTTTCCCAAGTCTAGATGATCAACAAAACAGTAAATCAAGCCCTGCTTTGTATCATCTGTCACTTTCCAAAATGGAAATGCTCTCACTGACAAGTCACCAACTGGCTCTCAGGATCAGGATCAGCTGATGCCAGCACACCTCTGAATACATGTACAACACATACATGGGTGTGTGTGTGTGAACAGTAATCCCAGAAACCACAGAAGTAAAGCACGGAGGAGAGAAAAATAAAGGATAAAGTGTTTCTTATACCTTTTGTACATTATCCAAAGGGCAGTTGACATATTTTCCTTTTATCCATATACTTTTCCTTCTAGGATTTCTTGGAAAGAGGTAGTTGGTATCTTAAGTATTTCTAAAATATTATATCTTGTCAAGTATTTATTATGCTTACCATGTCATGAACTTAATATTGGTCTTTTTCTTTAGAGACAACTGCTGGACTGGAAAGTTTTCTCATTAGAAGAGATAGAACATTCCGTGAGTCACTCCTTCTTCAAGATAATAGGAAACTTCCAGAGTCAGGTGGAAAATGAACTGGA
Organism: Gymnobelideus leadbeateri; assembly: GCA_011680675.1. NCBI lineage: Eukaryota > Metazoa > Chordata > Mammalia > Diprotodontia > Petauridae > Gymnobelideus > Gymnobelideus leadbeateri. Next base: position 330,791 of record WOXC01010596.1, on the reverse strand, counting down.
AATGATGGGTGTAAGTCTCTGAAAGGCTCTTTTTCATGGTCTAGAAGAAATCAAATCTCACTTCTCCTTTGACAAGAATACTATACGTGCCAGTTACTGAAAGAGAAAGTGCTCATGACTGTTCTTTAAAATAGGTAGCATGAGCTAGCTTTCCAAGTGGTTGTTCTGACCTTGAATTTCCTTCCTTCCCTCCAATCTCAGGCTGTTTTATTGAGTGAGGACTAAATAAGGGAAGATTTACAAGGTGCTTTGCAAACCTTAAAGCACCATAGAAATGCATTATTGTTAATAGTATTCTATTGATTGGCTTAGATATAATTTCTGACTTTTGGAAAATTTAAGTTAGCTAATTGCACAGTTTGATCTTACTGAGTTCCTTAAAAGCTTAAAATTTACTTTCCTTTTGTTTGTTATGCTATTCAGCTAAAACGCATGACTTAAATCTTTAGTTCTGCCTCATTATATACAAAGTCCCATTTGCATTCTTTAACCTGCCATTGAAAGTCCTGTACAATTTGTCCATAGCCCACCTGTGTCACACAGCCACATGTGTCAGAGGCAGAATCTGAACCCAGCTACTGGTGGTTTCAAGACCACTAGGCTCTACCCGCTATAACACGGTGCTTCCCATATAACAATATACAGAATTGGATTATAATTTCATAGAATTAGAGCTGGAAATTATTTCAGAGGCCATCTAATCCAATCCTTTATTTATGGATGAGGAAACTGAGGGCCACAGAGGTTAACTGACTTGCCTGAGGTCACATAGGTAGTAAATGGCATAGTAGTCATTTCAGTTAGTCAGTCAATAAACATTTATTGATGGCTTACCGTGTGACAGGTACTGTGCTACATTGTGCTGGAGATACAGAAAGAGGTAAAAGACAGTCCTTACCCTCAAAGAGCTCATAAACTAATGGGATTGTCAATCCAATCCTCTGATAAGCACTTTTTCCACTCTTAGCCTCAATAAGTACAAAGTATTTTAGGGATGTGGGGAGTGGCTAGCATCTGGGAGAGCACAAGGAACCTCATATAGGTGGTTGTGTCTTAAGCACAATGTGAGGGCTGGAGTGCTGTGTGAGATTCAGTGTTATTATAATTCATGGTCCCTGCCCTGCACAGAATCATATGGAAATGAGATCTAAACAGATAACCGTGAGCATCTTTTATTACATGACAAGTATATCAGAAAAGTACAAAGCAGGGCTATGTGAATTTCAAGGGGGAAGATCATTACTGATGGAGAATAAGGGATGGCTTCATGGAAGTCATAGCTAATGTCACCTAGGCTTATGGCCTTTGGAAGATAATCACCTATGATGAGAAAAAACTGAGACAGCATTTACCTATATACCAGGTATAAAAACTCAAAATAAATCCCTCGATTTATTCATTCACCTTCTCATTCAGCTGCATAGTCTTTACACACTTGTGTTGTAAGTTCTGTGGGAAGAGCTTATATCTCCTATTATTCCCTGAATTTGATTTCAATAATTGGGTAGAAAGCCACTTGGTCATCTCTAAGGGGTGAGTAATAAAGAATGTTCCTGGCCACTTAGAATCTCCATGTTAGACTGTAGCTTAGAGGAGGTTCAATTCCCACCTTCCACTCCATGCAGAGAATCCTCTGTAGTTTTCCTGACATCCGGCCATCCAGCCTCTGCTTGGCATTCCAGTGACAGGTGTTCACTGCCTCCCTCACAAAGCAGCTCATTACTTTGTTGAACAACCAATTGCAAGAAAGTCAAATAGTTGGAATCACCCAGTCTATTTTATTTACCTGGACTAGAGGTGGAGGAAAAAGTGGACGTCCTCAAGGAAAGTGAGGATTAGCTGACTTTATGTCCTGCCCAGACTGTGATAGTGAAAACACAGTACAGAAATGCAAAATGAAAACCCCCAAATGCAAAAGAAGGAGTTTTACCAGATGACTCCTGTAGTAATATCCAAACCCAAAACAAGGCATTTCTGCACCTGGATCAAGTACAGTAACTAGTAACCAAGGCAATGACTCTGAAAGCCACCATTAGTGATGGTTGGTGAGACAGACGCTGCCTTGTGAAGGGGAAACAGATGTTGAGATGATGCTATGAGGTGGTTCTCTTCTCCTGGTCCTCCTCCTCCTCCTATTTCAACTCTGACCCCTAGTGCCCTGGCTGCTCGTTGGTGAGCATTCACCTTCTCTGGCCCAAATCTAGGTCTACCATGCCACTTCCCAACTCTTTCTAAGCCATGCTTATACCTTCCCTCCTTTCCCATCTCTATCTCTGAGAACAATAACTCAAACACTACCATTCCTAGAAATGGGCATGTCGGCCAATTGTCTTATAGAACTCCAATCACCATGCCCTCTGCCATCCCCGGCCAAGTCATTCCTTCCTGCTTGTCACTCCACTGATGGGCCTGGAGTTAGGGAAGACTGTAGTTAAAAACTGGCCTCGGATGCTCAGTAGCCGTGTGACCCAGGAAAAGTCATTTCTGCTCTATCTTAGTTTCCTCATCTGTAAAATGGAGATAATGATGGCACCTGCTTCCCAGGATTGTTCTGAGGATCAAATGCGATGATAATTGTAAAATACTTAGCCCTATGCTTGGTACCTAGTAAGTACTATATAAGTACTATTTATTATTATTATTATAATACTCAGTGCTTAGCACAGTGTAAACGATCAATAAATGGTTTGGGTTTCTTTTGGAGGGGAGAAGGCAGGGCAGTTGGGGTTAAGTGACTTGCCCAAGATTACACAGATAGTAAGTATTAAGTGTTTGAGGCTGAATTTGAACTCAGCTCCTCCTCACTTCAGGGCCGGTGCTCTATTCACCGTGCCACCTAGCTGCTCCAATAAATGCTTTTTGCATTCATTCATTTGGGTTGTCTCCCACTTCTTATTCCCTAAGACTTCCCATTTTGACTAATCCTTCTTGATAGTCTTGATAAACAGGTGCCCAGGTCATTTGTTTCTCATACTTCTGAGAAATCAGCTTACTGGGGTTGACTCTCTTTGAGAGTCAGTTGTGGGGAGGAGAGGAAGATGGGGTGCTTCTCTGCAGTCCCTGTGGTTCTTGAGCTCTTTGGTACTCATGTGGTGACCTCTTACACCAGGTGGCATACTATGAGGTGGGTCCTGAAGGAACAATACTATTTGCAATAAGGAACCAGATTTCTGGGGCAGGACCAGGGCTAAGACCAGTCTCCTCTCACCATCCTTGGGCCAGAACAGAACTTGGATTCCTATCAGCTATGGCCTACCTACCCCAGCCCTTCTTGACAGAGGAACCCTATGAGTCAGAGCCAGAGGGAAACCTCTAGTCCCACCTCCATATTCACTACCCTGTCACTAACTCTGCTCTGCCACAACTCTACCACCTGGCCCCACCCCAACATCCTTCTCTAAAGGGTACAGAGCAGTGACCATTAAGCTCCCTCACTTTGGAGTAAATTTCCTGTGCCTTTCAGTAAATCTGGGCATTGGTATTTTACCTTGGTTACAGTTCTGGAAATATTACTTCCTAGAACTGAAATGGGGATCTTATTCATTATTTTTTAATATTCATTAATTTACAGCAAATGTTTATTGGGCATCTGCCAGCACAGGGCGAAATACTATGGAAAGTGAAGTCAAAGGAATTGAGTTCACATGCCAAATGTCATTTGAAATTCATTATGTGACTTTTGCTGAACCTCTCTGGGCCACAGTGTTCTCACCTGTTAAATAACTTGGTATTGTTATTGTTTAGTCATAAGAAGATCCATCCAGTGTTTTGAGAGGCCTTACCTCAGAGCTTGTCAGGGACAGTATTCTTCAGAGCCAAGAGCTCCAATTAGTGTATCTGGGTCAATGAATTACACAGTTAGGACTTCTACTGATAAATCTAATTTGTTTCTGTTGACCGTTGTTCTCTTGGTGTAAGACTGTTCCCAAGCTTTCTAGACTAACATTTAATTTATATGCACCAGCACAAGTAGATGTGTTAGCCAGTTGACCAAGTCCTTAAAAGCCCATACATAAGGTTGTAGGAGGGGTCAGGCCATATTGCCTATTCTTGTGCACCTGCTTTAATATTTTATGGATATTAGTATAATATTAGATAGCTAGGTGGCACAGCGGATAGAGCCCTGGTCCTAGGGACAGAAAGACCTGAGTTCAAACCTAGCTTCAGACACCACTTAGATGTATGACCCTGGGCAAGTCACTTTTTGTCTGTTGGCTTTAGTTTCCTCATCTGTAAAATGGAAGTAATCATTGCACCTATTTCCCCAGTCTGGGGGAGAATAAAATAAGATAATATTTGTAAAGCACCTGGCAAACCTCTCCTATTAAGGCTAGCTACCAGTGCTGCCTACCTATTATCCCTCATTCTTGGAACAGACACTGTTTGGCTGGAAGGGTCAAGGATTAAGGAAATGGGTAGATCTCCATCTTTCTTCTTGGTAAGCAACCGAATAAGAGATTCTCTGTATTTTGTTCCTCTAGAAAGCCCTCGAGGAGGCAACTAAACAGGCAAAGGTACAGATCCAAGATCTATTCGTGTATTTACAGAAAATTCTTTGCCTTTGGGAGGTCCATTGGAACTGCATGATCCAGGAAGAGACCGATCTTGAGAAGAAACTAGAGCAGTATCGCTATAGATACAATTATGAGACTGAGGTAAAACAAAAATGTTATCTCACATGCACAGAGCATATTGTCGTTCACAAAACTTGCTTCAAAATAAGCCCATGAGGTGGGCAGGGTAAGGACAATGCACTTTGATGGATTCTTGGTCTCCCTAGTGAGTGCAGGTCACAACCCATCCATGATTTCACTTTCTGACGTTCCTGCACTCCATCTTTCCATAGATCTCCCACAGAAGATCTACACAACATGCAACAGGCCTTTCTCTTTTCCTGTTAAGATTGCAAGGATAGCAACACAGCACAAGGGTCATCCATCTGTTATCTCTGCATGACCAACCCATCTCCTCTTCTGGTTATACATATATTTTTATCATACACCACCCCCTTTTCTGACACTTTATCACCTTGGAAGCACCAAGAGTCCACAGAGGCCCAGGAACCTTTTTTGCAACAGGCCTGAATTAGGTCAGTCCAGTGTTCAGGTTTGGAATCGGAATCAAATGAGATGTTTGTAGATCTTATAATATTTACTGAAAGGATGTTGATTTAACAATAGCGTGGAAAGAATATTCAGCAAGGATACAGCACTGATTCAGCTGGACTCAGTTCTTCTGGCTTGGAATGTGCTGTGATGGGCTTCTAAGGAAGTAGCATTGTGAAGCCTGAGGAGTTTTTATGCTTAGGCAACTAGGAAGCTATGGCATCAGTTCAAGCCTTGGTCTCCTGGACCAACTAGTTCATGAGAACAATATTTTTAGGAAAAAAATAGCATAAGTTATGTAGCTTATTAAGATACCTTAGTACATATCTCTCCTAGCACCTCTACCTCTTTCTTTCTCTGAAAATAGTAATCACATCCATACTACCTTTGCTTCTGGATTGGGTGTGCCAGTGGATTGCCCTATTATTCCATTCACCATCTTTGTGAAAATTTCCCAGACCAAAACTACCTTCCCTGGCCACCATTCGTTTATGTGTGTTCTCTTTCCAATTAGAAATTAAATTTGTTGAGAATAGAATTTTGTTTCACTTTTGCATTCATATCCTCAGAGCATAGCACAGTGTTTGGCACCTACTCTGGGGATGCAAATGCAAAAGTGAGACAAGTTTCTGTTCTCAACCACATACTCACAAGTGATTATTGATAGTCTTAACAACGATAACCTAGTTTTTTACAACTCTTTGATTGTTGTCATCAAATCCCAGAAAAGTCTTTAGCCCTTGAAAGATGCTTTCGACCTGACCATCTAACAGGCTTATCTGACTTCTCCACCTCAATACTCACTCTTTATTGAAGGAGTGTGTGACCCACATACTTGGCAGAAGCTCTGCAGAATTAACACTTATCAACTGGTGATTTCAGACCAACATCTCCCAGTCAACCTAATGCATTTTATCAGTCTTTTCCTATGTTCCTTCAATGGCTTCCCAAAGGCATGAGGTCAGCCAGGTACATCAATACCTCCAAATCTTTCTAACCCACGTTCTCTACAAATTGTTGAAAAGGGCAGGAGTCTACAATATACCTTGGAGCATACGCATATTACTGGCATAATCCTGCCAGGTATAGACTTTGAACAAGTGAACTTAAGTGGACCAGTGCTCTATGCCATGAGTTCATGAACTGTGTGCTTGGGCCACCAATGGTTTTGAGTGTTAGTTCTGCATAGTAGGTACTACCTCATTCCCATGGCAGAGGAAGACAAGACAGCCTATATCTCTGAAGCAGTCCATCCAATCTGAGTTCACATTCTCTGGGCATCTCAAGAGGAATTGGTAAATGCCAAAGTACTGGGAAGGCATGGAAACACCCCCTCTTTTAACATCTTCAGTACCAGATTACTTGTACAGAAAGATTACTCACCTCTTGACCAGCCTTTAAGTGACAAGCCTTTCCAAACCTGCCTACACTGGCCCTTGAGAGACCACAGTCTGTTACCCGGACCATGCTCAGGTGCTTTCTAGATTACTACAACCTGTCATAGATGGCCCTTTACTGGCATAGTCTTCAAGAATCCAAAGTCAGCTCCACATTACATTGGGTCATCAAAGGAGGGCTTCTTTGGGATCATTATTTTCCCCACTTTCCAGATGAGGAAAGTAAGGTTCAGAGAGTTAAGTAACTCATTTCCAATCATGCAACTAACAAGTTGTGGGGGGAGGGGACTAGAACCCCAGCCTTCTGAATAATGGGCCAGGGTTCTTTCAAGTATGTCACACAGCTAGTCCATAACTGCCTAGCAACTGAGGTCCACCAGACAATGCCAATTTTATCTTTGTTGTTGTTGCTTCCAATAGAACGGAATTGTCCTTGGATTTATCTCTCTAATCCAGCTGATTATATTAAGAGTCGTGCTTGTCTTAGCATATTACAGTACCTTAGGTTAGAGGCCCTTCTGGCTTTCAGCTGCAGTTTTTTGTTTTGTTGTTCAGAACTATCTTACAGGCAATAATAACATGCCAGATTCACTTAAGTAGGAGAGTACAGGATAATGTTCTCTGAGGCCCAAGCTAGGTCCCAATTAGTGGAAGCAGGGGTGGGGAACCTGAGGCCCCAAGGTTACATTGGGGTAACCTCTAGGTCCTCAAGTGCAGCCCTTTGACTGAATTCAAACTCAAGGCTACATGTTCCCCACCCTTGACTGGTGGATATTCACTGGAAGTTATAATTGTAATAGTAGTAATAGTAATTGGTCCTGCCTATTGGAAATATGTAGTACAAATTCAAATAATGTGATAACATTAGGAAGAATTCATTTGTACTAATTCATATCCCAACCCTCCTAAACACACAAAAAGAGGGTGGAGGCCAGTATTTATGAGCACCTCTGAAGTTAAACTCTGTATCAATTCTCATTATCATTTATTATTCAACTAACACAATGGCTAGATTTCCACTCCAAAGGAAAATCAAACATAAAAAAATATATTTTTTTCTAGTACATAGTGGGGAAAGAAAAAAAAAGTCAATTAAAAAAATTAAGCTCCCTCTCATGGCAGATGCCTGCTAAAGCAACTTTAGTCTATCAATGAATTCCAACCAGTGTAAAATTTCAGTCCATCTTGGCCTTTTCATCCTGTATAATTTTTGTCCTCAACTTGCCAGGAGGGATTTGCCCAGTGGCCTGAAGGTCTTCAGTCACTTATCCGTCACTCCTGCTAGGTGTCCAGCCCACCCCCTTTTCAGGTCATATATGTTCTTGATGCTGTTTTTCAGAAGTAATTTTTTGTGCCACGTTGGTAACATGTGATACTTGGTTTAAACCTGCTGTTCAATTCATTCCAATTCTATTTACCGCAATTCAGTAAGAACAAAGATAGAATCTATAGGCCTTGGCAGTGAATTGGATGATGAAGGAAAGGGGAGAGTGATTCAGATTTTGAACCTGGGTGACTGGCTGAAAGAACTGTATTGCTCTCAACAGTTTGCTCTCTCAACTCTTAAATTTCAGACTCTTGACCAGAATTAATTTGGGGGGTAATCAAGCCACAGTACCTAGGATTCCATAAGACTGATTGATACCAATTTATTTCATTTCAAAATGCCCATATTTCAGCAAGCACCAGCCACTTTGCTTAAGGCACTGTGAGCAGTGACAAAGAAGTTCTAGACCCCAAACTTTCCCTCAAGAAGCTTATGTTCTTATTTGGGAAGAAAAGAAATACACAAGGGAAATAATTAAACAACACAAGGTAACTTAGAAGAATGGTACTAACAGTAAGTGCTCCAGTAGGTATCATTCACCATGAGTGGAAGTGGAAAGGGGGAGGGAAAGGAACAAGCATTTATTAAACACCTACTGTGTGCTAGGCACTTTAAAAATATTGTTTCATTTGATCCTCACAACAACCCAATGAGGTAGGTACTGTTATCTCCATTTTACAGTTGAGGAAACTGGGGCAGGCAGAGGTTATGCTACCTGGCCAATCACTTTTCTACCTACCTAGCAGAAAAAAATAACTAGGAAGACAAATTATAAATAGTAGTTTGTTTTATTAGTATAAAACCAGGGGAAAGGAAATTAGAAAGGTTTCAATGATAGTCTTATTAAGCCTAATGGAACACATTTTTTTTCTTTGTGCAGTGAAACCTGCCAAGTGAACCAAATTAATTCTCTTATTTTAACCTCACACAAATCCTTTAAGGTTGGCAGGGCATGGTTATGATGTCTGAGGATCAACTAAGGTTGTTGAACCTGGAAAACAAAAGATCTCTGAGAAGTGATAGATGATAGCTTTCTTCCAAGACATGAAGAGCCATCATGTGTAAGAGAGAACAGACTCGCTCTCCTTGGCTCCAGAGAGTAGAGACACCTAGAAGCAGTGATTTGGGTGTAGCTAATTGGCACTGTGAATAGAGAAGCGGCCCTGGACCCAGAAGGACCTGAGTTCAAATGTGACCTCAGACACTTGACATACTTACTATGTGCCCTTGGCAAATGACTTAACCCCAATTACCTTGCCTTCCCCCCTCCAAAAAAAAAAGAGTGGTGGAAGTGGCCAAGAGCTCTCTTCCTTGTATTCCTGTCTAATAGACCTAGAGCTAGAAGAGACTCCAGAGGTCATCTATTCCAACCCCCTCAATTACTGATGAAAGACTCGGGACCCAAAAGATTAAATGTCTTGCCCAGTATCTCATAGTTAATGAGTAAAGGCAAGATTTGAACCCAGGTTCTCAAATGTCAGAGCCACTTTTCACTGTTCTGTTCTCACTTCCTTCAAAAGTTATTAAGAGGGAAATGGGCAGCCTTGGGAAGGAGTGTGTTCCTCCTCATTGGAGACATTTAAGTAAAGGTTAGTTGACTACTTGTTGGGACCACTGAAGAGGGATTTCAACATCAGGTATAGGTGGGACTAGGTGGATTGATGGACTAGATATATCCATATTACAGATGAGATATTTGGGTCTCAGGAGAAATTAAGTGACAAACCTAAAGTTCCATAGAGTTATTAAGGAGTAACCAGGTCTTGAATTCAGCCCTTCTGATTCTCAATCAGTAAGCTCTTAACAATAGCAGACTAAAAAACCTCAGGGATCAGCTAATACAACTCTCCCATTTTACAAATAGAGGAATTATGTCCAAGAGAGATAATTTGACTTTCTGAAAGTAATTTAAATTAATTAGCAACAGAGGCAAGAGTAGAACCCCAGTATTCTGATTCCAAGAAGCATGGCTGGGAATATTAAAGTAAGCCTATTTAGATAGGTCCTGTCCTCTATTTTCTAGAAATACAGTGATAAATTCTACCTCTCTGACTCTCCTACAGCTAGATGGCTATATCTGACCAGCACAGCACCAAAGAACCCTGGAGTTGCTATCAAGATGGCCTTGGTTTTGAATCCCAGCTCTGACACTCATTTGTGGGGGCCATTTGAATAAATGGTCAAGTCATATACCAAGTGGACCATATGTCCAAGTCTCTAGCTTTCCCATCTCTAAATAGAAAGGTTCTCTTACATTGGCACCCTTACCTTTGAAGTACTCAATACTAATCATTGATAATGACAAATATGAGGAACATGAAGAAATCCAGGAATATTTATGCAAACTGATAGAAAATGAAGAAGGGAGGATCAGAACAACCCCCCTCCACACACATTGGTCATACCCTTATAAAAATATTAGCGAAACTTGCTAAGAATGCCAATGTAAAAGACAACAGAAACAGAGTAAATAAGTAACTATTATTTTATTACAAATTTTATTTTAAAAAAGAAATAGTTCTACTTGTGTATAGTTTTTTGTTTATTCATTGTTTCTAATAGGGTGGAATTTTCCTCACCTTTTCATGAAAAATTTATTTTTAAAAAATCCAGGATTTCTTCAGTTTAAATGTTTCTTCCCCCTGGGCAAATGGCATGGCTTAGACTTAGATCTCTAGCTTAAGGTCTCTTTTTTTCCAGACCTCTTCCCTGGAATTACCTTGTTTATTCTGGCAGTGGATAGAGCCTAAACCTGGAGTCAGGATGACCTGAGTTCAAATCGAGCCTTAGACACTTACTGGATGCAGGGCTTTGGGCAAGTCACTTATCCTCTGCCTGTTTCAGTTTCCTCAACTGTAAAGAGGGGATAATAATAGCACCTATGTCCCAAGGCTGTTGTGAGACTCAAATGAGATAACATCAGTGAATTAGCACAGTGCCTGGTGCATAGTTGGTACTTCACAAATGCCATTATTATTATTTTTGTTATATATTTTGTGTTTGAGGCACTGACTAGTGGATTGAGAGCCAGCTTTCACATCAGGAAGAACAGAGTTCAAGGCTCACCCCGACACATCCTGGCTAAGCAAGCTTGGGCCCTATAACTTCCCAATGTCTCAGTCTGCTCTTTAAGGAAGTAAATTTCGATGCAGGTGCAGGTCTAAACTGGTCAAGGTAGTCTTTTTTTTTTTCTAGGAGTTCTTTATGAAGGCAGCAGGTGGCACCAGCCAGCAAGGCAGGCTGAGCACCCGATGTATTTGGAGACTCAGTGGAGGGAGAAACTCCGTCTGAAGGCCCGGCTTTCATCTCCTCTCAAAGGAGGGACTTTCCTGTAGCACTCAGCCTACAAAAACAGCAGCTGTCAATTCATTATATTTTATTATTATAACCAGGGGATAATAACCTGCCTCTTAGGTAGGTTTTGAGGGTTAAATGAGATAATATTTGTAAAGCATTGAGCACAGAGCCTGGCACATAGTAGGTACTTAATAAATGCTTATTTCCCTGCAAAAATAAAATTGACCTTAGCTATGCATCTGTCTGGCTGAGCCTGCCACTCTTCACCAGTTTTTTTATTTACATCTAGGAGTATCTGAATCCCAAATTCATATGCCAGGCTTAAGCAGTACGATGCTGCTCTTCTACTTTGTTCTAAGATCATCAAACCTCCCAGATCAGTTCCCACTAACCAAACTGTTTGGTTGGCTAGAATTAGGAAAGATGTCTTCCTTATCCTTATATAGGCCAATAAAACTTTTTAGTAGGTCAATGAGATCATTTAGGAGCAGCAGATTCAGAACAGACAAGCTAGCACACCTGGCTAACTAAAAAAGAAAGGAGCCACTTAACCAGGACATGAAAGAACTCCTTGGAGCAGTCCATTCCCCTTGAGTTGACCTTCATTTCTCTAGAGCTGTAGGTCTCTAGTACTACAGTCCTGCTCCCAATGTATGGCCAGGGTCTTGTAGTATTCTTCAGGTCTTGTGAAAAGGCTTCCTCATAACTTATCTTTCAGCAGCTGTTACTGTTAAGTAAACTATAGTTTGCATAACTATTGTTTCTCTTCTTCCTGCTTTGGTCTCAAGATCTGTCCCTAAAAATGATGACAATAACTAACATTTATATAACCCTTTAAGGTTTTCAAAATGTTTTCAATCAATTAGTTAATATTTATTAAGCCCCTACTATGTGCCAGGCAGTCTGCTAAGCACTAGAGATATAAAAAGAGGCAAAAGATAGTCCCTGCCCTCAAGGAGCTTACAATCTAATGGGGAAGACAGCATGCAAACAAATATATATAAAGCAAGCAACATACAGGAAGAATAGGAAATAATTAACAGAGGGAAGGCACTGGCATTAAGAGGGATTAGAAATGGCTTCCTGTAGAAGGTGATGGGACTTAAGGAAGCCAAGGAGAGGTTGATTGTCAGAGCAGAGGAAGGAGGAGAGTATTCCAGGATTGGGGAACAGCCAGAGAAAATGCCTAGAGATGAGAGGGTCTTGTTGGTGGAACAGCCAGGAGGCTAGTGTCACTGGACTGAAGTGTGTGTGTCAGGGAATAAGGTATAAAAAGACTAGAAAGGTAGGAGCGAGGCTAGGTTCTGAAGGGCTCTGACTGCCAAACAAAGCATTTTTTTTTTTTTTTTGCTTTTTGGAGGGAAATTTGGGTTAAGTGACTTGCCCAAGGTCACAAGGCTAGTGTTATTATTACAAGTGCTAAGTGTTAAGTGTCTGAGGCTGGATTTGAACTCAGGTCTTCCTGACTCCAGAGCCGGTGCTCTATTCACTGTGCCACCTAGCCAATCCCTAAAGAGGTATTTGAAAAAAAAAATTTTTTTTTAGATTTTTCTTTTTGCAGGGGGGAAGGTAGGGCAATTGGGGTTAAATGACTTGCCTAAGGTCACAAGGCTAGTTATGTGTTAAGTGTCAGGCTAGATTTGAACTCAGATCCTCCTGACTCCAGGGCCAGTGAGTGCTCTATTCACCTAGCCACCCCTCAAACAGAGCATTTTCGATATGTTGAGACAGTTGGGTGCTCGAAGCAACCAGATAAGAAAACTGAAGCTCAGGGAGGTTGTTACTCAGAATCACACAGCTGTTAGTTATTAGAACTCAGGTGTTATCAGACTATCTTGAAAGTATTCATCTTAGTAGGAACTCTATTTTTAATTCTTGGTATGGTCAGACTTTAGTATTACCACAACTACTCAAAAGTTCTGAATTTTTGTCACTGTGGTGGCTGACCTCTTGTTGATTTCAGTTGGACAATTCTTTTCTGTTTGACCTTTTTCTGATCTACCTTTATCCTTAGAGAAATATAGTGAGAGACCATAGGGATCATCTCATCTAGCTCCCTCATTATACAGGGAAGGAAACCCAACTCTAAGGAAATTAAATTATCTGATTCTAACAGAAGTTATACGTGGCTAGTAAGCTTGCTTGCTCCAGGCACTGTGGGAAGATAGTGGAGATAGAACAAGTGAAAAAAAAGGCAGTCCTTGCCCCACAAGGAATATTTCATTCTATAGGAAGACAACATATAAAAGGGAGGTAAAGAAGGGGGGAAGAGGAGGTACCTATGTGGGGACATGATGGCAAAGTTCAAATTGCAAAGGATGGCTTATTTAGGTCTTTCCTCAAAATGCAGATTCTGGGAAGAACTACCCAATGGAAGAAGGGAGTCACAGGGGAAGAAATAGGAGGAAGCTGAAGGATTGTGGTGGGGAAAAATTATTGGACTTGGAGTATATGAAATGAGGAAGTTGAAAAAGATGTCCTCTAAGATCTCTCCCATTCCTAAGTCCATGATCTTATGTCTGTCAGAGGCAAAAAACAAATAACTGGTTTTATGCTGTGTTCTGACAAAATGTCACCACCTGCCTGAATAATTTCAAATTTCTTTGAGAAATTACTTTCAAAATATAATACCTGGCCTTCAATATAGGTCATAAGTGATGCTTGTAGAATTGAATGAATGAATAAATGAATGAATGTGTGTGCTCCATCTCGTCCACTCCCCCAGCTCCTGCCAAGTACAGCCTGGTTCTCTGATTCAAACTTACTATGAAGGAAAAGAATTGACAAAGGTGATATGACCTTACATTCCAACAGTCATATGCTGATTTTTCAAAAATATGTTTTTCTAGTTAAAGGAAGCATGCCTAGATATTGTTCTGGATCAGATGAGACAACAGAACAGTGAGGATGCTTTAAAGCGTCACCTGGACAAGGCTTACTTTCTGCTTTATGACATTAAAAAAAGGTAAGTAAGCCTTGCATGCTACAAACAAAGAGAAAACCTGGTGTGGCAGAAAAAGTGAAGGATGTTGGGGATTTAAGCCAAGTCTATAGGTAGGACATGGTGCAGGCCAAGGTGGGAGGTTTGGTCCCCAAAATGTTAGTTTTGCAGGGAGATCCCTTGTGCCTCCTTCCCACCCACCTGGGGATCCTACAACAACTACACCATATTGCACTTCTATACAAAATTTTGGAAGAAAAATTTTTGTTTTTTTTCAAATGCTTTATTAACTTCTGTTTTACTTAATTCATTTGTGCCAGTTTTTGTGTTACAAATTTTCTCCCCGTTTTTCCCCTACCCACCTCCCCAAAATAGCAGTCCCCAAGGATATCCCCTCTTCTTATTTCCCAATTACATGTAAAATAGTATTAATAATAGTACACACACACACACACACACACACACACACACACACACACACACACATATATATTAAACATTTGGTTTTAAAACTGAATTCCAAATTCATACCCTTCCTCCCTTGTCACCCACCCTTACTGGGAAGATAAGCAATTCAATATAGGTTGTACATGTGTAGCTATGCAAAACATTACCATAGTAGATATATTGTAGAAGACTGATTATATTTCCCTCCCTCCTATCCCACCTCTCACTTGTTCTATTCTCTAATTTGGTCCTGTGCTTTTTCAAAAGTGTGTGGTTCCTACTTCCCTCCCCCCAAGCCTGTCCTCCCTTCCATCATCCTTCTCGTCCCCTTCGTCCCTACTTTCCTGTGGGGTGAGATACCTATTTCATGTGTATGTCATTCCCTCCCTGAGCCAAATTCAATGATTATAAGGTTGACCCATTCCCTTGTGCCTTCCTGTTCTTCCCCTCCATTGTACCCATTTACCCTTGCTTCTTCTATATGAGATAGTTTGCCCCATTCTGTCTCTCTGCATTTCCTCTCATTATATTCTTCTCTCACCTCTTGATTTCACCTTTTTAGTATCATCCCTTCCTATTAAATTGGTCCTGTGCCTTCTATCTATGTATACCTGTAAACATATATATACACATTCACATATGTATTCTTATGCCTATATACCCTCCGATAAAGACTATATATATACATTTACATATATATGTATATATTTACATATATATATTTCTATTCCCTTTAATTATTTTCACACTGAGAAAAGTTTCCCCAGTTATAATTATCATTTTTCCATGTAGGAATGTAAGTAGTTCAACTTTGATCATTATGATTTCTTTTCCCTGTTTACCTTCTTATTCTTCTTTTGCTTCTTGTATCTGAATGTCAAATTTTCTACTCAAGTCTGGTTTTTTTCTTCAGGAATTCTTGAAAGTCCTCTAATCCACTGAATGACCATATTTTCCTCTGAAACATATTACTCAGTTTTGCTGGGTAGGTGATTCTTTGTTTTAATCCCAGCTCCTTTGACCTCTAGAATATCATATTCCAGGCCCTTTGATCCCTCAGTGTAGAAGCTGCCAGATCCTGTGTTATCCTGATTGTGTTTCTAAATATTCAAATTGTTTTTTCCTGGCTGCTTGTAATATTCTCTCCTTGATCTGGGAATTCCAGAACCTGACTATAATATTCCTAGGAGTTTTCTTTTTGGGATCTTTTTCAGGAGGTTATCGGTTGATTCTTTCACCCTCTATTTTGCCTTTTGGTTCTAAAACATCAGGGCAGTTTTCCTTGAGAATTTCTTGGAGGATGATTTCTGGGTTCTTTCTTTGATCATGGCTTTCAGGTAGTCCAATAATTTTTAAATTATCTCTCCTGGATTTATTTTCCAGGTCAGTGGTTTTTCCCATGAGATATTTCACATTGCCTTCTATTCTTTCATTTATTTGGATCTGTTTAACAGCATCTTGATTTCTCAAAAAGTCACTAGCTTCCCTTTGCTCCATTCTAAATCCGAAGGAAAGATTCTCCTCAGTGAGCCTTTGAGATTCTTTTTCCATCTGGCAAATTCGGCTTTTTAAAGCATTCCTCTCCTCATTGCCTTTTTGAGCCTCTTTTGCCATTTGAGTTAGTCTATTTTTTAGGGCGTTATTTTCCTCAGGCTGTTGACTCTCATTTCATAATTTTCTTGCATCATTTTCATTTCTCTTCCCAATTTTTCCTCCATTTCTCTTATCTGCTTCTTAAGGTCCTCTATGGCCTGTAACCAGCTCCTATTTTTCTTGGAAGCTTTTGGTGCAGGAGTTCTGACTTCATTGTCTTCCTCCTGTTCCATGCTTTGATCCTCTTTGACCCCCAATAGGAGTCTAATGTTGAATTTTTCTTTTTATTTTGTTTCCTTTGCCTAGGCATGTTGCCACTCAGTTACTTGACTTTTGAGCTTGTTGCCACAGTAGTACTCTCACCAGACAGGGGAGCTTCTGTCCCAAACGCTGAGGTTTTCTCAGCTGCTGCAGGTATTAATTGGGTGCCCTTTCTGAAGCCTCCACATGCTCTAGCAAGCTGGTCACATAACCCAGGACCTTCACCCCAGACCGCAATCCAGATCCAAGAAGGTTAAAGCAAGAACGTTTACTCCCCAGTTTGGTCGCCTGGTCCCCCTATAGTCCACAGGCCAGGAGGTGAAACTGCAATGTGGGGCCTAAGCATCTCAAGGGCTTCTCGCCCTGGGGGCAAAAGCCAAAGCTGTCTCCATTACTGGTCCCAAAGTCCACAGTGCACTGACCTCTCACCTTGTCCTTAGCATCTATGTGTTGATAATTCTGGAAATGCCACAGCTGCTGGTGTTCTGGAGTCCCTCCAGCTGGCTGCTGGTCAGGCCAGCCCTGTAGCTAAAACCTGTGGTTCACAGGAGGGCTGGGGTCAGCTCCCAGAGCATTGCACTGGCCACTCCCTGCCGGGCTGCCAGGTTGTCCTCAGGGGGAGGTTAGCTTCTCTGTGTCATTTTGTGGATTCTGTAGCTCCAAAGTTTATTCAGGGTCCCCTTTTACATGGATTGGTGAAACTAGAAGCTGGGGCTGCAGCAGAGTCCCGTTTCTACTCCACCATCTTGACTCTGCCCCACTTTCAAGCATTCTTGATGAAAAAATGAATTTTTTTTGTTTTTACCATTAAAAATTATTTTTTCCCTCTCTTTTTTAATTTTTTAGTTTACATCATTCATTTCCACAAGATTTTGAGTTACAAATTTTCTCCCCATTTTCCCCCTACCAACCACCCTAAAACAGCTATCCCACTGACTATCCCCTCCCCCAATCTGCTCTCTCCCATATCTTCCTCCACCCACCCTCTGACTTTCCAGGAGGGCACAGTGGGTCTCTATGCTCCAGTGCATGTACATCTTATTTCCCAGTTACATGTAAAATAATAGTAGTAGTAGTAGTAATAATAATAATAATATATTTTCAAACATTTGATTTTAAAACTTTGAATTCCAGATTCTTTCCCTTCTTCCCTCATCACCCATCCTTACTGGGAAGATAAGCAATTCAATATAGGTTGTACATGTGTAGCTATGCAAAACATTTCCATAGTGGATATATTGTGAAAAACTGACTATATTTCCCTCCATCCTATCCCACCCCTCACTTGTTCTATTCTCTACTTTGATCCTGTCTTTTCCATCATTCCCCCCACTCTGCTGTAGGGTAAGATATCCTATTTAGTGTGTATTTCATTCCCTCCCTAAGCCAAATTCATTGACAATAAGGTTGACTCATTTCCTTTTGCCTTCTTGTTCTTCCCCTCCATTGTAACAGTTTTCCCTTGCCTCTTCTATATGAGATAATTTACTCCATTCTGTCTCTCCCCATCTCCTCTCTTTATATTCCTCTCTCACCTCTTAATTTCACCTTTTAAGTATCATCCCTTCTTGTTCAATTGGTCCTGTGCCCTCTGCCTATGTATACCTGTACACACATGTATATATATACACACTCACATATATATTCATCTGCCCATATACCCTCCTATATAGACATATATGTATGTATGTATATTTCTAGTCCCTTCAATTATTCTCATACTGAGAAAAGTTTCATTAGTTACAATTATCATTTTTCCATGTAGGAATGTTAATAGTTCAACTTTGATGGGTTCCTTATGATTTCTTTTCCCTGTTTACCTTCTCATACTTCTCTTGCTTCTCGTATCTGAATGTCAAATTTTCTATTCAACACTGGTTTTTTTCATCAAGAATGCTTGATAATCCTCTATTTTCCAGTTCTGTGGTTTTTCCAATGAGATATTTCACATCGCCTTCTATATTTTTCATTTGTTTTGCTCTGTTTAATAGTATCTTGATTTCTCATAAGGTCACTAGCTTCCATTTCCTCCAATCTAATTCTGAAGGAATGATTTTCTTCAGTGAGCTTTTGAGATTCTTTTTCCATCTGGCAAATTCAGCTTTTTAAAGTATTCTTCTCCTCATTACCTTTTTGGGCCTCTTTTGCCATTTGAGTTAGTCTATTTTTAAGGTGTTATTTTCTTCAGTCATACTGTTTACTCTCATTTCATAATTTTCTTGCATCATTCTCATTTCTCTTCCCAATTTTTCCTCCATTTCTCTTATCTGCTTCTTAAGGTCCTCTATGGCCTGTAACTAGCTTGTATTTTTCTTGGAATCTTTTGGTGCAGGATTTCTGAATTCATTGTCTTCTTCCTGTTCCATGCTTTGATCCTTTTTGTCCCCAAAATAGGAGTCCAATGTAGGAGTGCTCTGCTTGCTTTGCTTCCTTTGCTTGCTCATGTTGCCATTCAATTACTTGATTTTTGAGCTTTTTGCCACAGTAGAACTCTGCTACCAGAGGGGGAGAGCTTTGGGGAGTTCCCAAATTGCTGGGGTTTTCACAGCAGCTGGAGCTATTAGTTGGGTGCTCTCTCTGAAGCCTCCACAACTCTGGCAAACTGGTCACGTACCCCAGGACCTCTACCCTAGACTGCAATCCAGATCCAAGCAGGTTAAAGCAAGAGTGATTACCCCTCAGACTGGTTGCTTGGTCCCCCTACAATCTGCAGGCCATGAGCTCTGAAGCAGCCACTTGGCACTGGCTGCACCACCACAGCACCTCAGTTGCTTCTTCCTCAAGGGGGTAAAGGCAGGACTGTACTCCTGAACTCCTGGTTCAAAATCCACACCATACTGACCTCTCACTTTGTCCTTAGCATGTATGTGTTGATAATTCTGGAAACTGCCACAGTTGCTGGTTATCTGAAGTTCCTCCAGCCAGTGGCTGGTTGTGGCAGGCTAAAACCTCGAGCTCAAGCAGGGCTGGGCTCGGCTCCCAGAGCTCTGTGCTGTCCCCTTCCTGCTGGCCTGTCTTCAGGGGGAAGTTAGCTTCTCTCTGTCATTTTGTGGGTTCTGTAGCTCCACAATTTGTTTAGAGTAATTTTTTACATAGATTGGAGGAGGTGGGAGTGGGAACCACATGGAAGTCCTGTTTCTACTCCACCATCTTGACTGTGACAGAAAATTTTTTAAAATAATGAAGGTGGAAAAGAAAAAGAAAAAAAGGCATTCACACAGAAAGAAGCTAATTTTGAGACCATACATGTCCATAACCCTGACCAATAAGTTTACAAATACTTTAAAATTGACCATATTTGGGCCTGGACAGGAAAAAAATTGACCTAAAAGCACCATTAAGTCAACATCATTATTTTCACATATGGAAGACAGTAATTTTTTATATATTAAATGTTTGTTACATATACATTTGGTTATGAAGAAACCTCTCCAATGGGTGCCTCATATGTGAAGTCAATCTCAGGTTTCCCAAGGTTTTGCTGGCAGAGCGCAAACTAGTAATCCCTACCAAGCTGGAAAGGCTCTGAATATGGACCTCAAGACATACTCTGTGTCTTTTCCTTCAAGAGGAGCCTTTGTACATTAGAGAGTGTCCTGGTGAGAATGACCTCAGTTCAGAACCTGCCCCTGACCCAAGCTCCCTGACCATTGGCAGATCCCTTAACTTCCCTGAGACTGCTTTCTCATTTCTAAAATGTGAAGATTTATACCTGTAGTACTTATTCCACAGGAGTTTCCTCAAATAAGATATTGGATTTAAAGTACTTTTCTAATATATATTTTATTTCCCCCAATTATATGTTAAAACAATTTTTAAAAATTAAAAAAAGTTTTGTGTTCCAAATTCTATTTCTCCTTCCCTACCCTCCCCCCTGAGATGGTAAGCAATCCAATATAGGTTATACATATACAATCATATAAAACTTTCCATATTAGTCATTTTGTATAAGATGAATCAAAGAAAAAAACGAAAGTGGAAAATAGCATGCTTCAGTCTGTATTCAGATATCAGTTTTTTCTCTGGAAGTGGCTAGGGTGTTTCATCATGAGTCTTTTGAGATTTTCTTAGATCACTGTCTTGCTAAGAATAGCTAAGTCACTCACAGTTTTTCATTGAACAATACTGCTGTTACTATGTTTGACATTTAAACAATATATGCAATGTTCTCCTGGTTCTCTTCACTTCATTTTGCATCAGTTCATGTAAATCCAGGTTTTTCTGAAATCATCCTACTTGTCACTTCTTATAGCATAATAATACTCCATCACAATCATATACCACACCTTGTTTAGCCATTCCCCAATTGATAGACATCCCTTCTATGTCCAGTTCTTAGCCACCACAAAAATAGCTGCTGTAAGTATTTTTGTATAAATAGGTCCTTTCCCAATTTTGAAATGAAGTACTTTTGAGAGCTATTATGTAAATTCCAGTTATTTGGGAAAGGAAAACATAATTAAAACATTCAGGATCATAGCTTTAGAGCTAGAAAGGGCCTTAGAGGCCATCCAGTCCAACTCCCTCATTTTATTTGTTTGGCTTTTTTTGGTTCATTTTTTTTTTTTTGGTGGGGGCAAAGTAGGGCAATTGGGGCTAAATGACTTGCCCAAGGTCACACAGCTAGTTTTTTTGTGTTAAGTGTCTGAGGTCAAATTTGAACTCAGGTCCTCCTGACTCCAGGGCCAGTGCTCTTTTCACTGATCCACTTTGCCACCCCCACTTCCCTCATTTTACAGATAAGGAAACTGAGGACCAGAGAGGTTAAGCAATTCGCCTAAGATGACATTAGTAGGAAGTGGTAGAGTTGGGAAATTAAAAGAAGACTTCCCACATTTCTGCTCCCTTTTTAGTCTAAACTCCTCAATAAGGCCATCTGGTATAGGTACCTCCATTTCCTTTCCTCTGACTTTCCAGTTTGGCTACCAAACTCACTATCCAACCTGAATTGCTCTCTCCAAAGTTACCAATGATCTCTTAATTGCCAAATCTAATATCCTTTTCTCAAAGACTATTCCTTCTCAGTTTACTTTGCTGGACCTTAACCAGGTCACACCTACTAAACATGGACGTCCCCCAGGGTTCTGTCCTGGCCTGCCTTCTCTTCTTCCCCTATACTATTTTATCTGGAGATCTTATCAGTTCCCATGAATTAAATTATCACTTCTATGCTGATGATCCTCAAATCATAACCTCTGTTGACCTTGTCTCAGTCTCCAATTAACCTATTGAACATCTTAAACTGGATATCCCATAGACACCTTAAATGCAACATGTCCAAAACTGAACTCATTATCTTTCTCCCCAGTACCTTCCTCTAATACTGTTAAATGTCATATTCAATTCCTTACTCTCTCTCACTTCCCATATCTAATTTGTTGCCAAGCTAGTCAATTTTACCATTGTAATATCTCTCACATACACTTTGTTCTCTCCTCTTGACACTTCTACCACCTTGGTGCAGACCTTCATCCCCTCATACCTAGACTATTTCTATAGCTTGCTGGTTGGTCTCCCTTCCACAAACCTCTCCCCACTCAAGTCCATCCTCCACTCAGTTGTCAAAGTGATCTTCCTAAAACAGGCCCGACCACATCACTTCCTTGCTTAATAAACTCAGTGGCTCCCTATCACCTCCAGGATCAAATAGAAAATCCTCTGTTTTGCATTGAGTCCATCATAACTTGACCCCTCCTTACTTCAACAGTCATCTTATACTTTACACTCACCCACATACTCTGGATCCAGTGACATTGGTCACCTTGCTGTTCATTGCTTAGAATACTCCATCTCTCTGTTTCAGACATTTTTACTGACTGTCCTCCACACATGGACAATGTTCTTCTTCCTTCTCTTTGCCTATTGGCTTCCCTGGCTTTCTCTAAGTCTCAGTTAAAATCTCAACTTCCCAAGGAAGCCATTCCCTTAATCAGCTCCCTTAATTCTAATGTTTTCTCTCTGAGAATATCCCCAATATGCCATATATATATATATATATAGTTTATACATAGATGTTTGATTGTTGTCTTTCTCATTAGACAGGAAGGTCCTTGAGAGTAGGGCCTATCTTTAACTTTCTTTGAATCCCCAGGGTTCAGCATAATTCCTGGTTCACAGTAGTTGCTTAATCAATGTTTATTGGCTTTACTAACTTCCTAATCCAGAACTGTCTACTATACCTTGTTGCCTTTCCTAGTATACTTGATCAAATATAATAACAAATTCTAAAGTAACCTTAAACTTTGGCTATGATTTCTGGGGAAATGAGGGACTCATCCTCCATTCTCATCAATTAATTTCAAACATATTAAGACATGTTTATCACCCAAGCCTGGAAGATCTATGGAAGAAGATTTCAACATACATCAAGCATCTTTAAGTACAATACAATGGTTGATTTCCTTGGGTTTATGTTATGTTAGTATTAGCTGCCTCCTCCATTTTGTATAAATGTTCCCACCTCTGTTCTGTATAAATGTTCCATAAATAATTTACATGTTTTTAACAGGTATGAAAATTTTCATGATGACCTCATAAATGAATTAAAAGGCTATCCATTTTCTGTACTGAAAATGTTGCAGGATTACAGCATTTCTCTCAGTCGATATTTTTGTGTTAGAGAAATCTATGAACAGGTATGAAATAAACATCATGTTAGGTGTGAAAATTTGTACATATAAATATATTTATATAGTATAAATATTTCCATGTAAAATATATTTGTTTATGAAGAAGCGAAAATGAAGCCATATCTTTAGTTAGGCTAGCTTTCAAACACTTTGTGGACAAAAATTAACAAAAAAAAAGTGTAAAAATAGAAAGTTAACACTAGTCACCAAAAACATTTTAGGATCTAGTAAAGTAATATGGTTATCCCTTCCACGCCTCTGGGGCGAGGCCACCTCCCTGCTCCCCATCTGGAAAATCAACATAAAATGTTTTGGTCTTTCCTTTGTACCAAGAAGAGTCTTAAGTTTTTTCTTTATGGGACATTTACAGTACCTTATTGTAAAATTTGGGTTATTTGGTAATAGAATATGAATAGTTGAAATAGTGAAACCTCCTTATATGTGTGTGTATATTTGTGTATATATATATATATATATATATATATATATATATAGTTTTTAAATTTTCTTTTTAAAGAATTTTTAAAATTTTAATGCTTTTTGTAAAGTTTTTATTTTAAACCTAAATACAAAATGAAAAAAAGAAAAAAAACATTGCCATGTACACAACACACCATAAGAGAGAATTTAATATAAAACAATAAATTTCCTCTTCAAGAAAACCTATATAATAAATACTGCACATTGTTTTCAAAGCTGCCCAGCTTTTCTTTGCTTCCTTGTTGGTTTTCTTTTGTTCTCTGATATGCACTTTTTACTTTTTTACCTTCCCCCCACCCTAAAGAAAGCTACAATTAAGCATGAAGATAGATAGATATACACACATACATAAATATCTTTATTGATATCCATATAATACACATATGCACTCATACACGTATATGTAAGAACGTCCTCATATCATCTGTTTCTTTGAAGGTGGGTAGCATCTTCGTAAATCCAAGTCTTTCCATGTTTTTCCAAATCAACCAACTCATCATTTCCTATACCACAGAAACATTCCAATCCAATCACATTCTATGTGAGAGATTGTCTTTGCAAGTTTTTTCCCAGTTTTCTGCACTCCTTCTGTTCTTGGCTATATAGGTTTTATTTATAGAAGAAAACTTTAATTTAAAATAATCAAAATTATCCTTTTTACATTTTAACAATGCTCTCACTTTATAATATAGTTTAAGGTCTGAGACTGCTGAATCTACTTCCTTTGCATCTTTTTTCCCTTGTTATTTTGATGTTCCTAACCTTTTGTTCTTCCAAATGAACTTTATTGTTACTTTTTCTAACTTAGTAAAATAATTTTTTTAGTAATTTAATTGGGATGACATTGAATAAGTGGATTAATTAGGTAAATTTTTCATTTTTAAAACTATATTGACTACCTATCCATGAACAATAAATATTACTTCAGTTATTTAGATCTGAGTTTATTTGTATAAAAAGTGTTTTATGTTCATGTTCATATAGTTCTTATGTCTGTTTTGGAAGATTTATGCTCAGGTATTTTACACTGTCTAGGTATTTTAAATGGTCTAAAACAATATTGCATAATATTTCTGAGTCATAGAGTAGTTTCTCTATTTTTCACTTTTAATTAAAGCTATTTTAACTTTAACTTTGAAATCATTATTACTATGCCTACTTTTTTTTAGATACTAAATTCTACTCTTGCCTTTTATTTTATCTTTGTATCTCTCATTTTTATAATGTTTCCTGAAAGCAACATATTGTTGAATTCAGATTTTTAATCTATGTTTCTGTTTTATGGGTAAATTCATCCCATTCATGTTCTAAGCTATCATTCCTTGTGTATTTTCCTCCTTCCTATTTTTCTTCACTATCCTTCTCACCCTATTTACCTTATCCTTCCTCATTCCTCTGCTTGACTTCTATCCACTATTTTGCCCTCCTATTCTTTAACCTACTCACCCCTCTTAAGAGTCCCTCCCTTATCCTCTTTTTTCACCTTATCCCCTTGCCCTCCTATTTCTTCCTTAATTTAGAAGACTTTTATACCCTTCTGGATCTCTCTCTCTTTCCCCAATATATATATATATATATATATATATATATATATATATATATATATATATATATATATATATGTGTGTGTGTGTGTGTGTGTGTGTGTCTAAATATATACATATATATGTATATACTGTCACATCTTTAACCCACTCCCAATGAAAGTAAGGTTTTAGCCCTACCTACCGCCCCACTGCTAGTTTCTTCTGTATCACTTTTTCCTTTTTGCCTCATTTGTATGAGATAACTCCTCCTGTTCAGCTCTCCCTATACAGTTGTATTTTTTTTAGAATCACCCTATCATACTCAGCTCAGCCCAAACCTTTCTTTCTAACTACCCAAATAGTGATAACCATCATGAGAGTGTTGCTAATATTTTCACATATACGAAGTAAACAACTTGATCTTATTGAGTCCCTTATACTTGGTCTTTAATGTTTACCTTGTATTTCTCCTGTATATGTTGAATTTTCCCTTAAATTCTGGGGTTTTGTCACAAAAAACTTGAATGTCTTTGAGTTCATTAAATATCCATTTTTTCATTGAAGATTATACTTAACATTTCTGGGTAAATTACCTTGGTCATAATCCTAGCTCTTTTGCTCTATGGAATATAGTATTCCAAGATCTAATGGTCTTTCAATGTAGTAGCTGCTAGGCCTTGTATAATCCTTATTGCAGCTCCTTGATATTGAAATTGTTTTTTTTTCCTTGTTGCTTCCAATATTTTCTCCTTAACATAGGGTTGTTTTGTTTTCTTTTGTTTGTTTGTTTTTGCATTTTGGAGGGGTTAAGGCAGGGCAGTTGGGGTTAAGTGACTTCCCAAAGTCACACAGCTAGTAAATGTTAAGTGTCTGAGGCTGCATTTGAACTCAGATCCTCCTGACCCCAGGGCTGGTGCTCTATTCACTGCACCACCTAGCCACCCCAACATAGGGGCTTTGAAACTTGGCTATGATATTCCTGTAAGTTTTCCTCCTAGGATCTCTTTCAGGTGGTGATTCGTGGATTTTTTTCCATTTCTACTTTGCCTTCTTGTTCTAGAACTTCAGGGCAATTTTCCTTGATAATTTTTTGTAATATTGTATTGATTTCCTTCTTTTTATCATAATTTTCAGGTAGCCCAACTATCCTTATATTATTTCTCTTTGATCTGTTCTCCAGATCAGTTGTTTTTCTTTTTTGATAAGAAGTTTTACTTTCTCTTCTATTTTTTCATTCTTTTGATTTTATTTTATGATTTCTTGGTGTCTTAGAATGTCATTAACTTCCCAGAATTATTTTATTCCTTAAGTTTTTGATTCTTTATTTCCAGTTGGTTGTAGCAGCAAGCACCCCAATATCCCCAGGGTGACTGCCAACACAGGTTCTTAGATCTGCTTTTCAAAAGGAAAGCAACTCAAAATGGGTTAACAAGCTTACTTTAATAAAACAAACACACATTACCTAGTTCAGGGGAAAAAGGTCAACACCCCAAACTTCAGAGTTACAGAACTTACAGATCAAACAGACAGGCTTCCAAACTGTCCTACCATTATATCAATACCAAATCACAGTTACCAGAGAGGGAAGCATCAACATCTGGGTTTTCAAAGCCGGGGGGCTCTCAACAACGGCTTCCCAGAGTCTCATCTGGTCAAATCACACAACACTTCTCAAAGTGAGCCCCAAAGCAAAGCCTCTCCTCAGGGCTTATATAGCCTTCTCTTGGCTCAGAGAATGTAACAACCTTCTGGACGCACTGCCCAATCACAAAGTATCAAGGTATGGGCTTTCCTGAAAAACAAGCCTCCCACCACAGGCTCCAGGTGCACTTAAGCTAGGGGCAGGGAAGATCTTTAAATTTGCATTTCCTTTACATTGGTTGACTCTCTTTTCATAATTTTCTTGGATTCCTCTTACTATTTTTTCTAATTTTTCCGTGATTTCTCTTATTTGACCTTTAAAGTCCTCTTTAAAGTTCTTCCAAGAACTCTTTGTGCTTGGGACTATTTAACAGTTCTCATTGAAAAGGGAGTGTTTGTTTTAACTCCATTATCTTCCTCTGAATATGAAACCAGATCTTCTCTATCGCCATAGTAACTTTTATAATTGGTTCTTTCTCCTTTGCTTACTCATTTTTATTTTTTTTTATTTTTTTGGTTTTTTAGCACCTATTAGTATAATCAAGTTGTAGTCTCAAGGTATGGGGAATGATATCCCAAGCCTCTGGTCCTTCTTACCGTTATTTTCCAAGGTCCATCTCAGGGACCTTGGGCTTTTGTCTCCATTCCTAAGCCATAGCTTGGACACCCAGCCATACTGTCCTGCAAATGATCTTGCTCCTGTGTGCCTCTTGTGGCTGCAAACTACAACTGTCCTCTAGGCCCCAGAACTGAAAGCAGGGACTCTGCTCTCCTGCAAGTGGGTCCCTGTCCCTCACTATTGAACTCAACAGGTATGTGCTAGCTTCTCCTCCCTAGAGCCATAGCCTGGGATACAGCACAACTGTGTTTGGTGTCCCTTGACAGTTGAAAGTCCTTTAATATTTTCCTACTCAGTCATCACACACACACACACACACACACACACACAATCTCACAACTTTTTTTTTTTGGGGGGGGGTTGTCAGATAGATCTCTTTCCTATTCTAGCCAGAACAAGATGTTGATAAAGGATACAGGACAGGGTCCCTTCCTTCTCTAATAAGTCAGTAACTTAGCTAATAGCCTAGTAAGGGGATATGACACAGACACAGATAACTATAATATATAATGTTAAATGCTAAATCAATTAAGGAGTTGCAAAGCATGGTGATTTCTTTTTAGAGACACTGAAAATTATTTCTTAATGGCTTTATTATTTGTTATGAAAGACATTCTTTCCCTTGAAGAATAGACAAAATTTTCTTAGAGAATGCTTAGCTTTCAAGATGCATAGCTACCCTGAAGCAATACCATCCACAAAGAAGGACTCCTGGATAAGATGCTAATAAATGCTTAATATCGTTAGAGATGCCTTCTGGGTTGAAATTCAGGCTCACCCTGAGGCAGGCTAGATACCAACTTAGATGCTCCTGCTTATATCCACAAAAGAGTGTATATGGAAAACCAAAAGAAATCACAGACAAGTAGGACAGATTTTAAAGTAACATAATGAATTTTTATATAACTTTAGCCAAAAGCAAAGGGTACATAATAGAGGATTACAGTTTTAGTCTACAACCCTGATTTATTTCCTTTGTATGTAGAGATACATTTAATTGATATTTTAAAGTTCAGAATTCCTTAAAATGAAGGGAAAACACAAAAGTATTCATTCTCTCAAATCAGTTTTTAAAAGAAAATTTAAGAAGGCAACTTAGCAGTTTGGGCTTTATACCACCATTTAATTTTTAATATATAGCTATACTTATAACAAAAATCCATTAGAAAACATAAACACAAGAACAAACAAAACGATCTACCCACTTCTCTGAGATAAAAGGAGGCCATATAGGCCATTCTACTTGGTGTAGGTGATGTACTTTATGTTACTGTATACTACATATAAATATTATATTTATATTAATGTATTGTGTTCAAGTGTAACAAGTACTGCCTGGGCAAATTTATTATTTTGTCTCAAGTTACATTTTCTGAAAATTTCCAACATGCCCCAAAAGGCACAAGCGGGATATTACTGTATTTATACACTGTATATTTGTTTAGTCCCAGCTTTGTGCAGAAGACATGTATAGGCAGGTGTGTTAATGTAATCTTGAAATATGTAAAGAGAAACTTAAATTTCCTATTTTCTGGAAATTATCCAAATCTCAAAGCAGAGAATCAACCTTTGGTTCAATGAACTAAAATCAACATTGGGAAGAGACTCCTCTTCCTTGATATTAAATCATATACTTGTTATTTTGTTTCAGAACATGGATGGCGAAGTGATGATAAGGTTTAGAGAGCCAGGTAACATCTTTGCAATGTCAAGTTTAACTCATGTTACTCTTTGTTTTGGGGCTGACTCCATGTTTGTCGTTATTAATGTGTTTTATATTTTGGAACAACAGCTGACATTCTAGAAGAAAGTCCCTCTCATCTAAAAGATATCATAAAAAATTTCTTCAAGCTTGAAACTGAAAGCAAGATAACTCCTGGGAGTGGTGAGATGGCATGCGTGATCAAAAGTAAAAGCAAGACCATCTTCCTAGCAGAAGAAGCAGATGAAATCCAAGAGCGGCCAGCTTCCGAAATGGAGGATGCCAAGAGTGCACAAGAAAGCGCCATACCGGAAAGTGAAAAGACAGAGACCTTAAAAGATGGCCTTTCCCAGGAACCCGGAGAATTGGAGACCCCAGGAGAAAGCTTGGCAGAATCTAGCGAGCACGGAGAAGGCTGGACAGAGTACCAGACACAGGAAAGCTTCAAAGTCCTGTCCTCCTATGAGGTGAGTTAGAATACTTTCATTTTTTCTGGCTGTCCGTCCCTCCTCCGCTCTGACCACTGACCCGCCCAGCTTCCTTTAAGACCCAACTAAAATCTCATCTTTTACTGAAAGCCTTCCTTAACCCCTCTTAGCTCCAATGCCTTCTTTCTATTCATTTTCTCCTATTTGTGCTATATATAGCTTTGTAGATATTTGTTTCTATGTTGGTCGCCCCCATTAGATTGTAAGCTCCTTAAGGGTAAAGACTGTCTTTTGTCTCTTTGTATCCCCACTGCTTAGCATAGTGCCTGGCACATAGTAAATGAATAATAAATGTTGACTGAGTGACTTTGTAATAGTAGATCTACTTTAGGGCTCATGAAAATCATTTGATTTTTAGTCGAGTAAAAATCACAAGTCAATGCTTAAAAAACAAACAAACAACAAAAAACCCTTTTATTGATATCTTTCATTTTTGTGTTGCCTTTATTTCCAGATATATTCCTCTTCTTGCCCCTCCCCAGGGAGCCATGTCCTGAAAACAGGATGAAAATCTTGGGGTGGGGGGGAGAAGTATTTTGGTAAAACTAAGCAACATATCAACTACTAAGTCTTGTTTTACACATACGTATATGTGTAAAACATCCATCACCTCCACCTCTGCAAAGAAGGGAAGGGAGTACACTTTTTCCTCTCTTTCTGGAGGTCAAGCTTAATTGTTATAATTATACAGGATTCAGTTTGTTTTCCTGTTTATATTGTTGTAGACGTTGGATATATCGTTTTCTTGGTTCTGTTTACTTTACTTTATATCAGTTCATAGGTTTTCCCATGCTTCTCTGTGTTCTTCCTATCCATCATTTCTTTCTTTTTTTTCTAAAGCAATTGGGGTTAAGTAACTTGCTCAAGGTTACATGGCCAGTCATTTTTTATGTGTGGGTGCTCATTTTCTGAGGCCAGAACCCATCCCGGGTCCTCCCAACTCCAGGGCTGGCACTCTTAATCACTATGCCACCTAGCCACCCCCATATCCATCATTTCTTAAAATGCAGTAATATTCCATTACATTAATGTACCATTATTTGTTTAGGTACTCCCCAGTTAATGGGAATTAACTTGCTTTACAATTCTTTTCTACCACACACACACACACACACACACACACACACACACACACACAATGCTGCCATAGAAATTGTGGTATAATGGGATCTTTATTTTTAAAATTTTATTTATTTTTTGTTATATTTTAAGTTCTGAACTATCTCTCTGTCCCTCTCCACCACATATGAGAAATCACCATTGATACAAATATATATGTACATATGTGTACACACATATATGGAAAAACATAGTATACATACTTCTATTTATCAGTTCTTTCTCTGGAGGTATATAACATCTTCATAAGTCCTTCATAAGTTGATTTGAGTAACTTAGATATTCACAGTTGTTCTTCAAACAGTATTGTGGTTGCTGTATATAATATTCTCTTGCATGTGCTCATTTCATTCTGCAACATTCCATCCATGTCTTTCTGTGTTTTTCTAAAATCAACTAGCTCATCATTTCTTACAGCATAAGGATCTTTATTTTTATACTTATCTTTGATCTCCTTGGGATATATACCTACCAGTCTAATCTCCAGCAACCTATTTGGAGAAAGAGATAGGTGGGATCTAAGACTACCAAGGCTATTTTGTCTCTTAATAGAAGTATCAGACTATATTTACTACACCTCAACTATCTTCAGTCTAGGGCTATGAGTCTAAGGGGTTCAAAACAAAAGTCACTTCCCAGGTCACTTTCAAGGGGAAGGGTGGCCCTCAGCTCATACTCACCAGTTAAATCCCTTCCCACCAAAACCTAGATACACAAAAGATTGTCATGAATAACTAGTAAACCTCTTTATTATAGAAAATGTAAAACAGAAATCAGAAAAGTCATGCCTATTAGGATATATCAGAAAGCATGCATAAGAGTAAAGAAGCTCTTTATGTGAGAGCGAGCTAAGGTCTCATCTCCAACCCGGAGACAGAAGAATCTCACCAAGGGGAAGTCTGCTTTCAGTCAGTAGACATGATGGGAGGCCAATTTCCTCTACATATCGTAAGACTTCTGGGGCTTCAGACTACTATTCAGAAGTCCCAGTCTTTCTAAAAGTCCTTTCCATAAGAAAGATGATGGCCCGTCAAAACAAAGTATGTGTCCAACAAAAATGAAGAAACTGTTTTACATTCACAGAGCATCATGTCTTAGCATTCTCTCAGCCCATCAGCAATCACATCCCCTTATGTATACAAAGCACAGTGCCTTCTGGGTACCACCTGTCAAGAGGGCAGAGATGTTGCAGTAGTATAATTTAGAACTGGAATTGCTATCTTCTTTTCTACTTTTTTCCATTATATTTTCTTTGAGATTATAGATCTTTTGTTCTTCCAAATGAATTTTGTTCTCCATTTTGTCTACCTCCAAAAGTATTCCTAGGCAGTATGATTTGTATAGTACTATTAACTGTAAAGCAATTTAGGGGACATTTTCATTTTTATCATATCGTTGCAGCCCAGCCACAATGTTGTTGATGTATAAGTTTTATTTTGACATCTTTTGTTTTTATATCACATTTTCCAACCTATCTTCTACCCCATAGAACCCTTTGCAACAAAGTCAAACCATCCCCTACTTCTGCAACAAAAAGAAGGAAATCTGTTTCATCACCTGTTCTTTGGCAGCAAGAAAGAGCAGCTGGGTTGTGGTGGGCTGAGCGCTGGACCTAGAGTCAGGAAGACCTCAGTTCAGATCTGACCTCAGACACATACTAGCTGTGTGACTCTCGGCAACTCACTTACTATATGTTTGCCTCAATTTCTTTATCTGTAAGATTATGACAATAATATAATATAACTCCTAGGGTTATAAGAATCAAGTGAAGTAATAATTATGAAGCACTTGGCATAACACTTGGCACATGATAAGTGCTATATGGATGTTATTATCATTAATGAGTGCAATTAATCTGACAGGCCATCATTTAGTGTTATGATAATTTACATTATTATGGTCAATATGTATTTTGTCAATGTCAATATGTGCTTTCTTTGTACTTTTTCATAGAAATCTTCTCAAGTTTTTCTGAATTCCTCAAATTCACTGTTTCAAACAAAATAGTATTACAATAACTTCAAATGCCACAGTTGATACAGCCATTCCCCAATAAATAATATATTTTGCTTCCATTTTTTTTTTACTAACCAAAAGAAGTATTTCTATGAGTAATTTGTTATATATGTAGTCCTTCTTTCTAACTTTGACCTCCTTGGAGCAAATGCCCAGTAAAGTGACCACTGCATCAGAGGGTACAAACAATTTAGTGATTTTTCTGGCATAATTCCAAATTGTTTCCCAAGACAAATCAAGCCAAAGCTCCACCAACCATGGAGCTTATCTTTCCATAGTTCCTCCAACATTGACTATTCTGTCTTTTTTATCTTTGTTGCAATAAATTGACTCTTATAACACTTTATTAATATTTATTATATTAACATTTATTATAATATTAATATAAAATACATTTTCATACTACCTTTCATTATTATTTCACATATTATATATTTATTAATATATAAATATAATACATATTAATAATATTACAAACAATATTTCTCATATTGGCTTTTTTTTTTTAGTAATTGGGGCATAAAGTTATAAGGAAATTGTGGAAAATTTGTTCAAGATCCTAAAGCATGTTGACTGAAAAATTTAGACATCTCCTCCCCACCCCCCAGCAAAAAAAAAGGCAAAATAGAGAAATAAGATAAACTGCAAATTCAACCACTCTAATCATAGGGACCACAGGTTAAGCAGTAAGACAGTGGAGACTCAGTGGGGAGTGGCTTGACCAAATTTACATAGCTTATTAGTTGCAAAGTTGAGACTAGATTCTAGGACTCCTCGCTCCCTTTGGTATCCTGTCTACAATGCTCTTCCCATTGCACTGCACTGCTGCCTTTATAGAACTCTAAAAAGTTCAAGTGACTTGCCCAGGGTCTCATAGCCCAATATGTTTCATGAGAATGACTTGAACCCAGGTCTTCCTGACTCCATGGACAGTTCTCTATCTGCCAAGCCATGATCATCTCTCTTTGCACATTGTAGATACTTAATAAATGCTTGTTGGATTGTATCACATTGGATTGGACTGCTTTGGAAGAGGCTTCTAGGGAGTAGAAATGAGGGTTTATATTAAGCACCATGGATGAGATTCTGTCTTGCTCTTAGAGTGTGTGCCATTACCCTGTACATGAGGCTTTTACTACATTATAACATTATCCCTGTCCCTTTCACTAAAGTATTGCTATGCTCCCTGCACTGGGAAGCCAACTGGAGATTTTACAGAAAAGAAGTTTTCGTTGGTCTTCAGCAGTAATGTCATATTGACTCCAGTTCTTACGTTTGCCTAATGGGCCACGTCTGAACTTGATGTGTTGGCATCAAGATTTTCACGTTAAATATATCTTTTTCATTTGGTGTGTCTCCTCTCCACAGTCCCCCACTTTGGATATGGTAATAAAATTTGCTGCTGAATATGTAAGGTGTGAATCTTAAGCATAAATGCTAGTAAGGCATGATCCTTGGGTGATTTATCCTTGCACCCATTTGTACCTGAGGGCAAACTGCACAAACACATAGTTCATTTGAGAGGTTTGTCAGAGACACCAGACACTGCTTGATGGCCAGTGACTAGTAGGAGGAATGGGGGTGATACTGCTCTAGGAAAAAGCTCACCTGAGGTGTAGGGGAGGAAAAGCACAGTATTTACCACTTCCTGATATCTGTTAACTAGGTGCTGAGCTCAGTTTCTCGTTGCTGAAGTGTTTTCAATACCCTCTAAATTTTAGTGCCCTAGGGGAAAACCCAGTCACTCTACCCTAGTTGTAGCTTTGTTATAAAGTTCATGCTTCTTATATATTAAAGTCATCTTACTGTAGCAGCAAGCACCTAGCTTCCCCAGGGTGGCTGTCAGCACAGGTTTTTAGATCTGCTTTTCTAAAGGAAAGCAACTCAAAATGGGTTAACAATCTTGCTTTAATCAATCAAACATGTCATTTACCTAGTTCAGGGGAAAAAGTCAGCACCCCAAATTTCAGAGTATACAGACAGAAGTTACAAGAAGACAGAGAAACATTTCAAGCAGACAGGCCTCCAACCTGTCTGACCATTATATCCATACCTAGTCACCAGAAAGGGAAGCATCAACATCTGGGTTTTCAAAGCCTGGGGGCTTGACGGCTGCCCAGAGTCTCTCTGGTCAAATCACACAACACTTCTCAAAGTGAGCCCCAAAACAAAGCCTCACAACAGGGTTTATATAGCCTTCTCCTGGTTCAGAGAATGTCACAACCCTCTTGACCCACTGCCCAATCACAAAGTATCTCCTGAAAAACAAGCCTCCTGCCACAGGCTCCAGGTGTACTTAAACCTATCAAAGGACCTAGGGGCAGGGAAGATCTTAAATTTACATTCCCATAACACTTATCTGTCTAGATTCAACCTGTGACTATATCAGAGGAGGAGAATGTAATTGAAAGCTCTGATGAAGAGTTT
Organism: Gymnobelideus leadbeateri; assembly: GCA_011680675.1. NCBI lineage: Eukaryota > Metazoa > Chordata > Mammalia > Diprotodontia > Petauridae > Gymnobelideus > Gymnobelideus leadbeateri. The sequence goes on along the minus strand of WOXC01010596.1, from coordinate 295,776 downwards.
GATTCCTTTGTAACTTCCAGTGGGAACAAGTATTTGGTTTTTTCACTTCCTGAAGAAAGTGAAAGTCAATTGTTCTATACTACATTATCTGGTACACCACTGGAAGACACTTCTCAGAACACTGCTGCATTCCTGGAATTTGTGATTTTACCATCCCAACTGTTTTCAAAATTAAAAAAACGGTTAGTAGGAATATCCTTTCCTTAGTGTTTTGGACTGGGATTTATGAGGGGGTGACTTTAAAATGTTGAAAATTTAGAAAAGATTGCATCTGAAATAAGAGAACAAAGGGGATGTTATTCTGAGTTGGGGGTGGGGGAATGATTTAGATGGCAAAAAACAAAACAAAACAAAACAAAGCACAGCATCTTCTCTAGAAATTATTTACAGTCATTGGTTTGGTGACTGCCTTCAAGTCATAGGAAGCCCAGCCTCCAGCCATGACCTTTACCTGCTGAGAGAAAGCTAACTTTCCTCAAAACTGCATTTATGTAAAATACAAGTCAGCATGATTTCTTCTTCCTCAAATTATTTTGTATATAATTCTTTGTTTTCTCAGTAGAATGCAAGTGCATTGAGGGCAGGGGATGTTTTTATTTTTGTTTTTGTAAATCCTCAGTGCCTTGAATATACTGGGCACTTAATAAATGCTTGTTGAATCAAATTGAGGCATATGGAAAGATTCATGGCTTTGGTTACAGCCTCGCAAAGCCTTTTGCAAAGTCCATCCACTGGGGACTGCTGAAACGGAACTCGTGACTTTTAAAAGTGTTTATCAAGTAAATTCTGCTCCTTCTATGTGACTTTACTGTGCTTTTATATGTTTCTTAAATTGACTTACCTGAAAACAAAAGTCTAGATCATATGGAAGTGTCCTCTAAACTAGGTTCTTTTTCTCTTGATGCCAGAATCCGTTGTGAGTTGTTTGAATCCCTTGAGAAGTGGTTTGGCCAATCCTTGACCAATTCCAAAATCATTGTCGCTGCAAAGACTGAGGAGCTGGATTCAGAATTGGAGCTTCGTCTCTACTTACATAAACCAAGGATGAAACGCATAAAGACCAAAGTCTTTAATGTCCGAGCAGGTAGAATCCTGCTTTCCCTCAATCTTTCCAAAGAGTCAGGATCATATAGCTGGAAGAATGATCAGTTTGGAATCAGAGGACCCATAATCTAATCTTAACTCTGCCATCAATTGGTTACCTGTGTGACCACAGGCAAATTACATTCCTTCTTTAGACCTCAGTTTTCTTAGCTGTAAAATGAAAGACTTAGATTAGAGGACCTCAGAGGTCCATTTGGGCTCTAGATCTATGACCCTATGAAATGTGCCTGCCTGACATTTTTCCTGGAATTACGGTTACACTTCATTAATTGCATCAATTTGCCTAACACTCGTAGTCTATTTAGCACCTTTTAGCAAACTGCAAAGTGTCTGTGAATTTGCAACTTGTCTGAAGTTTTCCCATAAAGGGTGATAACTTTTTGTGCCCTTTTTTTCACTACATTAAGAAATTAAAGTCTTTTAAATGACAGCCTTGATCTCTGTGTGAATACAGCTGTCACACTTCCCCCCAATTCTGCAGAGATTGCACAGCTACACTTTCTTCTGGACTCTAAGCTACAGGATCATTTTGTTATAGTTTCAGGAGAGAATAAGAAATACAGGGATGGAGTGAGGTCTTCTCTGGGGGAGGGTATGCCTACTTCACTGAGATGCTAGATCCCTCAAAGCATGGTATGTACCTAAAATTATATTTGTTGTTGTTCAGTCATGTCCAACTCTTTGTGAACCCATTTGGGATTTTCTTGGCAAAGATACTGGAGTGGTTTGCTGTTTCCTTCTCCAGCTCATTTTACAGATGAGGAAACTGAGGCAAACAGGGTTAAGTGACTTGACCAGGGTCACACAGCTAATAAGTGTCTGAGATCAGATTTGAACTCAGGAATATGAGTCTTCTTGAATCCAGACCCAGCACTCTCTCCACAGTGCCATCTCTGTAATCACTGCCTCTGTATGTGACTTCCAAAGGCCCAGTGAACCAGGGAGATAGAATCTGATGGGTTGGTGCAGGACCTGCAGAGGCTGGTCTCAGAACTCTGATCTGAATCATGAAATTCCAGAGGTGGAGGGGACCTCAGATAGCATCTGGTCTAGCCCTTCAGTAATTTAGTAATGCACAGTGTTTGCTTGTAGAAAACCCTGTGCTAGGCACTGGGAGCTCAAGGACAAATAAGGATAATCTCTGTCTGCCTAGGGGTTATTGTAAGGAAAGTGTTTTGAAATATTTTTTTTTAATATTTTTTTTATTTTTTGCTTTTTGGAGGGGGGAGGGTAGGGCAATTGGGGTTAAGTGACTTATCCAAGGTCACACAGCTAGTTTAGTTTTGTGTCAAGTGTCTGAGGCCAGATCCGAACCCAGGTCCTCCTGAGTCCAGGGCCAGTGCTCTACTCACTGTGCCACCGAGCCGCCCCCGAAATCTTAGAGCATTATAAAGATAGTACATTGCTTTTCCCCTTGGTGTACATTGGTATTTCTCATTTCTTTGAGAAATTTCCACTGTCTCCCACCACTGACCCTTCAGGCTAAGGGAAAAGAGAAAGAGAGAGAGAGAGAGAGAGAGAGAGAGAGAGAGACTGTCTTTTCCAGGGACAGTCGTAGCCCCAATTAATCTGTGGATTAGAATACATTGGCAGTTTCTGTCCTATCCTACAGGAATTAACTCTTGGCTATACTCTTAACTCCTTGAATAAAAAAATTCCATTCAGATTATAGGAACACAGAGAGAAAGAGGCAGAAGGAAGCTCAGAGGCCCTCTAGCCTAATTATTTTTGTTTTATAGTTGAGGACATTGGAGCCCATGGATGTGGCACCCAGGTTAGAAACATCCAAGGCAGAATTGAATACACATCCTCTTAACTGCAGAGGTCATTTTCTTTCCTCTTGTACTGTCTTGTCTTTCTCATTGTGGGTCATCTCTTTGAACCTGAACATTCCCTACTAACTCTTTGGATGGCATAAACACCATCATTCACCACTCTTTGGAAATCTATTTGGGAAGGGACAGTCAAGAAAGGTTGCAAGGGTCATGTGTGCCCCATCTTTCCTTTGCAGCCGAGTTATTGTTTCACCAAGATCGGCTTGATCGTCACTGTGCCAGCATCTTGGAAACGCTAAAGAGGCAGAGAATCCTGTTCTACAAATTCCAGGAAGAACAACAAACCAAGAACAAAAACTTCTGGAATTGGTTGACTAACATAGAGCAAGCCTTCCTCAACTCCACCACAAGTCGGAAGTAAGAGGGCCAAATCTCTCCCCAGATCAGCAACTCTTCTCAAAGGATTTCCATTAAGTTGTAGATGCAGAATCACCAGTCTTCAATTTCAGGGAAAGAATAGAACTAGGCATTTACCATCCTGGCACAATCAGACCCTTCTCCTTTGTTTTAACCTAAAGACTTATTTTGCAACAGATCTTTCCCGAAGTCCTCCCTTGATGCTTCCTTGAGGTGGATATATCAGCGTAAAGTGTATTTAAATACCTTTCCTTAGCTACTGTGTTCACCAGGGCTACAACTGTATATTTTTTAAAAAGCATTTTGAAGAATGTTTTTTTTAAGTACTATATAAACGCTACGTTTCGAATGTCGTATTCAAATCACCTAGGGAAGGAGTAGCAGTGGATTGTCCTGCTTCTACTAACAGTTAAATTGGTTTCCTGATAATGAGTTTCATGAAAGTGGAACCAATAACAGAAAAGTGGGAGATTAATGGGATACTTGTCATTGACAGTAGGAGTGAAAAGAAAGAATCCCTGGGTGCTCAAAATTTTCATGCGTGTAGTTTGGACCCAGAGTTTTACTATCATGATTTTACAAAATATCATGGCGGCACTGCCCAGAAATTTCCATTCTTTCAAAATGGGCTTGCTTTCTGTCTTTTCTCACAGTCTGACTCTGTTCAGCTCCAGTCTGCACAGAGAGCTACTCTCATATATAGATGTCATGCAGGTGTCCCTCCAGGGTTTCCGACAATACCTAGAAGAAACTATGGAGAAACTCCGATTTGCAAATACGGATTTTCTTAAAAAATGCAGGTAAAAACTTATGTGGATTTGTTCTCCAAGATCTCTCTCTCACTCTCTCTCTTTTTATAGCTTTCTTTCTCCCTCTTCCCTCTCCCTATGCCCATCTTTACGTATAAATAGACTAGATATATTAAAGTAAGCATTAGTTTCTCCTTCTACAGATAAAAGGGTGGTGTAGTCAGTCAGTCAATAATAACCATTTATGAAGCATCTACTTGTGCCAGGCACTGTGCTAAGCCCTGGGGACACAAAGAAAGGTAAAAATCAGTCCCTGCTCTCAAAGAGATTCCACTCTAGTGGTGTAGACAAGATGCAATCATCTGTGTACAATCGAGCTAATTAGAGGATAAATTGGAAATAATCAACAGGGCACTAGAATTAAGGGAGATCAGGAAAGATTTCCTGCAGAAGGGGGATTCTAAAAATTAGATGTGAAGGAGGCCAGGAAAGCCAGGAGGCAACAATGAGAAAGATGAGCATTCCAGGCATGGAGGAAAGACTATCAGAGAAAATGCCTGGAGCTGAAAGGGGGAGTAATAGATAAAGAGGTGGCCTTCCAGAGCCAGGAAACTATCAGTACTGACTATGTGGTCCTGGACAAATCATTAACTCTCAAGACAAGGAAGGGCCTGCAAACTACAGCCTGAGTGCCAAATCCTTCCCAATGCATAAACTAAGACTAACTATGGAATTTTTAAATCCAATAAAATTGTGTTAAAAATGAAAAAAACAAAACAAAACAAAAACTATTCTTAGCTCCCTGTACAAAATCAGGTGGTAGGCCAGATTTGCCCTTGGAGTTGTGGGGCTGCCCCCTTCCCCCAGCCATTTTGTTCTAAGGGGATAAATTACAGAGAAGATACAATTTGCCTTAATAGAGGAAGTACCTCACTTGGGAACCAGATGTATCTGCCAATGAAATTGAAGATTCCATCTCTATCCTTTCTCTCCAGATATGGCACCCTAGAGGCATTTTCCTTGACTCTGGCCCTTATATCTGGTAACTAGAAAATTCAAGAAGAGGGATATGTTCTGAGTCAATGGCTTTTATTCTAACTTACTTTCAGGTTGTTTTCAGAGGGAGGGAACTTCTCCCCTGATGAATTGACTGCATTTTGTAGTCGACTAGAAAAGGAATCCATACGGATTGAATTTGTTGAGAATTTTGTCATGATGAAAATGGAGAAAATGGAGAGTGAATACCTAGAGCAGGTGAGCACATTTTTCTCAACAAGTGGGAGTTCAAATGCACCCATCATTCACATTCTGCCATTATTCTAACGTAAATGTAATCTCTGCTAGGTTTTAAAATGTAAGGGTATACAGTTGGTTTATTTTAAATTCAGGCAGAAAATTCAAATCATTTTCTTCCCTAGATGTTTCTTATGTTTGGAAAAATTAGAATTAGGCCTATTCTCTCTACTTTTTATCTTTCTTTGTAGGCAAATGAGATCATCAACAAATTTGAAAGTAAATTCCATAATCTATCAGTGGATCTCATTTTTATAGAGAAAATCCAGCGATTCTTGACAAATCTGCAAGTGAATATCAAGGCAGAGGTAGAAATTCTTATTTATTTTACTGATGGGTGGATACCATTTATTTTATCTTAGGGATTTCTGGCCAGCCGTGGAGAAAAGTGGGTAATGTTGGGAAGGAAGGGAATGTGAGACCCTTTGAGGAATTTCACAAATGAGTTACTAACTCTACCAACAATTTGGAATTGTGCTAGCCATGACCAACCTTGTGCCTACCTAGACTCATGGCTCTGGTGCCATCTTCTTCTTTTTCTATTTTGTGAAGGCTCAAACCTGGAAAAAAAATGGGAGGGAGAGGGGACATTTTTAGTAGCTACCCTCAAGAGCAACAAATGAATGGCATGAAGCATATAGAGTGAATTGGCTTTGTCTGTGGCTTATCAGGTTACTTGACTAGAACAAGGTGCTTGTGAGCTTCTAAGTTCAGTTTCCAAAGGTAGAGGTAAACTTGAGATCCTTTGATGGTCACAGACCAGCCCAACCACCTATCTCCCTATGGCCAACGTCTGATATTGGACATAACAGGGACTGTCAGTAAACAGGAGTGGGTTGACACAAATCCATCATTATCATTAGAAAAGCAACACAAAGTTTCCCTTACAGCTAGCTGTTAATTTTAATTTTTTTTTTTTTTTGCTTTTTGGAGGGCAGTTGGGGTTAAATGACTTGCCCAAGGTCTCATGGCTAGTTTTTGTAAGTATCTGAGGTCAGATTTAAACTCAGGTCCTCCTGACTCCAGGGTAGGTGCTCTATTCACTGCACCACCTAGCGGCCCCCAACAGCTAGCTGTTAATATTATATTCACTTGTGAAAGTCAGTATATTTGAAGCATGTATGGTGTCTAGATATGGTTGGTAGAACACACAAATTGTTTTTGCTTGATAAATATTGAGTTATCCCTTTTATAAGATAGTCACAACCTCCCTTGGCTATCCCTTGTAGAATATTACATGTGGCAGCTCCCACCACAACCCAATCTAGCTCTAACCTCCAAATCTGGTTCAATGCCTTCATTTTATAAATGGTAAGCTGGGACTCCTATGAATGAAATGGCTTACCCAGGATGACACACTTATTTAGTGGCAGAGCCTGGACTAGATTCCAGCTCTTATGATTCCTAGACTAGCACCCATTACCTGATATTGTTTTGGTGGTCCTTTGAGCTTGTGATTCCCCATAGCCATACTAATTTTAAATGAAGATATATACATTTTAAAATTTTTAAATGAAAACAAATAAAAATTAACAAGGTTCTTTTGGTCTTATTTGGACCTGTGATTTCATTGGTGTACAGAATTCCTATTTGAGGAAAACCTTTTTAACAATGCAGATCAGTAATGATTCTTCAACTAAAGTCTTACCTGTTAAATAACTTACTCAGGTCTAATAGAAGTTAAGTAACTTGCCCAAAGTAATACAGCCAGTACAATGGTAGAACTTGAACTCAGGTCTACTGATTCCAAAACCAACTCTGTGTCCACCATACCACACTGTGTGAACTCCAATATAACACACATATACTCAAAAGGAAACATCATTTTAATAATTTTTAATTCAAAAATGCTTTTCATTGTTTCTCCAAGGTACTAATTGAGGAATAATTTAGCTTTTATATGACATCACTAACTGATATTAAGTATAACAAGATTCTTTGCTTTTCTTTGTCCCAAAGTTGAATGTACCAGTTTTTTACCTGTTAAATTTGAACATCATTTTGAACTTGAATTTGAGGGTTAGGCCAAATGGAGAGTAATAGACTTTTTTTTTCCACGTGTCAATTCATTTGCCAGAAAATGTATTTCAATGTATTCTTCTTAGCTCCAGATTATCCTTCTAAACAAAGTCTAACCCTCTTCTTTTCCAGGTGGCCAAATCTAATTTTCAAACCGAGACACTAAATAATGCTCTGCAAGAACTTCGCCACAAGATAAATATTTGTGGTCAAGAATTTGTGGACCAAAAAGTAAGTGGCTAGTTCTATATCCTGTGCCTACTAGACTGTGAATCTGAGAGGTGCTACTGATAGCCATATAATTCTAAGGAGAAGACTTGACTTATATTTGTGTCTAGAATATGGTAAGTCTCAGCCGTGGCTCATAAGATTCAGAGTCTCCTCTTGGACTTAACTTTTTTTCTTGAAATCAATAGAGAATAGAGGGAAATGCCCTCCCTAGGAAAGAAATTATGGGGTCCTTGCCTCAGTGATACCTCTTTTGAAATGTGAAATCACATGAATTTGTGGATTCAATTTCATCTCTGTCATTTAAAAAAAATCACACCACTAGTTTAAATATAATGAATAATCTTTGTCCTAGGAGAGCCTAGGACTAGAACATTCTGGAAATATTGGCTTCTTTTCCCTTTATAGTAAGTGGAGGAGGGGGGAGAGGGGAGAAGAAAGTTCTAATTACAAAAGTAGTAAAGCCTGGAGGATTGTTTAGGCTCCCAGGATAAGTGAAGGACCATCTGTAGAGTCGACATGGCCACTTATAGGCTTAAGAGTCCCTTTGTATTATCTGTTACATGAAACAAAACCTGCCTCGTAGTAGATGTTTCATTGACATGAATGCTTACCCAGGCCGTTTTTTCTGGATACTGAGACATGAGTCAAATTTGGATGTTCTCAGGGTAAACCCTGAGAGTGAGAACACAAATCAAAGACATTTACATGAAAAGACCCTGAGTCAAAACCTAGGCAATGTGAGTCCAAAGCTGTGAATGTGAGCTGTGGGTAATGCCGTATTTCCATTAAACTTCCAGCCAACTGCTGTGTTGTTTTGTTTCGTTTTATTGGTTTGGGGTTTTTTTTTTTGTTTGTTTGTTTCTTTTGTTTTGTTTTGCAAATTTGGTCTTGCTATAATTTCTCTAATGTGGCACTAAATGACCTGAGGTGTAAGGAAGGAATGCCAGAAGGCAGCGTGTTGAACACTACCCATTGCCATCTTCAGCTTTGCAACATCCAGTCCCAATAAGATTTGTTTTTTTCAGAGCAGATATTGACAGAGGAGACACAAGTCCCAGGAGGATATAAAAATAAACCTACGCATTTCTACCATTTTAGAATGGTTTGGGGTTACAGAGAAAATCCTATGTGGGATTTGTTTTGGGTCGTTTCTTCAAAGCCCTTTGAACCTCTATTTATTGTAGACAAATTTTAACTGAAAGAAGCAGATATATCACACAGCGCATTACCTTGCTTTTTACAAGAAAATATTATCAGTTTATTTAGAAAATAACATATTCTTGGTTTCTTCTATTTTCTTCTTATGACTGTGAAATACCTCACAATCAAAAATTAAGAGAAACAGATGCTTTTAAAAATGGTTCAAGTCCCTTATCATTAATTGAATCACTGGTGCTCCCATTCTCTGAATATTTATTTGTCTTTCTTTCTCTCATATACAGGCTGCCTCAAGTTTTTTTTTCCCATAATGTTTAACCTCATTCACAGCATCATATGCCCAGCTACCATTTCAAATATACTGCTAATTGCTTTATATCTCTTCAACTCCCTGAACACGGAACGTTCCTAACTCGAGCCATCTTTCTGTCCCAAGCTTTCTTTAGTGTCCTTTCTCTGCTGTGCTCTCTGAATAGGCTCAGAACTGTCAGAAGAGATATGTATAGAGTAGTTGCATATGTGGACCCAACTATTCCTTGACAGGCTTTCCTCATCTCCCTCCGTTAAGTAGCTCCAAAGTGACTTTTTAAAAGGATGTATATTGTGTAATATAACTTCTGACACCAGCTGTTTCTAACATACTTGGTCAAGGCCCCTTCTCTCCAGGTGAACAAGCACTCATTTTCCCACCTGACTTCTTAAAGGAGACAGATGTAGAACCCAAATATCTTCAAACTGCTAAACAAAGTTAAACATTTATTCCTATATAGTTTTAATAAAAACTAATTTTTTTTCAATCTCTCAACTTATTTTTATCATCCCATGACATTAGACTGTGACTGCAGAAGACTTATATGGCTTTTCCAGACAGGTGGTAGAAAAACTAACCCAAAGGATTCAGTATCTCAATTGCCATTTGGATAACCAGGTAATAATTATATCTCTTTTCCTAGGAAAGATGTGACTTAGCACTTCTATGTCTTTCAACTCTGGGTGCTGTGGCAGGTATCTCTTTAATTGGGGAGTAAATTGCCTATTTTCCCTAAAAGATACTATAGGATTAAATAAATCTTTCATGATCCATTAGGTAGTCAACAAGCATTTATTAAAGACTTACTATGTACCAGGCACTGTGCTAGGCACTAGAAATATAAATACAAGTTAGAAAGACAATCCCTGGGCTCACAGAGTTTATACTCTAATGGGGGAAGACAATACATAAAAGGAAACAAAAAGAGTTAGAGGGGGTGAGGCAAGGACAGAGAAAGTCCAAAGTCAAGAGGGAAACCTGGAGAGGATTGAAGATACAAATGACCTGGGCTTCCTCCTTAAACTGAAGGTTCTAAGAATGAGCGAATGAGAGGGAAAGGACAAGGACAGAGGGTACTTCTAATGAGTAAAATCCAGAGTTCGGGTGAGCCTGCAGGGTGATGAGGTATCTGGGGCATCCTGGAGAAAGTCTAGGAGAGTCAGGAGGGACATGAATCTTGAAAAAGAATGAAAATATCTTCTTTTGATTTGGGGTGGGGTCCAGTATCCAAGTATCTACTCCATATTGAGAGTGAAACAATAAGGCAGATTAAAAACATCTGAATGGTATCTTTTGATATGCTAGGGGTAAACAGGCAACAAATTTTGCTGACCTCATTTTAAATATATCCCTTTATTAGGGTTTTCTAAAAATAAAATTTTTATTTCTATCTTTTCCCCCATAATTTATATTTCTCAATATATCAGAGCCCCCCGCCAACATCAAAGAATAAAAAGAGGGGGTAGAAAATTTTCAACAAAATTAAGAAACATACCAAAAACATCTGATACTTTATGCAGTGTTCCATCTTCATAGTCCTCTACCTTTGCAAAGAAGTGAAGAGAAGAGAACCTCTTTTCTCATTTTTCTTGTGGGGCCAGGCTTGATCATTTTATTTTCATAGCATTGAATTAAATTTAGTTTTTTGTTTGTTATTGTTCTATTGCTATTCCCATTGTGTGTATTGTTTTCTTGATCCCAATTACTTCACTTTGCATCAGTTCACAGGTTGTCTTATGTTTCTATATATTCATAATTTTTGTTATTTTTCATAGTAATATTCCAGTACATTAAAGTACCACAACTTATTTAGTCATTTCCTAATCAGTGTGCATGTACTTTGTTTCTAGTTCTTTTATATTACAAAAAATGCTAATGCAAAATTTTTGGTGTATATGACTGGGAGTGTTATTTTTGTCATTGACCCCCTTGAGATATATACCTGGCAATATCTCCAAGTGAAATGGTAATTGACGCTATTAAGAACTCTCTTGGGGCGGCTAGGTGGCGCATGAGTAGAGTGCCTGGCCCTGGAGTCAGAAGGACCTGAGTTCAGATCTGGCCTCAGACACTTAACGCACACACAAACAAAAACCTAGCCGTGTGACCTTGGGTAAGTTACTTGACCCCAATTTCCCTCCAAAAAGCAAAAAAAAAAAAAAAAAAAAAAAAGAACTCTCTTCACATAACTGCAAATTGTTTTCTGGAATTTGTTGAGTCAATTCTCCACTCCATCAACAGTATGTTAGTATGGTTTTCTTTCTACAACACTTTATAGTATTTAAAAAAAAATAATTTATGGGGGCAGAGTCAAGATGGCAGAGTGGAAACAGCACTTCTGCAGAGCTCCAGCCCACACCACTTCAAAATTATGTAATGGGGGACTCTGAAGGACCTCTGGAGCTCCAGAACCCACAAAATGACACAGAGAAGCCAACCTCCTGCTGATGACAGCCCGGCAACCCGGCAGGGAGCAGACAGCACAGCGCTTTGGGAGCCGAGCCCAGGACCATGTGAGGCAGAGGTTTTAGCCCCAGGGCGGCCAGACCAGCAGCCGGCTGGAGGGACCCCAGAACACCAGCAGCTGTGGTGTTTCCAGAATTGCCAACACATAGATGCCAACTACAAAGTGAGAGGTCAGTGCCCTATGGACTTTGGGACCAGTTGGGAGAGTGCGTCAGCTTCTTCCCCTGGGGGTGAGAAGCCGCTGAGGAGCCAATGCAGCTTGCACTATGTTGCCGCATTGCAGCTTCAGCTCCTGGCCTATGAACTGTAGGGGGATCCAGCGATCAGTCTGGGGGCTAATTGCTCTTTACCCTTCTTGGATCTGGATTGCGGTCTGGGGTAGAGGTCTTGAGGTGTGTGACCAGCTTGCCAGAGTGTGTGGAGGCTTCAGAGAGGCCACCCAACTAATACCTCCGGCAGCTGAGGAAACCCTAACGTTTGGGACAGAAGCTCCCCTGGCTGGTGGCAGAGTCCTACTGTGGCAACAAGCCCAAAAGTCAAGTAATTGAGTGGCAACATGCCTAGGCAAAGGAAACAAAATAAACAGAAAAATGTAACATTAGATTCCTATTTTGGGGGCAAAGAGGATCAAAGCATGGAACAAGAGACTGTGGAAATCCTGCACCAAAAGGGAAATCCTGCACCAAAAGCCCCAAATGAAAATACGAGCTGGTTACAGGCCATAGAGGACCTTAAGAAGCAGATAAGAGAAGTAGAAGAAAAATTGGGAAGAAAAATGAGAAAGATGCAAGAAAAGTATGAAATGAGAGTCAACAGCCTGACTGAGGAAAATAACACCTTAAAAATAGACTAACTCAAATGGCAAAAGAGGCTCAAAAAGGCAATGAGGAAAAGAATGCCTTAAAAAGCCGAATTTGCCAGATGGAAAAAGAATCTCAAAAGCTCACTGAGGAGAATCATTCCTTCTGAATTAGATTGGAGCAAATGGAAGCTAGTGACTTTGTGAGAAATCAAGATGCTGTTAAGTGGATCCAAACAAATGAAAGAATAGAAGGCAATGTGAAATACCTCCTGGTATAAACCACTGACCTGGAAAACAGATCCAGGAGAGATAATCTAAAAATTATTGGACTACCTGAAAACCATGATCAAAGAAAGAATCTAGAAATCATCCTTCAAGAAATTCTCAAGGAAAATTGCCCTGACGTTTTAGAACCAGAGGGCAAAATAGAGGTTGAAAGAATCCACCAATCACCTCCTGAAAAAGATCCCAAAAAGAAAACTCCCAGAAATATTATAGCCAGGTTCCAGAATTCCCAGATCAAGGAGAGAATATTACAAGCAGCCAGGAAGAAACCATTTGAATACTGTGGTAATGCAATCAGGATAACACAGGATCTGGCAGCTTCTACACTGAGGGATCAAAGGGCATGGAATATGATATTCCAGAGGGCAAAGGAACTGGGATTGAAACCAAGGATCACCTACTCAGCAAAACTGAGTATCATGTTTCAGGGGAAAATATGGTCACTCAGTGGAATAGAGGACTTTCAAGCATTCTTGAGGAAAAAACCAGAGCTGAATAGAAAATTTGACATTCAGACACAAGAAGTAAGAGATGCTTGAGAAAGTAAACAGGGAAAATAAATCATAAGGAACTTATCAAAGTTGAACTATTTACATTCCTACATGGAAAAATGATAACTGTAACTGATGAAACCTTTCTAAGTATGAAAATAGCTGAAGAAGGGTATATGGGCATATGAATACATATGTGAATGTGTATATATATGTTTACAGGTATACATAGATAGAGGGCACAGGTCGAGTTTGATGGGAAGGGATGATACTTAAGGGGTGAAATTGAGAGGTGAGAGAGGAACATGAGGAGAGGAGATGGGGAGAGAGAGAGTGGGATGGACTGTCTCATGTAGAGGAGTCAGGGGAAGGTGGTTGCAGGGGAGGGGAAGAACAGGAAGGCAAAAAGGCAAAACCTTTTTCTCATTGGGTTTGGCTTGGGGAGAGAATGACATATACTAAGTGGGATATCTCACTCTGCAGGAGAGTGAGGAGGAGAGGGATGTGGGGGGGGGGAATGATGGAAGGGAGGGCAGGCTGGGGGGGGAGGGAGGTTGGAGGCACCCACTTTTGAAAAGGGACAGGGTCAAAGTGGGGAGTGGACCAGGTGGAAGTTGGGATAGGAGGGAGGGAAATATAGTCAGTCTTTTACAATATATCTACCATGGTAATATTTTGCATAGCTACACATGTACAACATATACTGTATTGCTTATCTACCCAGTGAGGGTGGGTTACAAGGGAGGAAGGAAATTAATCTGGAATTCAAAGTTTTAAAATCAAATGTTTTAAAAATATATAAATACTATTATTAATACTATTTTATATATGATTGGGAGATAAGATGTGCAGGCATTGGGCACGGGGATTCACCTTGCCCTACTGGAAAAGTCAAAAGGGGTAGGGGAGAGGAGATGGGAGAGAGCAGATTGGAGGAGGGGATATCTTGTGGGACTGCTATTTTGGGGACATGGATGGGGGAAAATGGGGAGAAAATGTATAACTCAAAATCTGGTGGAAATGAATGATGTAAACCAGAAGTTAATAAATCATTTGGAAAAAAAAAGAAAAGAAAAGGACCCAAGTGGCTATCTCAGTATGACATGCCCAAGAAGTAGTCCTCCAGCTTCTGCTGGGAAATATCCAAGGAGGCTAATCACAGCACCTCTGGATGAAGCCCACGTTCCTTTTGGACAACTTAATTTTTAGGAAGATTTTCCTGATGTCAAGCCTCTTTGCAGCTTCTATCCATTACTTTTGCTCTATCCCTGCTCTCTAGGGCAAACATCCATATGCCAGCTTTTCAAGAGATATTTATTATGTCCCCATTAACCTTTTCCTCAAGGTAAGCTTGCCCAGTTCCTTCAACTAGTCCTCATGTGACATGGACTCAAGGCTCTTTATTGTCCTGATTGCCCTTCTCCAGCCGTTCTCCAGCTTATTGATATCTTCCTTAAACCATGGTGCCCAGAACTGAAAACTACTCCAGATGAGTTCTCTTGAGGGCAAAGTTCAGTGAGACTTTCACATCTCTTCTTGTAACCTAAAGCTTTTTTCAATCCTGCACAAGACTGAATTAGCTTTCTTGACTGCCTCATCACACTGCTGATTCATATTGAGCTTACGGTCCATTAAAACACCCAGACCTTTTTCACAACAATTGCTGTGTAACCATGCCTCCCCATCTTATATTTGTGTAGGTGACTTTTTTGTACCCAAGTATAAGATTTTTATTACCTTTACATTCATATTGAATTTCATCTTCTTCAATTTAGCCCAATGGTCAAAATCCTTTTGGATTCTGAGTATCATTCAATGTGTTAGCTATCCTTCCAAGATTTGTTTCATATACATATTTTATGAGCATGCCATCTATACTTTTATCCAAATCAGTTATAACAGTGTCACACAACTGGGCAGCTAGATGGCTTAGCAAATCAAGCACTGACCCTGGAGTCAGGAGGACTTGAGTTCAAATCCAGCCTCAGACACTTAACACAAAAAACTAGCTGTGTGACCTTGGGCAAGTCACTTGACCCCAGTTGCCCCTCCAAAAAAAAAGAAAAGCAAAAACAAACAATGTCACACAACATAAGGTTAAGGACAGATCCTTGGGTATCCATTGGAGATCTCTTGCCATATTAACATTGAACCACTAACAGCTACTCTTTTGAGTTTGGTCATCTAAGTGGTTTTGACTGTATCTGATTATACTGTCATATAATTCAGAAGTGTCAAATACAAAGCTTCTATGTCTGGCTACAACTCTCCTGAACCAGATTAAAATGTAATTGAGAAATATTTAACAAAATAAATAAAAATAGATAATGTTAATATGTGGTTTTCTAAGATACTATGTGGCCTGCAGGGATCCTTATGTACAGTCCTCATTTCTATTTGAGTTTCACACCACTGATTAATTCATTTCTTCTCTCTAAGAATAATATCAAATATTTTACTTAAAGTTTGGCTAAAATCTAGGGAAAATCTGCTACATTTCTATCATCTACTATTTAATAATCCTGTCTAAGATATATATCAAACTAGTCCAGTATCATTTTTTTTATTTTTACAGTGGGGGGAGGCAGGGCAATTGGGATTAAGTGATTTGGCCAAGGTCACATGGCTAGTAAGTGTTAAGTGTATGAGGCTGGATTTGAACTAAGGTCCTCCTGATTCCAGGGTCAGTGCTCTATTCACTGTGCCACCTAGCTGCCCCTAGTATCATGTTCTTGATGAAACCATGCTGGCTCTTTGTAATACCAACTTCTCTGAGTACCTAGCTCATGAGATAGGAGGGAAGCTTCAGTGAGGTAATCTATGCAAAAGACTTTGCAAATTGCCCCCATACATTTAGAGCTAGGAAGATCTTAGAACCTGTCAAATCCAGTCATGTCATTTTACAGATGAAGAAACTGACAAAGAAGCTAAATGATTTGCCCAGGGACACACAGCTAACAATAAGTGTCTGAGTCAGGATTTGAACCTAAGTCAATCTGATTCCAAATTCAGTATGCTACAAGTCCAATCTACTATATCATGGTTCCAGTTCCCCTAGGACTACAATCTCCTCCAAATTCTCTGGGCTACAAGGGGAATGGTCTCCTCTTCTGTCCTAGTGCAACTGCATCTATAGTTGAATGGCCCTCTGTTCTCCTGCTCTGCTGTCTCTCCCATCTGAATTTGTCCCAGGGACATTCTTAGTTAAATCCCTAGGGGCTGAGAGGGTTCGTTAATGGGTCCAGATTTGAAAATGTTGAGTTTAAGTTGCTAATAGGACAAGAGTTCAAGACTTGGGATACATATCTTGAGTTATTGTAATAAGCATAGATAAGCTCTCTGAGGGGAGAGAGAATATATAGAAAACAAGAAAAAATATTTGAAGATAGTTTTGATGAACATGTTTATTCACTCATTCATTTCATAAATATTTACTGAATGCCTGCAATATGAAGGGTGCTATACCCATACTAAGCTCTGTGGGGAATATAAAGTCGTAAGGTATTTAGGATAATAGGACTTATGGATGGAAGAGACCTTAGAAGTCCTCTAATCCAAACCCCTCCTTTTACCAATAAAAACCTCGAGATTCAGAGAGGTTAATTTTTAAAAAATAATTTCTGTTGATATCTTTTGTTTGTCATCATCTAAATTTCCCTCATTTCCCTCCCTTCCCCTTCCTAGAAAGACATCCCTTACAACAAAGAACTTTTGAAAAGGAAAGAAAAAAAGAAGATGAGAGGGAATTCTCCCCCCCCCCCCCACACACAGCAAAACTGACCAATATATTGCAAAAAATCTGACAATATTTGCAGTGTTCCCACACCCATGGACCTCTCCCCCAACTCTGCAAAGATGTGGGGGAAATGTCTTCCAATCTCTTTTTTGGGGCCAAGCTTGCAGCATTCATCTTCTTATTACCCTGTAGTTCAGTTTTCATTGTTGTCATCATGTATGTTGTTTTCTTGGCTCGGCTTACTTAACCTTGTTTCGGTTCGTATAAATTTTACCATGCTTCTCTATATTCATCCTTGCTGACAGCACAGTAATATGCCATTACATTACTTTACCATGAGTTGTTTAGCCCTTCCCGAACCAATCAGAATGTACTGTGTTTGTGGTTTTTTGCTTCCAAAAAAAGTATTGCTATAAATATTTTGGTGTATATATGGCTTTTCTTTTTTTTGTCATGGACTTCCTTGGAATATGCCTAACAGTAGAATTAGGAGTGTGGGGGGCAGGTAGGGGGAAGAGAAAGAATCAGTATTTATATAGCCACCTACTATGTGCCAAACACTGTGCTAAGTGTTTTTTTTTTTACAAATATTTGATCCTTACACAATCCCTTCAAAGTAGGATCCCCATTTCACAATTGAGGAAACTGAGGCAGACAGAGGTTGAGTGACTTGCCCCAGGATCACACAGCTTACTAGCTGTGTGTCTAAGGTCATATTTGAATTCAGGTCTTCCTGACTCTATCCTCTGTGCTGCCAACTGCTGAAGAAAGGTTAAGTTATTGGCCCATTGTCACTCAGTAAGTTGTAGAGCAAGGAAATGAATACATCATCTGAGTCTAAAAACATCTTTCCCATTATACTATGCATCCTTCCTGTAGTCCATGAATTCCTTTGTGACCCAGGTTTTCAGGGAGCTCACAATCTATTAGATCTAGGTATTAATTTTTCATGGGAGGAGGGGAGAGAAGGGAAAGAAGAAAGATTAGAATCTGACTTTAAAAATTTAAATGTTAGAGAATCAACTAAATGAATCCCAAACCTGAAAATAACATTCTGAACCTAGTTTTTTCTCAGATACTTTGAGATGCTGAAATCAGTCAATCAACAAACATTTATTAAGTACCTACTCTGTATTGGGCACTGTGCTAAACACTGTGGATACAAAGAAAGGCAAAAGATAGTCCCTGCTCTCATTGAGCTCACAGTCTAATGGGGTGAGACAACATGCAAACGACTAGGTACAAGCAAGTTATGTACAGGATAAATGGGAAATAATCAGCAGAGGGAAGGCACTAAAATTAAGGGGGATTAGGAAAGCCTTAATGTGGAAGGTAAAATTTGATCAGGGACTTGAAGCCAGAATGAAAGTTAGGAGGTGAAGATGAGGAGGAAGGGTATTCAAGGCTTGGGATACAGCTTGTGAAAAATACTGGTAGGATTCTTAGGGTTTCTGTTTGCTTAGCCTTCCTATGACTGCTGCTGGAAACAGAAGGAGATGCTCTTCTTTCTCCAACTCTCTTCTCTTTTAGGGATCTGGGGCAAGCACAGAAAAGGATAACATTATCTTTGTATCTCTTGACGTTTCTGAAGAGGACCACAAGCCAGAAATGGTTAAAGATATGCTTCTTCAGCCCAGTCGGATGGGAAGATCAATGCTTGATGATGTGGCTGTGGACGTGATAAAAAACATCCTTCAGTGAGTCCTATTTTCTTTGATGTTCAGTATGTCATGTTCCAGCGATGTCATTGGGATTTTCTTCTTGGTTAATTATGAATTTATTGCTTTGTCATTTTAGACTAAAAGCTTAGTGGCAATGTGTCTGTGTTAGTTGAATCAAGGGTTCATCTCTGTTGATGTCCTATGAATTCTATCTACAATTTGTTCCTTGTCTTCAATATTCCTGAGAAATTCTTTTCTCCCATGAAACATAATCATTATGAGACTGTTGCTTTATAGTTTTCAAGGTGCCTGATCATATTATTGTAAACTTTGTCCTTTTATTTTTTTTGTAAAGTTTCCATGAAATCTTCTAGCTTTTTAAACTTGTTTTACTTTTGTTCTGTTTCTACAATTCTGTCCTCCAATAAAGCACTTGTTTCTCACTTAACCCATTGTTTTGTTTATATTCTTCATGGGTATTTCTAAACAGTTAAATTTCATCATTTAATCTTCATCCTTCTTGATCTCATCTCATGATAATTTTATTAATTTTATACTTTTATTTCCCTTGTTGTGCTTCTTATCCATATTGAAGTGCTATGTGCTAATTTCAGCTTTGTTTCTAGGGGTCTACTGATGGTATTGTATCAATATATTTTCCCTGTGGCATTTTGGCTTCAATTTCCTTTAAACCATAATATTTATTGATTGAACTAGAACATTCTATAGTTTGCTTATTTCTTTGGTTGTCTCTTTTCCCCCCCAAAAATCAATAAAAAACCTTTTTTAAGGTTTCTGTTAATCCTACTTTTTTTTAACAGGGTCATTTATATTTCCTTTTTTGAAAGGAATATTAAGAAGATAGAGTCTCTTGTGACCACTCACTCCTCCATCTTCCCTTTCTGTTTTCTCTCTGCCACAGTTGACCAGCCCTTCTTTTTTTTTTGTATGTATTTAGTATTCAATTTTTCCCTAGTTATATGTAAAAACAATTTTAACATATTCTTTTAAAACTTTGAGTTCCAAATTCTATCTCTTCCTCCCTTTCCACCCCCCATCATTGAGAAGGCAAGCAGTTCCATATAAGTTATATATGTGTAGTCATGCAAAACATCCATAATAGTCATGTTGTTAAAAAAATTGACAAAAAAACTCAAGAATAATAAAGTAAATTTTAAAAAAAAGGTATGATTCAATCCGTATTCAGATACCATAGTTCTTTCCCTAGGGATGGATAGCATTTTTCATCCTAAGTCCTTCAGAGTTGTCATGGATCATTGTATTTCTGAGAAGAGTTAAATCATTCAAAGATGATCATCTTACAATATTGTTGTTACTTTGCATCCAGTACATTTCACTTTGCATCAGTCCATGTAAGTCTTGCCAGGTTTTTTTTTTCTGAGAGCATCCTGCTCATCATTTCTTATAGTACAATAGTATTCCATCATAATTACATACCACAACTTGTTCAGCCATTCCCCAACTGATGTATATCCCCTCAATTTCTAATTCTTTACCCCCAGAAAAGAGCTGCTATAAATATTTTTGTCCATATAGGTCCTTTTCCTTTTTGTTTGTTTGTTTTTAATCTCTTTTGGGATACAGACCTAGTAGTGGTATTACTATGTCAAAGGGTATGCATGGTTTATGGCCCTTTGGGCATACTTCCAAATTTCTCTATAGAATGGTTTAATCAATTCACAAATCCAACAACAGTACACTAATGTCTCATTATCCCCACATCCCCTCCAACATTTGTCATTTACTTTTTCTATCCTATTAGCTAATCTAATAGGTATGAGGTAGTACCTCAGAATTATTTTAATTTGCATTTCTCCAATCAATAGTGAGTTAGAATTTTTTTTCATAAGGCTACAGATAGCTTAAATTACTTCATCTGAAAACTGACTATATCTTTTGATCATTTATCAGTTGGGGAATTGCTCTTATTTTGACCAGTCCCTCTTTTATTTAAGCAAATGCTTTATTAACTCCTGTTTTACATTATTCATTTCCACCAGACTTTTAGTTACAATTTTTTTCCCTGTTTCCCCCTACCCACCCTCCCAGAATAGCAGTCCCACAAGATATCGCTTCCTCCATCCTGCTCTCTCCCATATCTTCGCCCTTACCCCCTTCGACTTTTCCATTAGAACAAGGTGAATCTCTGTGCCCCGATGCCTGTACATCTTATCTCCCAATTACATGCAAAAGAGTATTGATAATAGTGTTTATATATATTTGAAACATTTAATTTTAAGACCTCGAATTTCAGATCCCCTCCCTTGTCACCCATTCCCTCTGGGAAGATAAGTAATTCAGTATGTGTTGTACATGTATAACTATGCAAAATATTACCACAGTAGATATATTGTACAAGGCTGCTTATAATTCCCTCCCACTCATCCCACGCCCCACCTGGTCCATTCCCTACTTGATCCTGTCCCTCTTCTATAGTGGGTACTTCCAACCTCCCCTCCCCCCAAGAATGCCCTCCCATCCATCATCCCTCCTCTCATCCCCTTCCCCCTATTCTGCTGCAGGTTGAGATATCCCATTTAGTATGTATGTCATTCTCTCCCTGAACCAAATTCAATGAGAATGTGGTTTTGCCTTTTTGCCTTCCTATTCTTCACCTCCTCTGCAGCCACTTCCCCTTGCTTCTTCTACATGAGATAGTTTACCCTACCCTGTCTCTCCCCATCTCCTTTTGCCACTTTCCTCTCTCACCTCATAATTTCACCCCTTAGGTATCATCCCTTCCCAACAAATTCAACCTATGCCCTCTATCCATGTATAACTGTAAACATATATACACACATTCACATATGTATTCATGTGACCATATACCCTTCTTCCATTATTTTCATACTGAGAAAAGTTTCATCAGTCATAGTTATTGTTTTTCCATATAGGAATGTAAATAGGTTAACTTTGATAAGTTCCTTTTGATTTCTTTTCCCTGATTACCTTCTCAGGTATCTCTTGCTTCTTGTGTCTGGATGTCAAATTTTCTATTCAATTCTGGTTTTTTCCTCAAGAATGCTTGAAAGTCCTCTATTCCACTGAATGACCATATTTTCCCCTGAAACAAAATACTCAGTTTTGCTGGGTAGGTGACCCTTGGGTTCAGTCCCACCTCTTTTGCCCTCTGGAATATCGTATTCCATGCCCTTCAATCCCTCAGTGTAGAAGCTGCCAGGTCCTAGGCTATTCTGATTGTTTCCACAATATAGAAATTGTTTCTTCCTGGCTGCTTGTAGTATTTTCTCCTTGATCTGGGGATTCTGGAACCTGGCTATAATATTTCTGGGAGTTTTCTTTTTGGGATCTTTTTCAGGAGGTGATTGGTGGATTCTTTCAACTTCTATTTTGCCCTCTGGGTCTAAAATGTCAGGGCAATTTTCCTTGAGAATTTTAGTCCAATAATTTTTAAATTATCTCTCCTGGATCTATTTTCCAGGTCAGTGGTTTTTCCCATGAGATATTTCACATTGCCTTTTATTCTTTCATTTGTTTAGATCTGCTTAACAGCATCTTGATTTCTCATAAAGTCACTAGCTTCCATTTGCTCCAGTTTAACTCTGAAGGAATGAATCTCCTCAGTGAGCTTTTGAGATTCTTTTTCCATCTGGCAAATTCGACTTTTTAAGGCATTCTTCTCCTCATTGCCCTTTTGGGCCTCCTTTGCCATTTGAGTTAGTCTATTTTAAGGTGTTGTTTTCCTCAGTCAGGCTGTTGACCCTCATTTCATACTTGTCCTGCATCCTTCTCATTTCTCTTCCCAATTTTTCCTCCACTTCTCTTATTTGATTTTTAAAGTCCTTCTTAAGGTCCTCTATGGCCTGTAACCCGCTCATATTTTCCTTTGGGACTTTTGGAGCAGGATTTCTGACCTCACAGTCCTCTGACTGTTCCATGCTTTGATCCTCTTTGCCCCCAAAATAGGAGTCTAATGTTTCATTTTTCTGTTTATTTTGTTTCCTTTGCCTTGGCATGATGCCACTTAATTACTTGATTTTTGGGCTTGTTGCCACAGTAGAACTCTGCCACCAGACAGGGGAGCTTCGTCCCGAACATGTAGGGGGGCAACTTCCATTTCTGGCAAGCTGGAAACCCACCCCAACGACCTCCCCCCCAGATCACAATCCAGATCCAGGGAGGTTAAAGCAAGAGCGATTACCCCCTGAGACTGATCTCTGGATCTCCCTACAGTTCGCAGGCCAGGAGCTGGGAGCCACCACTGAAAACTGCAAAATGGTGTGTCTCCTCAACGGCTTCTAGCCCCCAGGGGAGGAAGCCGACACGTTCCCCAAATACTGGTCCCAAAGTCCATAGGGCACTAACCTCTCACTTTGTCCTAGGCATGTCTGTGTTGACCATTCTGGAATCGCCACAGCTGCTGGTGTTCTGGGGTCCCTCCAGCTGGCTGTTGGCCCAGCCGCCCTGGGGCTAAAACTGGGCTCAGCTCTCCACACTGCATGCTGCGCTGCTGGCTCCCAACTCGCTGTGCTGGCCCTTCCTGCAAGGCTGCTGGGCTGTCCTCAGCGGGAGGTTAACTTCTCTGTGTCGTTCTTTGGGTGCTGGGGCTCCAGAAGTTGTTCATAGTCCCCTTTTACATAGTTTGGAGGTGATCTGGGGGAAGAGAGCCTTGGAGGTACTGTTTCTACTCCGCCATCTTGGCTCCGCCCTCTCTTGACCAGTCCTTCTTATTTTTTTCCTTCTTTGACACAACATTCTCATTTTACTCCTCTACTCTTTCTCTGTTTCTTTTTCTGGTTCCTTCCACCTCTCAAGTTTAGGATTTTTCTTCAAGTCCCTGTCCTTGGCCCTTTTTTCTCTTCCTTAGCAATCTCATCTATCAGTCATTCAGGTGATGGATCAGCAAACGTGCTATGTCAAGTCAAGTCAACAAACATTATTAAGTATGTACTATGATGGGTACTATTCTAAGTGCTGGAGGATACATAAAAAGGTCAAAAAAATTCCCCCTGTTTTTAAAGAGGTTACAATCTAATGGGAGAGACAACATGCAGACAACATTGTATAAACTATAGATGTGTATAAATATATACATTTATATACATATATACAGAATAAATTGGAGATAATCTCAGGAGAAAGGCACTAGCATTAAGAGATACTGAGGGGGGCGGCTAGGTGGCGCAGTGAGTAGAGTGCCAGCCCTGGAGTGAGAAGGACCTGAGTTCGGTTCTGGCCTCAGACACTTAACGCACACAAAAACAAACAAACAAACAAAAAACCTAGCTGTGTGACCTTGGGCAAGTTACTTAACCCCAATTGCCCTCAAAAAAAAAAAAAAAAAGAGATACTGAGAAAGGTACTTCTTGCAGAAGGTGGGATTTTAGATGGGATTTGAAGGAAGTTAGGGAGACCAGAAGATAGAGATAAGGAGGGAGAGAATTCCAGGCATGGGATGTCCAGGGGGACAGTGTGCAAAAATGCCCTGAGTCAGAAAATGGAGAGCAGGAAAGAGCAAAGAGGTCAGTGTCACTAGATTCTGGAGTAGGGATGTAAGGCATAAAAAGACTAGAAGAAAAGACTAGTTATAAAGTGCTTTAAAAGTCAAACAGAATTCTTTATTTGATCCTTCAGGTAAATGGGTTAAGCACTGGGGCCCAAAGATAAGAATGAAACAGTCCATGCCCTCAAGAAGTTTATATTCTTTTGGGAGAAACATCATGGCACAGTAGATAGGGCACAGGACTTAAAATCAGGGAGACATGGATTCAGATCCTTTCTCATACACTTACTAGCTGAATGACACTTAACTCTTCTGTACCTGATTTTCTCATCTCTAAAATGAGTGGGTAGATCTCAGTGAACTCTTAAGGTTCCCTTCAATTATAAACATAGGATCTTATGTAAATATATGAAAGTATAAGATAATTGGTAGGGGGCAAATCTGCTCCCATAACTACCCTTTATTTTGATGCCAATGATCCTAGCTCCAGGTAATGTTTTCTGTGACCTACTAGAAACATGGATATCTTTCCAACCCTCCAAACTCATCATAATCAGAACTGAACTCTTTACCTCCCTTTCCAAACACAAGCAAACAAGCAAATAAACAAAACCTATTCCTTTTTCAGGAAATCTCAGAGCTTTTCCTTTTGGTTTCAGACTCCCAGAGCAAAAGCGTGATCGAGAGCATGCTACCAAGGGTAAAGGTGTGTATAAACTTCAGGATATAAAAATTTGGACGTCAGGAATCCTAAGGATGCCATCAGCTTTTGTGAAAGCACTGGGAAATGTCCAAACGGTTTGCTATTTTCTTTTTATCATCTAAAGGGAAACGTCCAAGACGACGAACTGAAAGCATCATTACAACACTAAAGAAGGTCACATCGACAACCAGTAGTATCTCACAGTTAAGGTAGGAGTTGTGAAATACAAAATTGACCCCTCTTTCTACCCTGCCTTCCTCACTTCCCTCCTCTTCTTCCTTTCAACCCTCCTTTTGCCTCACCACACTCTTCCTACCCTGTTTCTATTCGTTCTTAGTTTCCTCTTCTCTGAAGAATTGGCCATCTGTTGTAACCCCGCCTTTTTTTTCCTTATCCCTCAGGGACCTTTATTTATTTCACTTTTCAGTCAAGTCCTTCTATCTTTCCCTTTTTATCAATACCATAAACTAGCTACTGTCAGGCAGACAAGTTCAAAAGTATTCTCCTAATAGGGTTTTCCATCAAAATAGACCGAGTGAAAGATTGGGAGGGTAAGTGCTGCTCTCAACCTGGCACAGTGGAGGGAGTTGCTAGACTTGGAATTCTGAAACCTTGGATTTGAGTCTTGCCTCTGACACTCGCTAGCCATTTGACTGTGGACAAATCGTTAATGTTTCTGAGCGTCAGTGCCTTTGCAGCTAAAATGGTTACAATTATAGATAGAATAGTGACTTCTCAATATTGTTTGGAGGCTTAAATGAAATAATGTGTAAAATACTTTGGGAATTTTAAAATGCTCCATAGATTTCTGTTATTAGTATTATCTTAAGATTTCTCCAGCCCTAATCTATTTTCAGAATATTTCCTTGTCATACCATTTTCAGAGTTATGACTTTCTGCAATATTACTTAAGGCGGGAAAGTGTTAAGGATAGGAATTAGATCCATGAATTCATTGATATTAAGAACTCTCAGTTTTACAAACCCACTCCACTAATATAGGTCGGCAAATTCTCTACAATTTAACAGTCTTGGATAGTTGCCTAGAGCACTAAGAGGTTAAGTGACTTGCCTAGGGTCACATAGCTAATATATGCCAGGGATGAGACTTAATCCCAGGTCTTCCTGACCCTGAGGTCAGCTTTCTCTTCATTATTCTACTCTGCTTCTCAAAATGAATGTTTTTTTTTTTTTTTTACATTTGATTTTGGAAGAATGAGCTTGTCCCAAAGAAATGGAAGGCATTAGCGTATTTTCCAGGTGTTTGAATGTCAAAAAAATTCCAAAGCAAATTAGATTCAAATCTCACAAGATTCATTCTGATCACATTGCTGTGGAATCCCTTAGACCAGAGGTATTCAGCCACAGAACCAAATTAAAATGTAATGGTAAGGGGTGGCTAGGTGGCACAGTGAATAGAGCACCAGCCCTGGAGTCAGGAGGACCTGAGTTCAAATCTGACCTCAGAAACTTGACACAATTACCAGCCATGTGACTTTGGGGAAGTCACTTAATCCCAATTGCCCCCCAAAAAGCAAAAAAAAAAAAATGAAATAAAATGTAATGGTAAAATATTTAACAAAATAAATAAAAATTCAATAAAATATGAATAACATTGCATTTTAAAACTAAGTTGATATGTGACCAGCAGGGATCTTTATGTATGAACTAATAGCCCTGTTTCTATTTGAATTTGATACCACTGTCTTAGACTAATGCCACTAACTGTTCTCTTTATTTTTATTTATTTTTGTGATGGAATACTATTTTATTGTGCTATAAGAAATGATGAGCAGGATCCATTCACAAAAACCTAGGAAGACTTACATGAACTGATGCAAAATGAAATTTACAGAACCAGGAGAACATTATGCACAGTAACAGCAATAGTATAAGATGATCAATTGTAAATGACTTAGCTCTTCAGCAATACAGTGATCCAAGACAATTCCAAAGAATTCATGATGAAAAAGTGCTGTCCATCCCCAAAGAGGAACTAATGATTTCTAGATAAAAACTGAAGCATAATTTTATCTCTTCATTTATTTTTTTGCCTTTTTTTCAATATGGCTAATATGGAAATGTGTTTTGCATGGTTTCACATGTACAATTGACATATTTGTTGCCTTCTCAGTGGGTAGAAGAGGAATGGTATGGAGAGAAAGAATCTGTAAGTCATTTTTTTAAATGAATGTTTTAAACAAATATATATATATATATATGTCATGAAGTGTGTAAATATATTAGACCTACACAACCATGGCATCATTAGAAACACATTTCAACCAACAGAGCTAACCAGCCTCTCTCATGAAAACTGCTGCCTGACACAAAAGGAAGGGTCATATTTAGTCTTCTTATTACTGAATGGTTTATCTTCATTTAAAAAAATGTATTGCTAGGGGCGGGTAGGTGGCGCAGTAAATAGAGCACCAGTGCTGAAATCAGGAGGACCTGAGTTCAAATCCGACCTCAGACACTTAACACAAAAACTAGCCATATGACCTTGGGCAAGTCACTTAACCCTAACTGCACTCCAAAAAGCAAAAAAAAAAAAAATTGTATTGCTGTAGTCAATACACTCATCTGGACTTGTGATTTTAATACATGATATTTTTAAAACAAACCAAAAAAAACCCCCTCACATTCCTGGTAGAAATTCTTGCATTGAATTATAATTAATTCTATTGTCCTTTGCCTTTGTAGAAAATTGATACAAGAAATGTTACTTTAGTGTTTCTGTTTCTTTTGTGCAAACATGGTTGATGGCATTGTTCATTCAGTCCTTCTATGTCCTTTTACAGAAACCCACTGCACAAAGTCTTGCTTGCTTTATTTCCAGAAAAAAATTTCCATACAAAAAAAATCTGCTTCCTTATATCAGATGTAACCCATCATATTCCATCCCTGCTCCCTAACTTGCACATGTTTTTGGCCTCAGCTGCCTGAAAACTTACTTCCAAATTTATTGTCCACATATTGTCATCATACTTATTAAGTCCAAAGCCTAAAAGTATCAAGTGTTGCTGCTTCCAGCATTATGTCTCATCTTGGGCTGATTCCACATGCAGGCCCTTTTCAAAATAGGCCAGGGATAAAAATGTAAATAAATTAGAAACTACAGGAGGTATTTAGGATTCAAAGTACTAAATTTGGTTGTAAGCTCTCATTATATGAACAGAAAATAACTTCATAGTTCCCCAGCTGATGCCTTAAAGGGGGAAGTCAGTTTTTCTTTTCATTTTTGTGTTTTTTCCCAATAATGGCACTTTTCTGAATTTGATGAAATGCCTGTATCTTTTCAGTGTCCTACGATACTCTCGGCCAAACCGACAAGACAGGAAGTATCAGGTGTTTGGGGAGAAGCCTGAACGTGCTGAGTAAGGCAGCTTTCATTTCAGTCCCATAAATATACTTTATTTAACCCTTACTGGGCTGGGGGGGAGGGTGTGTGTGCAACAATCAAGCACACAAAATTGATTAGTTTGGTTTTATTTAATTTGTGGGGACAAGTACCAATATGTGTAATATAAGTCTTTTCAGCTGTCTTCCTTCTGTTTGGTTTCAGTCATTTTAAAAGTATCATCCACCTACTTCTCTGGGAAGGCAATGACACTTTGCTTTCAATAGCAGAGGTAAGGAACTCTACCTCCTATTACATCTTTTTTCCCCTATTTACAAGGTGCTTTTAATCCAGTTTTACATCCACCATCAACTCAATTATCTGTACTAATGGAAAAGTAGACTAGGCTGACACATTCATTCTACTCTCCTTTGTGATCCAGCCATACTGGTTCATGTACTGTTCCCTGCACATCTCCTTTCTCTATACCTTGGTAGTATGGAAATTATCAATAGAAGGGATAAGCAATCCTATACTAAAAATGAGTGTTAGTATATCACAGCTATCCCTGTAGACTTGGGAAGGGAGTTAAGTACAACAGAGATTTGAAATTATTTGATGAGGTCCATCAAGAATCAAGAATGGTGAGTATATAGTTGTTGTGGCACACCCTCTCCCACCCTCCTTTCCCCTACTTTTACCTTTCTCCTCTTTTGGGATCAGAATGTTATTGAAATGAAACTTCGTAACTCTGAGAGGGTCAGCTGCTCAGCTCCAATGTGCTACACTTTCATCATCCCCCTACACCCTAGTCATTGACTCTCCCCTTCTTTTTCTCCCAAAATCAGGATAGGCCAATTTTGCTGCCTTTCTACAGAAGACACATCTGTGTCTTCACTCAACTAGTGTGTCTTTGATTTGGTTAGCTGATTACTCTGTGTGCAAGAAAGATATGGTTCAAGTTCCAACAGGATTCCTCCATAGAATTTCAGAGAATCAGAGATTGTCAGAGCTAAAAAGCAACTTAGAATATAGAATGTAGGAACTGAAAGGAACTTAGGGTTAGAGATTGTGAGAACTGAAAAAGACCTTATGCACCATCCATTGTATCCTTTTTATTTGACAGACTGTGGAAAGGTTATAGCGGCAAAGGTGTATCAGTGGGAAGGACAAGTCTAGAGCTCAAGTCTCCTGATTCTTTTTTTTTTTTGCTTTTTCCAAAAAGCAAATTAGGCAATTGGGGTTAAGTAACTTGCCCAAGGTCACACGGCTAGGTTTTTTGTTTTGTGTGTGTTGAGAGTCTGAGCCTGTATCCGAACTCAGGTCCTTCTGACTCCAGGGCCAGCCCTCTACTCACTGTGCCACCTAGCTGCCCCAACTCTCCTGATTCTTAATAAGGTGTCTTTCATCCTACACCAGCAGTTCTCAGACTTTGGTCTCAGGATCCCTTTATACTCTTGAAAATTACTGAGGACTCCCAAAGAACTTTTGTTTACCTATGTTACATAGGCAGCTAGATGGTACGATGGATTGAGCACAGGCCCTATAATTGAGAAGACCTGAGTTCAGATGTGCCTTCAGACATTTACTAATCATCTGACCCTGGGCAAGGAGGAGAACTAGGAGAGAGTGGTACCTAGAAAGCCTAGAGCAGGGGTGGGGAACCTGCAGCCTCGAGGTCTTGGACTGAATCCAAACGCAAAGGGCTGCACTTGAGGACCTAGAGGGCCACATGTGGCCTAAAGGCTGCCAGTTTCCCACCCCTTGCCTAGACAGAAGAGAATATGAAGGAAGTATTCATCAAGCGCTTCAAAGGCTGCAGAGAGAGCAAGAAGAATGAGGATTGGGAAAAGACCCCAGCATCTGGCAACCAAGAGATCATTAGTGACTTTGGAGTTAGAGGTTTCAGTGGAATGATAAAGTTGGAAGCCTGATTGTAAGGAAGAGTTAAGAGAGCAGAAAGTGAAGGTACCTATCGTAGAGGGCCTTTTCGAGGAGTTTAGCACCTATTAAAATGGTGCTAATAGTACTTGCCCTACCCATACTTTACGTGGTCATCATAGGTCAAACGCTTTGCAGTCTTAAAGTACCAAAGGTGACTTGTTTTACCATATTTGTTTTATTCTGGGATTATTCACAAAGATGAGTAAAATGTGGGCCCTGTCTTTGAGTAACTAACTCACTGCCAACTTCTTAATCTGTGAAGCTTCTTAGACAAATCTGACCATTGAAAAGTTTTTTATTTTTCATATTTTTACATTTATTATTGTTGAGAATATTTTAATCTTTATTTTCTGTAGGATTTTTACCGCAGAGAGAAACATCCTGTCACCAGGCCTGATTACATGCAGGATACTTTTGACCAATGTGCTGAGGTATTTGGGAAGAAACTCATAGAATATGAGAACCAGACAGAGGATTACCATAATGCCTGTCTCATAGGTACTTGGAAAACTATTGATTCATCTGCTTCTATAAAATTCCTTCATTCATTGTGTCTCAGTGAGCATCTGTTAAGCTCCAATTATGTGTAATGCTCCATGTTCAGCCTTGGGGGGAGATACAAACATACACAATACAGTTATCCCATCCACATCATGAGGTTGGAGGAATTAAGGGTATGGCGCCCCCAGGATCTGGAAAATCCATAGAAAATTTTTTGGCCCTCCTTTCATAACAGAAAGTCTGAATTATTATGGTATTAAAAGATAAAATATGTTGATATCATACAATGTTCTAAGTATATTTTATTTATCTCTGAGTTTCTAAAGTTTTTCTGTCTTGTCTGCTGGCCTTCATGTCTGAGGCTCCAGCAAAACTCCCCCAACATTCCCATTTAGTTTCTTATGCTGATCCATGATATATCCAAACTTCAAAGGGGAAAGTCATAATGTGGAAGGGATAAACTGTATACGGCCCCTGCCTTCAAGGAACTCAAACTAGGTAGAATGCCCCCTGGTGGCTCACCTGGAGGGATAACTTCCACCTATGGTTTAAGGGATATTGAAATGGGTCTACACTTGTACATCTATAGTTCATGAGCTCCCACCCTGCATGCTTGTCCTTAATAATCAGTAAACACAAATAGCTCAGTCCATAGTCATACACATAGTAAGGACATCTACACAGTAAAACTGGGGGTGGGGCAGGATATACATAACATCAGTAGAATGATTGGGAACAAATTTAGAAGATGCTGGGAGTAAGAAACTTATACACACCTAAAACACATCACCATACCAGCTCATGCCTCTCTTACTACTTGACCCCCATGTTCCTTATCTGTTAGGGGTGTCCCATGCTCTTCCCACCAGGACATAGTGTCTACTTGGTGAGTCACTCAGCTGAGGCCCTTGACCCTCTCCTCTCCTACCCTCAAAGCTAATTCTTAAATCCATGGGCAGCTGTCTTCTCAGATGCCAGAGGCCATGTTCCCCAAAGCTTCTTTGTAACCCCCATTCTGTATCTGTCTCTCTCTGAGTACCATGTCTCCTACTTAGCTTGCCTCCACTGCAAGATACCATTGCTGACAGTGAGGAGTGGGAAAGAAAATCCCCCTCCCTTTCCCATTCTACTTTCTAATCCACCACAAACTGTAAAGCTGCTTCTAGCCTTAACTCTTTTAAAGGCAAGCAGGGGTGTGGCCAATTTTCAGCCAGCCAATGGTCAGATAATTTACCAAGTGCATCAAGGAGACTTCCTCATATTTTGTAAAGCAGTAACAGGGCATTAGACACATCAGCCCTACTTGCTTCCTGTGATTCCTTCATCTGAGATGGAAGTGGCAGAGAAGGGGCAAGGAAGGTTATTTGAAGGGAACTCACTCTTTCCCATTACATAAATTTTGAAAATAACCCTGTAAAAATGACCCACAGAAGTCAGTTTAACATGGACACTTCTAAACTTGTATTCTAGCACCTTCAGAGATTCTGTTTCCTTAAGGAAAAACTCAGCTTTGGGTTACAATCAGAAATATATTTCCTATGGAAAATTGTGTGGTATCTTATAAAATGGAAATCTTGAGGATGTGCTCTTAAAAGCATAGAAAAAAAACACAGAATTTCTTTAAAAATTAAACCGTTAGTTTATAGAGTAGCCATTGGCTACTGGTACAACAGTCGGTGATAGGAAAACTCCTACTAATCAGTGGGAAGAATTCTTGTACTCAGTGGCCTTTGACATTTAACCTAAAATCCAGAATCTGTGTAGCTGATTATATTATCTTTGTGAAGGAAGGATTTTGCTTTTTATAATTTTTTGAGATATTTGCTGAGAATCATTCTGGGTATCCAAGTTCATAAGGCATCTGGTTGGGCTGAAAGCTGTTCTCTCTCTCTCCATCCTGACAGAGCTACGAGAGCAGCTAAAGGAACTTGAGGAGCAGCTGCCCCATGTGGCTCATCTTGTCATGGAAAACTTTCTCCAGAGACATTGGGAGAGCCTTCAGTCCAGTAATACCGAGATCCAGGGACACTTCAAAGAACAGCTTGAACAGTGGATAAAAGTCAGGGTGGGTGTCTCAGGTGCCTCATAGACTGCCAGCAATCGAGATTCTGCACATTTCCATGAGCCCTTCTAGACATGGGCCCAGGCATTGATTGCATTTGTTAGTTCACCTTTTTGCCTTTGGAAACTAAGGTGCTTATAATATCATAACACAACTTTGTAACACCCTTTTTTTCCCTTCCAGAAAGCATGGGCTCTTGATTCCACATTTGATATTCTTTCTACAGCAAGACAGATAATGCCTTAATATTTGCCTCAAGCATCACAATTCTTACCTTTCCTGTCCTCTTTTATTTTTATTTTTTGCTTTTTTGGAGGGGGGAAGGTAGGGCAATTGGTGTTAAGTGACCTGCCCAAGGTCACATGGCTAATAAGTGTTAAGTGTCTGAGGCTAGATTTTAACTCAGGGCCTCCTGACCCCAGGGCTGGTGCTCACTGCACCACCTAACTGTCCCATTTCCTGTGCTCTTGAATTATATTCCCCTCTACCCACCCTACAATACAGGTTTATTGGTTTACATGTTGTTCCCTCTCAGGTAGCACACTTCATCTCTTGGGGCTTGGAATGCTCTTCCTCCCAACCTCTGACCTTTAGAATCCCTGGTCGCCCCTCTAAGACTCACCTAAAGGTTCCCATCCTCCAGGAGGCCTTTCTAGCCCACCAGCTGCTATTACCATCCAACCCCTCCCCACCAAGGTGATCTCCTTCTATTCTGTATTTATCTTTTCTGTACTAATTTATAAATGTTGTATCCTCCAGAAGAATGCATGTTCCTTGAGGACAGGGACTACTTTTGCTTTTTAATATAAAAAAATTCCTAGGGCTTAGTTATCATAGTTCCTGGCATATAATAGATGCTTTTAATAACTATTTTGTTGATTGATTCATTGGTGGGTAGTGGTAATTCCACTACCCAAATTCTAAGTGGGTACAAATCATGGCCCCATGGTATACACATTCCCTTCCCATTCTTTTTCTGTTCCTTTTCTGACCATTCCTTTTCATTTACTCCCCTATCTCTCCCCACCACAAGGCTAATAGATTAGTCTGTATTTGGGAAGGGGTATGTGCTGGGAAGCATGGGTTAGAAGGGAAAAATTGGGGAGAATGTTGTTTAATTCCTTTTTATCTTCTACCTCAAACCTTGTTTGTATTACTTATGTTTTGTTTGTCTAACTGTTGTTTGAAGGATGAAAATAACCAACAGCTACATCCAGACCTTGGGCACCCAAATAACTCCAAAATTATGGATTCTCTGTGCGAAAGGGAAGAACAGAGGCAGAAAGACCAAGATGCTGGGATTTTGGCCACTTCAGATAAATTAGAGGTATGAGACTTAATCATGTTTATTACATGCATTATTCCTAGAAACTCCAGGCAGTACTTCCTAGATCATTTGATGACAGTATGGTTGCTATCTTTAATGGCAGCTTTAATAATTAGGAATGTCTCTTCCTTCTGCCCCCAAACATCCCCACTTTTCTTAAGGAACCTACTTTGGGCCTATAATTTGTAGGGGTGTGTGTGTGGGTGTGTGTGTGTGTGTGTGTGTGTGTGTGTGTGTGTGTGTGTGTGTGTGTATGTACTTTGCTTTCTTCATAAGATTTTCAAAAATTTCAGTCTGACCATTTCAAGGTTCTAAAACTTTATCAAGATGCAGGTTAGAATACTGTAGTCAGAGCCAACCTTGGAGTCAAGAAGACCAGGGCCAGATCTAACCTCTAACACATACTCACTTGTAATACTGCCTTTGGTCCAACTACTTTGGGGTCCCCTGTGCTGTCTGGATACTTCTCCAACCCCTTAGGGTAGGGTTACCTAGTCAGCATATCAGGACCCAAGCTTCCTGGTCCCTTATCATCAACCCCTCTCATCACCTGTCTTGATGGAGCCAATTTAGTATTAGTCCTAGCCATGCCTAAGCCCCCTGACTAAAAGTTAAGGATAGGAGTGACCACCTTGACCTTGTTTAGGCACCTATATAAATCCTCCCTGAAGAGCAAATTTCTGGCAGTACTCTCTCTGAGGATGGTCCATCCTAGTGACCCAGTGTCTATTCTCCTACCCATGTTATTCCTGGTCATGGGTATGTGCTGAATAAACTTGCTTGTTTTACCTGCCTCCTGCTTTCACAGTGCCTGTAGGACTGGCCCTAGATCCACTTGCTAATGTCCCATGGAAATTCTTTTCCACATATATGCCTGATCTCTGGCACTGCATCAGGATCCCCTAGACAAGTGTCTAAAGCTCCCTGCAGCCGCACCTACTCCCAGCAGTAATCTAGGGAATATAGAGAATTTGGGCTCAGGAGGGGTCCGTGTCCTCTTTGTCCTAAGGAGAAGGATTTCCTCTTTCTCAGATACCTGGACAAGGACAAAGGACTAGCATGGCCTTCAGTTTCTCCCCTGACCTCACAAATCCAGTCACCTGGACTTAAGCCCGTTATGGCCCTAGGCAAGCTACTTCACTTCTCTTAAAATGCCCCCAGGAGATTCAGATCCTGAAATAAGTGCCTGCATTTGGTGGGAGGAGCTTCCTCATTGGGAGTTCCCGTCCTTGGAATCACAGGTCTGTCCAACTGCACCCCCCTCCCCCCTTTTGCTTTGTTGTTTGTCCTGTGTTCTCACAAAGAACCATGACATCAGGAAGGTGATGCCATGACATGCAAGTGAATTGGATTTAAGTGAGGGAGGGCTGTGCAAAGTCACCAACCTCACTTTCTTCTCCAGAGTTACTTGATCAGAATGACTGGAGATGGTCCAGGATGCGCTGGGCGACCTTGGCTTTTTCAAGCTAAGGTCTTTAACAGGTCTCAGTGTGACTGAGGCAATACCCATTCACTGATTAAAGCCTAATGAGAAATGAGATAGAGAATGGCCTCTTTACCTCATCCAACAACAACAAATCGATCTGGGAAGGGAAGACCCTCAGGGATTCTGGCCATACGATCCTCTGCAAGAATTAGGACATCATTTTATTAACCCTCAATAGATCTAGCTCATGTCCTCACTCTCTTCCCTCTTCCCTCCCTGCCCCCCCCCCCAAAAAGGTAAAATGCTTACAATCCACCAACAAAGACACAAGTCTTCAGATGCATGGAAGTAATATTGTGATATACTATTGTGATATACCAAGTCTGATCATTTCCACATTCTCTCTAGGAAAGTGCCAAGAAATGCGCCCGGAAATTTATAAACTCTTTGACCCTCTTGACTGAGAAATTCCTTCAGCAGCTGGATGAAATTCCCACGGTTGAGGATATCCAAGCAGCGAGTAAGGGGCTCTTCCCTGTAACTGTAGTTGCAAGTGGTTAAAGTTTCTAGGGTAAAGGGGTCGTGGGTGGGATGGGAAATGTTGGTTCTTTTTTTGTTGTTGTTATAATTCTTTCCTTAATCTTGTTCAACTTTAATGTTGACACTCTGCCCCCAAGTTTTTCCAGTTTTTAAATGTGATATGAATGTATCCAGGACTGGAAATACCCATTGACAGAGGTGGGTGGGGATGAGGGTAGTGAGGGAAATTTCAGTTCAACAAACATTAAGCACTTCCAGAGGGCCATTTCTAAAGTGCTTGTCATAGATGTTGAACTCAAGACTGCATAAATCTGGTGTTACAAGTGCAGGGAGAGGAAGTCTATAACAAACCAGCAAAGACTGTGTCAAGTTATGGAAATCCCAGTACTAGGAGAACCTTTAGAACAGAGAGTCTCAGAACCAGAAGAGACGTCAGAGGTGAAAAAAGCCTTAGAGAACAACCCGACTAATTCTGAAAATAGAGAAACCGAGGCCCGACGAAGGGAAGAGATATGCCCAGTGTCCTGTGGAGTTCTTGGTAGATCTGACCCTAGAAGGACCTGGGTTTCTCTACTCCCACTCTCGTAAAGAGAAAAAATAGAACTTAGTAAAAAAGGCTGGTTAATAAAAAGGAACCACTCTCTAAGAAGAGAGACTGTCCCCTGTGTGGCTCCTTCTTGGATTTTAGGAGTTGGACTTGAAATTCCTCTTCTTGACAGTTGTTCCTCCTGTTATCAGGTGCTCTTCCTAGTCAAAAGTGGCCAAAGTAAGATAAAGTCCTTTTATTTCCAATATTTCAGAGGTCCTGAGGCCTATGGAATTATTCCCTCTATTCCCCTACAAGAGGAAGAAGGAAAACAATCTTCTTCATATGCTGTGATAATCATCACAGGGTGAGAGGGTGGGGACGAGCCTTAATAAGCACTTCTATGTGCATTACAAGGATTCTCATTTGATTCTCACAATAACCCTGGGAGGTTGGTGCTGTTATTATACCTGCTTTACAGTTGAGGAAACTGAAGCAGACAAAGGGTAAGTGACTTGCCCAGGGTGTCTGGTTTTGTTTTTTAATCAATTTTTAAAATCAGAGTTTTGAATAGACAGAGAGCTTATGAAGCTGAGAGGGATAGTTGGATGACAGAGCCAGAATACCAAAAGATCCAGATCCCGGTTAGCCACTAATAAGATGAAAACAATAGGGACAAATGTGAAGCATTGGTTTAGGTTCAGAAAATCTCCTTCACCTGTGCAGAACTGCTCAATAGCATGCTGTTCATGAGGAAAGGCCATGGAGTTTGAGTTAAGTTAGCTTCAAAGATTTCCAAAGCATAGCATCCAGAGGATTCTGCATTGGTCTGATCACATATGGACACATCTCCTGAGAGGGAGAAAGGTTGAAGAACTAAGACAGCTGGCGGCAGCCTAGTGAATGGTGGTCTGATATATGAAGAGCACCCATGTGAAAGAAGGACTCAAGTTCTTTCTGCTCATTTGGAGGGACGAGTCATACCTTTTCAGTGGTGTAAGGTCAGCAGAGCTCTTCTGGCAGAAGGTAGCTGTTAAGACGGCATGTGACAGGGGTGGCTAGGTGGCGCAGTGAGTAGAGCGCCAGCCCTGGAATCAGAACCTGAGTTCGGATCCGGCCTCAGACACTTAACATACACAACCAAAGACCTAGCCATGTGACCTCAGGCACATTACTTAACCACAATTGCCCTCCAAAAGGCAAAAAAAAGATGGCATGTGACAGGGTGTGGTAGCAGAATCAGTCTGAGCCATCCATAGAGGTGGAGCTGTCAATGTAAATCATCAGAAAGTCATCCAGGAGGACCCTGTAGACAGTGGCCATGGTTCAGTGGCTCAATGTCTTTCAGCCTCATCTCTTCTTCGTACCCAAGGCCTTCCATGTAGACAGCTTGCACCTTCTTGAAGAGGTGGTAGATGGTGTCCCAGAACATCTTTGCCTCACTGGTTTCTTGATGTTGTGGCCAACATAGTGGAACCAGCTCCACATGTGGCACCAGAATTCATTGTCACCATCTCAATCCCCATAGAGCAGCTGCAATCTCTCCTCCTCATCACAATGTCTACCCTGGATGTATATGTCCTGTTGTCTGGATGACTGAAGCAATCCAGAAGATGTGGCAGGGAAGCACAGTGTTATTGTTCAGCCCATTTTCCTTCATCCCCTTCATTGCTTCATCGCACTGATCAAACAGCAGTATGATGGAGGCCACCTTGTAATTGTGTTCCTTTAGAAATTTCCTTTGGTCGGAGCCCAAGGCCAGAGCTACATACCTGACCCACCACATTCCATGAGGAAGCTGTCTTCTAGCCAATGAGGGCCTCCGGTTGCAGGAACCAGCCAAGGTTACTCTGAGAGCAAACATTTCTCTGCACCAGGGCTCCTTAGTCAGCAGAAGGAGAGGCCTGGGCCTGCAAAGGATCTTAACACTCTATTCCAACCCCCTCATTTTTTTTTTAAAGCAATTGGGGTTAAGTAACTTGCTCAAGGTTACACGGCTAGTCATTATTTATGCGTGGGTGCTCATTTTCTGAGGCCGGATTTGATCTCCGGTCATCCCAACTCTGAGGCCGGCGCTCTTACTCACTACGCCACCTAGCCGTCCCTCAACCCCCTCATTTTACAAATGAGGAAACTGAGGTCCAGAGAACCAAAGGGAGTTTTCCAAAGTCACAGTGAGTAAGTTCATGAGCAGTGGGAATTGAGCTCAAATCGTCACCACCGGCATCAAAACGCACTTTTCCAAAACGTGTTAAGGTTAACGGCAACAGCAAAAGCAAAGCACAAATATTACAACACCCATTTTAAGAAGGAGAAAACTGAGGCTCGGAGAGGCAAAGCACCTTACCTCAGGTCACCCAAAGCTATGGCCTAAATTCAGGTCTTTGGAGAGGACAGAGTTAATGATCTTAGTGCTCCTTTCATCCTACCTAAATAATTTCATGGTGTCATCTCGTCTCTTTTCTTTGTCCCAGAAACGGAGCCAGCCAGGCAAAAGTCATCTGTCTTAATGCGTCGAAAAGTTGCTGGACTTCCCTTGGAAGAGGAGAAAGAAAAGCCACAAGGTGAACGAGGGAGCAAGTAAGTCGGGAGCACTTTTCACTTCTCACTCGGGGAAGGGGGAAATGTCAAATGCCAGCCTTCGGGCAGGGGGGGCCAGCAAAGCAAATGCTGTACATAAAATAAAACACATAGGAAAAGCAAATTATTCAGAAACATTATATTTTTAAAGCAAAGTTCATGAACCCTAAGTTAAGAACCCCTGATTTACTGGGTAGACCAATAATAACTATTTTAAAATAATTTTTAAAGTTTATAAAACACTTTTTGAAACATTATCTCATTTTAGCCTCATGGCCACTCTGTGAGGGAAGTGCTATAATTATGCTCACTTTGCAGATAATGATAGCTACCATTTATATAATACCTTAAGGTTTATAAAACACTTTGCATGCATTATAGCATTTGATTCGCACAGCCAAACTGAGAGTTAGGGCTATTTCTGTCCCCATTTTACAGAAGAGAAGACTAAAGTACAGAGAGACTAAATCTAGGGTCACACAACTAGTACAAACTCACTTATTAGATCTAATTATGAAAAATGCCCAGTAAGAATAATAGTTAATCTTGGCATGATTTTATAAAGATTTCAGTGGCAACATGGATGACCTAGTGGATAGAGAACTAGCCTTAAGGCTAGGAAGGCATGGTCTCAGGTCCTGGCTCTGATACTACTGACTGTGTGAATGTGAACAAGCCACTTAACCTTCTATATCTCTAGGCGACTCTAAGGTTGTAATTGCAGAGAAAGTGCCAACCTGCATTGGCAAAGGGTCTCTTCTTCACCTGAGAGTTCCTGATGTTAATGAAATCACATGTCTAGTCCTCCTCCCCTGAAGCCATTTATGCACAATATAAATAAAATGAAAAAATATATGTAAAACACTTTGAAAATTTTAAAGCATTCTATAAATGTTAGTTATTACTAAGTTAGAGAAAAGTGATGAGTTGCATTGTTGAAGGCAGTATCCCACCAACAAACTTTCAAATCCTTCAACTATTCCTTTAGGTCATTTCTTGCATGCAAATAATAAATTGCTACATACTTATACCCCACATGGATCACTCCATTGAATTACCCACAATGGTGAGGTCCTTGGCTACTTAAAAAGGACACTCTGCTGATTGCAAAGCCCCATGAAGCAACAGGGGCTCCTCAGTGACATCATGGTCGATCAAATGAGTTTGGCCTTATAATCAGTATTTTTGAAAAAAGGAGAATGAAGAAAGACAGTTATTGCCCAGGTGATAATGCACAATCAGATGGACAAAATAACGAGTCTATCAGAACATATATGATATAAAATAATGTGATATATCATATCATTTGCATGTCACACATGTGCAATAGTTGATACGTTGGTCTCTAACATCTCATTTTTATGCTAGTTTAGGTACATAATTTTTGTTGTTCAGTTGTTTTATTCAGGTTCAACTCTTTGTGACTCCCATTTGGGGTTTTCTTGGCAAAAGATACTGGAGTGGTCTGCCATGTCCTTCTCCAGCTCATTTTACAGATGAGGAAGCTGAGGCAGAATTAAGTGATGTGCCCAGGGTCACACAGCTAGCAAGTGTCAGGAAGTCCTCCTGACTTCAGACCCAGAACTGAACCAAATAAATGACATATTACACCAGTAAAATAAATTATCCCTCCAACACAATAAATGACATTATCTTAGCATAATAAGTGATATATCACCCTGATATATTGTTATTTATTGTGTTGGCATATAATATATTACATCTATTGCATGTATAATAATGTTATATTATACATTGGTCCCACTGAATTCATGCACAAATGTAGCCAGACTACTGGATGAGTCCGCATCTCAGATTCCAAAGGTCAGTCCTGGAGGACGCTCCTTGCTCCTTGGGACACTGCTGCTATTTGGGCTCTGGAATATTGGGATACCAAAGTGCACTCTGAACCTTCAGGCAGAAGGCAAGGGCCGGATGGCCTCAGAGGGGAAAGAAGCCTCCGGGAACCTTCCTCTTTACAGTATCATTTCTCACTGGGGTCTGTGAAAAAAAAAAGTCACTCAAGTTCATCCCAAGAATTAATGAAGAAGAGAAAGTGCCCGATGCTGATCAGCCAAAAGGCTGATAGGGCTTTTTGAATGTCTTCTCTTCCCCATCTAGTTAGCAGACCTAATCGTTACAGAATGTCTACATACAGAAACATGCTATGCACTCTTTCCAAGATACTACCTTTACATGTCTTTATGATTCTTCGAGAAACAGCTTGCTTGCCTCTGCAAGTGGAGGAACAACATCCCAGGCATTCTGCACATATTCCAGATCCTCCTTATATTGAAAAAAATTAATATCACCCTTACACAACTCCCCCCAACCATCTTTTATAACAAGGGTAAGCTAAACAGCCAAATTCAGCCCACCTGCCTCTTTTTTTGTCTGATTAAAATGTTTGGTTTTTAACTTTTTAATTGTTTTTATTGTATTTTTAGAACAACTTAAT
The DNA here is from genome assembly GCA_011680675.1 of Gymnobelideus leadbeateri. Taxonomy (NCBI): domain Eukaryota; kingdom Metazoa; phylum Chordata; class Mammalia; order Diprotodontia; family Petauridae; genus Gymnobelideus; species Gymnobelideus leadbeateri. The sequence continues at coordinate 254,385 of WOXC01010596.1, read as the reverse complement.
TGTATTTTTTAAAAATCTTAGCTTGTGGGCCATATAAAAACTAAACTATATAATCTTAGGTCATTTTTTTGCCTTATAACAATTTGAAAATGAGAGGACAATAAAAGGGTAGTTCAGCAAATCTAACCAACAGCCTTAGTGCCCCACCTCCTCAAGGAAAGGAAGGGAGGAGCATCTTCTCTTTTTTTCAGACAGGGCTTAGTTATTATACTTACATGGTGTTTCATTTCATTTTGGAATTCATTCTGCTGCCTCTTCCCATTTATATTGTTGTAGTCATTGGGACTGTTGTTCTGGCTCAGCTTATGTCATTTTATCTCAGTTCATCTAAATCTTTCCATTTTCTTCCTTATATCCTTGAAATTCATAATTTCTTATGGCACAGTAATATTCCTTTACCTTCACAAACAATGATACGTTTAGCAATTCCCCAATCAATAATGTCCATCTTTTAATAATAATGTTCTACCAATGTTCTGGTGTTTATATGACTATGAACCATGAAATCCTGGTAGTTCTCTTAAGATGGAAACTGAGGCTCACCCCAGATAACAAAGGAAGACTTGTGCTACACAAAAGTTTCATAAAGGACAATTGTCATCTGTCAGATAACATGAAAAAAGATGGACCAATCACATAGCAAAAGCTGGGATACAGCTTTGGACAAAAAAAAAAAAAATACAAAAACCCTTTTTTCATATACCAGATGTTGAATAGAGCAACCCAAAGAGAGGTACTGGGACCTTAGCAGGGTCTTATATGATTAATAACATTAGAAAAAGAAAAGGAAAAAGAAAAAAAAAAGAAAACTCTTGGTGTGTGTAGGGGCGGGGGCAGGGGGGAGTGTCCAGAAAGTCACAGTATGAACGATTGCCTGGAAATGAGAGTGAGCAAGGAGCTTTCTGAGATGGTCTGACTGGCCTGTCTTCAATGCTGAATTCACACCGGAAATCGTGTTAGACAGGAAAGGTAGGTTAGGGCAAGATTATGGAGGGCTTTAACCATCAGGCTAAGGAATTCAGATTATATTTTATGAACAGTTTTTGTAAACAATTGAAAGTGGCATCTGGGTCAGAAGATACCATCTTCCATCTGTTTCCCAGGCCTTTACCAGGGCAGTTGCCCTGCTTATCCTAGCCCAAATAAATCATTGTCCTTAAAATCCTAAGGAACAGTCATTAGCTTCTATTTTGATCATTGTTGTTTGTTTGTCAATTTATTGCTATCTTGGGGGGTTGTTTGTTTTGACATGATAGACTCATCTCCACAAACAGGCAAACAAACCCCTTTAAAAATACCCTCCAAAAAAACATTTTGCTCATCTTAAAACTCTATATAAATGTTAACAATCCCTCAGTACTGAAAATAGTGCTATGTATATAGAAGGCATTAAATAAAAATGTGCTAAGTTTAAAAAATAAAACATGCTCCATGAAAAATTTATTAAATAACAGAGATAATAGACATGTATCTATTAACTTTGGCAATATGGTTCTAACACTGACCCCTGTGTTTGACTGGAGCTTAATTGACACTCCACATTGTCATAGTTTGGTGTAATTCTGGTATATATTTATTCTTTAGATTCTGTTTTCTTCATTCAATACCACTTCAAAAAGGTTTCCCCATATTTCTCTGAATTCTTCATGTTCATCTTTACTTATCTTTTGGACCAGCAATATTCCATTACATTAATTTACAATAATTTATTCATCTCTTCCTCAATTATCAGGCAGGTAGTTTCCATTGCATGCGATGTTTCTTTTCTTTTTGTCAATAACCTCCTTGGGCTATCATCTTAATAGTATGATCTCTGGATCAAAGGATTTGAGCAATTTAATAACATTCCTTCCTTTATTCCAAATTGTTTTCTAGAAAGGATGAACCAATGTACTATAAATTTTTTTTAGAAAGGGACAAATAAATGGTGACTGCAGAGGACATTAGGTTTGTATCTTTAGGTCTCACTGATGAGAAATTCAAAATAGAGGCCATCTCTGTATTTTTCATTTATTTTTTTATTTAGCTTTTTGGAGGGAGGAAGGCAGGGCAATTGGGGTTAAGTGACTTGCCTAAGGTCACACAGATAGTGTCAAGTGTCTGAGACAGGATTTGAACTCAGGTCCTCCTGACTCCAGGGCCAGTGCTCTATTCACTACACCACCTAACTACCCCTATCTCTGTATTTTAATGTATTTTTGTTCCCAGGAAGTGGCCAGGAATCATCCCTACATCATTCACCATCAGCAACAAAATTTACCTCAGAGCAACACCTCCGATGATAACCACCAAAAGTACCCTAGGCCACCACGCAGTGGTGGAAGCAAGAGATGCTATATATTTGGTGAGTGTGGGAAAATGGGCAGTAGTTTGAAAAGGAAACTGAAATTTGCTTTGATTCTACAAACCAGAATAAGGATCTTGGAGGGGTAGAAGGGTAATATGTAAGTGATTAAGAGTGATAACTTTTAAACAGAGAAGTGAATACAAGATAATTTGAGGAATTACAGTTATCCCTTCCATATAGTGGGGTTAGGGGCAAGGTGGCCCTGTGATCTGGAAAATCTACATAAACATTTTTGTCCCTCCCTTCATACCAGAGAAGAAGTCTGGATTATTGTAGTATTAAAAGATAAACCATTTTGATATTATATAATACTATGCACATTTTATTCATTTCTGAGTTTCTAAACTTTTTTTGTGCTGTCTTCTGGCCTTCCCATGTTCTCTGTGGTTTCCATAAAACTCTTAAAAAATTGCCATTTAATTTCTTTTGCTAACCTTTTTTATATTGAAACCATGATGGGAAAAGTCGAAATGTGGAAGGGATACCTGTACTAACAGCTAGGGGATAATAGGGAAGACTTCTTACAGGAGATGGAACCTGAGACAAGCTTGATGGAAGTGAAGAATTCTAGGAGGTGACAGTTAAGAACAATTTCCTTTCCTCAATCAGGTAAACTCAAATAAGAATTGAAACTTATCTGCATGCCCCAAGCAGAACCACATGGGGATAGACCAACTAGAAGCATATCAAGCATGTGGCTAGGGCTAAATCATCCTGAGATCACACATTTATGACAAGTTTACTACAAAGGAAATAAACTACATGCATATAACAGAGAGAGAGACAGTGTGGTATAGTGAGCGGGATGCTACTCAATAACTGTTTTAACAACTGGTTCTCAAGGGAAAAAATTTAGACATGACACATTTCTGAATTTAACTTGCATTGTTAACATTTCCTCCTTCATTTTCTTAAATCTAGACAATCAACAAAACAATAATCAAAGCCCGTTTTGTAGCATTTCTCGGTTTCTGAAGTATAAATGCTCACACAGAAAATTTAAGAATCTGTCAATCTGTCTCAGGAGCAGGTAGTGTCTGGCTCTGGTGTGCCCCAGGTGTAATGGCTAAAGAGATAACTTCAAAGACAGGAAGAGCTGGTGGGTTCAGTCCCTGCTCTGAGTGCAAACTACACTCTCTGCTTCAAAGGGTTCTTGTGAAGGATCTGCTCAGATAATACGTACAAGTGCTTTATAAACCTTGAGACAAATGTAAGCTGCTCCTGAAGCCAGAGAGCTGCATTTCCCTCCCTTGGCTTATTTTTCAAGAGTAAATTGAAAATGCTCTTTTCATTACTATTTCTATTGTGAATTCACTATGCAATCACTGGACATTTTTCCTTTATGCCATGCTTTCAGATACATTGTTTTAACATGTGATAAACAATGTGATCCAACCTTGTTACAACCTTGCTAAAGAGTTTATCTGAATAGGTGTGTGTGTGTGTGTGTGTGCGTGCGTGTGTTTAACATTTGATAGCTAACAAGAATGTGCTGCTATAGGCATGATCATTCATAATTACATTTATAATTCAATATCATAATTTTCTACTGTACAGATTTTTTTGGTGTTTTTGGTGTTTTTGTACATATCCTCTTTTTGTATTTATTCAACTATTTTGACAGTTTGTAACTAGTTGTTGAAGGAGATCAAAACAAAATTGATCTGAAAAAAATTGCAACAAAGAATCCAAAGATGTTTAAGACATAATTCCTGACCTCAGGGAGCTTATGATGTGGTTCAATGTATATAAAATATGTATACAAGATGATATCAGTGGGTAAACAATATAGATCATAAGCAGGCCACTGCCTCAACCATGGGACTCGGGTGATGATGGGATAATGGAAATATAGATGGTAGAACCCTTGCCCTCAAACTATCTTAAATCAGCAATTTGAAATAATTATCTTATTTATATAACTTACATAATAATAATTACATCTAATAATAATTCATAAGATAAGTAATTATAAAGTTTGTTGAGTCTGATTAATTCTGGTTTAGATATGACTAGACTTAGATGTCAATTTGCTTAAAGGCAGGAGGCTAAACCAGGTGGTTCCTATAGGTCCCTTTCAAAGCAAATTATCTTTGTGTTTCAAAATAGCATATTCCTGCAAAAGATTATCAGGAAAACCTAACAACACAAGTGCCATCTACTATAGTATATGCAAAACCAAAATATAGTCAGCTGCCATTTATGGTGAGAAGTGGGACAGACACTCTCACCATTAACATCCCAGTGCTGTGATGAAAATCCTATCCTGCAGAACTGAGGGAATAGTGGAAGCTTATGGAACTCTCACATATCCCAATGGGCTTCTCTTCCCTCTCTCCCCACACCACCTACTCCCTCTGACTATTTCTATATGCCCTTAGGCTAATGATGACCAACAACATGGACACAGTGTTTTCCAGTTTACACAACAGTCCTGGGGCTTAGAAAGTTATATTCACATTTCAACGAAGTGCCAGAGCTAGGCCTCTAAACTCCCATCTCCCAACTCCAAATCCAGGGCTTCTTCTACTCGACAACCCAGACTCTCAAACCAGAGGGGGGAAAAAGAGATTCTTCTGACAAAGGCAGTGCCTCTTCCATGTACTTTGCAAAAACCTACAGGGAACTTAGATGAGACAAAAGATATTCAGTGAATCCTAGACAAATGAATAAAAGAGAAAGAACTGACTGTGAGCACTATGCCAGACGCTGGAGATACAAAAACAAAACAGTCCCTGCTCCCAAGTTGCTCACATTCTAATTAGTAGAGACAACACATATAGGAAAGTGCAGTGCCAAAGCAAAGAAAATGGGTTTTTATGATCCTGAGGACCACCTAGCAGGGCAGATGGCAAGGCCCAAGGCTTCTTAGGGTGCCATCTTTAAGTTAGATGGCAATGCTTGGGGGTCTGGAGTGCATAGTGGCAGGGCAAATTGTAAGGCCTAGTGTTCCTCCATCTTCCCAGAAGGTTTGTAGAGTTATCCCTTCCACATTGTGGGGGTTAGGAGTGTGGTGTCCTGGGATCTAGAAAATCTATGTAAATTTTTTTGGCCCTCCTGTCACACTAGAGAAGTCTGAATTTTTTCTTTTTTGGGGGCAGGGTTGTTTATAGTGCCTTATTGTAAAATTTGGGTTAAGGATTTGATCACAGGCTTTGTGTCTTCTGTTGTCCTTCTCCTATCATCTGCAGCTTCCACAAAACTCCCCAGAAATTCCCATTTAATTTCTTATGCTAACCCATGATACATCAAAATCACGATGGGAAAAGTCACAATGTGGAAGGAATAACTATAGTTGGTAACTCCCTACATATCCAAGTGGTATTAGCAGCTAGGTCTATTAAGCCATAAGGAGCCACTGGATGGGCCAGGCCTACCACCACTGGTAAGAAGGGAGAGGACCCAAGGGTTGGAGTAGAGCTACCTCCTGTGAGGGTAGGAATGGAAATTCAGTGTCCAATTGGGAGGTTGAAAGAGAAAGAAGCACTGAGAGGAAGGTTGGATAGGGCAATGGTTTCCTCAGGTGCCCACTGCTTGCTGCCTGCTGAATAGGGTTTAGGCTAAGGAAACAAGCAGGCAGGGATAGGACAGGGGAAACTGACAAATAAGGGAAGATGGCAATTTCACTAATGTGGGTACTTTCCTCTGCTTTAACCTCTAGAAATATTTGGAGAACTTACAACTGCACTTGAACAAGATTAAGGAAGAAAAGGATATCCAACTAACCAAAGCAGAGAATTGGAAGGGCTGGTGGAACCACTCAGTAAAAACCATTAAGAACTTGTATCCATAACCCCTTCAGACCCTTTTCTTATATATACACTTAGATTTAAGAGACATTGAAATTTTTGTTCTATAAATAAAAATGTGGTTACAATAGTCTTGACAGTTGTGGCCATCACTGTGCTGGGAAGGGTTTTGTTTTTGAAATTTCATGAGTGGCCAGACTACAGGTGATCCTCCCTGGTCCAGTAGACACTCCCCAGCCCATCAGTTGTCCAGTGCAATGAAAAGAATTATAGTTGGAAGGGACATCTGAGGACATCTAGTCCAACCCCCTGCCTTTACAGGTAAGGAAACTGAAGTCCACAGTGAGTGGCTTGCCCAAGTGGTAGAGCTAAGACATGTTCCTCTGATTCCAAATTTAGTATTCTTTTCATTGAGTGAATGAGAGCAATGTTTAAAAAAATGGGGGGGGGGAGTAAGGTAATCAATAATTTTTTTCAAATTTCAGATGGACAATTCTGGGTGGTTTTATAACAAACTTTTCATCATCAAAGGAAATTCTACATTAAGGGATCAAAGGGCTTGGAATAATCCAGAGGTCAAAGGAGTTAGGACTAAAACCAAGAATCACCCACCCAGAAAAACTGAGTATAATGTTTCAGGGAAAAATATAGTCATTCAATGAAATAGAAGACTTTCAAGCATTCTTGATTAAAAAAAACAGAGCTGAACAGAAAATTTGACTTTCAAATACAAGAAGCAGGAGAAGCATGATAAGGTAAACAGGAAAAAGAAATCATAAGGAACTTATCAAAGTTGAACTATTTACATTCCTAAATGGAAAAACAATAATTGTAATTCTTAAGACTTTTCTCAGTATGAGGATAATTGAAGGGAATATATATGTATACAAACATATATGTATGTATAGGAGGGTGTATGTGTATTATGTGTGTGTGGGCATATGTATGTTCATGTATACATAGACAGAGGCACAAGATGAGTTGAATATGAAGGGATGATATATAAAAAATAAAATTAAGAGGTGAGAGAGGAATTTATTGGAAGAGGGAGAAAGGGAGAGATAGATTAGGGTAAATTATCTCATAAAAGAGGCAAGAGAAAACTGTTACAATGGAAGAGCAGGAAGATGAAAGGTAATGGGACAGCCTTATACTCATTGAATTTGGCTAAAGGAGGGAATAACATACACACTCAAATTGGTATCTTACCCTCCAGGAAAATAGTGGGGTAGGGGATGAGAGGGGGGATGATAAAAGGGAGGGAAAATTGGGGAAGAGGGTAGTTAATAGCAAACATTTTTTTAAAAGGGATAGGGTCAAAGGAGAAAGTAGAACAAGTGGGGGGAGCCAGGATAGGATGGAGGAAAATATAGTTAGTCTTTCACAATATAACTACTATGGAAATGATTTGAGTAACTACACATGTACAAACTATATTGAATTACTTATCTCCCCAGTGGTGGTGGGTGAGGAGGGAAGAAGGGGAAAAAATCTGGAAATCAAAGTTTGTTTGTTTTCCTTTCAAATCAAATGCTTTATTAACTTCTGGTTTACACCATTCATTTCTGAGAGATTTTGAGTTACAAGTCTTCTCCCCATTTTTCACCTACTCACCACCCCAGAATAGCAGTCCCACAAGATATCCCCTCATCCAATCTGCTCTCTCCCATATCTTCTCCCATACCCTGTTCAACTTTCCAGTAGGGCATGGTGGATCTCTATGCCCCAGTGCCTGTATATATTATTTCCCAGTTACATATAAAATAATATTAAAAATAGCATATATACATATATGTATATATATATATATTAAACATTTGATTTTAAAACTTTGAATTCCAGATTCATTCCCTTCCTCTCTTGTCACCCACCCTTACTGGAAAGATAAGCAATTCAGTATAGGTTGTACATGTATAGCTATGCAAAACATTTCCATAGTGGATATATTGTAAAAGACTGACTATATTTCCCTCCCTCTTATCCTACCTCCCACTTGTTTTATTCTCTACTTTGATCCTGTCCCTTTTCAAAAGTGGGTGCTTGCAACTTCCCTCCCGCCCAGCCTGATCTCCCTTCAATCATCCCCCCCTCTCATCCCCTTCCCCCCTACTCTCCTGTAGGGTGAGATACCCTATTTAGTGTATATGTCATTCCCTCCCTAAGCCAAATTCAATGAGAATAAGGTTGACCCATTCCCTTTTGCCTTCCTGTTCTTCCCCTCCATTGTATCCATTTTCCCTTGCCTCTTCTATATGAGATATTTTACCCCATTCTGTCTCTCCCCATCTCCTCTCATTATATTCCTCTCTCACCTTTTAATTTCACCTTTTAAGTATCATCCCTTCCTATTAAATTGGTCCTGTGCCCTCTATCTATGTATACCTGTAAACATATATAAACACACATTGACATATGTATTCATATGCCCATATACCCTCCTATATAGACATATATATGTATATATTTCTATTACCTTCAATGAGTTTTCATACTGAGAAAAGTTTCATCAGTTACAATTATCGTTTTTCCATGTAGGAATGTAAATAGTTCAACTTTGATAAGTTCCTTATGGTTTCTTTTCCCTGTTTACCTTCTTATGCTTCTCTTGCTTCTTGTATCTGAGTGTCAAATTTTCTATTCAACTCTGGTTTTTTCCTCAAGAATGCTTGAAAGTCCTCTATTTCACTGAATGATCATATTTTCCCCTTAAACACGATACTCAGTTTTGCTGGGTAGGTGATTCTTGGTTTTAATCCCAGCTCCTTTGACCTCTAGAATATCATATTCCAAACCCTTTGATCCCTCAGTGTTAAAGCTACCAGATCCTGTGTTATCCTGATTATGTTTCCACAATATTCAATTGTGGAAATTGTTTCATCCTGGCTACTTGTAATATTTTCTCCTTGATCTGGGAATCTCAGAACCTGGCTATAATATTCTTAGGAGCTTTCTTTTTTGGATCTTTTTCAGGACATGATTGGTGGATTCTTTCAACCTCTATTTTGTCCTCTGGTTCTAAAACATCAGGGCAGTTTTCCTTAAGAATTTCTTGGAGGATGATTTCTAGGTTCTTTTTGTTATCATGGCTTTCAGATAGTCCAATAAATTTTAAATTATCTCTCCTAGATCTATTTTCTAGGTCAGTGGTTTTTCCAATGAGATATTTCACATTGCCTTCTATTTTTTCATTTGTTTAGATCTGTTTAATAGTATCTTGATTTCTCATAGTCACTAGCTTCCATTTGCTCCAATCTAATTCTGAAGGAATGATTCTCTTCAGTGAGCTCTTGAGATTCTTTTTCCATCTGGCAAATTCGGCTTTTTAAGGCATTCTTCTCCTCATTGGCTTTTTGAGCCTCTTTTGGCATTTGAGTTAGTCTATTTTTTAAGGTGTTGTTTTCTTCATTTAGGTTGTTGACTATCATTTCATAATTTTCTTTCATCATTCTCATTTCTCTTCCCAATTTTTCCTCCACTTCTCTTATTTGCTTTTCAAAATGCTTCTTAAGGTCCTCTATGGCCTGTAACCAGCTCGTATTTTTCTTGGAAGTTTTTGGCGGAGTTCTGACTTCATTGTCTTCCTCCTGTTCCATGCTTTGATCCTTTTTGTCCCCAAAGTAGGAGTGTAAAGTTGGGTTGCTCTGTTTACTTTGCTTCCCTCATTTGCTCATGTTGCTACTCAATTACTTGACTTTTGGTCTTTTTGCCACAGTAGCACTCTGCTACCAGACAGGGGAGCTTCATCTGAAATGCTGGGGTTTTCTCAGCTCCCGAAGGTATTAGTTGAGTGCCCTCTCTGAAGCCTCCACAGGCTCTGGAAAGATGGTCGCACACCCCAGAACCTCCACCCTAAACCACAATCCAGATCCAAGCAGGTTAAAGCAAGAGCAATTATCCCTCAGACTGGTTTCTTGGTCCCCCTACAATTTGCAGGGCAGGAGCTGAAGCAGCCATGTGTGGCTGCAGCTGCAGGGCCGTGGCACCTCAGCTGCTTCTCACCCCGGGGTCAAAAGCTGACCACACTCCCAACTACTGGATCCCAAAGTCCACACTGCACTGACCTCTCACTTTGTCCTTAGCATCTATGTGTTGCTAATTCTGGAAACCACCACAGCTGCTGGTGATCTAAAGTCCCTCCAGCCAGTGGTTGGTCAGGCCTGCCCTGGGGCTAAAACCTCAGGCTTAGCTGGGACTGGGCTTGGCTCCCAGAGTGCTGTGCTGGCCACTTGCTGCTGGCCTGCCAGGCTCTCCTCAGAGGGAGGTTAGCTTCTCTGTGTGATTTTTTTGGGTTCCGTAGCTTCAAAGTTTCTTCAGAGTCACCTTTTACATGAATTGGGTGAGCCCTATGGAAGTCCTGTTTCTATTCCTCCATCTTGACCTGGGACTCAAAGTTTTAAAATCAAATGTTTAAAAAAAATTTGTTTTCTACATGCAACTGGGAAATAAGATATACAAGCACTAGGGTATAGAAATCCATCTTGCCCTACTAGAAATTTATGGGGTTGGGGGGGGGAGGATATAAGAGAGAACAGATTGGGGGAAGGGGTATTCAGTAGGCTTGCTATTTTGGGGTGGGCATAGGAGAAAGACAGGGAGAAAAAATTAACTCAAAATCTTGTGGAAATGAATGTTGAAATCTAAAAATAAATAAGTATTTTTAAAAACCCCAAGAATCTACCAATTGCCTCCTGAAAAAGATCCCACAATAAAAACTCTCACAGATAGTATAGCCAAATTCCAGAACTCCAAGGTCAAGTAGAAAATACTGCAAGCAACCAGGAAGAAACAATTCAAATATCATGGAGCCACAGTTAGAATAACACAAAAGTTAACAGCTTCTATGCTAAAGGAGCAGGGGGCTTGAAATATGATATTCCAGAAGGCAAGGGAGCTAGGATTATAACCAAGAATCACATATCCAGTGAAACTGAATATAATCCTTCATGGGAAAAAATGGATATTCATTGAAATAGAGGACTTTCAAGTGTTCTTGATGAAAAGAACAAAGCCAGGGGCAGCTAGGTGGCACAGTGAATAGAGCACTGACCCTGGAGTCAGGAGGACCTCAGTTCAAATCCAACTTCAAACACTTGACACACTTACTAGCACTGTGATCTTGGACAAGCCACTCAACCCCAACTGCCTTAAAAAAAAAAGAAAGAAAAGAACAAAGCCAAACAGAAAATGTAATTTTCAAATACAAGACTCAAGAGAAGCATAAAAAGGTAAACAAGAAAGAAAACAAGGTATTCAATAAGGCTAAACTGTTTACATTCCTACATGGGAAGAGGATACTTGTAACTCTTTTTAAAAAATATTTTAAATTAAATTTTATGTTTATTAGTTTACTTCATTCATTTCCACAAGATTTTGAGTTACAAATTTTCTCCCTGTCTTTCCCCTACCCACCACCCCAAAATAGCGATCCCACCATATACCCCATCCCCCAATCTGCTCTCTCCTATATCTTCCCCCATTCCCCTCTGACTTTCCAATAGGGCAAGATGGATCTCAATACCCCAGTGCTTGTATATCTTATTTCCCAGTTTGTAATGGTAATGTAAATTTAAGATCTTCCCTAACCCCAGGCCCTTTGATAGGCTTAAGTGCACCTGGAGCCTATGGCAGGAGGCTTGTTTTTCAGGAGATACTTTGTGATTGGGCAGTGGGTCAAGAGGGTTGTTACATTCTCTGAGTCAGGAGAAGGCTATATAAACTCTGTTGTGAGGCTTTGTTTTGGGGCTCACTTTGAGAAGTGTTGAGTGATCTGACCAGATGAAACTATGGGCAGCCATTGAGGACCCCCCTCCCTGCCTTTGAAAACCTAGATGTTTATGCTTCCCTCTCTGGTAACTGTGACTAGGTATGGATGTAATGGTCAGATAGTTGGAGGCCTATCTACTTGATCTGTTTGTTTTTCTGTCTTCTTGTAACTTATGCTTGTAACTTCTGTATACTCTGAAGTTTGGGGTGCTGACATTTTCCTCTGAACTAAGTAAATGATATGTTTGATTGATTAAAGCAAGATTATTAACCAATTTTGAGTTGCTTTCCTTTAGAAAAGCAGAACTAATAATCTCTGTTGGCAGCCACTCTGGGAATGCCGGGGTGCTTGCTGCTACACAGTTCCATGTAAAAATAATTATATATGTATGTATGTATGTATGTATATACATATATATATTTAAAACATTTGATTTTAAAACCTTGAATTCCAGATCCTTTTTCTTTCTCCCTCATCATCCACCCTTACTGGGAAGATAGGCAATTCAATATAGGTTGTACAAGTGTAGTTACATAAAACATTTCCATAGCAGATATATTGTGAGACTGACTATATTTCCCTCCATCCCATCCCACCCCCACTTATTCTATTCTCTACTTTGATCCTGTCTCTTTTCAAAATGTGTGCTTTTAACTTCCCTCCCGCCCAACCTCCCCTCCATCATCCCCCTTCTCATCCCCTTCCCCATTACTCTCCTGTAGGGTGAGATACCCTATTTAGTGAGAGTGTCATTCCCTCCCTAAGCCAAATTCAATGAGAGTAAGCCTTCCTGTTCTTCCCCTCCATTATAATAGTTTTCTCTTACCTCTTCCATATGAGATAATTTGCCCCTTTCTGTCTTTTCCCATCTCCTCTCATTATATTTCTCTCTAACCTCTCAATTTCACCTTTTAAGTATCATCCTTCCCTATTCAACTGGTCCTGTGCCCTCTGTCTATATATACCTGTACGCATATATACACATTCACATGTATATTCATACGCTCATATATCCTCCTATATGTATGTATGTATGTATATGTATGTGTGTGTGTGTGTGTGTGTGTGTGTGTGTGTGTGTATGGCTTTCAGGTAGTCCAATAATTTTTAAATTATCTCTCCTGGATCTATTTTCTAGGTCAGTGGTTTTTCCAATGAGATATTTCACATTGCCTTCTATGTTTTCATTTGTTTAGATCTGTTTAATAGTATCTTGATTTCTCATAAGGTTACTAGCTTCCATTTGCTCCATTCTAATTCTGGAGGAATTATTCTCTTCAGTGAATTTTTGAGATTCTTTTTCCAACAGGCAAATCTGTTTGTTTAAGGCATTCTTCTCCTCATTGGCTTTTTGAGCCTCTTTTGCCATTTGAATTAGTCTATTTTTTAAGGTGTTATTTTCTTCAGTCAGGTTGTTGACTCTCTTTTCATGATTTTCTTGCATCATTTTCATTTCTCTTCCCAATTTTTCCTCCACTTCTCTTATTTGCTTTTCAAAATCCTTCTTAAGCTCCTCTATGGCCAGTAATCAGTTCATATGTTTCTTGGAAGCTTTTGGTACAGGAGTTCAGACTTTGTTGTCTTCCTCCCATTCCATGCTTTGATTCTTTTCATCCCCAAAAAAGGAATCGAGAGTCGGGTTGCTGTGCTTGCTTTGCTTCCTTTGCTTGCTCATGTTGCCACTTAATTATTTGACTTTTGAGCTCTTTGCCACAGTAGAACTCTGCTTCCAGAGAGGAGAGTTTTGTCCCAAATTGCTCAAGTTTTCACAGTAGCTGGAGCTATTAGTTGGGTGCCCTCTCTGAAGCCTCCACACACTCTGGCAAACTGGTCACACACCCAGGACCTCGACCCTAGACCACAATCCAGATCCAAGCAGGTTAAAGCAAGAGCAATTACCCCTCAGGATGGTCACTTGGTCCCCCTACAACCTGCAGGCCAGGAGCTCTGAAGCAGTCACATGGTTGTGTCCATGCACCTCAGCTGCTTCTCCCTCCGGGGTTAGAGGCCAGACCTCACTGCCAGACTCCCTGTTCTCACAAAGTCCACACTGACAACTCACTTTGTCTTTGGCATTTATGGGTTGATAATTCTGGAATCCACCACAGCTGCTGGTGATCTATGTTGCAAAGTCCCTCTAGCCAGGGCTGGTCAGGGCGCCCTGGGGCTAAAACCATGGCCTCACACTTGGCTTGGTGCTCTTCCCAGCATGCTGTGATGGACCCTTCTTGCCTGCCTGCTGAGCTGCCTTCAGTGGGAGACTTGTTTCTTTCTGTCACTTTGTGGGTTCTGTAGCCCTAAAGTTTGTTTAGAGTCATATGTTATAGGTTATTTGAGGTGGTTGTAGAGGGAGTGCAGGGAGTTTTCCTGCTTCTGTTCTGACATCTTGGCTCCACCCTGATACTTGTAACTCTTAAGAATATTATCACTATTAGGGCAGTTAGAGAATACGTAGACAAAAGGTTTGAGTTAAGTTGGCTATGATGGAATGATATAATAATAATAATAATAATAGTAAGGGTGAGAAAGAGGATTGTATTGGGAGGAGAGGTAAGGGATCAGTAGAATAGGGTAAATTATCTCACATGAAGAGATGCAAAAGACCTATTACCATGGAGGGAAAGATAAGGGGGCAGCAGGATGGCAGGCAACATTAGAGCCTTTCATCAGAATTGGCTCAAAGAGAGAATAACATACACACTCAGTAGGGTATAGAAATGTATCTTACCCTATAGGGAAGTAGGAGGGGAGAGGGATCAGAGAAGGGGGGCAGGGATTGATAGAAGGGTGGTAGTGATCAGAAGCAAAACACTTGTGAGAAGGGATGGTGAAAGGAGAGAGAGAGAAGGATAAACAAGGGAAAAGCAGGATGGAGAGAAATACACAGCAATCATAACTGTGAATGTGAATGGGATGAATTTACCCATAAAACAGAAGTAGATAGCAGAGTGGATTAAAAAGCAGAATCCTACAATATATAAGGAACACATTTGAAGCAGAGACATACACAAAGTAAAGGTAAGGGGCTGGAGTAGAATCTGTTATGTTTCTGCTGGAGTAACAAAAAGCCAGGGTAGCAATCATGATCTCAGAAAAAGCAAAAGCAAAAATAAATCTAATTAAAGGAAATAAGGAAAGAACATACATCTTGATAAAAAGTACCATGGACAATGAAGTAATATCAATACTAAACATACATGCACCAAATGGCATTGTATCCTAATTTAAAATTGTTTTTCATCCAAATTTTTTAAAAAGTTAAATGAGTTACAGGAGGAAATAGATAGTTAAACTATACAAGTGGGGAACCTCAACTTTCCCCTCTCAGAACTAGATAAATCTAACCAAAAAATAAACAAGAAAGAAGTTAAGGAGGTGAATAGAATTTCTAGGAAAGTTAGATATGCTAGACCTCTGGAAAAAATTGAATGAAAATAGAAATGCACTTTCACAAAAATTGACCATGTATTAGAGTCTAAAAACCTCACAACCAAATGCAAAAAAGCAGAACTATTAAATGAATCCTTTTTAGATCATAATGCAATAAAAATTACATGCAATAAATGGCAGTGGAAAGATAGATTAAAAATTAATTGGAAACTAAATCTAATCCTAAAGAATGAGTGAGTCAAAGAAAAAATCATAGAAAATAATTTCATTAAAGAGAATGACAGCAATGTACCAAAATTTACGGGATGCAGCCAAGGTAATACTTAAGAGAAAATATAAATCTCTAAATGCTCACATCAATAAAATAGAGAAAGAGCAGACTGATGATTGGGCATGCAACTAAAAAAAAAAGCAAAACTAAAAAAGAACAAATTAACCCTCCCCTCCCAATTAAACACCAAATTGGAAACCCTGAAAATCAAAGGAGAGATAAATTGAAAGTAAGAAAGCCATTGAACTAGTAAAACTAGGGTCTGGTTTTATTAAAAAACAAACAAAAAAAAAACCCCAAAAAACAAAAAAACACCAAACCATCAAATAGATAAACCATTGGTTAATTTGATTAAAGAAGAAGAAGAAAACCAAATTACTAGTATCAAAAATGAAAAGAGAAATTCACCACCAATGAAGAGGAAATTAAAGCAATTATTAGGAACTATTTTGCCCAACTATATGCCAATTAATCTGACAATCTAAGAGAAATGGATGAATATTTACAAAAATATAAATTGCCTAGATTAACAGAAGAAAAAATGGAATACTTAAATAACCTCATCTTAGAAAAAAGAAATTGAACAAACCATCAATGAATTCCCTAAGAAAAAGTCCCCAGGGCCAGATGAATTCACAAATGAATTCTGCCAAACATTTAAAGAACAATTAATTCTAATACTACATAAACTATTTGGAAAAATAGACAAAGAAGGGGTCCTACCAAATTTCTTTTACAGCACAAATATTGTGCTGATACCTAAACCAGGAAGAACAAAAATGAAGAAAGAAAACTATTGACTAATTTCCCTAATGAATATTGATGCAAAATTTTTTGAATAAAATACTAGCAAAGAGATTACAGCAATATATCACAAGGATCATACACTATGACCAGATGGGATTTATACCAGAAATGTAGGACTGGTTCAATATTAGGAAGGCTATCAGCATAATTGACCATAAAAAATAACAAAACCAACAGAAATTATATGATTATCTCTATAGATGCAAAAAAACCTTTTTGACAAAATACAGCACCTATTCCTATTTTTACAAATACTAGAGAGCATAGAAATAAATGAAGCCTTTCTTAAAATTATATCTATCTAAAACTATCAGCAAGCATTATCTGTAATGGGGATAAGCTGAAACCTTCATAAGGGTGAAGCAAAGATGCCCATTATCACCACTATTATTCAGGTATTGTACTAGAAATGTTAGCTATGATAATGAGAAGAAAAATAAATTGAAGTAATTAGCATAGGCAATGAAGTTGAAGTGGTTAGGTGGCACAGTGATTAGAACACTGGCTCTGGAATCAGGAGGACCTGAGTTTAAATCCCACCTCAGACACTTAACACTTACTAGCCATGTGACCTTGGACATAGGCAATGAGGAAATGAAATTACCACTCTTTGTAGATGATAAGATGGTATTTTTAGAGAATCCACTAAAAAATTAGTTGAAATGATTAACAACTTTAGCAAAGTTTCAAGATATAAAATAAATTCACATAATTCATCAGCATTTCTATATATTATCAACAAAGTCTAGCAGGAAGAGATAGAGAAATTCCATTTAAAATAACTATAGACAATATAAAATACTTGTTAGTCTACCTGCCAAGACAAATACATGAATTATATAAACACAATTACAAAACACTTCTCACACAATAAAGTCAGATCTGAACAATTGGAAAAATAGCAATTGTTTGAAGGTAGGCCAAGCCAATATAATAAAAGTGAAAATTCTACCTAAATTAGTTTACTTATTCAGTGCCATACTAATCAAACTACCAAAAAACTATTTTGTAGAGCTAGAAAAAAATAAAATTCATCTGACAAAAGGTCAAGAATATCAAGGGAATTCGTTTGTTTTTTTTTTTTAATGTGGAGGAAAGTAGCCTAGCTGTGTCAGATTTCAAACTGTGTTATAAAGTAGTATCATCAAAACAGTCTGGTACTGGCTGTAAAATAGAATGATGGATCAGTGGAATAGAGTAGGTACACAATAGTAAATTAGCATATCAACTGAATAGATTAGGTACACAGCAGTAAATATGCACAGTAACCTAGGGACAATGGTAGAGTATCAAAATTTTCTGGACTCCTAAGTGAGAGATAACAAAGGGCTAAGTTCCCACAGACCCCAGAATGAGGTAACAAAACTTAAAGGAAACAATACTAGCCTTCTTTTCATTGGTTGCACCCCCCCACCCCAATCTGGTGTGTAGATATGCATAAGTAAGGGATTGAAGGATGATTCCCTCTGATTGGGTAGAAGGGTCAAATGAATAATTATGATAATAAAGGATTGTCAGCTGTAATTCTCATTGGCTGTCTCCAAATTTGGTGCATGATGGGGGATTAGGAAACAACATCCTCTGATAGAATACTAATTCATGAAAAATTATGGTAATAAAGGATTGAGATAGTTTTGCACCCATTAGCTTGAGATTGTGAGCCCACCTCACTGACTAATTGTGTGACCAGACAGGGGAGTCAGCCAGGTTAGGATTAGGATAACAGAAACCTGCGGGCTTCCACTATTTGCACTCCCTGGCTGATGCTCCTTGAGCTCCAAGGGCTGCGCCCTTTCTCATGAGAAAGAATAAAGACCTTTCCTGATCTCTGACTCAGACTCTGATTTTGAAGATCTGGCAGTGGTTTCTATCCCAAACACCTACTTCCTGGATTCTGAGCTCTGGCTCTGTAGAAGCAACAACAGAGACTTGAGACAGCCGCACCTACTCTCAACCACATGGCCAAAGGCAAGAAACTAGTGGACAGGTAATAGGAGTTGCCCTAATCCTAGTTTTCTAGTGAGAGTAGCACCTGAGTAGCACCATTCTTGGGGTTGTGTCCCTAGTCACCACAAGTTCATTTTCCTTCTGGAGAAGTTGGGGAATAGGGGCAGAAAGGGAGGAGTTTTCAAGGCTGAAAGGATGATATCATAAGGTTCAGTGCTGTATGAATTTCTTAGGTGAAAGTGGGTCTCAGCAGTATAGTGGGAGATTCTTTGTCTGGCAATTCTAGTGAATTTCTCTTCCAGGAGGAATCTAAGTATTTGGGATAGTACCATAAGATTGCATGTTTTAGGGTAAAAGTAGGTCTCACCAGAATATCAGGGGGTAGCTCCTCAACCCTAAATTCATCTTCCAAAAGGAATCCAAAATACAAGATATTGGGGGACTGTATAGAGCCCTGGCAGGAAGGTGAAAGTCACTTTAACAGAAAGAGGTTGTTTATGGGCTACTAGGAGTCTTCTGTGTGTTTTCTGTAGAGTGCAATAAAGGCAATTGTGTACCCAACATGTATATTGTTATCTTGAGTGTTTGCATGGAAACTAGGGATCCTTTTACCCACATTATGGTCACCTAGACAGGAGCTATATTCTAAGACTTCTCAGAGACAATTCTGGTTGAGGGCCAAGTAACACAAAAAGAAATGATGTTTAGAGTGACCCCAAAAGATTGAATCTGATCTCTATAAGCACATATCTTGGAACTCTGGTTTATGGATTTGGTTTCTTTGTTTTGTCTTAAGAGCCCAAGGCTTGGAATCATACAGAGGAACAACTATGTGACTGTAAGCTGTTTCTTCCTCTGCAAAATAATTCAATAATTTCTAGGGTCTCTTCCAGCCATTCTATGTCCTAAAGTTCCTGCCAGATTAAATGTTCCATGATCTCTGATTTTTTCAGCTCTGACAGGTTCTGATTCTTTTTACCCAGCTCTGTGCTAGAAATTTAAGTATCAACAAGTGGAAGAGGGAGCCTCAGTTTTCTAAGCAGGACCTACATTTGGCCATCTCCCCTGGAGAAATAGGAAATAAATTTGATTAGTGAGCATCATGGCCTAAGCCTTACCAGTCCTTTCGCTTTTCACCTGCAGTTCTCCCCACAGGGCTGGATGGTGCCAAATACTTCTTTCATGAGCAGCTGCCTTTGCTTTCTATGGGACAAATCTCCTTTACTTAGCTGTTTACTCTAAGCAGTATGAAGACTTGGAGAGTCTCTTCTGCCTGTCACAAAGAAGGTTATGGAGGCTGAGACTGGGGTGAGAGCTAAATGAGCAAAAGCTGCCACCTCCTGTCACCTGGGGAAATAGCAGTTGACAAAGAGGACTTTGGAGCTTGACTGGAGGGGAACAGAAGAGTAGGACCTATTTGGGGGAAAATCTGTGACAAGAAAACAAAGGGCTGCAATTGAATGCCCTAAAGCCCTAAAAAGATCTTTCCTACCTTCAGAATAATAATAGCATGGCATAGAGATTAAAGAGTTGAGCTTGCTGGGAGGAAGACCTGGGAAAGTCACTTAAACCAGCAGTGCCTTAGGACAGAGGTGTCAAGCATACTGCCCAGGCTGGCTGTGGCCCACTACACTCCAGAGCACAGATGGAATCAAATTAAAATGTGATTTTTTTAAACCTCATCAGGGGTCATGATAGTGGGAGTTTACCCACTGATGATGGTGATGTGTTGCTTTCCTGCAAGTGGCGATCACAATGTCATGAACCTGTTGTTCACTCCTTTTGGGAGGCATACAACCTTGTTGACTAGATTAGTTTTGATTGCAAAATTTATGCCTCAAGGCACTCCCCATCTTCAGAGAAATATATATCCAGCTCTGACTTTGGTAAGCTAGCCTTGTTTCACTTAGGGCTGCTATTTGGATGCAATACCTGCTGAGTTCTCTTGCTACAAGAGCTGTTTGTCCTTCATGTCTACTGGATTTTGTGATGTCCACAAGCACATTTCTTGTACCTATGGTGAGTGGAATCATCTTCACAAAAGTTTTTGTACAATTTTTTGTGTTTCAATCACTGGGTAGGATCTCCACCTGCCATGATAAGCAGGCCAGGGTTAGGTGAAATGGACAATTTTTAGCACACCTTTTCTAGTTCCTTCCTCACACCAGGAGGTGAGCAGTGCAATCCCTATAAGGCTGCTCAGACACCCGGCGGGGCGGATATCTGAGCACCCCCTGCTGCTTCAGACCAGTGAGAAGACGACCCTATAGCCTGAGCATGGGTTGTGCAGGGTTGTGACTACAGTTTCCACTGTATCCACACCTGCTGCTTTCACTTGCCTGTGACCACAGGACCCTGAAGTAGGTAAGTGGTAAAATGCTATGGGTGATGCCTTTTGACTTGTACATAAATCGGATTTAAGTGAGGCAGAGTTGTTCAAAGTTTTCACCTCACTTTCTTTTCCTGAGTCATCAGAGTCCAGTGGCAAGACAAAAGTCAGGATGACTGATGATGGCCCAGGATTCAGTGAATGAACTTGGTGTCTTTAGTGTCTGACCAAGCTCTAAGCATTCTACAGTGCCTGCTTCAGCTACTTTTGTGGCCGCTGAAACAGATTGTTCTCATCCACCCATTCCACCAGGAAAAGTCTTTATGTGCTTGAGATAGAGACCCCTATAACTCACCGACAGGTTTGAGACCCCCCAGTTACCCTCAACCTGGTTTAGCCCATCTGCCAAAATGGTTTACCAGGGTGTGGCCACTATGCATGCTACAGCTTCTTGGAGCCACAGATGAGAGCTGGGTGAATCAGGTGGACAACAAGATGAATGCGCAGCCCTCACACCAGAGGTACTAGTCTTTCATGGATGTCCCTACACTCCAGCACTTAGCGTGGTGCCTGGCTCATAGTAGGTACTTAATAAACGTTTATTAATTGATTGATTGGTATGAAACATTTTCCTAATCATTATCTCATTCACAAGTCTGTGAAGGAGGGACATAGGTTATTGTCCCAAATTTTACAAGAGAAGAAACTGAAATCGAGAGATAAGAAGTAACTTGTCCAAAGTTTTACCGCTAATAAGTAACAGAACCACAGCCTCCTGACCCCTCATCCATTCTTCTTTCCACTATACCATACAAAACTAGTACATATAAAACCCTATCTCCTGTAATATCCCCAAGTCTCCAAAATAGCTTTGTTGTTTTTCAGTTTCCAAATTTACTTTCATTGCTCAGTCAGAGCTATAATATTATTAATATTCACCCAACAAACATTCATTGAGTACCTACTGTGAACAGAACCTTGTGCTTAGTGCTAGAGCAGCTACAATATAAGTGGTGTGATAAAGTGGGGGGGGAGGAATCAATTCCATAGGCATGAATTAAGTATCTAAAATGAGCCAGGTTGGAAATTGAGGGGATGCCCATCAATTGGGGAATGGATGAACAAACTGTGGTATAGGAATGTAATGGAATACTATTGTGCTGTGAGAAATGATGAGCAGGCGGATTTCAGAAAAACCTGGAAAGATTTGTACTGATGCAAAGTGAAATGAGCAGAACCAGGAAAATATTGTACACAGTATCACCAACATTGAGTAATGATCATAAATAACTCAATTTTTCTCAGCAACACAACGATCCAAAGCAAGTACAAAGGACTCATGAACCAAAATGCTATCCACATCCAGATAAAGAACTGAAGGACTCTAAGTGCAGAGCAAAGTATTTTTTCCACTTTATTCCTTCTAGTAGTTTTTTTCTTTTGATCTGTTTCTTCTTCTATAACTGTGATGAATATGGAAATATGACTTAGATGATAGCATATGTATAAACCATATCAGACTGCCTACCATTTTCAGAAGAGGAGAGGAGAAAAAAAATTAGAACTCAAAATCTTATAAAAATGAATGCTAAAAATATTGATATGTAATTGTGGGGAAAAATAAAATATTATTTTAAAATAAAATGTTATTTAAGGCAAATAAAATAAAATGATCCACTCACTATGCTAGTTCTGGCAATACTAAAAAAGGCAAGGAAAAAAATCACCAAAAGCAGAAACAAAAACCAGTCCTGCTTTCAAGGTGCTTAAGGAGTCTAAGAACATGGCCCAGGAGTCAGGAAACCTGGATTCTAGTTTTGGCTCAGTCATTTCATGGTCTTGGGCAAGTCACTTCTCTCTGGGTCTCAGTTTCCCTTTGAAAGTTTGACTTAGATGCTCCATTCTAGCTCTAACTCTCCATCTTTTAACCTGACATCTTTTTGTCTTTCCTCCCTATTGAACTGTCAGGTCCTCAAGGTCAGGGATACACAGTACCTTGTTTCTGGCTCCTACAAAAGAACCCATATATAGTAGGAAGGGGCAGCTAGGTGGCTCAGTGGATGGAGTGCTAGGCCTAGGGTCAGGAAAACCTAAATTCAAATCCATCCACAGACAGCTGAATGACCCTTGACAAATCACTTAATATCTGTTTACCTCAATCCACTGCAGTAGGAAATGGCAAACTCCAGTATCTTTGCCAAGAATGTCCCTATGGACAATCGAACAGGATTGAACAACAACATAATAGGAGCTAAGTAAATACCTATTACTTAATGCTTGTTACCAACATGGGGGGTCTCACTTGAACCACTGAGTATACAGATTCTCTTCTCTGCCCTTCACCTCTTTCCTCTTAACCCAGGAAATTTGTATAGGGTGAGAGCAGCTAGATTCCATAGCTCAAGAGTAGAGAAGAAAGAATATTGTCATCCTGTGCTGCATACTGAAGGTCAGTGAAGAAGAATTTTTCTTCTAGTTTCAAACTATCAGGCTCTGGTGAGAGTAGGAGCAGGAAACAAATACAGAAAAAGGTGGGGATCATCTGCTAGAACCAAAAGGAAAGAATTTATGCCCTTTCTAATTATTTGCCATCACCTGAACTCCTCCTTCATTAGGCGTGTTCCCAATGATGCAACCCAGTATCCATTTAACTTCCCCCACCTGCACTCCATGCTCCCAAAGGCACTACTTAGTCTGGAGTCCCTCCTGGTTTCCACATGGTAGTAGTTCAGTCTGTGGCCAGGACTCCACCTGCTCAGCCAACCTGTGTACTGCACAGAGTGGATATTTCTATCTTCATTTGTTTCAACTGATGGGACAGTCTGGCTATTCAATGTCTCAGATCTACGGTCGGCTGAGGGCCTCCTTGATCAAGATTTAGGTAAGGATCTGAATAACTTATTCCTGAGAGAGGAGAAGGGGAAAGGGAAAAGGAAAAGGGGAAAGGAAAGGAGCAAGCATTCATTGATTGAAATCGGGGTAAGCAGAAATTGTATTGATATTTCATTTTTCTGGAAAGAACCTTGTTCCAGATCCCTTGGTCTTGATTTCTTCCAGGTGTAGGGTTTCCCTGGACATCTCTGTAAACCTGGCAACAAGACGGTGGCTTCTCAGTCATATCTTAGGGTAAAAAAAAGAATCCTAGAATGTTGCAGCTTCAGGGCATCTACTCCAATTCCCTCACTTTACTGATATGAAAATTGAGGCTCAGGTCATGCAGTTAATTAGGTGGCAGAACCAGAACAAGAATTCGGTTATTCTGATTCCCTAACTGTACTTCATTCTACTCCATGCTGTCTCTCATCCCATCCTCAGGCATAGTGGGAAAAAAGGCAAAATACATAAGGCAATTCCTGGCTCAGTGCTGCTTGAGTTGAAACCTGCTGGGAAAGGACCCTAAGTACTATTTTCAACAATAGGTCCGTCTCTGCAAGTTGCTAGGTAAACATGGACATAAAACTGCAAGCCTTTTGTACTCTGGTTTCACTTCCTTCTAGGACATTTTAGGATAAATTTCTCTTCTCCCAAAGACTGGCTGTATTCTCCTTTGTTCCTGGGTAGTTGAAACCCAAGTCTTACCTACTACCTGCAAGACAAGCATTCTAACAACCAAGCAGGATAAGCCAAGATCCACAGAGAAATTTACTTTGCAAAAAAGCCCCCAGCTAGCATCCGATTTTTGCTGGAAAGAGAGAGAGAAAGGATGGATTTCCTTTACTGAGATCTCTTCCCTTTTTTTTTGGACCTCCAATTTTAGGGAAGAGGGAACTTAAGGAGAATGAAATAAATGTCTTTTTTTTTAAAGAACAAGTGGATTATGGGCAAGTAATTAATCAAGTGAGGGTGGGTGAGAAGACATTATATTTAAGTTAAAATCCATTCATGACCTAGAGAAGCTGTGCCAGCCTGATACCTAAGAAGGAAATGAAACTGTCTGGTAACTGGTTTCTTTTTTCTGATTTCTTCCCTTGCAACTTTGTGTTACAGTTCCTTTGTTTCCACTTGTGTAACAGGAATGTTAGGCCCAGATCTCTGACAGACAAACCTGCTGTGATCTTGGATGCTTCTCTGTAATAATAATCTCCGAGGTTCATTTTGCCCTCACCGAGGGTTTCCCCTGGGAGCATCAGAATCTGGCTCAAGCCTCAGCAGTTTCCCCTGACAGCATCTGGCTAACAAAAGATTTAAAACATAGGTGTAGAAACAGAACTTGGATTTGTGAATTCATGGATCCCGAGTAGTGGTCCCCAGCGGTTTTGATTTCTTGAACCACTTTCAACAACAACAAAAAGTGTTATGAACCCCTAGAGCAATGTAATATAATACTCATAGCATTCTTTTAGCATTATTCATTAAGTATTTATAATAACTATAATGATAACTTTCCCCCCGAAAAATCCAAATTAAAGTTTGTCACACAATTAGAAAATACAGAATTTTAGTCTAGTAATTATGAAAACTCCAAATTAAAAAATTCTAAAATAATCATAATATTTGTGTGGTGCAGTCTATAAGAATTAAAAGAAGTAAGCCAACAAAACCTCACCTGTTTACTATTATCTGCAAGACTACATGGAAATGAACTTTTGTGAGGAAAGATTCTCTTCAGATATGACTTTCTTTTTTTCTACCATTGGCACACCAGTTACATTCTCACATAAACTCTACTGAATGACTGACCAGTGTTGCCAACCAGTTAATTTGGAAATCAGCTAGTTAGAGGGATAGTAACATAAGTAGAAGGTCAGTTTAAGCCAGAAAATAGCCTTAATGCTGCAGAAAGGCAATAGAAGGTTTATTTCTGCAAAACACTTGTGATGTCCTATGATTATTTCATGCTGGCATGTAAAACACATCTCCAGCAATCATACTTTGTAAACAGTCTCACATTTTGCTTTGCAAGAACACAAACATTCATAACATTTTGATCACGTGATTACAAAGCTGATAAAATACAATTACAGTGTAACAGAGGGAAATGAGGGTGCTACTCTGGTGTAGTATACAGAATGCAAATGAAGGTATTGACATGTGTCTGACTGTCCACTGGGAATTTGTTTGTGCTTGAATGTTGAATCTTTGTGGCAGTCTGCAAACAATTTGATGACAGGTTGAAAAATGACAAGGATGTGCTTAGTCAGAAGCAGTCAGAATTTGATGTAATAGCTATATGAACGCCGACATCATTGTGTGTGTATGATGTGATAGTTTTATAATTATGGCAGAAACAAGTCTATAATGCTTCCAAAATATAAGCGCTTATTGTCACAAAGAAAAAACATATTTGTCCCATCACTGGGCACTTATTTATTAAGATACATTAAAAAAAATTTTATGACATACTCCTTGGACCATCATCTTGAACCCAAATGGGAACCACCAGTCTACGGAACTCTCTGAATAAGAAAACTCCTGCTACCAATGCAGGTCAGCACCTTCTCTGCAATTTATAATAGTAAAGTATTGGCCTAGAACACTGAGAGTTTAAGTAACTTAAGTAAGGTCACATAGCCAGTATATGTCAGAGGCAGGACTTGAACCCAGGTTTTCTTAGCTTTGAAGACAATTTCATCACACTATTTTACTTCTCTTTTAATAACAGAAAACATATACAGTAATATATTTATTTAAGACAGTTGTCCATCCTTCATTCTCAAAGAGGACCAATAATATCAGAGGGTGATAGGTATCTTGACTTGCAAGTGAATTGGATTTAAGTGAGGCAGGGCTGTGCAAAGTTATCAGCCTCACTACTCTCCTCCAGAGACGTCAGTGTCCAGTAGTAAGACATAGGTCAGGATGATTGGCACCAGATACAGTGGGAGACTCTGGCCTTTCTGAGGTCTCAGTTTGTCTGAGGCAACAACCATTCCGTGAATAAAAGCTAGGTAAGAATTGGTGCAAAAGATGGCTTACTTTGACTTTCCAAAAGAATCTGTCTGGGAGGGGAAGACCCTCAGAGTTTCTTGGTCAGAACAGAAATGATTGCTATTTATACTCCACTCTGAGTCATCAAAACATCAAACAATAAACAAGTGAGGCTTGGGCTGGAACCTATTATTGGCCAATCAGTGAAAGCCAGAGTGGTGTGGATTTAAAGTCATAGTCAGGTAGCCCCATTTGAATCTCAACGGGCTTTATCAAAGCTTGCTTTGTCAGAGCTATATTTCAAGAAATCATGAATGAAAAGTGAGACAAAAGAGGTAATTGTCCCAGGTTTGTTTTTTTTTTAATGATAGAATAAATAAATAGAAAAGAAAAAATTTAGCTCCCAAACCTCAAGATGTCTTGCAAAGTATAAGCAATCAAAACCACATATAAGGATATGCATTTAAGATAGCACTAAAACTACAGAAAAGATGTGCATCCAAGCCCTGAGTCTTTCCTGCTAAGATCCACTTTTCTTACAATATGATTATGATGAAAAGACAAATGATATTAGCAAACTTAAATTAAAAAGCCCAAGTATCACATGGTTTTGTTTTGTCTTATTACATGGTTTCGTTTTTGTCTTTTTAAACTAAGTGCTACAATGAAAAAGAACAATACCTTCCCTCACAGCCCTTAAAGTCTAGTGGAGGTTGTTAGAAGTGGGATGTGACACACAGTACACAATTAAGGTTGTATGTGATAGGGGCAAAAGAAAGATATAAATCAGTAGCCTCCAGACTTTTTTGGTCACGCACCCTTTATCAGTAAAAAAAAAAATGCGTTGAACATGTATCCCCAGTATGGGTATAATTTACTTCTTTATAAATTATACAGATATATCACGAATAATTATGTTATTTATAAATTATATATTTATACTATATATAGTATATATTATATATAATTACAAACATTGTCAAATTTACAAAAATAGACATTTGAAAGGATGGGATAAGGAATAGGAGCAAGCATTTATTAAGTGCCTACTATGTGAGTGGGGTATGTGGAGTTCAGGGAGGACTAGCACCTCTGGTGTGAGGGCGTGTTAAGCCCTTTTCAGGACTGTTGGTGTCCACCTGTCACCCTCTCACCTATGGCTCCAGGAAGCCAGTGGCCACACCCTAGTAGAACTAGCTAAACCAGCTTGCAGGTAACTGATGGGACTCAAACCCATTGGTGAGTTCGGTGGATGTCTACCCCAAGCACGTGAAGACTTCCCCAGTGTAATGGGAGGATGAGAACAATCTGTTCCAATGGCCCTTAAGGCAGCTGAAGTAGGCACTGTGGAGCTTGGTCAGACATCAAAGATGCCAAGGTTATCCACTGCATCCTGGGCCATCACCAGTCTTCCCACCTCTTGTCTTGCCACTGGATTCCAGTGACTCTGGAGGAGAGAATGAGGCTGACTACTTTGTGCAATTCTGCCTTACTTTGACCCAGTCTATGCACAAATCAAGACATCACTCCACCATGTCATTGGTTCTCTTTGAAAATGAAGAACAAACAACTATGTGCCAGGTAGTGTGCTAGCACTTTACAAATATAATCTCATTTGATCTTTCACAATAACCCTGTGAGGTAGGGGTTATGATTCTTCCCATTTCACAGCTGGGGAAACTGAGGCATAAAGAGATTTAAGTAACTTGTCCAGGGTCATACAAGTAGTGTCTGAAATTGGACTTGAACTCATATCTTCCAGACTCCAGGCACAGCACACCATACACTATATCATCCACACTGTGCCACTTAACTGACAGCTAGAAAAGGATGAAACAATAAGGAATCACTGAAGTTTCTTAAGTAGGGGAGTGACATGGCCAGACCTGCGCTTTACCAGCTTTGTGGAATATGGGTTGAGTGGGGAGACTTAAGTCAGAGACCAGTTAGGAGACTAATGCAATAATAACCTTAAGTGAGAACTGATGAGGGCCTAAAGTAGAGAGAAGGGAGTAGTAGAAGTAGAAATGACCAAGATTTGGCAAGTGATCAGGTAGGTGAGACGGAAGAGTCAAGTATGATAAGGAAATGGCATTAAAGATGGTAACCTAAGTAACAAAATGCAAAATGGATAGGGCTGTGCAAAGTCACCAGCCTCACTTTCTCCTCCAGAGCCATCTCTCTGAGGGGTCTACTCCCTAGGCAGAAAAAGGGAGGCTAGGAACTTGCTCAGTGGAGGTAGGGATCTGATAAAATAAGAATGTCAAAGAAAAATGATGGATGCGGTTAGATTGGAGACAAGTCCTATGATTGATTGTTAGCATCTTCCCATCTCTGATTGGGTGATTACACACTCTAGGGCAGGGGTGGGGAAACTTCAACCTCGAGGCCAAGGACTAGGGACCTAGAAGGCCATAGGTGACCTTGGCCACAGGTTCCCCACCCCTGCTCTAGGGGCCTAGGCCTCTACTTCAGAAACTATATCTAAAGCAGGGATGGGGAACCTTCAGCTGAGGCCACCTATGGCCTTCTAGGTCCTTGGCCTGCCATCTTTTGACTGAGTCCAGTCTAACAGAACAAATCCTTTTCTTAAGGGGATTTCTCCAGTGAAGTTTGGACTCAGTCAAAGGGCTGCACTTAAGGACCTAGAGGGCCAAAGGTTCCCTACTCCTCATCTGAAAGGTGTGCTCTAGGAGAATAATAATTATAAATAAACCCTCTCCTAATTCTTAAACAGTTTTCCTAGCTATTATTTAATTTGTTCTTCACAGTAATCTTATGGCAGAAGTAAGACAAGAATTATTCCTCTTCCTTGACTCCCCTCCCCTCTTGCCATTTTGCAGATGAGGAAACTGAGTCTCAGAGAGGGGGAAGTTACTTTTCCAAGGTCAGAGTTGGATCCAAAAGATCCAAAATCTCAGAGATCATCTAGTCCAATCCTCCATAATTTTGCAGATGAAGGAGCTAAGGCTTAGAGTAGTGGAGGGACTAGTAAGTGTCAGGGACAGAATGTGAACCCAAATCTTCCTTATTCTGAGTCTAGCATCCTAATTGATAGAGCATTAGATGTGGAGTTAGGAAGACCAGAGTTGAAATGTTGCCTCAGACACTTAACTAGCCTTGTCATCCTGGGCAAGTCACTTTACCACTCTCAGTTTCCTCATCTGTAAAAGTGAGAGTAATAGTAACCCCTATCTCACAAGGAAGGTTGTTGTGAAACTCAAATGTGACTGCATAGGTAAATCACTTTACAAATCTTAAAGGGTCATATAAATAATAGCTATGCTGTTTTTCACTACCCACATAGCCACTCAGACCACAAAAGGGCTGAATCTCTACATTCCAACCACAGGAGCCCAAGGAAAACTTTGAAGAATGACCTTGAGCCACTGGGGCCACACATTTGGCTGTTGAGGGAGTAATGTATATGTGAGAGTGCATGCGTCCAGACACGTGCCTGTAGGCGTATTGGTATTGGTATGCATGCTTATGTGTTTACAGACACAGGAAAATTGCCTGGTAGAGAACAGTGTGATTTCCTCTCTTGAAATGGTGCATACCTCTAGCTAAGCAACCCCTTCCTCCCCCTTCTCTCTCCCAGGGTGCCTCCCTCCCTCCCTTTCGCTTCTATTCCATCCCTCCCCTTTTCGGTCCTTAGCCTCAAGGAGAAACAAAGCTATTTCCCCCCAGCACAGAGAAAAGGGAGGAGCAGCCAGCCCGTCCAATCTAGAATTCGGGTTTGCAAATGAAATTGACTGGGGCCAGCCGGAAAGCCACGCAGTTCCTGATTACAGCAGCCGTGGGGGCTAGGGCGGTGGCTCCTCTCCTGCTTGGTCTAGGCTGAAGAGATCTTTTTCTGCAGTAGGATTGATGTTCCAAGCCCCCGGATTCTCAGAAACCTAGGTGACTGTGACGCCAAGGACACAGGGAAAGGAAGCCTAACTGGGGTTCTGCTAAAACTGACTGAGGCTAGATTGCAGCCTAAACCCTTCTCCGAAGAGACCACGAGAGTCCATCTTGCCTGCCCACCACCTAGCCTGCTAGCCCACCTCCCAGCCAGCTTACCTGTCTGCCTATCTCTCTGCCTTTCACTACTGCTTGCTGCCCTCCCCAGGCTTAGGGGTGAGTTGGGGCGTGTGGAGGGGCTTTTCTGTCTTGGTAGGAAAATGTTCCCTCGGGAATCTAGCGGGACTTGGCTCCTCTGCCAATCTCTAATCACAAAGAAGCAGGATTCCCTGGGTGGGCAAGCCTGGAGGAAGTAACTGGCCTAGTGTTTCTGGCAACTGGGGGAGGGGAGAAGGAAGAAATGGCTTCACCACGAGTTTATTTTAAGCACAGTCTCTGCAAAATGTATTCGTCTAATGAATCCTAGGATTTTAGAGACTATCTAATGTAGATGTTCTTAATCTTGTCTATTTCATGGACCCTTTTGGCAATCTGGGGAAACCTGTGGATATCTTTTCAGAAGAATATTTTTAAATGCATAAAATACAGAGTACAAAGGAAAGCAAGTGTTACTGAAAATAACATATATTTTTCCAATCCAAATTCATAGATTCTCTGTAATCTCTCCACAGTCTCCATGGAAGACTGTGGACCCCAGGTTAAGAAACCCCACACCTTTATTTTACTGATTAGGAAACAAGAGAGAGTGAGAGTGAGAGAGAGAGAGAGAGAGAGAGAGAGAGAGAGAGAGAGAGAGAAATAACTTGCTTATAGCAACACAGCAAGGTAGTGTTAGTGTTTTTACTAGAACGCTGGTTCTCAGGCCAGGGCTCAGTTCTGTCACCCATATTTGTCTCTCAACAAAACTGCCACAGTTTAGAGAGAAATGAGATAGAGGATCCCAGGCTCTAGAGGCTTTACCCTGTTTTGTGGGAACCAGACACATGGGAAAATGGCTTAAAAATAATCCTGGCCCACAGCTACTACCAACCTCCCACCCAGATGCCTCCCAGTAAGAAGCCTGGAAACTAACCATATAAACACCAATGGTTCCCTGCAGCTATGGCTGTACCCAGACTGCCAGCTGTCAGAGGCCGCCTGGGGGAGGGGGAGGAGGGGAGGATTGGTCTCTCACTGGCTAGACAAGTAAATAGAATATCCTGATGCACTGGCAGAGCTTCCAAGAGGGCTTGGGAATTAATTTCCCAGGATATCTGATTTTTCAGTCTACTACCTTTAATCACAGGAAAAAGAAAATGATAAGGATGATGGTGGTGGCTTTTATACAGGGCTTTAAGACTGGCAGATAGCTTTTTACATATGTTATCTTTGGTCTTTACCACAGCCTTGTGAGGTAGGTGATATTTTTATTCCAATTTTATAAATAAGGAAACTAAAGGAAAAAGCAACATGGTATGGAGGGAAAAACATTGGGTGCCAAATCAGACCTGAAGCCAAAACTTGACTCTGTCACTTACTATACTATCAGCAGGGCCATGGACAAGTCACTTCCCTTCTCTGAGCCTTGGTTACTTCTTTTGTCAAATGGGTGTGATTGAACTAGATAACTTTTTTTTTTTTTTTTGCTGTTTTTGGAGGGCAATTGGGGTTAAGTAACTTGCCCAAGGTCACACGGCTAGGTTTTTGTTTGTGTGTGTTTTAAGTGTCTGAGGCCGGATCCAAACTCAGGTCCTTCTGACTTCAGGGCCAGCTCTCTACTCACTGCGCCACCTAGCCTCCCCCTGAACTAGATAACTTCTAAAGAACTTTCTGCTTATAGCTCAGTAGTTCTTAACCTGCAGTCTGTGAGCTTGTGTGTGTGTGTGTGTGTGTGTGTGTGTGTGTGTGTGTGGTTTTTTTTTTTTTTTAACATTTTGATAACTCTATTTCAATTAATTACATTAGAACTGTCCAGGAAGGGTCTGATTGCATTCCTAATCTAGGGAGGAACAGACAGGGTAGCAGTAAATCAATAAATAAACATTCATTAAGCACCTACTGTGTGTCAG
The DNA here is from genome assembly GCA_011680675.1 of Gymnobelideus leadbeateri. Classification (NCBI taxonomy): domain Eukaryota; kingdom Metazoa; phylum Chordata; class Mammalia; order Diprotodontia; family Petauridae; genus Gymnobelideus; species Gymnobelideus leadbeateri. The sequence goes on along the minus strand of WOXC01010596.1, from coordinate 221,959 downwards.
GCACTGTGCTAAGTGCTGGGGAGACAAAAAGCCAAAGACAGTATTTATCCTCTAGGAGCTCACAATTGAATGGAGGAGACAACATGCGGCACATATAAACAAAGCAAGATAAATACAGGATAAATGAGAGCTAATTTACAGAGGGGGAAGACACTAAAATTAGGAGGGGTTGGGGAAAGCTTCCTGTAGAAAACAGGATTCTAGTTGGGACTTTAAGAGCACTCCAGGCGCATGGAGGACAGCCAGAGAAAATGACCCGAGCTAAGAGACAGAGTGTCTTGTTTGTAGAACGGTCAGGAGGCCAGGTGTCACTGGATTGAAAAGTGTCTGATTTGGAGTGGAAAGGTAGGAAGGAAGGGGCTAGGTTATATAAAGGACTTTGAATTCGTTTTGTATTTGATCCTAGAGGCAATAGGACTTTTTGGAGCCTCTGGAGTTTATTGAGTAGGATGTGTGTATGTGTAATATGATTGGACCTGCGCTTTAGAAAAATCACTTTAAAGGCTGGATGTAGGAAGGGTTGGAATGGGGAGAAACTTGAGGCAGGCACCCCCACCAGCAGGCTATTATAACAGTTCAGGTGTGAGGTAATGGGTGATAAGGGCCTGCACTAGAGTGGTGGAAGTGTTGGAGGAGAGAAAGGGCAGCAAAGGTGACATGTACAGGCCTTGGCAACAGCTTGGATATGGGGATGAGAGTGAGGAGTCCAGTTAAGAGCCAGAGGGACTGAGAGGATGGGGTTGCCCCCTCCATAGTAATAGGGAAGGTTAGGGTGCAGGGAGAGTTTAGGGGGAAGAGAATTAGTTCTGTTTTGAAGATAATGAGTTTAAAATGTCTACTGTATATCCAGTTCAAGAAAACTGAAAGGCATTTGGAGATGTAACATTGGATGTCAGCCCAGAGAGGCTGGGCCAAGATAGATAGATTTGAGAAGCATCAGCGCATCCATGGGAGCTAATCACCAAATGAAGTGGTATAGTGGGAGAAGAGAAGGTGGCCCAGGACAGAGCCCTGAGAGGCAGGAAGCTATTATGAGTGTAGGCAAATAAGATCCAGCATCGAGAACCTTTGAGAGACCTAAGTGGAAACTGTTTGCCAGCCTTCACTGCCTGCTGAATGTGCATACCCCTGGGCCCACCTGGGTTTAGTAAAACCTAAAAGAGAATAGATTAGAGGCCTAAAAGGGAAGCCTGCCTTTCGTTGGTGTAGAAGCAGAGCTTCTCTGGTCATTGGGAGGTCTCCACACCTATTAGGAACAGAAATAAGGGGAAAGATCATAGGCCTGGAAGGGTCCTCAAGGTCCATCTAGCCCAACTCACTTATTTAGCGATAACAAGTCTAGAGAGATGAAGAGCTTTGTCCAAGGTGACACAAATAGTGAGTTGGAGACATGGAATTCAGGCCCTTTGATTTCAGATCCAGGGCTCTTTTCCATTATACCTTCAAGGCCCCTCCTCCTGTGCTCAGTTAATACTCAGCAGAGATTGATACTTGCTTCTCTTTGTCCTGTAGATAATAGAATCAGGCCCAAGCTTAGGACATCATGAAGAAATACCAGGCTCAGGGACATCCTGGCCATAGAAGCTTTGGTAAAATTCAAGAAAGTGTCCACACCAAAGCACTTTAACCAATGATGTCCCTGGGGCCAGAGGAATGTGTCCTACTCTCCTGAAATCTACTTTGGGAGCCTGATGGAGACAGTTGCCTTCATTTAAGTGAAGTTGAGAGATCTGACCAAAAACCAGACTATAGATTGCTAAATTTGGAGTCAGGTTCTAGTCCTGCCTCAGATGCTTGCCATCTGTGGGACCCTGGGCAAGTCATTTAATCTCTTTAGGCCTCAGTTTCCTAATCTGTAAAATAAGGGGGTTGGACTTGATGTATATAGGATCTCTTCCAACTCTAAATCTGTGGTCCTATTATCTCAGGAAGTGAGTCAACCAACCCACAGTGTAGCAGCAACTTACTGATCACTTTCTGTGTTCAAGGCCTGAGTTAGACAGTCAGAGGGACACAGATGAATAAGATGTGGTCCCTTCCCTCCCGAATAATAGAGTCTAGAAAAGAGAATGATGTTTGTACCTATGAAAACTCATACCAGGAGACATAAAATGGAGCTAGCTACACAAGGCACGTGAGAAGCACAGGAGAGCATTGTGGGAAGAGTGTTGAGGGATGGGTACAACCCTCCCATAATCCTGGCTATGCAAAAATTCATTCATTCAATAAATGTTTACTAGGTACCTGTTATGTGCCAGGCAGAGTGATCAGGAGGATATGTAGCACTCACACTCTTGCCTGGTCCCAGAAGAACTGAGGTATACCTTTCGAAGGTAAGTGGCTGGCAGGAGACTGGATTTAAAGATAAAGTTTCTTCCATTGCTTTGGTTCTGTAGCTGGGATCAGCCATTGGTCAGCCCGAAGTCAGGATTAGTTTGTGGTCAGGGATTATAGAATCTTAGATTCTCTGATCTCATTTTAAAGATGAAGAAACTGAGGTCCAAAGAAGTTATATCTGACCCCAAGTCCTCTAACCCCACATTCGACAATTTACAAGGCAAGGTTGCCCCAAGGTCAGAGGAGCAGTCTGTGCTAGCTCAGTCTGTGGCTAGAGTTAGAGCCCTGTGGTTGGGGTCAAGGCTCAGTCTGAGGCGGAAATTAAAGGTGTGAAACAGCAAAAAGCTCAATGACTTCTTTGACTTCATAGAAGGGGAGAGTGAGACTATAGTAGAGATGTTCCTTTGGATTCCTGAGAAAAGAAGTCACTAATAATAAAATAAATCCCATGAAAAAGAATATTGGGGATATGATAAAATAAGAGGGAGAAGGCCCCTGAGATAAGAAGCATGCCAGTTTGCCAGGTATTGTATGGGGAGAGTCCAGGCCTAATCATTCCATCCTAAGGGGCTGTTCAATAGATCAGAGGCTTTTATTAAGCAATTACTATGTGGCCACTAGGTGGCGCCACAGCAACACAGTGCCATGCTTGGAATAAGGAAGACTCTTCTCCCTAAGTTCAAATACAACCTCACTTACTAGCTGTATGATGCTGGGCCAGTCACTTAACCTTGTTTGCCTCAATTTCCTTATTTGTAAAAAGAGCTGGAGAAGAAAATGACAAGCCAGCCCAGTATCTTTGCCAAGAAGACCCCAACTAGAGTCAGGAAGAGTCAGACATAACATGGCAGACTGTGCTAAGCACTCTGGCGACACAAACAGGAACCAGTCCCCACCCTAAAGAATTGCATTTTATTAAGGGAGACAGCACCCACATACATAAGCTCATACAAAAAAATACAGAATAAACTGGGGAGGACGCTGGCAGCTGTGAGGGAATCAAGAGAGGTTTCCCAAGTTGTTTCCTTGCTTCTTCAGTCATTTCAGTTGTCTCCAACTCTTCCTGACCCCATTTGGTGTTTTCTTGGCAAAGATGCTGCAGTGGTTTGCCATTTCCTTTTCTGACTCATTTTACAGGTGAAGAAACTGAGGCAAACAGTTAAGTGACTTGCCCAGGGTCACACAACTAGTACTTTTCTGAGGCTAGATTTGAGCCCAGGGAGATGAGTGTTCCTGACTCCAGGCCCAGCACTCCGTCCACTACACCATCCTCCCAAGTCTTAGGGGAAGCTTTCTTCCTGTCAGACCAGTACAGAGAGAGCTACTGTTTCTCCCATACTTAGCAATGGGGTCAGGAGGGGCCTGTGACTTTATCTCTGCCTGTATTTTTATTTAGCAGGCTGTGGAAAACGGCGCGCCAGGCTCGACAACGCTGGAATCAACCTTCAAGATCCGCAGCAATGCGTTGGAGAAGCATGTTGCTGGCAGCCATCACCCTTACCTTACTCAGTATCTTCTTGGTCATTTGGTAAGCTTAATTTGACACCCTGGGGAGAGCCTGTCTAGGTCTGATCACTCACACTGAACTGCCACCCACCTGTTCCCTCATAGGGATTGAATCAGATATATATAGATACAGATACAAATATAGAGATAGACATAGACATAGATAATAGATATAGAACCTCTCCAGGATTAAAAAAGAAGGAAGGAAGGAGAAAAGAAAGGAAGGAAGGAGGGGAGGAAAGAAAGAAAAAAGGAAGGAAAGAAGGAAGAAAACAAAAGAAAGATAGATAGAAAGATGTGTTTGTTTGAAAAGTAGAAACCAAAAACTGTGATCTCATTTCGTGTTCTGATGTCCTAGACAGTATAACCAAGTGCTTGTTCCTTAGCAACCTTTAATTGGACCTGGAAGAGATTCCTTCAAGGCCTACCTAGAGATGCCCCTAGATAGGTATGGGTTATTGTTGTCATTCATTCTATCCTTTTCATTATTTGGTTTATCAATATCCCAAGACTGTAAATCTCCAATGGTTCCCTATTGCCCACTGAGTCAAGTTCACACTTGTTTGCCTGACATTCATAGCCCTCCACAATCTGGCCATGCCCTCCTAGACTTGCTAATATGAGTCTCCTCCACAATACTGGGCACTCAGTCCTCTGAACACACTCTGAACCCTTCTGACTTAGGGTACCATGGTACAGTGGAAAGAGTTATCTGGAGGCAGAAGTCCTAGATTCAAGGCCCAACTTACTGTCTATGTGATTTTGGACAAGTCACTTCTCTGGGCCTCAGTTTCCTTATCTTTAAGATGGTATGGTTGGGCTAAATAGCCTCTCATGTTCCTTCCATCTTTCAATCTTTGACCCTTTTACTCCAGCCCTTTGTTCACACTGTTCCCTATACATGGAACATCTTCTCTCCTTCTGTTTATCTGTGGGGATTCCTATCCATCCCTCAAATTCCACCTCCTCCAGGAAGGTGAAATTCCCTGCTCTCTTCTCATACCCCTTTGCTGGTCAGTGCATGGAGAAGCTCCAAGCACTATGGGATATTTTAAAGAGTAAGAAGGAAAAATTTCAATTGGAATTGCAATGGGAGAAAATGAGAGAGGCACCATGGGAGGTGGAGGGCCAGACTCTCAAAGAATTGGTTGTATCTAAGTATGAGAAAATGCACCAGTTCTTTCTGGAGAAGGAACAGTTAAAATTGTGAAGCCTGGACAAGGAAGCAGGAGACAAGTTGGCATCTGAGGAGAGCAAGGATGGTCGGTCCCAAGAGAGCCTCAATCTGCCAATAAATCCAGAGCAGCAGCCTGTGGAAATGTTCGAGTCAGAAGACCAGGCTATGAAACAGTCTGTTAAGTCTGAATTTGAGGGAAAGCACCAGGTCTTGTCAGAGCAAAAACAGCTCCATCTACAAAGACTGCACCAGCTAGTAAAAGACAACTTGGCAAAGTTTGAGGAAAGCAAGGCAAAAATGACCCAACAGATCTATTGCAAATGGCAATGTCAGAAATAGAGAAGAGTTTTGAGAAACTTTCCATTGAAATGCTCCTGGATTCAAAAGGCATATTGGAAAGGAAGGAGGAAATACTTCTTCAAAATCCATTACTGCTTCACCCAGATGGACCATGTACCCCATCCCTGGCATGAGAGAAATGCTGCTGACTTTCCACAGGGATATAACTGGATCCTGAAATCCTAATCTCATCCTGTCTGATGATTTGAAGAATGTCAAATATATATTTCTTTCCCACAGTATGTGCCTGTCAACCCAAAAAGATTTGAATTGACTCTGTGTCTTGGCCACTCAGAGCTTCACCTCAGGGAAGCACTACTGGGAAATAGAGGTGTCTGTAGAATGGGAAGTAGGTGTCTGTAAAGGATCAATCAAAAGGAAGAGAAATGGCTGCAAGTTGCCTTGGGATAAAAGTACCCTTGTATCTGTCCAATTGGGAAATAACTTTCTCCTCTTGTATTTGTTCATGTAAGCCAGCCTATTCATGAGGTGGGCACTTTCCTTGATTATGAAGGAGGGCATGTGGCATTTTACAATGCTACAGATGGAACTCTAATCTCCAGTCCCCCAAATGATGTTTTTCAGGGGCCTCTTCACCCTGACTTCTCTCCTTGCTTTCTAAAGGGGAAAAATAACTCTGGAACTCTACATATCTGCCCCAGGAGCAACTAGCAGAATGCTGAGAAAGATGATAATTACTAAAATGAGATTTTCCAATTCAAGCAACTAAAAACAAGCCCCCAAATGGCTTTCCATCCATTAGAACCCATGTGGAGTATATCAATAAATTTGTGTATCATTATCAAAAGCAATAAAAGCAAATTCTATCTTATTTATTAATTTTTGGTGTGGTTTTTTTTTTTTTGGCTTCTTTTTGGACAGGGGAAGGGAGGGCAATTGGGGTTAAGTGACTTGCCCAAGGTCACACAGCTAGTAAGTGTTAAGTGTCTGAGGGAGGATTTGAACTCGGGTCCTCCTGACTCCAGGGCCAGTGCTCTAGTCACTTCACCACCCAGCTGCCCCAAATTCTTTCTTATTTTTTTAAAAATTTAAAAAATAGAGAGGAGCAGTTTTTAAATGAGTCATTTATAAGTACTAGAAAGAATGTCCTGGAACACATTGGGAATGTGTTCTCTCCTCCCTCAGGCTCCCACTTTTCTCTTCTACTAAAGCAATCCAGATTGCTTTTCTGTAATCCAGCCACTTGCTAATAAGGAGCTCTGACTTATATCAACAGCAGGATGAAAGTGACCCAGTAATTCCCAGAATATGTTGTTGCTGAACTCAAGTTTTGCTAAGTAAGTGCTTTTTTTTTCTGAAGAGACACACATCACACCTCCTCTTCCCTTTCAGGATGTGTAAAGCCAAGCACAAAATTAGGGGCGGCTAGGTGGCGCAGTGAGTAGAGCGCCGGCCCTGGAGTCAGAAGGACCTGAGTTCGGATCCGGCCTCAGACACTTAACGCACACACAAACGAAAAAACCTAGCCGTGTGACCTTGGGCAAGTTGCTTAACCCCAATTGCCCTCCAAAAAAAAAAAAAGAGTTCACTAGTAAAGCCAAGCACAAACAGCTTTAAGGTTCTGATTACATAGTATAATAAACTATCTATTCAGCAGTAATTTAAAGCAAAATATTGACAGAAACCAAAGTACAGCATTCACAATGTTATAACATAACAATTTATCACGAAAATGACCACATAGTTTTCACCAAAGTGGTCACGTAGTTTTAAGCAAAAGATATCATTCAGTAAGAACGTAACTCAATCATCCTTAAGGAGGCAAGCTTCCGTAATGGCCACAAAGTACAAAGGTCAAAGTTCTCTGCTCCTAGGTCATATTGTCTTAATCTCTCAGTCAAAAAGTCTTTCTTCTTAATTGGAGATTAGTTTCCAAACATCCTTAATTCAACCATCCTGAAGAGATGAAGGATACATAGTACAAAGTCCTCCCACCCCTAGGCCACAGTAAATCATGATCTTCTCAGTTTGCATTAGATACCCAAGGAGTGGTCTTCTTATCTTGACTCCAGGCTGGCTCTCAGATTCCATTGTTCCTCTTGCATGGTCCCAGCTCCCTCCTGAATCTACCCAACTGTCACCTGGATTAAAGGGCAGGCAGCTCTCAGTTCCTTGTCCAGTTCTTCATCCAGTTCCCATTCCATATTGAAGCTCACAGTGTCCAGTCTACCTCAAGTCCTTCACGGTTTCTGTTCCTTGGAAGACAAAGCTTAACAAAGCCACAATAGGGGCAGCTAGGTGACACAGTGAATAGAGCACTGGCCTTGGAGTCAGGAGGACCTGAGTTCAAATAAAGCCTCAGACACTTAACACAAAAACTAGCCGTGTGACCTTGGACAAGTCGCTTAACCCCAATTGCCCTCTAAAAAGCAAAAAAAAACAAAACAAACAAACAAACAAAAAAAAACCTCAGGGCTTCTGTAACAACAGCAACATCCTCTATCAGCAGATGAATCCGACAAAGTAACGTCAAAACAGACAAAGTACCGGCACCACAGCCATGCTTCCTTCCACTTTCTGCTCTTTCAGCCTGGGCTTTTCCTTACATATGGTCATTAAGCTTCTCTCTGTTCCATCCCTTCCTGCTGCATCAGCATCAGGGGTTCACAAGTTCTGATTCTTAACAAAAGACTTGATAGAATTATGGGAAAGAAACTTGAACTGAAACAAGGTGCTAAATAATTAAATAGCTGAAACAAGGTGTTAACTACTTCTTTGCTTGCCATTACAGGATGTTAACCTGGAACTGGTCTGTCCATTACCTCCCATATTACCTCCCCTGCCCAGAAGCCTTGTAAGTATTGAATTGGGTTTGGGTATGGAATAAAGGTAATGCATCTCCAAGAACATTGTTGGGTAATGTATAAGGGCATAAGATTGGCCTGGCTCCTGAAGTCACTAAGGTAAGAATAGAGCCTGACAGAAAGACCACTGGTCATAGAACCAGCAAGCCTAGGTTTGAACTCAGGCTATCTTGGAGATGCCACTAGGAGCCTCAGGCTCCTCCTCTATGAAACTGAGCTAAAGGTACATGACTTCCCATCCAGGGCTTTATAGGAAAAGTTCTTGTAAATCTGAAGTATTAGTGATAAAGGAATTACTGTGGTGTGTTGTCCTTTGCATCCTCTGCTCCTCCAGATTTCATAAAAAGCTCTCTCTCATAAGGCACTGTAATTCAAAGAGACAAAGGTAGTACAGCCTGGAAACAGGGATTCAAATCCAAGCTTGTTGCCTGACCACACAAATCACTTTCCCCTTCTACCTCTTCAGTAAAATGGCTATATGATCTCCAGTTAAAACTTTTTTTCTTATATTATGTATATGGTTTCTGCTTTAGCAATTTGAAAAGCACTTTTCCAAGTAATATCTTATTTCTTTTCTTTTCTTTTCTTTTTTTTTGCTTCTTGGAGGGCAATTGGGGTTGAGTGACTTGCCCAAGGTCACATGGCTAGTTTTGTGTTAAGTGTCTGAGGCTGGATTTGAACTTAGGTCCTCCTGATTCCAGGACCAGTGCTCTATTCACTGTACCACCTAGCCGCCCTCTCTTATTTCTTTTTTGGGAAGCAGACAGAGTTAAGTAACTTGCCCAAGGTCACACAGCTGGTAAATGTCTTAGGTTACATTTGAATTCAGGCCCTTCTGATTCCAGGGCTGGGGCTCGATCTCTTACATCACATGTTTGCCCCAAAGTATCTTGTTTCAAAACTCGTGTCTTCCTGTAAGATTCAGCTTAAACACCCCTTCTTACACACACACACACACACACACACACACACACACCTGGATCTTTCCTTTGCCCTCTTCATTCCCTACCTTGTATTTTACTTATCTGTGTTTCTATCAATGGAATGTAAACTCCTTGAAAGCATTGATTGTAAATTTTTTTTTTAAGCCACAATGCTTTGGATTTAGCAGACTTTTAATAAATGTTTGTTGAATGAATTTAATTCTCAAAATGACCTTGTGAAGGAGGCCAGGAGGGAATTATTATCCCAACAGCATAGAGATCAGATTTGTATATGAGCTCTTGAAGAAGTGCCTTGGCCAAGGACACCCTGTGACTTGGTAGTAGGGCTGCCGCTCAGTTGCAGCCGTTGGAGTCACATTCCTGGAATCTTGCTATTACATAGGACGCCTCCCTTAGTGTCCAGATGCCTCTAGAACAGTAGCACCTTCCTCACAGCAACCCTGTGACAGAGGCAGTACAAATGGTATTATTCCCATTTTGCAGATGAGAAAATCAAGGCCCAGAGCAATTAAGGGGGAAGGGGGAAGGGAAGTGAATAAGCATTTATATAGCACCTACTGTAAGCCAGATGGGTGGCTTAGTAGATAAGCTACTAGGTGGCTCAGTAGATAAAAGTACTGTGCCTGGAGTTAGGAAGATTCCTCTTTGTGAGTTCAAATCCAGCCTCAGATACTTACTAGCTGTGTGACCCTGGGCAAGTCACTTAACCCTGTTTGCCTACAAAATGAGCAGGAGAAGGAAATGGCAAACTATTCCAATATCTTTGCCAAGAAAACTCCAAATTGGGTCATGAATAGTCGGACACAACCAAAAAAAGACTGAACTACAACGTAAGCCAGACTCTATGCTAAGTTCTTTTTGAAAAATATTATCTCGTGTGGTTAAGTGACTTGTTCAGGGCCATATAGCTGTTCCATAGCAGGGTTGGGAATTGAACGTGTGTCTCCTAACTCTTCTTTTCACCTCACCAAAGTGACTCTGGTTTTGTTTCTCTCTGTATTCCACAAGGAAGTGATGCCCTGTCCCTGACCCTTACTGCCTGTGGGACCAGGGCAAGTAATTTAATTTCCTGGGACCTGAGTTTCCTCATCTGTCAAATGAGGAATTTGTACTCTTTGGTCTCTGAGGTCCCTCCAAGTTCTAGAGCCAGGATCCTCTCACCCTGACATCCTAGGACCCTAGTCATGCATGACCAGCTCACCGTCTTGGAGGAATATGTGTGCCAGGCACCGGGTAGGAGTTACAGCGGCTAGCTCTCCAGCTCACCCCAGCTTCCTCCCCATGCTTTCTCCCAGCTCATGGGAACGTGTACACAGGGGCTCTCTGTAACCAGTATACCCCCATTAGAGGCAGCATGGAATAGTGCAGAAGGAAACAGGCCAGCCTGTAGTCTAAAAGACCTGGATTTGAATCCTGCCTCAGATGAGTCGTATGACCCTGGGTGTGCCATTCACCTCATCTACAGAGTGGGTGAAGTTGGCCTTCGTAGCTTCCAAAGACCCTTTCAACTTCTAATGTCACAGTAGTAGGAGAATGGGGTGACCTTAGCTGGGATCCTGGGAGAGCCAGTGCCTACATCTGCTGCCTTGTAAGTGCCCACCTATACCATCCCCATTTCTTCCTAAAGGACCATAAAATCTTAACTCTAATTTCTCTTTTTACCCCTCTGATACAGTTCTATGAAGTTGCCAGCCACAGAAGAAAAGAAATTTCGGCCTTTTCCCCAGTAAGGAGAATTCCTTCTTTTCTGGTCTTAACAGTGGTCTAAACTGGTGGGGCTGTGTCTAGAATGTGAATCTCATGCCTTGTTTGTCTTTCTTTGCAGATTACTCTATCCTCAGCCAAAGTTGTTAGAACAGCAGTAAGTTACTGTCCACTGGGTTGGAAATGAAATGTACTTGGTGAGGGTGGGGGTGAGTGACTGGGGAGGTGGAGAGGGTGTTTCCTGCACCCTTAAATTCTCTCACTGGTCAGGGGAGCATGATTCATTGCTTTAGACCTTCAGAAATTGTGTCCTTGATGTAGAGAGGGAGAAGAAATATGGTCTACATCTGCAAAGTAGCTTGATGTTCCTTGTACTCAATAGCCAAGAAGAGCTATCTTTCTATGCTAAGTGCTTTTTGCAAAATATTATCTCATTTGGTTAAATGACTTGTTCAGGGCCATACCGCTGTTAAATAGCACCCACCCCCATCCTTCACCCCTGGTGCCAGAGGCCAGTCACAGAGCTGGTGACAGCCATAACAAGGGAAACTGGTAGATTGGTTAGAGGTACCCATTGCAGAATGGAAAATGCTACTGAATTAGAATATGATGGTGTGAGGAGAAGCTGAGCAGAGAAGAAAGCAGTCTTGATCTTGGACACAGATGGTGTAGTGGAAAGAGTTCTGGGTTTGAAGTCCCAGGTTCAAATCCAAGTCAGCCACACCCTAGCTGTGTGAATTTGAGCAAGTCCTTTCCCTGTCTGGGCTTCACTTTCCTTGTGGGTAAAATGGGGGGAGGAGGTTACCAGACATGGTGATACCTAGCTATTATCCCTGGTACTGGGGCAGGAGGGGAGAGGGGTTGAGGGTGGTAGATCTTTTGAGCTCAGGCTGAATTCTGAGTCACAGTGGGCTAAGCTGATTGGCTATCTACACTAAGACCAGTATCAGCCAGTGAGCCCCCAGGACCCAGAGAGAATGTTTGGGGGATTTGAGAACCAGTTGTCTAAGGAAGGACAGACCAGCCCAAGTGAGAAATGGAACAGATGGAAGTTCCATGCCATTCTTTACTGAGATTGGGCCCCTGAGTAGTCAGCCCCTGCACTTCTAGCCTGGACAAAATATGGAGAACTATTCTCAAAAAAAAAAAAAAAACTATTTAAAACTAAAATTAAATAAGGAGGTGGAACTGGATGACCTATGATGTATCTTCTAGCTCTGATCCTATGAAAACTTTTATCACCATAGAAAGGAAGCTGGGAGTAGTAGAAAAAACAGTGGGCAGAGAGTCAGCTTACCTGGTTTTACTGCCACTGCTCAACACGTGAACTTGGACAAATCTAACTTTCTCTAAGACTTAGTTTCCTTACTCTGTTAAATGAGGGCTTTGGAGTAGATGAATTCTGAGGTTCCTTCTAGTTCTCATATGATATAATTCCATTTTCATGCAACCACTGTCCAGTATCCAGTAGGACTAGAGAATATCAGAGCTGGAAAGACTATTTAGGATATGGAATTCAGAGCCCAAAGGGGCCTGAAAAACCCTCTTGTCCAGCCCCTTCCTCTTACACATGAAAAGGATGCTTAAGGAGCTGCCAATATTATATAGAAAGGGAAAATCAGATAACATCGGAGTGTATCAGTGCTGTTCCAAGAGTAAATCATGTGTGTCTTCACTGGCAGAAATGGCTCCCCCCTGCCGCCCAGGCTAGCCAGGGATGGGGCTCACTGACCATGGGAAAACCTGCATGTAGAGGCAGGGCCAGCACCAAGTGAAGATGGAGTCACCCAGAACTTGTGTATTATGGCTAGATTTGGGAGAGTCTTTCTTGTCACCGATTTCCTTCCTTACGTGTTCCCTACTGTCTGAAACTCCTTTCCCAGGGTAGCCAAACTTTCATGCTTCAGTTCGATTTCAGTCTTAAAGTGGGAACCTCCCTGGGAAAGAGAATGCAGTGACTGACATTTAACCCTGAAGGCTGACTGATTTCAGATCCTTTCCACAGGGCAGGTTGGGCAAGGTTTGGGGTGGGGTGGAGTGGGGGTGGAGAGTAAAAGGATACTTAGCCTCTCAAGAGTGAGTGTGTGTGTGTGTGTGTGTGTGTGTGTGTGTGTGTGTGTGTGTGTGTGTGTGTGTGTGTGTGTCTATAGATCAGCAAATATCCCAGAAGGGAGGAAAGGGGCTTCCACAGAAGATCAGTTAGGCTGTCATTATGTTAGAAAGCTGTGCCATATGAGTGAGGAAGGAAAGACTTAGTAAACATCTGTTATGTGCCAGGTCACCTTATAAATATTATCTCATTTTATCCTTTACAACAAACCTATGAGGTCAGTACTATTATCATCCTCATTTTAGAGTTAAGAAAACTGAGGCAAATAGAAGTTAAGTGATTTGCCTAGGGTCACTATGCTAGTAAGTATCTGAGAGCATATTTGAACTCAGGTCTTCCTCACTCCAGGCCCTATGCCCTATTCACTGTGCTACTTAGCCTGGAAAAAGGAAAGGAAGCCAGTATGACCACTGCCTTGAAGGATTTGAAGAGGGGATTAGCTCTGCTTTGCTCCAGAGATCAGAACTAGGAGAGATTCACAAACTGCTGAAAGGAAGATAGACTTAACATGGGGGAAAGCTTGCCATTATTTAGAGCTGACCCAAAGTGGAATGAGCTACCTCAGGAGGTCATAGGCTCCCCATCACTAATGGTTTCCAAGAAGAGGCTGGGGCTCACCATGTGTTGAGGACTTTGGCTCAGGAGCAGCTTGAACTAAAGTTCTTCTGATTTCTCTTTCAACCCTGAGATTCTAGGATTCATTCTATTGCTCTGCCTACTGAGCGAGAAGAAAGCAGCTTTGGCCAGTAACCCCTGGAATACTGTTTTCTGGTGGTTTCACACTGTTCTGATCAGGCTTCCCTTACCACTTTAAAGAATCTGAAAGTCAAACACAGGCCCTTTGGGGGGACTTCTCTCTCATTTTTACAAAAGTGTTTTTGCAGTGAGCTAAAATTAAAGGTCCAGTCCCAGCATAACTGACTTGAACAAAGGTTTTCAGTGAAAGAAACACCTTGGATAAGAGTGTAGGTGAAATTCCTATCTCTGAGTGAAGTCAAATTTTATGCTAGACATGGAAGGTGCTTTTCACAAATAAGCTCCATAAATACAAACTGACCACTGGAATCCACTGGAATCCCATGATTCTAGCTATGGAATTCCTAGAAGGGATTGGGGAAAGGTGAAGGGAAGGACACTGATTTCACCATTTTCTCCCTTCTCTCTTACTAGACGCAAAGATGTGCTGACGCTTACACCATGGTTGGCTCCAATTGTCTCTGAAGGGACATTCAACTCAGAACTCCTGAATAATGCTTACCGGCCCCTGAATCTCACCATTGGTGTGACAGCATTTGCTGTCGGGAAGTAAGAGGCTGGGCCAGAGGTGGAAGGGGGACCAGGAATTCTCTCTTTTTCTCATTCACATTTCTCTCCAACTTGCTCCTTGCCCCTCACCTTGAAAGCAATCTATAATCTATATGCTGGGCCCTGGGTGGGTGGAGGGGGAAGAAGGAATAGAGAAGAAGCATAAGACACTGTCCCTGTCCTCAAGGAAGTTTTAGTTTAGCTAAAGGAGACAAGGATGATGTCTAGATTCTCTTCAGCAGTGAGAGAGAGGGTGGTTAAAGATGTCTTCGGTAAGATGGGAAGCTTTAGTGGGGCTTTGAAAGAATTTAGGTAAGTAGTAGGAAGAAGGGGGAGAATTCTAGGTGGAGAGAATAATAAAAGTGAAGGTAAGGAAACAGGAGTGAGTTCTTTTCTCTCCCCATCACACCTCATAATGCCCTGCCCTGCTCTGTATCCATCTGCTAGGTACACAAGATTTGTCCGCCGTTTCCTGGAGTCAGCTGAAGAATTCTTCATGCAAGGCTTTCAAGTGAACTATTATATCTTCACTGATGACCCAGAGGCAATACCCCACGTTCCCCTGGGGCCTGGCAGAAACCTCTCAGTCATCCCCATCCAGGGCTTTTCCCACTGGGAGGAAATTTCCATGCGTAGAATGGAGTCGATCAACAAATTCATTGCCTCCAGGGGCCATCGGGAGGTAGACTATCTCTACTGCCTCGATATAGACATGGTGTTCTGGAATCCTTGGGGTGCTGAGACTTTAGGAGACCTGGTGGCTGCCATCCACCCTGGTTACTTTACCGTTCCACGGTGGCAATTTCCTTATGAGCGAAGACCCTTGTCCACCGCTTTTGTTGCTGATGGTGAGGGAGACTTCTACTATGGTGGGGCAGTCTTTGGTGGTCGAGTGGAAAGGGTGTATGAGTTCACAGGGGGCTGTCACATGGCCATTCTGGCAGACAAGGCCAATGGCATCATGGCTGCCTGGCAGGAGGAGAGCCACCTGAATCGGCGCTTCATTTCCCACAAGCCCTCCAAAGTCCTGTCCCCTGAGTACCTCTGGGATGACAGGAAGCCCCAGCCACCCAGCCTGAAGCTGATCCGCTTCTCCACACTGGACAAGGACTCCATGAACCTGAAAGACTGATGGGTACAGGCCAGGGGCCTTTGGTTCTCACCCAGGGCTATGGGGAGACAGAGGTGACCAGAGCTTTCCTTGGTAATGAGGTACTAGGAATGGGGCTAGAAGTAAGGAAGCCATGGAGTGAGATTTTTAAAGGGAAGACAGGGCCCACATAAAGGAAAATCTGTGGCTTTATACACAGGCTGCTACTTTCAAGGTTTGTTCTCACCCAAAGCATTCCCATCCATTTACTGTCACGGTGTTTGAAAATCCATGCTTTTAGCATTTCATTAAGCAATGCCCAAGAATAGCCAAGGGGAGTGAGAACATGTCAATGTGAATTAGTTCATCAGACAGTCTCCTGCTGTTACAAAGGTCCCAGGCCAAGAGGACACTCATTGAGAAGAAAAGAGGAGTCCTAGACAAGGAGGAAGACTTTGAACTCAAATTTCTCTAAGTTCGTAGTTTTGGTATGAGTCATTGTTTTGTATGAAGCAGAGTGGAACAGGACTGAGGCTAACTCAAACTCTAGAAGAAAAACATAGAAACAGACGAACACAAAACGACATGGGTTCTTGTCCGGCTTTGGTGCTCACTACTGTTGGCTGTGTGACCTAGAGCAAGTTGTACCTCAGGCTCCCCACTTGTAAAATGTGGAGAAACGTTTTCTTGCTGACCTCACAGTGGTGTTGTGAGGGCTGAATATGAATGTGAAAGTGCTTTGTGAACTGTAAAACTCTATGTACATGTGAAGAGTGGGAGTTGTTTTTGTTATCATTCTTAGAAAGGGCAGACCTTTCTTCTGTTGAGCTGGGAACGGCCATGGGGCCAGGCCCCTAAGGAGGCAGGCATGCCAGAGTCACTTCAGGGGTGCTAGAGGCTAGGCTAAGGAGAGGGTGGAAAAGGGGCTCCCTGGCTGCCAGGATTCTCCTGAATGTGAAGAGAGAGAGGTTAGTGAAGGGGCTGAGAGCATTCCTGCTAGGGTCCCAACCAACTTTACAAAGTGGCAAGAGAGCCTTGGATGAGAGTTTCATTCTTAGAACTAAGGTAGATCTAATGAAGAACTTAGATCTTCGAAGATTTGAATTCAGATCCAGCCATAGTCACTTCGTAGTCATGTGAACCCTGGGATAAGTCATTCAACCTGTCTGTCTCAGATCTCTAATCTGTGAAATGGCACTAGCTTCCCAGGGTTATTGTGAGGGTGAGATGAAATATTATCTTTAGGCACTTTGGAAACCCCAAAAGGTTTTATAAATGTTAGCCATTATTATTAAGACCTGGTTTCCAGGGTAGTGGATTCTCCTTTTGACCTTCCTGCCAAAGAATCTGAAAACACAAATTAATGGGTCCTGAGGCCACTAGGACTTATTGAATACAGCCATAGGTGGGTTCCCCTTCCCACCAGGCCTCTGGTATTGCTCAGTCAGGCTGTCCACAGAGAGTACTTCCATAGCCACCACACTTACCCACATGTACCAGATGTCAGATCTACATGAGAAGGAACCCAGAAAGAAGTAAAATCTAGACCTTCACCTCCAGGACCTTAGCTTTGTTGAAGACATGAGGCACAAACATGAAACAAATTAGCAAGGTTGGGCCACTGGTGATCAGTGTCCAAGGAGTGGCAGGGGTGCTAAGTGCTACCAGTGTTCATTAGGTATTTGTTAAGCGCTGGGCACTGACCTGGGGATGCAGAGGCAAAAATGAACTGGTCTGCCCTCAAGGTGCTTACGTCCTCTTAGGAGACACAGCAGGTACACAAATGAAATAAGTACAAGGTCATTGGTGGGGGGAAGCCCTAGAGGCTGGGGCAGTCCAGAAAAGCCTCATGTTGGAGGTTGCATTTGAGCTGAGCTTTGAAGGGAGTTGGGACTTCTAAGAGGTAGAGGTGAAGGAGTATCTTCCTAGCAGGGGGTACAGAGATGCTGTGTGTGTAAGGAGCAACAATGACAGCATGATTGGGTCATGAAGGACAGAATGAACAAGCATTTATTAAGTTAGCACTATGTGCCAAGCCTTGGAGGATAAAAATACAAAAGTAAAGACAGTCCCTGCCCTCAAGGAACTTATATTCTAACACACAGCAAGGATTAGTGGGCGGGGGTGGGGGGTGGGGGGGGGGGGTGGGGGTGGTCTTTGGTCTGGAATGTTACCAAGACAGTAAAGTAGGGCTGTGGAGGAGTAGTTATGCTATATTCCTTCAGCAATGGTGATTTGATCATGGTTCTCAAGCTGAGGGGGAGTGGGGTTTGCAGGTATTCACAAGGTGGTTGGGGGAGAAGATGGGGTGAGGTGAGAGGAGTAGGGACTAAAACGGAGGACGCCTGGGTCTGCTCATCCAAAATAGTGGCTATGGGGATTCCAACATCAATGGTGGGGGTGGGTGGGGAGAAGGAGTTCTGGAGATGAAAGGGTTAAAATCCTCTAAAAGGGACTATAATGAGATTGGGAAAATAAATTGGACCCAGGCTTTTAATGCCAAACAAATTAATATTTATTCCTTGAGGCAACAGTGAGCCACTGGGGTTAATTGAACAGAAAAGGGGGAGCTCACTGGGAAGGATTCATGGAGAAGATGGACATCTGAGCTGTGTTCTGAAGAATAGGTAAGATTCAGTACTGTATTTGGAGTCTGGAGACCTGGGACCATATTGCATGAGGCTCAGGCACTAATTTTATGAGTGTGGGGGTCTCTGACATGATGCTTCCTGAAATCCCTTCCAACTATGACATTCTATAATTATTTGGAGGGAGAGAAGGGGACCTGCATTTCAGGAAAGTACAATCTCTGTCTCTGGTGTTATTCCTGCTAACTTCATTCTACCACACTGCACTGAATCTGCTGGGCCTCAATAGCCTCTGTGGGAACCCCTTCCCCCACCTCCACCCTCTTGCCCCAGCTGGAGAATTGAATGATTAGGCTGCATCAGGCTTCGGTAGTCAGAGTCATGCTTGGGATCCCAGGGGAGACAAAGCCTGCCCTCCTTTGTATTGCCTGACCTTACTGGAACACGAGCAGAACCACAGAATCACTTTTCCTGCCTGGGAAAGACTGGCTTTGGACAGGCAGGGGACAAGAATAAGGACCCTTCCCCCCACTATTGCTAAAGCAAGACACCAGATTCAAGCTGAGGGGTCTGCAAACAGGTTTTTGACACAAATAAAATATGGTGTGATGGAAAGAGCTGCTGGAGGGGAGCAGATTCTCTCTAACAACACAACCTTGGCCCTCTGATCCTGTTTCATCATTTGTCAAATGAAAAGAATATTTATACTACCTACCTCACAAAGTGGTTGTGAAAAAAAGTGACGTATGAGTAGTTACTATTATTATTGTTGCTAACAAGCGAAAGATCTGGTGGTTCAAATAAGAGATCATATGTGTGCCCCTAGGCTCAATCCCAGTTCCTATCTATGCTTGGAAGCTTGATCTGTGGTACCACTGAGCAGTCCCTTATACCCATTACAATTTCTAGGCTCCTCTGTGTCACAGACAAGGTATTTAAGGAGTAATCCTAAGGGAGAGAATAGATTTTATGGAAGAAAGAAATGTGTGCTGATGGGTGGTGTGAAGGATGGGAAATGGAGGAAGGAATAGAGGAAAGAATGATGGGATGGGAGACAAAGTATTTAGAGTAGTGGGAGGCATTTGATGGATAGAGCAGTTGTTTAGCTTAGTAGGAGGTGTTGGATGGGGGAAGGAGAAGGTGCTTGATGAAGGAATGAGAGAGAGAAGGCAGTGCTTTTCCAGAATCAGATGGCTCTTAAAGCCCCCTCATAGCTGGGGGAGTGAGCTTCTCTGTTGTACCCCCACCCCAGAGCCAAGGAGAATATTGTACATGAGGGAGAAAGGGTGACTCCCTGCCTCTCTACCTCCTCCTTCTTCCTGCCCTCACCCCTACCCCTTTCATTTCCACCTGTCAGCCACATCATAAATATCCACTAGGGTTGGCCCCACCAGGCCCACTCTCTCAGCATCGGTCTTGCTGTTGTCATGGCAACCTGGCTCGGGCCGTCTTCACCAAGGAAAGGGGGGGATGGCAGGAAGGGAGGTCTGCTAGAGAGTGTGCATGCATTCAAGCATGTATGTGCACAAATGTGTGTGGTAATGCCTCTGGAGTTCTGTCCATATTCAACTGGACTTTGGAGTCTGTGACCTGAGGATATGACTATAATGGTACCCCAAAGTAATCTCCTCTGTGATGCTTTGGCTTTTGGGGTGAAAGATGGGGAGGAGAGAAGGACCTAGGACTTAAGGAATGGGGTCTTATGTGCTGGGCCTCATGTTCCCCATCACCTGTACAATGCAATGGATTTTATTGCCTCTCCTGAGGGAATGGGGGCTTTTGGCTTTTTGAAGTTGTTGATGGTAAGAGAATGGGAAGGAGGAGCTAAATGAAGCACAATCTCGGCGACACCTGGCTGCTTAATAAATGCCTTGCTGACTGACTGGAAAGAGACCTAGACTGAATATTAGGAAAGGTGGGCTCTGATTCAGACCCTGCCACTAATTCACAGTGTAGCCTGGTGCAGGTTACTTGAGTCTCAGTTTCCCCTTCTGTAGAGAGAATTGAACTAGATGATCTTTAAGGTCACTGCCAGTGCACTGACTCTATGTTCTAAGCTCCTCTCCAGCTCTGGCATTCTGTTCTACCTTCCAAAATCCTTCCAGCTCTAACATTCATATTCTACGTGCTTTGGCTCCAAGACCCATTCAATTCTGACATTCTGTTTCCTAAATTCCTTTCTTCTCTGATGTCCAACCTACTTGTTACTGGTCCAGGAGCCATAACAACCAGATCACACTAACATTTCATTTGATCCTTACAGTCATGTGAAGATGTTAGGGCAGGAATGTCCATTTCCCATTTTACTAATGAGGAAAGGAGGGAGAAAGTTAATTGCCCAAATTCCCACAGTCGGTTAATCAAGTTAACTGGACTGAACCCCAGGTCTAATGACTCCCTTGTTCAAGATTTTTTCTTTAACCCTGCCCCTAACATGATCTTCAGGGTTCCCTTCCAAAGGCTATCCCCAAGCTGGGTCAGGCTAGGATCCATCAGCCTTGAGTATCTGTATACCCTTGAGGACATTAGGAGACAACTACAGAATTGTCCATCACTCATTAGGATGGACATCTTACCAAGAACTGGAAATGACCGACATTCTATAGCACTGAATATAGCACTTGGCCCACTGGTCTGGGGCTTAAGAGACCACTCCCTTGTGGGACACCCGGCTCCACCCCCATCCCATCAGTCAATACAAGGTTAATGAGGTCATAGAAAAGGGCAGATCTCCTTTGTCTGTTAGGGGAGGAATAAGGAGTGATGGCAAAGGCAGGGTTTTTTCCTTTTTCTTTTCTATAGGCATTGTTAGTCTAGGAATAATGCCCTTTCTTCTGCCATATCACACCTCCCTCCTCACTTTGCCAGGCACCCACCCCTGTAATGTAAACCTGGTATGGGTGGACCTCATAGCCAGCCCACTTTCCTCCCCACCCCCATCGTTAGGAGAGTTCCATGCTGCCCTGAGTCCATGACAGTGGTGCACGACCACAGTCTACATCCTTAGCACAGCACAGACAGGGATCCTTAGGATCCCATCCCTGCTCTGTCTGTGTCCATCCTGTCTTCTTCCTGGGTTGCACCAGATAATGGAGGAGGAAACATTTGCTGAAGGCCATTAAAACCATCCCTGGGGGATGTGAGGAGGGAGGGTAGATAAGGAGACCTGCTGGGGAGAGGGGGTCAGTGTAAAGAGACCTAACTGAAGGAAGCAGGGTGGTCTCCGCTGGACTATGTCTAGAGGACCTGGAAGCTCTCTTCTCCTCCTCCTTAAGAAAACCTATTTATTTGTTTATTTATTTTTCAGTTTCCAGGCAGCTCTAAGGCCCACCTGGGACTGACTCTCAGGTGCCTACTGGCTTTGGGGGAGGTGGGGCAGAGACAGTTGGGAGTCAGGCAGAGAGAGCCTGTTGCCAAGGAATGAGGATCCTGAGCTCTCTTCCAGGTCCCCAAGGGCTGCTACCAGTGTAACAAGAAATTTCCGGAAAGGAACTCAAACATTTCCCCAGGGCACGGGACTGTCCAGGAGCTCTAGGCAGAGAGGGTGGCAGGTAGTGCCTGTGAGACTGTGTGGCCTGACTGCTAAGCGGGATGGGGGTGTGATTGGATGGAGCTGTGGCTTTCTATAATAGAGATTGTGTGTGAGGGGGTAGGAGTGTCCTGCACTTGTTTGGACAGCTATAGGGAGCCATAAACTTATGACAGAAAGAGATGAATTGGACTTTCTGAGACCTGGGTTTTAATTTCCACTTTGCCCCTAACTTGTGAGACTGATCAGCTCACTTCCTCTTACTCTGGCTCTCATTTTCCCTATCTATAATACTAAGGGTTGGAATTAGAATGATCCCTGGTGGCCCTTCAAGACCTGATTCGGATTTTATGGACGTGCTTGTGCACAAATGTATGCTTCCTGTATGCACTGCCCTGTACATATTTAGAGAACCCGCGAGCATGTGCAGAGAATTTCCAGGCTTCTGTGTGCCTGGATGAGAGAATGGGATCCCTCTAGATGTTCGGGGGAGCAGGTGTGTGCGTAGGAGGATCAAAGGGGTGTATGTGAAGCCTGAAGTGCCCTGGCGTCGGGGGTACTTTTCGAGGGCGGATGGTGGATGTGTCTCGGGTGTGGGGTATCTTACTCTTGAATAAGGTTCCTCGGGGGCAGGACCACCTTCCCTCGTCCTTTCCAGTTTCTCTTCCCACACCTGCTGGGGCGGGGCACGGGGAGTGGCCTAGCGCTCTGCTCCGCCCCGCGTCCCCTCCCCCTCCTCGGAGCCCGGCGCTGCCAGGGCACGAGTCGGGGCGGAGCCGAGCTGTGCCTAGTCCCCCCAGCGCGGGGCACGGCAGCAGGGAGGGAGGAGCAGAGCAGAGCAAGGGGCAAAAGGCTGACGCCGGCCAGCACAGCCGAGCACTGCACAGAGAGGCGAGCGCGGCAGGGCGCATCGCGGGGCAGCGCAGACAATGGGAGCAGCGGAAGCCAGCGCAGTGGGTCCTGGCCGTTGAGAGGGGTTAGAGGGTGCCCGGGGCATGAGCTGAGTCGGAACTTCTTGAGCGCGGGGGCCTCCCCGCCCGGGTCCCTGAGCCAAGTCAGGCCGAGTTGGGGGGGCCATGGCGAGCGGTCCCTGAAGCAGTCTCTGGGGTACGGAGTCCGGCCGGGGGCCCCGGGCCCTCCCCATCTCTATCACCCTCTCCACCCCCGTCTGAGTTCTCCGTGACACCCTTCCGAGGCGATGCGAGGCGGAGGGTAATGTGATGATGATGGTGGATACCCAGGTGAGTGACCTCCGAGCCCGGATTCTTAGCCAGCTCCTTTAACTAGCCCTACAGCTTTCCCCTCCCCCCAGCCAGACTGGAGATGAGGAGGTAAGGTGGCTGCCCTAGGGACCACCGCCCCCAGGTTCAGATGCAGTGATCGCCCCTGTTGACCAGTCTGTAGGAAAGAAGGAAGCTGGGCCCCCCAGGTTATCCAAAGTGTTGAGGGAACCTAGAAGGAGTAGTTAGCAAGCGGATGCGATGTTCTTAAATGGTCAGAAGCCCTCACAAAGCAGCCACGATGTGCTATATAAGTGGTTCCCTCCTATAAGTCAGACCAGAATGGGACAGGAATGAGGAGCTGACCTGGGTGAACTGCTTAGAAGACTGACACATTTGTGGGAAACCAAGCAAGGGGCTATATCTCCCCTGCCACAGATGAGGAATCTACTGGGGGCAGAGGGGCAGATGGAGGCTCAGAAACAGGGCTGAACTGGGGAAAATAAAAAAAAATCTGATTCATACGCGGGAGAGGGATCTCCGGGGTCCCAAATCTTCAGTCCACAGGAGGTTCAGAGTTACTAGTCTTGGGAATACTCCACAGATGAATATCTCCCCCTAAACCTCTGAAGGAATAAGGGTACAATAAATGGGGAAATTTCCGTGTAGGACACCCTTCCCCCAATCATTCCAGGGTGGGAGACCCATTTCCCCAGTGCCTCCCTAGTATTTCTTTTCACTCTCACCAGGCAGACCAGCAAGAGTCCAGGGCAATGTTAGAGGCAGTTAGGTGATGCAGTTAATAGTGTTCTGAGCTCAGAAGCAGGCAAACCTGAGTTCAAATCCAGCCTCAGACATATACTAGCTGTGTGACGTTGGGCAAGCTATTTAACCTCCATCTGCCTCAGTTTCCTCAACTGTAAAGTGGGAGAAATAGTAGCATCTACCTTTCAGAGTTGTGAAGATCAAGAGATAACATTTGTAAAGTGCTTAGCACAGTGCCTGGAATGCTTTTCCCTTTCTTTCTTCCAATGTAGAATCAGGGCCCCGTGAAAATATCTGAAAGGAAGAGTAGCATCTAGAGCCTAGAGGGGTGTGTGTGTGTGTGTGTGTGTGTGTGTGTGTGTGTGAGTGTGTGTGTGTGTGCACTCGCGCAGTAGGAGATGACCTGGTGAGATATTTCACCAGACAGGGGCACATGAAGACTTTTGCTAAAGGGGGCTTCCAATCTCTTCCCTCTTATGACAGGGTCATGAAAAAACTCCCCAGGATACCAAGTCAAGCTCCCAATATCTATCTTTCTTCTCCCTCCAGCACTCAGTGCATAGCCCACACAAGATTTATTTCCTTGGCATGAAGTGGAGAATAGAGGGAAAGGCCTCAACTTCCCAATTTGTAAAATAAGTAGTGGGGGGGGGGTGGACATAGCTTCAGAGACCTTAGAAATCTGGGGTGGGGAACCTACAGCTTTAAGGTCCAGATTTCACAGAACAAATCACCTTAATAAATGGATTTTTCTGTAAAACTTAGACTCAGTCAAAAGACGGAACCTAAGGACCTAGAAGGTCACGGGTGGCCTGGAAGCCACAGGTTCTCCACCCAACCTCTTCATTTTATAGATCAGAAAACTGAAGCCCAGAGGAAGGAATCAAGTATTTATTAAGCGTCTGCTATGTACCAAGCACTGTGCTAAGTGATTTCCAAATATTATGCCATTTAATCTTCACAACCCTATTATTATTATCACCATTTTATAATTGAGGAAACTGAGAAAGACATCAATTGACTTGCCCAGGGTCACACAGCTCATAAATGTCTGAGGCTAGATTTTAACTTTGGTCTTTTAACTCTGATTTTAACTCTAGACCCAATACTTTATCTTATCTTGCCTCCTAGCTGCCCATGGCAATATGTAACAGAGCCATGATTCAAATTGAGGGTAACTCATATTGTTTTATTTTATTTTTTTAACTCTAAGTTGAATGTTCTTTTCACTATAATATCCAAGGGTTCAGAGATTGGTCCAGTTCAATCAATTAACCATTGTGTGCAGAGAATTGTGTTACGTGTTGGAGGATTCTAACATCTCTTGCAACTTTAAAAGAAAATGGCATATGAAGCTGAGCATCCAGGCCTGACCTGTTTTCATCCTATAAGAACTCTCATTGGTACAGGGTGGATTGGGATCTTTTTGGTTAGTAAAGTGACTTCCCTGTGATTGGACAAGTGGAAATAAAGGATTAAGGAAGGGAGGACCCTAACTATCTGAAGATCTTGCCTGGTCGCCAGCCCCCCAGGGAAATGATGCCCCTGTTTTTATTAATGCAAGAACAGGGAGCTAGCGCCTGCAGGGATGGAGAAGGAGATGGAGTAGTGGGGCCTTGAAAAGGGAATCTGTTATCTTAATCCAGTCCACCAGGGGGTGAGGGGCTTCCTCATGCTGACGCCATACTTAAGGGCTCCCTGAACAGCAGACTGTCTCACTCTTGACCATGACTCAGTTCCATCATCCCTCCTCTTACAACCCTCCCAAGAAAAGGTTATTGTCTATACCTTCCCCTCCTCTCCCCCCAAGTCTATCTCTCAGATAAAGAGATATCTCTCCAGATATCTCTTTAAGATATCTCTTAAAAATCTTAACCATTCCAATGTTTTGATTTGTTTTGCTTAACTCTACTTCATTGTTATGAGGGATGGTTCTCTGGGAGCATGTGTAATCATTGGGAAGTGGTGGTGAAGGACAGACAATAAAAGGGCATCAATAAGACATTTTAAAGGGAAAGGAAACATCTTAACCAGCAATGTTAACACCCAGGAGAAAGACAACAACATGCAAGTAGAAATTGTGCTGGATTGAAGTCAGAGGGTTTGAATCTTAGCTCTTCTATTTACAATCTTGGGCTAGTCATTTAACTCTGCCTCAGTTTCCCTATCTGTAAAATAAGGGGGAATGACCTAGATGACCTCTAAGGTCCCTTCTAGCTCTCAATCTATGATCTGGGGATCTGCTGTGTGAAGAGCCCGTTAAAGTCAATAAAAGGGAAAATCTCTGCTGTTAGCCAGCTTTATGTCCAGACTTATGTCTCTTACTTGGGTGTTAATATCTCCATCTGTCAAGTAAGGGTGTTGGATTAGATTCCTTCAGCTCCCTTCAGAGCTAAGTCTCTAAACAAAAGCAAGGTAGGTAATGCCCATTACAAAAAGCAGACATATGGCATCTTAAAGTTTACAAAGTGCTATATATCCATTATTTCATTTGATAGCCACACCATCTGTAGGGATTTCCCCCACCTAAGTGTTCTAGGTCAGTGACATCTGGTTTTAAATATCATGGAAAATCCAGAAGCTAAGCTAAGCTTAGCTTTGCTTAGTACCTACTGTATGTGAGACTCTAAGGTAGGAGTCAAAGGAGAGACAGTGATGAAGGAGATAGGGTCCCTGCCTTCAGGGAGATCTCATCATGGGATGAGGGAGACTGAGTGTGAATACACAAAATCATTACACACAGGGCAATGTGTTGACTCTGGATCCATGAATATTTGGTCCTGTGACCCAAGAGACACAATGAACAAGTGCCTAAGATGATTCAAAGGAGGAGGAAGAGAACTATCTGGGGACAGTAAGAAACTAGGGAAGGTTTTGTGGAAGAGTCAGTGTTTGAACTAACCTTTGTAAGATGGGCAGAATTTTAGACAGGATTGGGCAGAATAGTCACCTGAGCCAATTAGTGGCTGCCAAACAAAATCACCACATGCGCTGGAAGGGGCCCTGTTGCTGCCAGGCAGCCAAACCCAGTAGCCTCTATTCTCTTAAGCATAGATAAATGCTCAGGTCTGGTTGTTGTTGTAGTTGTTGTTGTTAAACATTAATATAGGCTTGGGGTACCCTCCATACTACTTCCTACTTCTCTACTAGCCTCTTTTCCCCACCAGCTGCACAGAATCCCCAAAATTAAAGGGCCCAGGGTGATCCCCTTAATTGTCAATGGTGGTCTACTTAGAATAGCTTTTTAAGTACCACTGGTGGAAGAAAAAAAAAAAGAGGGCCTAAACCAGAGTTTGGAGCATTAAAGTAATTCCTTAGAGAGGTCAGAACCCCAGTGTCCCTTTTGAGGAAGTCAGTAGCTACCCTAGATGAGGAAAACCCTGCATGGTAGGAGTCCTAGATCCTCAGTAATGCGGGAGAGGGGGAATCACAGGGTCCTAAACCTACAGACACACTGCCCAGTAACCCCAGTAGTGTCCTGATTTGGTCATGGATGCTAGGGTGGAGATTATAGGGCCGAAGAGGTCATTTTGTCCAACACCCTCATTTTACAGATAAGAAACTAAGATGTAGATTAAGTGATTTGTCCAGCGTCACATACCTAGAAAGTGCCCCAAACCAGAGACCAGGTCTTTATGATTCCAACACTCTAAATAGTGCTTCAAATTGACTCTAGGAAAGAGCCATGTCCCTACCTTGTGACCACAGATCTGGAAAAGACCTTTGAGCCCATCAAGTCTAACCCCTTCTTTTTACAGATGAGCAGACTGAGGGAGGCCCAGAGAAGTTAAGTGTCTTGTTCCCATCTCTTTGAATCCAGGTTCATTGTTCTATCCATTAATACCATGCTATGCTGCTTATAAATCTTCAGTGGTTCAGTATTGCCTTTAGAATAAAATATGAACTCAGTCCAGCAGTTAAGGCCCTCTACAACCTGGCTTCAGCCCATCTTTTAAATAAAAATATTGATATTTTTTTCTTTCTTTTTTTAATATCACTGTCACTTCATCTCACCAGGTCCTCCAATCCCTTGGCCCCTCAGTTCATTCCTAGGCCCTCAAACTGCTCTTTTTCCTTCCCTATCTTGACCTTTTGGGGAACCAGTTCAACTCTACACTGTTCACTCCTCTTGAGTCCTTTGCCCCCTTATCCTATTACCCATCCTGTGCTGACAAGCCCCAGTCTTGGATTTCTCCTATCATCCACTGCCTTTGTTCCTATTCATGTGCTGCTCAGTGAAATTGAAGAAAATCATGAAACTGGATATGCTACAGATTTGTTACATAACCTCAACTGGGCTCTCAGTGCTTCCAGGCAGTCCCTTTACAATCCTTAATAATTCACTGGGGGCAGCTAGGTGGCTCAGTAGATAGAGCACCAGACCTGAAATCAGGAAGACCAGAGTTCAAATATGGCCTCAGGCACTTACTAACTGTGTGACCCTGGGCAAGTCACTTAACCCTGTTTGCCTCAGTTCCTCATCAATAAAATGAGCTGGAGAAGGAAATGGCAAACAACTCTATTATCTTCGCCAAGAAAATCCCACAATGATGTCATGAGTTAGATACAACTAAAACATCTGAACAGATTAACTCACTATCCCACTCACCACACAAGTTCTTCCAAATCTTTTGATCTTTCCTCAAACCTCTCATGGCTCCTTCTCTCTTCACCCTCTTAACTGAGAAGCGTGCCTCATATTTCACTGGCAAAATGAAGGCCATCCAATGAGAGCTCCCTCGTTTCCCTTCTTCCTCATCTCATAGCACTGATGTGCCTTCTGAAACTATCTCCTTCACCCATCTTACATGAAGAAGTAACCCTCCCCCTTGCTAAAGCAAACCCTTCTACATTCACAAGTAATGCCATTCCATCCCTCTAGGTTGTCCCCTCTATTCTTCAGTCTCCCCCTGATGTCTGCTTCCCAACTACCTACAAACATGCCCATGTCTCTCCTTAATCCTCAAAAAAAACCCCTTCACTTGATGAATCCAATAATGCTAGCTGTCACCCCATATCCCTCCTCCCTTCTGTGGCTAAACTCCTTGTGAAAGCTATCTATAATTGATGCTGTCACTTCCTTTCCTTTTGCTCTCTTAACTCTCCACAGTTTGATCCCATGATTCAACCAAAACTGCCCTATCCAAAGTAACTATCTCTTAATTGTCAAATCTAATGGCCTTTTCTCAATCTTTGTCCTTATTTTTCTTTTTGGATGGAGAAAGACAGGGCAGTTGGAGTTAAGTGATTTGCCCAAGGTCACATGGCTAGTAGGTTTCAGGTGTCTGAGGTGGGATTTGAAACCAGGTCCTCCTGACTCCAGGGCCCATGCTCTATTCTAATGCCCCACTAATCTTTGTTCTTCTTGACCTCTCAGCAATCTTTCACATTGTTAATAACTTTCTTCTCCTTGATATTCTTCTTTCTAGTACTTTGGGACACTGTTCTTTTGTGGATCCCCTTCTACCTGTTGGACCATTCCTCAACATCCTTTGCTAGCGCTTCCTCCAGATCATACTTGCTAATGGTGGGTGTCCACCAAGGCTCTGTCTTGGACCCTCTTCTCTTTATACACTATTTCACTTGGAAAGCTCATCAGCCCCCATGGGTTTGACTGTCCTCTCTATGCAGATGTCTCTCAGATCTATTTATCCAGCCCTTACTTCTCTTCTTCCATTTTCGCATCTATATTGGACATCTCAAACTGGATTTTATGTTTTACACTTAACAGATCTAATACTGAACTCATTATCTTTTCCCCTCAAACCCTACCCTCTTCCTAATTTTCTTATTATTCTTGACGTTATCACCATCCTCTCAGTCACTCAGGCTCCCAACCTAGGTGCCATTCTTCACTCTTCACTTTCTCTCCTTCCCTCCTTGCCTCCCCCCCCAATATACAATGTGTTGCCAAGTCCTGTGAATTTTACCTTTAAAAATATCTCTTGTATATGCCCCATTTCCCCTCTGACACTACAACCACCCTGGTACAGACCCTCATCACCTCACACCTGAACCATTGAAACAGCCTGCTGGTCAGTCTCAATGTCTCAAGTCTCTCCCACGCCAAATGTACACTCAGATGTCAAAGTGATCTTCCTAAACTATACATCTTAACATGTCACTTCCCCGCTCAGCAAACTCCAGCAACTCTGTTATCACCAGGATCAAATATAAAATCCTTTCTTTGACTTTTAAAGCCCTTATAACCTGGCCTGTTCTACCTCCCTAGTCTTCTTACACCTTCTTCCCTTCTATGTATTCTGCCGTCCAGTGACACTGGCCTCTTTGCTGCTCCTCAAACCACACACTCCATCTCCTGACTCTGGAAATTTTCACTTTCTGTCTCTCCTCACCTTCATTGCCTGGCTTCTCTAATTTCCTTGAGTTTCAGCTCACTTTTCCTCCTGTTCCAATGCCTTCCCTCTGAAATAGCCCCATTTATCCTGTATAGAACTTGTTTGCCTATAGTTATTTACATGTTGTTTCCACCATTAGACTATGAGGTTTTTTTTGGGGGGAGGGGGCTCTTTTTGGAAGGCAACTGGGGTTAAATGACTTGCCCAAAGTCACAGGGCTAGTAAGTCTGTCAAGTGTCTGAGGTCAGATTTGAACTCAGGTACTCCTGACTTCAGGGTCGGTGCTCTATTCACTGCCCCACCTAGCCGCCCCAGACTATGAGTTTCTTAAGAGCAAGAACTCATTTGCTTTTATATTTTCTACACTTGGATAGTGCCTGGTATATAGTAGGTGCTTAATAAATGTTACCACCGATTCCTTCTCCCTTGTAACAAATAAGCATAGTAAAAAAAATACCAAGTCAATTCATTGGCCATTTCTAAAAATGTTTGCTGTGTTGGATCCACAAGTGTAGTCTACCACTTCTCTGTCCAGAGATGCTTGCTTCACCATCAGTCATCATTGGTTACTTTATTGATGAAATAGTTCTGAAATTGTTCAGTATTATTTTCCCTTACATCCTTGTGATTATCTGCTCTCCAGGCCCATCTACTTTTCCAGCCTTGTTTCATACTGTTTTCATTCATGCATTCTATTCTAGCCAGACTAGACTACTTGGTGCTCCCCAGGCACATCTTGTCCTCTCCTGCCTCCATCCACTGGTGTACCCCACCCCATCCCTACCACCTTCTATTTCCTCATCTCCTCCAACATTAAAATCCTTCTGTTTTTCAATGCCTAGCTCAAATATTGATTTCTCCAAGAAGTCTTCCCTAATCCTCCTTCCCAATCAACTTAAAGATATCCTTTTCCTCATAGGATTTTCCTGGAGTACTTTGCCTCTGCCTCTCTCTCTCTCTCTCTCTCTCTCTCTCTCTCTCTCTCTCTCTCTATATATATATATATATATATATATATATATATATATATATATATATATACACACACACACACACACACACACACACACACATACATATATATATACACACACACTTACATATACCTTGTATCAAATTTATTTGCATAATATGCTGCATTCCCCACCTCCCTCCATTTTTTAAAATTGCAAGCAAGCCTCTTGAGGATGAGGACTGGTTTGATTTAGTTTGGTTTGGTTTGGTTTGAATCTTATATATGCAGGGCATGTACTATTTGTTACCTGTATGTAAAAACTACAGGGGCCAGCAGGTGGTGCTCTGACCATCTAGGTATTAGTCTGTTTTCCCCTGGGCAGAATGGGGGTAAGAAGCCCTGGCTTGGCTCTGCAGTTTCCAATTCCAGGGCCCCTCCTTGCCCCACCATCTCTCCTGTCCCCAGCAGATATGGTCTGGAGCAGCAGGAAAAATCTGCCCATGGAAGAGGCCCCAGAATGAATCCTTCTTTGTCCTTCTGTTCTGAACTGTAATATGCCTTATGGATGATTCAGGAAAGCATATCATATGGTATAGGGTCTGATCTTCTACCCCACAGCCCTTCAGATCTTGTAGAGTATTTAGGAATCTAGGCTTCAGGGTAACCGCTGATGTCTTCCTCCGTCCTCACTCCCCACTCCCAAAGGGAGGAGTTAGTTGATTTCAGAACCTGTCATGGGAGCTGGGCAAGGTCGAATCAGCAAATGCCCCAGACTCCTCTTCCCTTTTGGTTTGACCAGCCCCCAAATAAGCAGTCAGTCATTCAATCAATAAGGCAGGCCATCCTCCTTCTCTGACTAGTCAACCAGAAGTGGTGGAGAAAGCCCTGACCTTGAAGCCAGGAAATGGGCCAGACCTTCTCCTATCACTGAGGGAGAGAGGGAAGGCACAAGCATTTATTAAGTACCTACTATTCTCTGGGGAACTGTGTTAAGTGATTTCCAAATGTTATCTCATTTCATCCTCACAAATTCTGGGAGATAGGTGTTATCATGATCCCCATTATACAATTGAGGAAACTAAGGCATACAGTGGCTAAGTGACTTGCCCAAGGTCACATGGCTATTAAGTATATGAGGCCTCTGGTCTACCTGACTCCAGGCCCAACATTTAATCTACTACACCACCCAACTGTTTCAATGTGTGACCAATCATACTGGGCCTCAGCTTCCTTGTCCATAAAGTTGTAAAGGTGGGGTACACATGATAAATATTTACTAATGTATATAGATCTTTGCATGCTTCAATATGTGTACAGATATAAATTAGTTGAGACAAGGGGTTATGGATAGCTCTCCATCCTGTGCATGTCAGGGACTGAATGTTGGGAAATGTACATCCCTGCCAAGCAGGAGAGATGGTTCTGCAGACCTTTCCCCTTCTTAGCCCCCTAACTGGGTCAACTCTGGTGCTGTAGCCAAAAGACAGGGCTTGAAACCAAAGAGTGGTGATTATGCAAAGAGCAAAACTGTAAACAGGGATAATGATGTGTTAGCCCTTTCATGCCTTCAACCTGGGGAAGAGCAAGGAATGGAAGTACAGAGAGGAAGAATGGAGAGGGAATAATGGCCTAGAGAGAGTACTCTCATAGCTAAAGGGGGATGAATTACCTGGGATAACACGCCAGGTCAGGAAGGAGCACAGAATGTAGAAGGTGCCCCTGGCTCCCTGCTGTGAAATACCTCAACCCTCTTTGAGGGATGCCCCTGAGTTAGCCAAACCAGAGCAAGGGGAGATGAGGGAGAATGTGTAAAAGGGAAGGAGGGCTATACGGTTCCTGCCACATTCCCCTAAAAAAATGGCAGGCCCCAGAAGAAGGAGGGTTTCTATGGCAACAATTTTGGGGTAGCCATAGCAACTGAAGAGCCCCCAAAATACCCACTGCTGATTATTCCACATTGCCAACTCTGGGAGGGAAGGGAGATAGCAAGTTGGGGTGGGAGAGGAAGAAGGGAGATTTCCAAATGGTTCATCTGATTCCTTTGTGCCAAGTATAGCAGAGCTGAGGTCCAGTAGGAGCCTGGAATTGGGATGGCCTATTTTCCTGACACTCCTCTAGATGGGTTTTCAAGAATTTGATTGGGGGAGGGAAGAGGAAAATCCAACCCCACCCATACTTGACCAGATGACCCCAGCAAGGCTGAGTCAAACAGCATCAGGGTGGTTGCCGTAGTAACAAAGTCCATTTCCTGGATACCTGCCTGACCAAGGGAACTCTGTCAACATAACAAGGTGGTTTTCCCTTATAGAAGAATAAAGGTCAGAAGGCCAAGGGCTGAACACTGGGAACTCCCTGCTGGGAGCCTGTCCAGCTAGGCCAGAGGTTTAAAGGCACAAAAATAAACATTCTAGAGTCAATTTACCTTAAAAAAAAAAAACAAACCATTTTGTAGAATCCCTGTGACACACTATGTTGGGATTTTAGAAATGATAGGGCGGCTGAGAAGGGGGTCAGAACCAGTGTTCCTCCCACTGTGAAGTCCTGATCTCACCTTCTTGGAACCTCATGCCACTGTGTCTTTCTTTCCTCTCCTCCCAGTTATGACCTCATTCCATCTCCACAGCTGCTTGGTGTGGAGTGAGAAATTGAGGGAGGAGTAGAAGTGGGGCTACCCTAAAGTTCAGAAGGGGAGCCCAAAGGAGGCAGATCTAGATTCTAGATCCAGGTCTGCTTCATTTCTCTAGGTCTCCATTTTTCCCATCTTGAAAAAGATTCTCAAGGTTCCTTCCAGCCAAACATTCCATGTGGTATGATTTGACCCTTTACCTTTCTAGTCCTAGGAAATGGTTCTCGTACAAGCCTCTGAGTGACACAGCTCCTTGCTCAGGACCTCTTTCTTTTGAAGCAGGTTTTCCACTGGGAGGGGAAGAAAGTTTCTTTCCTGGCTTTCCCCCACCCCCAGATATATAGATATAGATATAGATATAGATATAGATATATATATATACACCTTCTTCCCAATGCTATTTATTTATTCATCTTTCACTTTACAAAAATAGTCCTGCAAATGATGTTAGCTGGAGTTGATAGGGATTAAAGGCCTCTGAGATGTTGATTTCAGAACCTGTTATGCCACCTGGGCAAGGTCAAATCAGGAAATTCCCCAGACTCTTCTTCCTTTCTGGTTTGACCAGCCCCCAAATAAGCAGTCACTCAATCTGTAAGCCCCTGTGGAGTGTGAATGATGTACAAAGTGTTGTATTAGACCTGGGGAGAGAGATGAATAAGTCATATACACACAGATTGGGGGTAGGGATCTATGTATATATAGGAAAGAGTCCATGGATAGATTTCAAAGGGTTCATAAACTTGGATGGGAAAAAAATTAGCTTCATTTTCATTAACTTCCACCTGAAATTTATCATTTCCTTCAATTATGTAAGAAACAAAATCATTATTCTGGGAATAAAAATTCACCAGACTGTCAAAAGAGTCTATGAGACAAAGTTAAGATATACTATGTTATATCTTATAACTAAACTACATAACATTTTATAATGTAAACTATATTATATCTCATAACTAGACAAAATTAAACTATAGTAAGCATATACTAAGCTCATAGTAGAGTCCGGAAGACAAAATGCATGCCAATATGATTGTCCACTGAGAAAAAGATGGTGATCCCTGTACACTTACTGGTTTACACAATGTGGTCAGCTGGAGTTCAGAGGAGGGAGAAAGCATTTTGGCACTGGATAGGTAATCAAGGCAGGTTTCCTGGAGATGGAATATATGACCTGGGCCTTGAATGAAAGGTAGAATTTAGGAAGACTGGAGGTTATTCTAGGTAGTGGGAATGATGGGAATTAAAGCTCTAATGCTAGAAAATTAAGACCCTCTCAAACAGTGAGATGAGTCTGTAAGGAGCAGAGTGTACAAATGGAACAGTATAGTTGAGATAAAGCTGGGAAAGCAGGTGGGAGCCAAGCTGGGAGGTGGAGGAGAGAGCAGAAATGTCAGGCTGCAGCATCTGACCTTTAGGCAGCAGGCAATAATCATCCCCTGAAGGTTTATGAGCTGAGCTTAATGTAATGGAAGAAATACTCCAGAAAGATTAATGCGGAAAGAGGCACCAGGATAGAATGAATGGAGTGACAGGAGGGGTACTGAATTTCTCTCTCTTCCTCTTTGATAGCCATCTCAAGTCAGACTGACTTTGGGCCCCTGGAACAGGAGATAGTTGGCTGGGGAGACTTGCAGAATGTCCCCTGGTGCTCTAAAACTTGCCCAGGGGATTTGAGGGGCTCCTCTACAAGGGTCCCACTAGGGACTGGTCACTCAAACTTCAAGGAGCTTCAAGTACAGAAACTCATCTGATTCCGAGGGGCGAGAGGGGAAGGGGACGATCTGGGGAGAAGAAGCAAGGAGCTGCCCACCGCCACTTCCCTCATCGCTTCACATACATAACCCTCCAGCGTCCACTCTGGCCCCCGACCACCACCCTACCCTTTCACCCTCCCGATCCGGAACAGGGAAGGAAAAGATCCTCGGCTGAGCATAAAAAAAGGCTCATTCCTTAGCTCTAAACTAACCCCTACTGAATCAAAGCTATTCCCTTTTCTGTCATCCCCAGCAGGTGATCTGGGGAAGAGGTGACCAAGGTCCCCGGGGAGGGGTGGGGGAGGGCGAGGAGGTAAAGTGAGTCTTTCTGGTTTCTCCGGCCGAGGCTTGGGGTTGGCGGGGGGCGGGGGGAACCTGCTGGGGCTTAGAAAACAAAGGCATTCCCGGGTTTCCCTAGAGCTGGGGGCGGGAGGGGGGGGAGGTGTGTATGTGTGCGCGGATGTGTGTGTGTGCGCGCCGGTGTGTACATGATAATGAGCCCGGACGCCCCAGCACTCTTCCCAGTGCCAGGCTCTTTGTGAGTGAAGTGAGTGAGTGAGCTAGCCAGGAGAGCTGCAGCCCCAGCGGCAGGCGTGCCGGGGCCGCTCCCCGCGAGCCTTTCACCTCCCGGCTGTGGGCTGGGTTGGGGGGCGGGTGCGGCTCCGCGCTCCCGCTTGCTGGCTCGCAAGATGTGTGCTCGATTGCAGGGCACTACCCAAAGGGCCCGCGTCCCCCAAAGGAGCTGAACGCCAGCTGGCAGAGGCTTGCCCGGGGACGGGGCTGAGAATGGAGGGTCGGCCTTTATTCAACGTGCAGAAGGCGCTAGTACAGCCCATGCAGGTGTTCATGTTGGACATCCCGCTGAGTGTGCAGGACGACGAGGTGAGCAGGGGGCAGGGGCTGGGGCTAAATGGCCTGACTCCCGGGGACGTTGGCCACACCCCTCTGGTCCCCCTGGAGGGGAACAAAGGCAGGCGGGCACCGGAGCAGGATCCTAGTGTGAAAGGCTGAGTAAGGTTGGGAGGCAAGACGAGCCAGGGTCGGATCTCCTTCCTTCTTGGTGGTGCATTTCTTCTCCCGCTGGGCTCTGAGCTCGGTCCGGCTGGCGGGAGCAGGCACGTGCTTGGTAGTAACCCCCTCCCATGCCCCAGGCTGCTGGGTGTGGCTCCAGAGGCAGTTTCAGCTGCAGTCCCCAAACCTCTGCCTTTTCTCTGTGGGAAAGGGTGGGTGGGGGCGCGAGGTAGGTTACCTCCCTTCCCCCATTCTCTAGCCCAACCCGCCCCTCTCACTACCCTGGTGGCCTCCAGGCTTAATCCCCCAGGGTCTCTGGTGTATAATTAACTCAGTCCTATCTGTCTCGGTCTGGTGGGGTGTCGAAGTGTTGTTTTGAGGTGGCTCTCACTGTAAGGACTGGGTGCCCTCACACCAGGGTTCTCTGTACGGTCTCCTTCCCCCACCCCCAGCCCAGCACCCTCAGATAGCTGGAAAGGACTTGAGGTGCCAGTCGTCAAGTTCAAACTCCTCATTTTGCATATGGGGAAATAAAGGCTCAGAGAGGGGGTGATGACTTGCCCAAGGTCACATAGCTAAGTGAGAAGCAAAACCAGAACTCTAACTCTGGCCTCTAGGCTTCTTAACCCCCAATCTAGTATTCTTTCCATTATTCCATGGGCCCTTTTCCTTTGGGCAAGGGAGACTGACAGCTTCATATTTTTATGCTGCCCCCACCCACGCAAATTCTGGGATTAACACTGTTCCAACCTGCTTGGGATGTGTACCCAAACAGGAAAGTACAGCACAGGGACAGATTCCACAGGCAGGGATGAAGTTCACAGAACCATAGCTGGTCACTTGGTCTAGGGGGTATGGTTGGAACATGGGATGCTAGGTGAAGGCTTCCCCAGGAAGGTTCTGGGTCTGATAGTGGCATATGTTTGGTGTTCTTGGGTCCAGTCTGGGTGAATTTGGGCTGTGGGAGCTGAGAGGGTGCCATGCTTCCCCGTCCCCCATCATCACCACCATGCACCCAGGGTGCTGGTTGTACCCCAGAGCACCCTAACAGACCAGGGGGAAGGAGAAAAAATCAGGTCTGGATTACTTAGACAGGACTGGAATAGGCTCCCTAGGACCCTCTTTTCTGTGGAAAGGATTATTTCTCCATATATGTTAGCTTGTGAACAAAGCAGAGGATACCCTGGGGAGCGTCTATGTGAACACCAACTGCATTGAGAATAATAAAGGGACCAGAGACCCGGGTGAGAATGAAGAGCAACTAGAGGAACTGAGGTAGGAGTCCTGAATTAGGGAGATCTGAAGCTTTCTCTTCCTAAAAGAACCCTTCCTTAATCTCCCACAATAGCAGGAACTATTGTGCCCATTTAACAGATTAGGAAACTGAGACTCAGAGAGTTAAAGGGCCTTTATCAAAGTCCCCAAACTGGAAAGTGATAGATCCTTCAGAAATTGGGTCTTTTGACTTTTGATCCTGGCAGAAAGCACTTTGACACCTGGGTCAGTGAGGATGGGTCGGGTGTCAAGGAAGGTGGGCAGTACCCCTTCCAGCTGGGGCTGATCTCTGACTGGCTTCTGTGAGTCAACAGCTTTTCCCTTAATTCCTAATTCCTTGCACCCTTCTCCCTGACCCCCTTCAATTACCTCAGACTCCTAGGAGAAGAAACCTGAGTTCTACTACCATAATCCTTGCTTCCCCCCCCCCCCAATCTACTTTTATTAGGTCATCTCTCTGATCTTTAATGCTTTTCCCAGAACTCTGGGAAGAGATTAGAGGCTTCAAACAAAAATGTATCTTTCCTAGTCAGCCTGTCTGGCCCAAAGCCTAGGAAACTGAAACCCTTGGTGAAAAGTATGTTGCAAAATTCACTGACTTTAGATCATTTAGTCCATGCAGAAATGGTTACATCTCCTTCTCTTCCTCTGTAGGTATAAGACTCTGATATTAGTGTAACTCAGGGAAAACAGGTACAGAGCCTAGGCTGTTTCCATTCTCCTGAACTGATTCAGCCCAAGCATTTATTAAGCCCCTAGGTGGTTCGAAGCAATGGGTTTGGTGTCAGGGACACCCAAATTCAAATCCTGACTCAGACACTTAGTTAGCTGGATGACCCTGGGCAAGTCATTTAGCCTGTCTCAGCCTCAGTTTACTCATTTAAAAAGTGGAAATAATAATAGAACCTACCTAGCAGGGTTGTTGTGAAGTTCAAATGAGATATTTTGTTGTTGTTGATGTGCAGTCATGTCTGACTCTTAATGACCTTGCTTAGGTTTTCTTGGCATGTTTTGCCATTTCCTTCTCCAGCTCATTTGACAGATGAAGAAGCTGAAGCAAACAGGGTTAAGTGACTTGCCGGGGATCACCCAGCTAATAAGTGTCTAAGGCCTGATTTGAACTCAGGAAGATGAATTCTTTGACTCCAGACCCAGCACTCTGTCCACTGCATCATCCAATTGCTCAAAATATATAGAGATATGTACAGAGCTTTACAAACCTTAAAGTACTATATAAATGCTAGCTATTATTATAACCTACCACATGTCAGACACCGTACTAGAGTCTGCAGATGTAAAGACAGTATATACATACATACATACATACACACAAATGTATGTATGTATATATGTGTGTGTGTGTGTGTGTGTGTATCCTCACAAAGAGCTTGTATTCTCCTAGCTGGGAAAGTAAGATCATGAGAAAATGAGTGATTTCTAGACTCATAGACAGGTCTGAGGTCTACAGAAAGAAAATTACTTACTCAGGGTCACACTGCACCCAGGTGACAGATACAGGTTTCAAACCAGATCTCCTTATCTTCTACTGCCCAGGGATCCACCAGGAACCCTCCTAATTTCCTCCTTAGTACATGGAGGAGGAGGAGAAAGAGGAGGAGGAGGAGGAAGAAGAAGAAGAGGAAGAGATCCTACTACTATTTCTCACTGATTGAGAATCATCTCTCAGGGTCAAATTAGGAAACTGCCCAGAGTTTCAAGAGAAAAAAATTCCTGATATCAGGAGGATCTGGGATTTAAAAAGTATTTATAATTCACATTTATATGGAGCTTTCTGTTTTTCAAACTACTGTGCTCAGAACAATTTTGTAAGGTAGTTAATACAAGTATTATTATACCCATTTTACAGATTAGGAAACTGAGCCTCCAAGAGGTTAAATATATGAGGCAGGATTCTTTAATCTGGGGTGGTGAGGGAAGGAGGATCAACAAGAAGATTGCACCATATTAGGGTAGTATCTTTGATGTTGCAAGCAAGGAATACAGGTTCGGTTCTGTTTGAACAGGCCCCTCACCTTCAGTTCTGAGCACTGGGATTGCAAAGGGAATTTCTCTTCCCAGCCACATGGGGCTGGGGAAACCCTTCACTGCAGATATTTCTACATCGTCTACGTCAGGCCCCAACATCTGGGGGGGGGGGGATGGGGATGATGTGCCTTTCCTCCTGTCTGATGTTGATCAAGGGATATGTACACAAGTGATATTTAGTGTCCAAAGGATAATGTGTGGTTGTGTGGATCTAATCCAACCCATACCTGAATAGGAGCACTTTTTATAATTTCCCGGTGGAAATTCACTCACTGCGTTTTGTTACACTCTGTCCCATTTCTGGATAGCTCTGGTAGGCTTTTTTTTTTTTTTAACATCAAGGTGAAATCACCTTCTCTACTGTTTCCCCCTCATTCCTCCTAATTCTGCCCTCTGAGGCCAAGCTGAAATGATTTCATCCCTGTTTTGGATCGCAGTCTTTTAAATCCTCAAAAGACAGTAATCAGGTTCCCCCTAAGTATTCTCCAGACCAAAGACCCTAACTTTTTGGCTGAGCCTTCAGGCCTCTCCCCCTCCATCCTGATCGCTCTCCCCTGGACTGATGCAGCTTTGTCAGTGTCTTTTCTAAAACGTGGAGCTTGGAACACAATGCTCCAGCTGTAGGGTGGTGTATGGATGAAGAATGTATATGTATACAAAACATATCTGTGCCCACATTAACATGATGGCATATGTCTGTGTGTGCATCTGTGAGAACATTCATGTGTATATGTCTATACACACATAACTATATAGGGCAGCAAAGTGGTACATTAGATAGAATGCCAGGCCTAGAGTCACAAAGACCTAAGTTCAAATCTGGCTATGTGATCATTGGCAAGTCACTTAACCCTATTTGCTTCAGTTTCCTTATCTATAAAATGAGCTGGGGAAAGAAATGCAAGCTACTACAATATCTTTGCCAAGAAAATCCCAAATGGGGTCATGAAGAATCTGAAATGACTGAACAACAACCAATATATGGATGTGTGTATACGTAACCATGTGTACATGTATAATTGTGCAATATTTATTTATATACACTGGGTGACAGTGATAGATTTTGAGGGAAATACCAAATTTTTTGGTCCATCAGTGCTTAACATTGGGAGAATGATGTTTAAGGTGTCTGGGGACTTGACAGGCTCTCGTAGGTGATAGACTAGACTCAGAGTTCACAGCTTCAGCCCTAAAACAGGGCCTCTGGGCTGCAAGAGGCAGCTGGTGCCTGCTGACTCCCAGGGCCGTGACTTCCTTCCTGGGTATACATGCCATCTTCCTGCTCCAAACCCCACCCCCCACACACCCCTGCTGCTCAGAAGTCTGAGTAAGTCCTGGCACAAGGCCAAGCCCAGAATATATACACCCCCTACCCCTACCCCACCCCCAGCCAAGGATGGTTTTTGGTGTCTTCAAGAGATGTGAGTCCAAGAAGGAAAAAAAGATGAGCAGAGGGCCATAGTATTTGGCAGTCAGAGACTCCATAGTTATATCAAATGGGCCTCCTCTGGTGCATCCTGGCTATGTAACTATGGGAGAGTCAACTAATCTCCCAGTGTCCTGAATAATTGCAAAACTAAAAGTTGCAGAGAGAGAGAGAGAGAGAGAGGGAGGGAGAGAGAGAGAGAGAGAGAGAGAGAGAGAGAGAGAGAGAGAGAGAGAGAGAGAGAGAACCTTGATAGGAGTTTTCTTCATATGGAAGTGACCTATATCATTGAAAAACTTAGTCCATCCCTACCCTTTATTCTTTAAATACATAGTTAAATAAATGAGAGAATATAAGCTCCTCGAGGGTAGGGACTGTTTTCATCTTTGTAATTGTATCTCCAGCACTTAGCACAATGTCTGGCACATAGTAAACACTCAATAAATGCTTGCCAGTTGATTGGTTACACTCTCTACAATAGGTCATCTCCTCTCCCCAGTTCCTGGAGGCAGTAAAATTCAGGGTGCTGAACTTTGAATGAATAACCTTCTTGGGGACAGCTAGATGGTACAGTGACTAGAACACTGGCCCTGGAGTCAGGAGGACCTGAGTTCAAATCAGACCTCAGACACCTGACACTTACTAGCTGTGTAACCTTGGGCAAGTCACAACCCCAATTGCCTTGCCTTCCCCCCTCCAAAAAAAAGAGGCTTCTTTCCAGCCTGAAATGGCAGGCAGGAGTAGCTTTGAGAGGTAGAAGATCCTCTCAAAATTTCAGGTCAGCACCAAGGAGTATTGGTGTCAGTTCTGGGTTCCTGTCACCTCCAAGCAGCCAAATTTCAGCCTTTCTCCTAAGTGGGTTAAGTTGAGCCCTGTGCAGTTAGTGGGGGAGGACTGAGAAAACTTTCAGGTCCTTTCTCCCAGAAGGGAACTGTCTGCTGTCCTGCTGGGAGTGAGCCCATGGAGGGGAGAAGGGAGGTTTGTACTTCCCAGGCCCTGAACATAGCAGCTCTTTAGAGTCCAGCATCCCCACCCCCGACACCAGGCACAGTGTGTTCCCAGGACCTCTCAACAATATCCTCACCACAACGGGATGTTTGTCCACCCTGCTTTGGCTTCAGAATAACAGTGCCCACTGCCCGGCTGGCCACAGAGACCCCACAGAGCAGAGAGGGAGTGTTGGGGGTGGGGTTCAATGCCAGTCAGAGATCAGGGCAAGGAGCAGATGATTGTTATTTCTTGCTAAGGACTCCAACTCTTTGTGTGGTCTTTAGCCACAGGATCTTGTCCCTAGACCTGTATTTCTCAGCCTCCTGGAAATTTAGCTCTGATCCTGCCATTCCTGGTTTAGTGACTAGAGCAATGGACTTAAAGTTGATGAGACCTGAGTTTGAATCCTGTATCTGATGTACTAGTTAAGTGACCTTACTTCTAGTTTCTTTTTCCTCATTTGCAAAATAGGTCTAATAATATTTCATTGGGTTATTATAAGGAGGATTGAATGAAATTTTATACAAACACACATACGTAAAGAGTTTTGCAAACCTTAAGGTTCTAGATAAATGTAAGCTATTAGGCTGTATCCCAGCATGTAATCCACATTCTTAATTCTTAGCTTCTGTGCCTAGCACTTAGC
Source organism: Gymnobelideus leadbeateri (assembly GCA_011680675.1). Lineage (NCBI taxonomy): Eukaryota > Metazoa > Chordata > Mammalia > Diprotodontia > Petauridae > Gymnobelideus > Gymnobelideus leadbeateri. Next base: position 179,429 of record WOXC01010596.1, on the reverse strand, counting down.
CTTTATGCAAAGGCTGTTGTTTGGTAGTTTTTGGTTGTGTCTTAACTCTTCATTGACTCCATTTGGGGTTTTCTTGGCAAAGATTGACATTTTCTTCTCCAGCTCATTTTACAGATGAGGAAACTGAGGCAAACAGGATTAAATGACTTGCCCAGGTTAACACAGCTAGTAAGTATCTGAGGCCAGATTTAAACTCAGGGAAATGAGTCTTCTTGACACCAGGCTCAGCATTCTATCCCCTGAACTCTTTAAATCAATCAGCAAGTGTTTATCAGGCCCTACTACGAGCCTCAAACTGGACTGCTCTGGGTATACAAATAAAGAAACAAAAAAAGACTCTACCCTAAAGGAACTCACATTCAAATGCAGGAGGTGACATGAATGTAAATAGATATATACAAGGTATACAGAAGGGATGGAAAATAACCTTTAAAACAAAATCTTCAACCCACACTGACTTGTAATGGTTAAGCTACAACCAAAGCCATGTATTCATTTTGTCATAGTGAATTTTAAGCTAAAGAGCTAAAGAGGTTGCTTTGTTTTGCTTTGTTTTCAGGAAGGGAAGGGAAATATAAAACAGTTTCAACCAGAATGGAAACCATAACAGACTTGTCCTACCTTATTACAGAGAAAAGAACATAACAATTAGAAAGGTCCAGCAAAAGGACAGGCTGCCTTCTGAAGGCTGCTGTCCTTTGTTTACATTGTTGGAATCATTGTGTATGTTGATTAGCTGGTTCTGCTCCTTTCACTCCATCTGTATCAGTTCTTATAACTCTTCTCATGTATTTATCATTGTACTTCTCATTTCTCAGACCATATTATTCCATTACATTCATGTATCACAATTTGTTTAGGCATTCCTCAGTTGACGGGCATCTGTTTTGTTTCCAGTTCTTTTCTAATACAAAAATAATGTTATAAATATTTTGGTATATATGGGGGCTTTCTTTTTATCGTTGACCTCCTTGGAGATTAAGCCTAGCACTAGAATTAGAATCTCTGTGTTAAAGGGCATGGACATTTTAGTCATTCCCTATGAATAATTACAAGTTGCTTTTTTATTGATCTTTTAAAATGCCTTAAAATATTTTTTATTGATCATCACTGTCACTTCCCACTTCCACCACCCTATCCCCATAGAGACCTTCTCTGTGACAAATCAGTCAAGCAAAGTAAATCAATCCATTGGCCATCCTTACCTCCTTTGAGTTTATCATCCCTCCCCTTCTCAAAGCACCATACTTCCTTCCCCAACAAGGATTGGCACCTGTGCCCAGAGGCCCTTGAAAGTCTTTAGATTCCACATGCTGAGAAGCCAGATGCAAATTTGGCAGATACAAGCTAGTCCTAGTCCTTAGGTGGTTTCATTTCTTGGAATGGTCCTCATCCCTGTTTCCAGTAACAGAGCCTCTTCCTGAATGTGGCTTCCTTCCCCCAACCCCAGTTCCTCTGATTCCACCCACACTGGGGTATTCTGAAGGAGTCCAAAGACTCTCTTCAGTGGTGCCTTAGGGCCTCTCCTTCTGGAAAGTGATAATCAGATTACATCCCTAACCTTCAGGCCTAATGGGAAGAACACACCCCAAGGGCAGAAGTTGGGGAAGTTCCTTGATGGGCCTCACTTGGGTAGTGGAGCCAGTTCTCAGGGTTGGGACAGGATTATTAGCACCTTGTGGGAAGAGGAGGTGTAAATTAGAATCTACAGAATTATAGCCACAGTCACCCAGCAGAATTGCCTGGGGCCCCAGGGTCAGTGTCTGAAGGCACCAACCTTGGCTGGATAGTTTTAGAGCTCTGGTTGAGGGTTCTCCCTAAGGCTGGAGATGGAGAAAGGGAAAAGGAGCAAGCACTTCCAATGTGCCAGGCACTGTGCAGCAGATAGTAGGGGCTTCAAAATTTTCTGGTGAATGGTCTCAGTTTTCTCATCCGTAAAATGAATGAATTGGACTAAATAGATACTTAGGTTCTGTCCAGTACTTACATTCTTTTTTTAAAATTATATATTTTTTTGTTTTTGACATCGTCTTCATTTCCCAATATATCATTCTGTCCTCCACTCAGAAAGCATATGCAGTGTTCTCCACCTATAGTCCCCCACCTAAGTAAAGAAAGAAGGAAGAGCTCTGAAATCCAGTAAGTCTCATCATTTGTATGGGACCCATTGCCATTGGTTGTTGTGAGGCTACTATGTGACAAGAGAGAAGAAAGGGATCTGAAGAAAAGGGAAAAAAAAGAAATTGAATCTTTGGGGCAGCTAGGTGGGTAAGTGTGAGTAAGAGTGCCGGCCTGGAATCAGGAGAACCTGGGTTCAAATGCGGCCTTAGACACTTAACACTTACTAGCCTAGCGTGTGACTTTTGCTAAGACACTTAACCTGCAATTGCCCCCAAAAAAGCAAAAAAAAAAAAAAAAAAAAGAATGACCAGAGGCTGGGTCTACAAGGAATGTTTACAGCCAGTCAGGGTGTAGAGAAGCCAGGAGGACAGGAATTGTATTGGAAGGGATGGAAGGAGAGCTCTCTAACTGGGACCATTAAGGCCAGAAGGGACTTGAAGGTCAGAAAGAAGGATTAGGACCATTCCTTTGTATACTCTGTGTATGTGGTGGTGTTAATGTTATTTTCCCCCCTTTCCTCCTCTGTCATTCTAAATACCTCAGACTTTGGTTTGAGTCTCCAAAGTCTTCCTTCTTAGAAACTGATTCCATCCTTACTTTTAATTAATACTAACCACTTGAGGCAAAAGGGACCTCATCTGGAGCCTGTTCTCACCAAACACTGTTGCTTTCTGGGAGTGTGTTTATCTGATTCTGGGGAGGAGAGTACCTGACATCCCAACTCTGCCCTCCATTACTCCAGTCTCTTTGGGCCATTCAGCCATCCACTCCCCTGCAGTTACAGCCCTTCAGGGCATCGGAGAGGCTATTTTTGATTTGCAGTTCCCCACCCACCTTTCAGTAGAATGTAAGCTTCTTGATGGCCGGAATGTCTTCTTTCTTTTCTGGGACTTTGTACCCTCCAAGCAGCTTTGTGAGGCTGTGGGTAGAAGATGATTCTGGAGTCTGGAAGGACCTGAGTTGGAATTTAACCTCAGGCATTTCTAAGCTATGTGACCCTGGCCAAGTCACTTAACCTACAATCTGTCTCACTTTCCTCCACTGTAAAATGGAGATCATAACAGCATCTACCTAGAAGAGTTATTGTGAAGATCAAATGAGATGATATTTGTATAGTTCCTGGCACGCTATACATGCTTATTCCTTTCCCCCTTCCTCCTGTCCCTCCCCTTTGTATCTGCATAGTGCCTGACACATAGCAGATGTTTAATAATGTTTGTTGAATTGAATCCAAGCAAATTCTTTCCAAACTGAAATCTATGTAGCCTTTAGCTGGCAAATCTCCCTCATCTCTCCCTTCTTTCCACTCACACCATACCCACCCTAGTCCAGGACCTCATCACCTCTTGCCTGGACTATTACAGTAGCCCCCAGTTTGGTCACCCTGCCTTCACTCCCCTGCATCTCCAGGCCACCCCCTCCCTCCACTGCCCCCCACAAAACTGCTCTATTAATATTCCTAAAGCAGAGGTCTGATCATGGCATTCCTCTGCCCAAGAAACCTCAGTAGCTCCCCATTTTCTTTAGGATCAAATTCGAGCCTCCTCTGTGTGTTATTTAAAGCCCTTTTCAATTTGGCTCCTTTCCAGGGTCCTTTCCACAGCTATATTTTCAGTAATGTGCAAATGCATCTTACTCCCCATCATGTACACTATCTGCCCCATTGGGGTTGAACTGTCCTGCTTGCCATTCCCCAAACATGATGTTCCATTAAGCCTATCTTTGGACAGGCTGTCCATCCCGTGGGCCTGGAATTTCTTCTTTCTTCACCCCCAACTCTCTGAATTCCTAATTCCCTTCAAAGCTCAGCTAAAGTACCACCTCTTTCAAAAGATAGATTCCCCCCCCACCCCGTTATTAGTGACCCATTTTGAATTTATTTTGTGCATATCCTATATTTGTGGCATAATGTGAATAAAGACTTGGCCCCAGAGTCAGGAAAACCTGGGTTCAAGATCTGCCTCTGATACCTACAGGCTGTGTGATACTGGGAAACTCACCCAGCCTGTCAGTACTCAGGCTGCCTTAGGAAATAAGTCACCTTTTCAGCCTTGTACACCAGGTGCTGCCTTTCATTGGTGGAAGGAGTTCCTCATCCTGTTCAGACATGTCATATTGTCCATGGCGTTTTCTTGGCAAAGATACTGGAGTAGTTCACCATTTTCTTCTCCAGTAGATTCAGGCAAACAGAGGTTAAGTGACTTGCCCAGAGTCATAGAACTAGTAAGTGTCTACCTAAGGTGGGATTGTACTCAGGTCTTTCTGACTCCAGGCTTAGCACTATCCACTGAGCAACCCAGCTGCTTCCTTTCCTCACCCTGGAGTTGCCTATATCAGTGAATCACAGGGCACAGCCCCTATTTTTCTCCTCTGCTTACTTACCTGGAATCTGCTAAATCACCCCAATAGAAAAGGAGTTTGTAGCCTGGGATCTGCGAACTTCACTTTTTAAGCATTTTGATAGCTGGCCTTCAATATAATTGGGTTTTTGTAATTTTATGTATTTTATTTTTTGCATTCAAAAATGTTATTCTGAGAATATCCCTGGACTTCACTAGCCCAATTATGGGGTCCAGGACATAAAAGAACTGAAAAAATTCAGTACTTTCCTTGAGGGCAAGGGCCATTTTTCTATTTACATATGCAGGGCCTATCACAGTACCTAGCATAGAGGAGATAATTAATAAAAACTTATTAATTGATTGACTAGAGGAAAGAGGGAGACTATATGTACACATGTGTACATGTGTATTTGTATACTCACACAGATATCTGTGTGCAAGCCTACATATGTTTGCTACTGTGTGACTTTAAAGATCAGTGATTTCATCAGGGTGGCCATGACTCCAGAACATCAGTAATCCTGCTGTGATTTGGTAGATGGGCTTTGAGAGCTGCCAAGGACAAATGGTGCATCACTGACACTGGGGAGAATCCTTTCTGAGCTTCCTGCTGGTAGACTGCTGCTGAGCCTGTACCTGAAGCTTTTCCATCTTGGTAGGACTTGCTAGAGCTTGTGTTCCCCAACAAGAACAACTTTCCAGAGCTGAGAATCACCCCTAGGCCATGATGAGGCATTAGGAAGAGGACTTGAGTGGAGGGCGTGTTACCTGTATTTATTATAATAACATATTGTAACAGACATAAATAATCACATATTTATCTTTAAGGTTTACAGTAAACACTTTCCCCACAACAGTTCTGTTAGGTAGATGGGGTAAGTAGTGTCCCATTTTGCAGATGAGGAAACTGAGGGGCTAGAAAGATAAAGGAACAGGATCACAAAAAGCTGGTATTGGCAGAACCATGATTCAGTCCCTGGTCTTCTGACTCTGAATTCCCTGCTGTTTCTGTTTTACTGTGTGTAAGAATGTACATCTACAGGCATACTGTGAGTTGTGTTTATGCATACATACATGAGAGGAACTTGAGTTCTAATCCTGTCTTGCTAGGTGACCAGTGTCAATAGACTTCTCTGAGGTGAAGTTTCCGTATTTGAGACATAGTGATAAAAAATGCTAACTCCTTCATAGGGTTGCTGGTGAGGGTCAGATGAGATATTAAAAATGAAGAACTTTGCAGATTTAAAGTGTTATAGAAATAGAAGCATAAGGCTATGAATTTAGATCCAGAAGGGACCTGATTCAGTCCAACCTGCTCATTTTACTTATGAGGAAGTAAAGGCTCGGCATAGAAACCCAGCCACCCAAGGGCACACAGATAGTTAAGTGTCAGCCAAGACCTTAGACTGAAAATTCAGGACTTTACCCCACTGCACCAAGCTGCCTCTTCATAATGTCTCACACACATATATACACACATGTATAAGTACACATAGAACATGTATGGCACGTATGTGTGCACATGTTCTGTATATATAAGACAATAGAAACTACGGAAATTAAGATAACTGACTCCTAGAACTATATGGAAATGAAGATAACTGACTCCTAGAACTATATCTATCAATATTTTTATGTGGGGCAGAAACCATTGGAGTAGGTGGTGGTGGGCATGGGTGTAAAGGACAGTCTGCTCATTGGCGTAACCAGGAAGGGGGGGAGTACAATCCTCAACCCTGGGCCTGTAATTGGGGCACTGAGCAGGTATGACAAAGGGACAATTGTGTGGTGCCAATAGATAACTGCAGGGGAAGGGGCAGAGAGGGATCTTCCTGTGGAAGAAGCTGTACCACCTTCCCCCATATCCCTGCCCAGGGGCAGAGTCCCTTTAGTCCCATGCTGGTTCCTGCCCTGCCTCTGGAGCGGGATGGTAGAGGGGAAGAAAAATAGGAACCTTCTACTGTGTCCAGCCTGTTTGCTAGTGTATTCTGAACTGAATGAGGTGATGAAATAGTCATTGGGTAAATCGTTCTCAGCAGTTCTTCCTGGGCAGAAAGCCCATGTGGTGTGCCCGCAGGGTGTAAGCCGGTGGGCTTGACTCAACGTGGCAGGGCAGCACGGGGACCATTCGGGGTCGAGCCAACTCAGGGTTCCCAGGAACATGACTCAGTGACCTCACTCTGGAGGCACAGCTGTGAATCAGCAGGTTGGCACCCCAGTAACCACAGAGTTACTGTTACCGGCTTCAAGGAAGGGCCAGACTAAACCCCTGATTAAACAGAAGTTTGGGTCTGGGGAAATAAAGCACTTTTTTAATCTTTCCACAGCAGCTCCACGTGCTATACTCTCTCTGTACCATCCCCACCCTTCTCCTATTATCTACTATTGTTTCTTTTGGCTCAAAAATTTTTCCAGGGGGTCTCCAGGTATACTGCTCACAAAGTATAGCCAAGAGAACACTGGACCAGGTATCAGCCACTAACCTCTCTGGGCCTCAATTTAGTCCTCTATGAAGTAGGCAGAATAATCCTTGCCCTGCCTTCCCTTCTGCCCCTGTGGATGTGAAAGTACCCAAGCTAAGTATAAAGCTGTACTATGTAGAGTTTAGTTTCTGCCTCTAAAATGAGGGCGCTCCATAACCTCTAAGGGCCTTTCTACTTCTGAACTCTCTGAAATATGAAGCATTATTATCAGTAATGTCTGTCATTGGCTAACAAAGGGAAAAGCCCCCCTATCTGAGTGGGTCTGGTTGGTAGGGGTAAAATAGTACTAAGGTTAGGGACTTAGAAAGAAAAAACAGCAATTTATTTTCACGGCCTTCAGGTTGTAAGCAGTTTTAGATGCCCCCGCCCCCCATCATTGTTCAGCCCCAAGTACCAAGATTCAGGAGTTAGATCAAGGAGAGAACAGATATAACCCTATCTCTCATCCCCACCAGCACCAGACACCCACCAAACCATGCTCTGCCTCCCTCCTTCTTCCTAATACCTAAAACACCCCCACATCTCTAGACACTTACACATATATGACCTAACATATGTCTACCATATGGTGGGAGCCCTGAGTTGTCTCTGTGGCCTGTGGGGATGAGGGGACAAGGACGTGGGTTCCCTGGGCCAGGCCGGGTCAGGAAGGAGAATTGAATTCATTGAGGCCAGGCTTCTCTATTCTTTTCCCCATACAGGATGTCATTCTGAGTAAACAGCTTCCAGAACCAACCCCCCAGTGAGCCTGATGCTCTTGGTCTGAATCACGGCTCCTAGCGACAGCCCTGCTCTGTTTATAAACAATAGGTCCAGCTCAGCCCACAGGATCCGCCTCAGAGGGATGGCTGGGGAGGGAGGGCTCCCTCCCATTGAACTAGAGGAGCCTGGGCCCACCAGGGGGGTAGGATGTAATCTGTGTGGGTGTCCACAAATGTGTGTTACAGTGTACATGAATGTGTGTGAAAAGTGTGTGTTGTACTTATCTCTGTTTTCGTTCTGTTTGCATGTGTGAGTGGGCAGTCCAGCCATACTCAGCATAACAAAGCATCCTATCACTAGATTGCCTTCTCCCCCAAATCATCTTGTCCATCCCTCTGCCTCCAGACAGAACTGCCCAGGGTCATGACTATTCTATAGAAGAAAAATACTATTGCTTCCCTCCTGTGCTCTGACAACATCCCCACCCCGTATCCCAATGTCCCAGGCTCTCTTTGTCATCTGTTTTCGTTCCAGTTGGTGACAGTGATCTAGAGTGTCATGTGGCAGCCATCCGAACTCCCAAACAAAGAGGTTTCTTCTTAGGCCCCCTGTGGCTGGCAGGCAAGCAGGCAGCAGCAGCAGCAGCAGCAGGGACCCCGTCTGTGAGGGGAGGAGGAGGAGGAGAAACCAGGCCTCTTTCCTCCCCCAACCCCTTTCCCTCCTGCTCATGCTACCCCTTGGGCCCCTGGGGAGGGTGAGAGCAGCTCATCGCCTTCTGGACTCCAGCTGGGCTTGGCACAGGGCAAGCAGCCCCTTCAGCCAACCCAGAAAAATGTCCCCCTCTTGGCTTAGCCCTCCTCCCCCACCCTCCTCCACTCCCTGGCCTTCCCACACACTTATGACTCCTCCTCCTCCCTGCTTTTCAGGTGAGGTCATCCAGTTCTGTCAGAGGCCACAGGAGCCTCAAGCATTGCTGGGATAGCAATCTAAGGTATGGACCACTGGTTAAAACCCAGGAATTCAAGCAGTGAGGTGTCCTGGCTTTGGTTGCCACCCAGGGTCATGCAAGCTCCTGGGGTACTCAATATTAATCAGGAGTTCAGATGTTCCTTCTGCAAGCTTTGACTGTGGAAGTAGGGCTTGGGGCCAGAGCAAGAGCAGATCTCTAGATTGAGGGGGGTTAATGAAAAGAGTATTGGTCCATCTGAGGATCTGAGTTTGGATCTCTACTCTAATCTTAGACAAATCAGCCTCTCTGTGCCTGTTTCCTTATCTGCAAAACAGGAATAAAAATCTCTATAGGAAGGAGAGAGGAAAAAAGCATTTACATAGAGCCTACTGTGTTCCAGGAGCTGAGCTAAGTTCCAATTCCTACATAAATTATAATGATCCCTCATATGGTTGGGCTTTATAAAGGAGAGGCCTAGACAAAAAGCTATTAGAAATGTGAGAGAGGAGAGATCACTTTTAGCTGAAAGGGGTGAGGGTGGATGAATGTCAAGGGCATGTGATCTGAACTGGGCTTTGAAGGAAGGAAAGGACTTAGCAGACTGAGATGGTACAGTGGGGGAGGAATCTCTCCCCAGCACAGGCACTGATAGGATGAGCCTGGAGAAAGAAGAACAGGCCTCCTTAAGGAGAAGAGCTTGAGAGAAGGCTGAAAGTATAGGTTGGAGATAAATTGATGGAGGGCCTTCTATGACAAGATCAGCCGTTGATATTTATTTCTGTAGGCAGTAGAGAGCCACAGTAGGTTTGTAGTAGTAGTAGTAGTAGTAGTAGTAGTAGTAGTAGTAGTAGTCATCTCCTACTAAATCGTCACTGTAACTTAAGACATGCTTTCAAGCAGAGGCAGGAGGGCCCCTTGTCAAGGGTGTTATAGTAAGGATTCCTTTTGGATTTGGGTTGTATCAGCTAGCCACAGAACTCCCTTCTAGTTTTCAAGTTCTGTGATTCATTAGAAGTATAATGGGAGAAAGTAAAGAGGAGGAGCTGGAAAAGGGGGAGACAAGAGGCAGGAAAACAAATTGGCTTAGTCATTTTTCTACTAGAATTCATTGTCTTCTTTCCAGTATCAGCCTATCATTTAGAATTTCAACTTTAGGAGAGATTTTAGAAGTCATAAGAGGCAGCTGGTGTGTATAGTAGATGAAGGGATGGTCCTGAAATCAGGAAGACCTGAGTTCAAATCTGGCCTCAGACACTGGATGGGCAAGTCATTTAGCCTCTGTTTGCCTCAGTTTCCTCAATTGTAAAATGGGAATAATAATAGCACTTCCTCCTAGGGTGGTTGTGAAGCTTAAATGAGATATTTGTGAAAACACTCTTAGCTCAGTGTCTGGCACATAGTAGGTTTTATATAAACGCTTATTCCCTTCCCTCTCATCCAGTCTGACCTGTGTCTAGATAGGAATCCCCCTCTACCACATTCCTATTAATTGATTATCCAGCCTTTGTTTTAAGGACCTTTTGTGACAGAGAGAACACACTCCCTCCTGAGCAAGCCCATTCACCGTTTAATGTTAGAAAGTTTTTCTTAGCTTAAGCTAAAACCTCTGCTGCTTCCACCTGATTTCTATTCTCTGGGGCCAAACAGAATGAGTTCAGCCCATCTTCTACTCCACATAGTTGGAGAAAGGGATAGCCCTTCTCTAAGCCTTCTTGTGTCCTGGCCACTAAGCCTCCAACGGCGTAGTCCTCCATCCATTTACCATCTTGGCTGCCTTCCTCTGGATGCCACATATGTGAGCATCCTTCCTAAAGCAAGGTATCCAAAACCGATTTAAGAAGATATGTCCAGGAGGATCCTGAATCTTTCTTGAGTCTTCTTTATAGAAATTTAATCCCTTGATTAGGTTAGCTCTTTGGTAAGATGTGAACTTATCTGGTCCTGGGTGCTTTTGTTGTTGCTCAGTCATGTCCTGTATTGGCAGAGATACTGGGATGGTTTGCTGTTTGCTTCTCCACTGTGTCCCATTTCACAGATGGAGAACTGGGGCAAATAGGGGCCAAGTGGCTTGCCCAGGGTCACACAACTAGTAAGCTAGTAAGTGTTTAAGGTCAGATTTGAACTCAGATCTTCCTGAGACCTTGGGTGGTGCTCTATCCACTGAACCACCTAGCTACCCTGGCCTTGGGTGCTACCATTACTCCTTTAATACTGCTTTGAGGATAGTTGATTGATTCAACTGGTTCATATATCTGTGAAGTACCCCCAGGGAACCACATAGCCCCACAGATGGCAAAGAATGGCAGTGGCAGAGTGGTGAGGAGGGCAAATTGAACCAACTTATGATGTTACCAAATAAATTCTTGAGTGGAGACATGTGCCAAAGAGAGAGGCTGCCCAGTACTGTGGAAATAGCCCAGGCTAGTACTGGGTTAAAATCCTGTTTCTATTGCTTGCTACTTTAGTATGATGCCAGGCAAGTTTCTTAATCTCCTTGGGCCTCAGTTTACTCATCTATCAAATGAAAGGGTTGACCTAAATAGCCTCTGAAGTCCTTTCCATGTTGGTCCATGATCCCATCTTGACATCATAAGTTTGAGTCAGGTCTATGTAAACCGAGAGCTCTGGTTCTAGGCCAAGAGTTATAAAGATATAATATTTCAGATGGGGTTTGGCCAAGGAAGAAGACAGTGGGACCTCCAGCTCCACAGTACACCCTGGTTGCTGACTGCTGGCTTCATCGGCCAGCATAGACAGCTTCATGTCTCCCTTCTAGAGCCCCACAGTCCTGCCCCAGCTTCTCCTGACAAGAGCATGGACGGGACTCTTACATTGTTCCTATTAGCTAGGTCAGGATGGTCTTGGGGTGTTGGATGGAGGGGGAGATTAGATTCTGCTCACCCCCAGTTCCACTAAGCATTAAGCCCCTGCTACCCCGAACCTGCACATCCGGTGTCAGCCCCACACCTCCACAAAGCTACCCAAAGAGGATGTGAAACCATCTGACAGGCAGAGTAGCAGCTGGTGGGTTCCTTAGCAACAGGGGAAAATGCTGGGGCCCCAGAAGGGCAGAGGGCAAATTGGGCGCTCATGACATATCCAGACTGCCACTTATTCCAAAACATAAACACGTGGTCTCCACTTTCTGAGGCTGCTTCCAGTTTCTCACATTGGGCCTGAAGCCTTTGCCATGGGGCCTGTCCATCAAAAAGCAAAGAAAGGTGAGGAGATGGAGCCATTCTCCCTGCAGATTTGTAGCTAGGGATCTTCAGAGAAAGTAGACTTCTTGGCGAAGGGATCATGATGTGGATGGGCAGAAGAGCATTGGGCCTTTGCAGTCAGGAGAGCTGAGTTAGCATCCCAGCTTGGCCAGTAATTCACCTCTGTCTTGTTCTTTGAATCTTCCATTTCATCAACAATATCCCTAAGATTCTTTGAGCTAGAATAGTCGGGGAAGACTTCCTGGAGGAAGGCAGGATTACCAAGGGGCCTTGAGGTGCAGTGGGGAAAGTTTTCCATTTGGAATCAGAGGTCCTGGATTCTTATCCTAACCCTGTGGCTTTATGTCTTCCCAGGACCTCAGTTCCTCATCTGTAAAACGAGGCTATTGGAATAGAGGCCCTCTTCCAGGGTAGAGTGTTGGACCTAGAGTCAGGAAACTGTTGTCGTTCAGTTGTTTCAATCGGGTCCAAGGAAACTAAGACAAATGAGATTAAGTGACTTGCCCAGGGTCACATGGCTGGTAAGTGTCTGAGGCCAGATTTGAGTTCAGGTCTTCCTAACTCCTGGCCCAGCACCTTATCCATTTCACCATTTAGCTACCCTTGAAGATTACTTGGCTCTGACATCAACTCTCTGCCCACTCTGGGCATTGCTCCTCACTGTGAATGAAGGAACCCCTCCTCCCTGTCTGCTTTCTAATGCCCCTGGCAGCTACCAGCAGAGCACCCTCCTCTCAGAAGGTAGCTGACCTCCCAGTGTCACCCATCCCATCTGCTGTTTGGTCAGCCTGAGAGCTTAGTGGAAGTATTATACTACAATTCAGGATACTTGGGTTCTGCTCCCCCCCCCCTTCCCCAACTGTTTATATGACCTTGGGCAAGTCACTTCTCATCTGAGCCTTAGTTCCTGGCCTATAAAATGAGACTATATTAAATGATCTCCACAGTCACTTCCATCTTTACGATTATAAGATATACAGGAGCAGAGACCTGTGTCTAAGAAACAGATGAGTAGTTCCTAATACATTTTAATCTTCCTTCCTTCCTTTCTTTCGAGGCATTTGGAGTTAAGTGACTTCCTTAAGGTCGTATAACTAGTAGCTGAGGCTGAATTTGAACTCAGGTTCTCCTGACTCCAGGGCTGGGACTCTATTCGTTGTACCCCCTAGTTGCGCCCTAGCTCATTTTAATCTGAAAAAACTTCATGATCTCCCCATGCCCTAATGTCCTACACATGCTAGTCACTGTACTATGAATATCCATGAACTGAGAAAGTATTTGACAAAAAGTCACAATCAATGTACTCAATCATTTAGCAAGCATTTATAAAGCACCTACTGTGTAATATGAGCAGAAGACAAAAAACAACAAATAAAAACAGTCCCTTAAGAAGGCTGCATTCTATTGAAGGAGACAGCACATACATAGAAGTACAGAATAAATAAAAGATAAATACTTAGGAGTTAGGGAGGAAGGATTCTAGCAGTTGAGTGGATCAGGAAAGAGTGAAATATGGTGATAGTTGAAATTGGAGTCAGAGGGTCTGCATTAGACGTTGGGTAAGTCATTTAACTTCTTGACTTCTCCATTCCCTCATCTATAAAATGAAGGATTCAGCCCAGAAGACCTCTGAGAGCCCTTCTAGCTTTCAATCTGTGAACGTGTGAATATTTTATTACTCACAACTGCATACATATACACCTACATACATGTCCACACATCCACATACATTTGGAAGTAGGAAATAGTAATGCATGTGAAGTCATCATTTACTCAGTCTGTAGAAGGTATGAGTGCTTATTCATAGATTCTCTTAATTTGTGAACCCTCCTGGGAAAACTCTGGCCTGTGAGGGGCCTGTGTCCCCCAGATTGTGAGCCTTGGGCAGCTAGGTGGTGTATTACATAGAACTCTAGACCGGGGGTCCAGCCTGGGGTAGTTTCTAGCTGTGTGACTCTGGGCACACCGTTTAATCTCTTTCTACCTTAGTCTCCTCATCTGTGAAATGGGTCTCATAATAGCACCTATCTCATAGGGTTATGGTGAGGATCAAAGGAGACAGTACCTGTAAAGTATCTAGCATAGTGCACCTGGCACATAGTAAGTGCTTGTTCCATCTTCCTATTGTACTATATGTTGGAGAGTCTTATTATTTACCGCTGTGAGAGTATCTTATGTTCTCAAACTTACCTTGGTTTCAGTATCTGTAAAATGGAAGGATTGACTTAGATGACCTCCAGGGTCCTAGATCTAGGCTCAAAAGAGGCTATATTTAAGGAGCCTGAGGCCCCACCCATGGCACTAGGAGATTCTAAACAAGGGATGCTTGCCAAACTTCAAACACAGCCCAGCTGAGGATACTGGATAGCTGAGGCTTGGGAACTTACCAGCATACCTTGCCCAGCCCCTTTGGGGGCGGGCTTGGCCGCTGGGACATAGTGACACCTCAGCTTAGGCACTTGGGGAAACCTCACTTCCATGAGCAGACAGACAGATCGACAGCCGGAACCCAGGCCTGGGGCTCCTGCTCCCTCCCCATGGCCCGAAAGGCAAGCCCAAGCCTTGCTGCACCCCGGCTAGTCAAGCAGAAGAAAGGCTGGGTTTTCTATGCCTGCATTTCTCTGGTAACCACAAGAGGCCGAGCGGCTTCCCACCGTACCTCCCTGAGAAGCCCGCAGTTGTCAGAGGTGAGTTTCAGAGGGAACTATCAGGCTCCTCTTTGGGAGCGACGAGGTTGGGTCCCGGCCAAAGCCCCAGGCTGGGGAGTTGGTTTCCTTTCGTCTTCTTTACCCATTCTCAGTCTCCGCTTCATTAGAACTGGTTGAATGAGTCTGGCTTCTCATGGGAATAATGTGGTTTTGAGGGGACCACCCAAAGTTGGGTGTTTGGAATGTTTTGAGAACCCATTTCTCTGTCTTAAGAAAAGCTACCAAAGATTGTAAGATGGTAGAAATAGCACTGAATGTGAATTTAGAGTGACATGGTTTAAATCGTGCCTTTTATTTGCTACCTATGTGACAGTGGGCAGGCACATCTCTCCATGCCTCAGTTTTCTCACCTATAAAATGGGGTTGGACTAAAGGTCCCTTTCAGTTCTAGAAGGACAATCATAATGGAGACATGGGGTTTGTCATGTCTTGTCTTATTGCCTTTTGTCTTGTTTTGTTTTATTTTATATCTATTCAGAAAAAAGATCCAGGCCTGTTCGCTCTTGGGTAATCGTGGTGGGTAGTGAGTAGAATGGCAGGAGCAGGGGCCATGCCATAGCATAGGTAAGCAGACAGCAGGATGATAGTATATGTGGGTCTCTGGAGCCTTTCAGGAACAAGTGTTCTTCCTGGGTTAGGGCCTCCTAGACACAGCAGCTCCATAGATAGTTACCAGTGGATATTTCTTGGCTTCTTTGTTCAGACTGGTGGGGCAGAGTAATCAGTACTAAACCAGCATTCTTCAGGGAGAGACTGAGCACCTCAAGGACTGGGGCTGGTGGTCATAGTACACTGTGAGAATTTAGCATTCTGAATCAAAACGTCAGCTCTTTCCTTAATGTAGGACTCTCACAGGGGAGTGACTCGTTGGATGAAAGTGTGGTGTAATTAAATTAATATTTGGAAGGAGACTAGTTTCTTATGTAAAGCTTGTACCTCCCCTAGGGGCTAGCCTCGTGTTCTCTGTACACAGTGGGGTCTTAAAACAAGTTTGTTGAATTGATTTAGATCTACAATCTTATGATTTGGGGTCTAGCTCTGGCCTTGCCACTAACTGCTTGACTCTAGACCTTTTTCCATCTGCAAAATGGAGATCATACTGCCTGTCCCCATCTACCTGACAGGGTTGTTGTGAGGATAGAAGGTTATGATGGGGGCGATATCAGTTTGAAAAGTATGTACTACAGTGTAAGGGACTGATTTTCATGTAGGGGAGAGACACCAATAATCTGAGCCTCTGAATGCTTTACTTAGCCATATGCCTTTCTGTAGAGTGATTACTTTGGTGGAAGCTGTCCCATCCTGCTTGTCCATTTGTGAATTTGTTCTGGTCCTTTCAGGGGAACATAATATGGGCATATAGAATAGGAACAGCTGGAAGATACAATAGAACATAAAATATGAGGAACAAAGGGGACTATAGAACATTGCAATGTCAGAGCTGGAAGGGATTGTTGTTCAGTCATTTTTCAGTGCTGTCTGACTCTGTGATCTCATTTGGGATTTTCTTGGCAAACATACTGGAATGGTTTGCCATTTCCTTCACCAACTCATTTTACAGATGACTGAGGCAAATAGGGTTAAACGACTTGTCCAGGTTCACACAGCTAGTAAGTGTCCGAGGCCAGATTTGAACTCAGGAAGATGAGTCTTCCCTGCCTCCAAGCCCTATACTTTCTCCATTGCACCACCTAGCTACTCGAAGGGATAATCTAGTGCAATCTCCTTGTTTTACAGATGGGGAAATTAAGGCTCTAAAATAGGGAGTGACTCGCTCAGTTAAATAGAGAATAAGTGACTGGGCCCAGTCAAGAACCCAGGTTCCCTAAACCTCAGTCCAAGTCTTTTCCCATCATTTTGGCCTATGAAGATTTCCTTTGCTCTTGTCCTGTGTGGATGATTGCTGTTAAAGGGAAGGCTACTCGGAATAGGAAGGGTGGCATTTCCTTTAGTGGTAGATGTTCAGTCTGAGCTCTGGTCTTTACATCCTCTGGTGCAGAGAAGCTTGAGGCCAAAAGCAATAGCATCTTAATTCCCCCTTGGGGTCTGAGGCAGGAAGCTCTTATGGGCTAAACTCAAGAAGCATGGTTGAGCCAGGAGCCCCACCCTATGGGGCTCTCGGACCTCGTCAAGTCCTGTAAATGTAGCTTTCCTCCTATTCACCTCAGCCACATGGGGCTGTCCCATGAACCACAGAGGCAGGTGAGGAATGAGGTAATTCTGGGTGCCTAGAAATGACCAGGGAGACACACAGGGCGTGGCTGGAGATGTTGCCAACACTGTCCTCCCAGGAGTCCCTACTGAGGTCTAAAAATAGACTGAACTGAGTCTCATTGATCTAGGATGATTAGGTACCTCCTGCCCAAAAGCAGAGGAATGGACAAGATGAGCTCATTATATCTTCTCCCCTCCCTTCAGTGATAACTGCTATGTTGGGAACTCACGGTCTGAAAGATAATGTTTCTGGGTGGTTAGGACAGAGTGTCCTTCTCCAGTAGACTTATTCGGTAGTGAGCAGTGCCCTGGGATGAGAGAAGGGGCAGGACTATTCATGAGAATATGCAGAAGAGATTCTTCCTAAGAATCACACATCTCTCACTGGGCAGCCTGATCATTGTGTTTGTTTCTTCTGGCCCTAGTTGTTGGTTGTTGGGTGTTGGCTGCCTCACAGGGGGAGCCAATCTCAGAGCTCTAGGTAAAGGCCTTCTGGCAGGGGTCTCTAGCACTAACACAAACCCAGCAGAGCTAGCTGGGCCTTACAGGAGAAAGGCAAAGAAAAGGAGGAGGAGGAGGGTGAGGTCGGGAAAAGTGTTGAGTGATTTCTTAGGTTTGAACATTTCAAAGGGAGACAGCTGTAAGTGGAGCTTCACACAAGAATGCCTAAATATGTAAACATCAAGGCTAGCAGCAGCAAGAGTAATCAGGGAAGGCTTCCTGCAGGAGGTAGTTTTAAGTGGGGTGTTGACAGGATGAGACAAAGATTAGTAATAATCTCTCACATTTGAACTGCTCTTTATACTGTTTCAAAGCCTTTTCACATCGTCATCATTCATCATCATCATCATCATCTCATTTGATCTTCCCAAACAGCAATGCTGTCTGGGCAGGGTAAGCATGTGAAGTATTATTTTAAGCACATGGAGTATTATTTTACAGAGAAAGAAACGTGTGCAGAGAAGTTAGAGGAAGAGCTCTGGTCCATGGGGTTGGTTAACCATGATTTTCTACCTCACCATTAAGGGTCTTGCCCAAGTTGATCATCTAGAGAAGGAAATGAGAAAGATTAGTCTTCAGGTCAGTGTTCCTCCAGACCTCCAGATCAGTCCCTTCTCCTTTCCCTCTGCCTCTAATTACAAAATGTTAAGGTTGGAACCTGGGGAAATGGGGTACAGTGGAAAGAGCACTGAGGTTGTTGCCATGGGACCTAACATTGACTTCTAGACTATGACTTATGCCGTCTATGACCTTGAGCACCTCAGTCTCTATGGTCACCAATTTCTTAGTCTATAAAATGAGGGGCCTGGACTCAGATGACTAAGATCCCTCCCAGCTCTAAATCGATGGCTGTATGATGTAGACCAAGCCCCTCATTTTACAGATGAAGGGACTGATGCCCAGGGAGGTTAGAGAAATGATTTACCAAGGGTCACATATAAAGTAAGTGTCAGAAGTCTGGGTAGAACCCAGGTTTCTGATTCCTGATTCAGAGTTCTTTCCATTACATCATTTGTGTTACCTGTAGCATGTTGGATTGATGCAGAGGAAATGGGAGGGTTGTGGGTAGATTGACGAGAAATAGGTACAGGCTTTCTTGGTCCAATGGAAAACCTAGGACTAGGACTGGTGGGGTAGAAGGCAGGAACAAGAAGGGAAGGACAAGACAGAGGAATGGTGGGGGGGGGGGGAGGGTGACTGTAAAGTAACGAAAACTGGATGATCCCAAACTTACCTGTGCAAGTGAGGGCTGTCTGTTCCTTTTAGAAAGTTGTACACTGATTTCAATGTAGTCATCATTGCTCAGAGCATTTCTAAAATTACTCTTTGGGGATGGTCTCAGAGTGCAGAAGCCACAGAGTAGGCTCCAGTACTTTTTGTTTAGTCATTTTAGTCGTTGTCTGTCTTTTTATGACCCCATTTGGGGTTTTCTTGACAAAGAAACCAGAGTAGTTTGCCATCTTCTCCAGCTTATTTTACAGATGAGGAAACTGAGGCAAACAGGGTTAAGTGACTT
The DNA here is from genome assembly GCA_011680675.1 of Gymnobelideus leadbeateri. NCBI lineage: Eukaryota > Metazoa > Chordata > Mammalia > Diprotodontia > Petauridae > Gymnobelideus > Gymnobelideus leadbeateri. Next base: position 160,672 of record WOXC01010596.1, on the reverse strand, counting down.
GCCCAAGATCTCACAGCTAATAAGTGTCTGAGACTGGATTTGAATTCAGGTATTCCTGACTCCAGGCCCTGTACCCTATCCACTATGCCACTTATGGGTGCCAGCAATTTATGCACATCTTATTTAAAAGGGTGACACTTGTAATCCTTATTGTGCCAGGCTTATCTCAGAGTAACTTTAGGCTGTTTCCTTTTTTAGAAAAAAAAAAAACCTACACTTTACAAACACAAAATGAGAATTTCTCTATGCAAAGTAGAATGGGAAAAAAAAGAATTTACACTAACCCACAAATCTCTTATTATATTCATCTTGCTTTTCCTCTTAGATATAATAAATTCAACATGTAACTTTCAAAGCTGTACCGTTTAACTTTCCTTTTGGCCTTTATATCTTCATTTGTGCATTTTTAAAAAAATGCTTCATGACCCTCTTTTTTTTTTGTGACAACCCTATCACTATTTTCCCCACCCCCACCTCCCTCACCCTTCACACCCATTAGAAAAAAAAACCCTTTTAACAAATATTTGAAGTCAAAGAAAACAAATTCCTACATTGGCAATGCTCAGAAATATATGTCTCATTCAGCATCTCTTTCAGGAGGTCAATAGCATGCTCTGTCATTGGACACCTGGAATCATGGTTGGTCATTGCAGTGACCAGATTTCTTAAGTTTTTCAAAGTTTTTCTACAACATGTAGTCATGTGGTATAACATTGTAAATTTTCCCTAGTTTTGCTAACTTCACTCTGCATCAGTTCATACATACGTTCCCAGGTTTCTTTTTTGTAATTTTTTACTGAACAGTAATATTCTGTTACATTCATATGCCACAATTTGTTTAGCCATTCCTCAACTAATGGGAAACCCTGTAATTTCCAATTCTTTACTTAAATAAAGGTGCTATACATATTTTTGTTCATTTGACATTTTTCCTATTCCATTCCCTATCTACTCTTTTGGGGATATTGGCCTAGTAGTGGTTTCATGGAATCAGAGATAATGCACAATTTAGTGGCCTTGAGGGCATAGATACAAATTGTTTTACAAAATGGCTGGGCCAATTCACAGTTCCATCAAGAGTACTTATCTTCCCAAAGATCCAGCAGTAATTGTCCTTTCTTTTTTAGTCATCTTTACTAATCTAATGAGGGTAAGATGAAACCTCAGAGTTATTTTCATTTGCTTTTCTCTTATTTTTTTTAGTAACTTGTAGTATTTTCAGGCCATTGTTGACAGCTTGGGCTTCGTTCTTAAAAATGTTTGTTTATGGCCTCTAACATTTATTTATTGGGGGATGTCTCTTGTTACATGTTTGAATTAATTTCTTATTTATTTTGAAAATCAGACCTGTATTGCAGAAACTTGCTGCAAAGATTTTTTCTCTCTCAAAGACTTGTTTCTCTTCTAATTTAAACTATGTTAATTTTATTTGTGCAAAACTTTTAAAAATTTTAGGTAATAAAAATTACCCATTTTATCTTTTGTATCCTTTCCCTTGTTTAGTCACGAACTTTTCTTCTATCCACAATTATAATGAGTATTTCCTTTCCTGCATCTCTAATTTGTTTATGGTGGAATTTTTTATATCTAAGTCATGTACGCATTTGGAGTTTGTACTGATATATGGTTATATTTGGCATATAGAGTTTATGTGGCAGTATGGCATAAGATGTTGGTATTTTGGTGTTAAGATATTGATATGTTGTATAAAATTTTGGCCTAAACCTTATTAAAATGAGGTTACACTCTCTTGTCCTCACCACTACACCAAGCTTAGCTTCAAATGACTTTGGGCTTTTTCCAAAATCCAGCTTTACAATCCAGTCCAGAATCTTGCATAGAGTAGGCACTTGATAATTGTTTATCAAATTGAATTGAAAGTTTACTTTAAAATAATTGAAAAATCAGCAAAGATCCTAGAGAACAGATAATGAAACATCCTTTGGTTTCACAGCAGACAGGTAGAGGTTATTAAGACCACATTTTATATACATAGTCAGATATGGTCATTGTAAAGGATATTTCAATGAGGCACAGAGATTCCAAGAATAGGGATGTGATCTTCCCACTGTACTCTGCCATCACTAGACATCATCTAAGTCCATCAGTTCTCAAACTTTTTGTTTCAGAATGTCTTTATACTCTTAAAAATTATTGAGGACTACGGGGTGGCTAGGTGGCGCAGTGAGTAAGAGCGCCGGCCTCGGAGTTGGGATGACCCGAGATCAAATCCAGCCTCAGAAAATAAGCGCCCACACATAAATAATGACTAGCCGTGTAACCTTGAGCAAGTTACTTAACCCCAATTGCTTTAAAAAAAATTATTGAGGACCCCAAAAAGAGCCTTTGTTTTTTTGGAGTTTATATCTCAGTCAGTCAGTAGTTGTTTATTAAGTTAGGCAATGTGCTAAGCACTGGGGATACAAAAAGAGGCAAAAGACAGTCTTTACCCTCAAGGAACTTACAGACTAATGGGGAGACAATAAGCAAATAAATTTGTACCAGCAAGCTACATCCAAGATAGATAGTTTAACATAGAGGAAGGCACTAGAATTGAGAGGGGTTGGGAAAGACTTCCTGTAGAAGATGATTTTAGTTGGTTTTAGTTGGGACTTAAAGGAAGCCAGGAGGCTGAGATAAGGAGGAACAATATTGCAGGCATAGGGTACAACCAGAGAAAATGCCCAAAGCCAAGAAATAGAGTATCTTGTTTGTAGAATTGCCAGGCCAGTATCAAGGAGAAGAGGGTGATCAGAAGTATTAATATTTACCACCCAGAGAATTAAAACATATTAGTATTATTATGAAAAGAGTCTTCACCTCTTAGACCCTATGAAAGGATCTTGGAAGGTCACCCGAGGTTCCCCAAACTACATTTTGAGAATTGCTGATCTAGAGAATTGGGTTCAGTTCTGGGCATTCGAGTTGGTGGAGGATTTTGAGTCCATATAATAAGAGTTAAAGGAACTGACATATTTTTAACCTGGATAAAAAAAGACTCAGGGGAGAAGGAAGGAAGGGAAGGAGGGAGGGAGGGAGGGAGGGAGGAAGGAATAAGAAAGGAAGGAGGAAGGAAGGAAAGAAGGGAGGAAGGAAAGAAGTATTTATTAAAAAAACATTCTCTGTGCAAGAAAGAGCAGCTAGCTTTTTGTGGTGGCAAAGAATTAGAAACTGAAGGGATGCCCATCAGTTGGGGAATGGCTGAACAAGCTGTGGTATATGAATATAATGGAATACTATTGTGCTATAAGAAATAACAAGCAGGCAGATTTCAGAAAAACCTGGAAGGATTTACATGAACTGATGCAAAGTGAAGTGAGGAGAACCAGGAGAACATTATACACAGTAACAGCAACATTGTAAGATGAGCTGGAGAAGGAAGTGGCAAACCACCCAGTATCTTTGCCAAGAAAGTTCTAAATGGGATCATGCAGAGTCAGACATGACTGAAATGACTCAATAACAAATGAGCCAGAAACTGTGTTAAGTTCTTTACAAATATCATGCCATTTGATCCTCACATGGGAGATAGGTGTTATAATTATTCCCATTTTACACATGAGGAAATTGAGGCAGACAGGTTGAGTGACTTACCTAGGGTCACACAGCCAATAAATGGCCAAGGCTAAATTTGAATTTAGGTCTTCCTTGATCCAAGCCCAATTCTCTTATCATATGGAAGACAGATTAGTCTTATTCCTTTATACCCCAGAGGATAGAACCAGGAGTAATGAACAGAAGTTGTAAGATGACAAATTTAGGCTTGATTTTAGGACGATTTTGCTAACAATTCAAGCTATCAAAAAATTGAATGGCTCCCTTTTCTTGGAGGTCTTCACGCAAAACCTAGAAGACCCCTTGTTGGAATATTAAAGTGGGAATTCCTTTTGAGTATGGGTTGAACTGGAGGGCTGTTGCAATCCCTTTTGAACCTTCAAATTCTGTGATTCTTTTTCATTTTTAATTAATTTTGCTAAATTGTTTATCTTTGTCACAAAGTAAGATTCACTCTAAAGAAGAGGTAAAGCTAAAAGACATCAACAAACCGTTTTTAAAATTCATTTTAAAACAATTGCCAAAGCCAAGAATATGTTTTAATGTATATCTGGGGCTTAGAAGGCCGTTTCCCAAACATTCTGATGTCTGAGGTTCCTACCCTTCTGAAGACTAGCCTGGCCCATGCTGGGGAGAGAGAAGAAGAAGAGGGGAAGTGCCAGGGGTTCAACCACTATGGGGAAGAAGTATGCATCCTCTAAATTTCAACACTCTGGTGCAAGACCCTGCTTATTAGACCCCCAGTTGTGGCCATGTAAATAAATAACTTCCAACATCAGCTTAGTCAGACTTAGGGGGCAGGAAGGAGGAAAAACAGTGGTTAGCTTTTAAGCTCCTTAAGGACACAGACTGTGTTTCATTGTTGTCCTTGTTTCTTCACAGCAATTGAGGGGCTTTACACATAGTAGGTACTCATTAAATGCTATTTGAGGGGCTTTACACGTAGTAGGTACTTATTAAATTAAATACCTATAGGCTGATATTGTGGTTACAAGGGTGTGCTGATTCAAAGCACAGGACTTTGTGTAGAGTAGGCACTCAATAAAATACTTGCTGTATGAATCAATGAATTCTGAATCTGATCACATTTCCTGCAAGCCACCCCTGCCTTGCTGAACCAGAGTCTTAGAACAGGAGTCCATCAGAAAACATTTCTTGGGGGGCCCTCTTCCTTGCTTGGTTAGTCATTCCCAACTCCTGACCCTAGGGCTTAACTCTCTACCTGGCATTCCTCCCCACTCCCATTTTATAGGTCTAGCTTGCAAGTCTCTAAACTGCCCTGGCCTACTAGAGTTTCTTTTGTCCTAGCCATTGGGGTGAGGGGAGAAAGGCCACTTTCTGGGACCTCCTATACCTAGCATTGGGTCTACCCTATCTGTTCCAGACTTCATCCCTGGCAGCCCACAGGAAGCCAGCCAGGCCAGGCATATGGTGTATGTGCTGTTTGGGAGGGGATGTGGGGAATTACTCTCTGGGAGGCTCAAAGCACGGGGTAGTGATTACACCAGGGAGCTGAGTCACAGAGGGTTTCTCCCTGATTCAGCACTATGGCCTTAGGTTGGAGTTCCCTCATGGGGGCAGGGAATTGATGGTCATAGAATGATGAAATAGAATTGAGGAGACCTGCATTCTAGTTGCATGTGGTCCCTTACCATGGAAAGGAAGCTGCTTCTGCTTCTGGCACTCAGATGATCTTCTGAGAAAATCGACATCTTTGTGAGGCTCTTGGGGAAGGTGGGGGGAGCCACGCAGAGACTGGATTCCTTTTGGGAGACTTGAAAGGGAATCTGCAGTAAAGGACTTTTGGGGAAGGACACAACTCCATGAATCTATATTAGGGTGCCTTTCTCTAGACTCCAGATACTCAGAACATTCTACTTTCAGGTTTTGTCTTGGTTTCTTTCCCCTTGGTTTCTCTTGCCACTTTAGCAGCAGGAGGGTAGAAGAAGTGGTGCTTAGCAGGGAAGAGAATCAATCAAGCAACACTCAATTTAACTTCCAAGCTGGAAAGAAAGGGGGACACATAGACCAAAAAATGAAACAATGCCTGACACCCCCCCCCCAGGAGTAGGGGAGAAGGAGCACAATAGCATGTACTTCCACATATACAAAATAAATTAATTCAATTTAATTAAAGTGACTAATTTGGGAAAGATGTTCGATCAGGAGTAAAGGATGTTGGGAGGTGAGAGAGAGGCTGTGGTTAGGGTCAGGGAAACAGATTCCCTTCAATTCCTAGATGTGTCTTAAACTGTTGCAAGTTCATGGATGTGTTTTTGGACAGAAAACATCTTCGAAATAATTGTCTAGTCCAAGAGCAGTCCTTTTAAGGCAGATTGTAACCAACCAGCCAGAAGCTGTGGAGGAAGATGGGGGTGGGGTGGAAGTGGAAAAGAGCACTGGGCAAGTGAGAGGCAAGAGACTGACTTGGAGGTATGGCTCATTTTTTACTTTTCTGAGCCTCAGTTGCCTTTTTCTGTAAAGTAGACCTGTCCCAATCTAGCTGTCTAGTTTATTGTGGGAAACATTTGAAATAATGAATGTGTGAAAGCACTTGCTGTAATACAGACTGCTATATAAATGTAAATTACTCTTAATGATTGCTCCCAGGCTTAGGTACCTCTTTCTGCTCTCTATCTTCTTTAATTCTCAAAGACCTGCCAATTGATTCCCTGCTAAGAGGGACCCTCAACTTCTCTGCATCTGTCTCAGTCTGCGAAATGGGAATAACACCACCAGGTCGGTCCATTCTGTTCCTGGAGGAGATATAATTAATTAAATGTACCACCTAGAGAGAGAGTTATGGGCAGAGTAGAGAGTTTGCCCCTTGGGAGGGCAAGCTGAGGGAAGACACTTTCATTCCTAGCCCAAGGGACTGTTTCCAGAGTTAACCCCTTCCGGCATCTTTGCTGAGGTATAGTGAAAGGCTGAGGAGGCGGCACTTGCAGCCCCACTCCTAGGTTTTTTAAACTCGGGCTGCTCGGAAATTGCAGATTTCACCAGATATTGTGGTCAGGTTGCATCAGTCATGTCACACAAGTGGAAAGGCATTGAGACCAGCATTTTCATTCATACACATTGGGAAACTGAGGCTCAGGAAGGTTAAGTGACTTGATCAGTAGTGGAATTTGAACTCGGGTCCAAACGGCTATACTTGCCAGTACTAAGTTCCTTCGATTCCACGGACCCTTCTTCATAAATCACCGCCTAGCGTTTCCACCTCTTTCCCCCATCCCAAACCACTCGGGTATAGAACTAAGAGAAGAGGTTCTTAACCTGGAGTAGGTGAACTTTAATATATATGTGACCATTTCAAGATAGCTTACTTTGCAGTTCTAGGAAATGATTTTGTTTTTATGCATTTAAAAACATTCTAAAAAAATGGGAGGATATGCTATCCCCAGCCTCACAGAGAGGTCCATAGCACCAAATGGTTAAGAGCCCCTGACCTACAGGGAGCCGTGTGTCCCACTCTGGCGAGATAAAAACCTTCTTGGCTGGCAAAGGGGAGTGCAGCCGGCCGAGGCAGATTCCAGCAAAAGTGCCCATCTCTCCCCGACCGAGGAGGCTGGGAGGAACGCCTGTCACTGTGATGGAGCTCCCAGGGACTCTCCAGGTATAGGTGCTAGCTAACACTCATCAGAGACAACCCTCAGAATCACGCTAACAACAGCTCCAGTGCACCAACGTAGAATCACCATTCATTTCGTGAAGGCTGCTTAGGATTCATTCATTCATACATACATTCTACAAACATTAAGTGAATACTGTATGCCGAGATCCCGTGCTAGGTGGTGATCGATGGGGTGGAGGTAAAAAATTAAGACAGAATCCCAGTTGCACAATGGGTAGAATGCTGGGCATGGAATCAGGAAGACCTGAGTTCAAATCCACCCACAGACACTTACAGTGTTAACTCTGGGTAAGCCAGCCTATCAGTTTTCTCAACTGTAAAATGGGGATAACAACTCCTACCTCTTAGGGTTTTTGTGACAATCGGATAAGATAACATTTGTAAAGCGCTTAGCAGTGTCAGGCACATAGTAGACCGTATAAATTCCTATTGCTTTCCCCTTTTTGGAATTGACAGTCTAGTTAGGGTATAAGACCCCTCAATACAGCTAACTAAAATACAGTTTTACTTGAGGTGTAAAATACTAGAGATAGAAAACAAAATGCGTTTATTAGCCCCTCGCCCAGATCCGTATCCCACTCTCTCCAGCCCCACTTTCTTCCCTTCCTGGGCCCCTCTCTTGGCTCACTTCACCCTTCTCCCCTCTTCCCCTCCGGGCGGGGGGGATCCCGCCCCCAGACGATGCCCGCCCAGCCCGGGCTTTGCCCGCCTCCCGGCCCTTTGGCCGTCCGGTCGGTTCGCGGCCCCGCCTCCGGACTCCGCCCCCAGCTCCTGACATCAGCCCGGGACTTGAGCCCGGCGCAGAGCGCGGAGCGCAGCGCAACCCAGCGCTCGGGCCGCCCTATTCGCAAGCCCAGTGCCTGGGGCCCCGGGGGCCGAGGCCGGGCGGGCCGGGGGCGCCGCCCGCCCGCTCCCTGCGGACCTCCATGGTGCAGCTCATGTGGTCCGAGCCGCCGCGGGGACAGTCGCTGCCGCAGCAGCAGCACAAGCATGAGCAATCCGGGGTTGGCGGCGGTGCTTCTGAGAGCATGTTCCCCGGCTCTCGGCGTAGCCGCAGCCTGTGGGACGCCGTGCGCCTCGAGGTGGCCCCCGCCGACAGCAGCCCCGTGGTCCTGCACAGCTTCACTCAGCTGGACCCGGACCTGCCGCGCCTGGAGGTGAGCGCGGGGAGGAGGCAAATGGGGCTGGGGGGAGAGCCGGAGGGGGCTGAGACAGGCTCGGGTAAGTGGGACTGGCCTGGGGCTGTGATGGGGAAGGTGGGCTGGGGGCCCGAGGAAGAGTAGTCTCGGTTCTGCGTACGTCACCTCTATCCTTCCACCATTGCTCCTCTCTTGTATAAACGTCAACCGTGCCCATCTCAGATATACACCCCTCCCCCCACTTTTAAATGTCTTGTTTGAAATTGATGAATAAATATTCCCTCCTTTCAAATTCTCTGGGTGGGGGCGCTATTGGGAGAGATCTGTTCAAGTTGTCGATATTAGTGACTAACTTTGGACCAGGATTCACTCTCATTCCAGAGTCAGAGATACCTCCTCTCCCTTTGATTTGCCCCCATCAGTAAAACCTTCTGCAACCCATACAACACAAGTTAAAGTGAGTTGGGAACGTTTATGGTATTTTGGATGTTGTCAAACACCTAAAAACTGTTTGAAGCCGACTTGAGGGGATGGGCCAGGAATATGTAACAATAAGCAGGGGTCCTTACCTTTAAGGATCTCAGGAGCCCTAGATGAGAGACCTTTTGTTTCTAGGGAAACTGGGCAGTCAGAAAACCTGATTTCTAGTTTCAGCTTAGACGCTGTGATTTGGGGGAAGCAACTTCTCCTTGGGCCTCAGTTTCCTTATCTATAAAAGGATAGGGACTGGCTAAGCTCTAGTGCCCTTTCCAGCTCCAGACTTGTAAGAATTTTGTGAATTTCTGGAGTTGGAAGGAACCTTATAAACCATCTTAGCCAGCTTCCTCCTTTTACACATGGGGGAAACTGAGTCCCTGTGAAGGGAAGTGTTAAGGTCACACTTCTAGTCAGTTCCTGCCCTTTAACTAGAACTCTGTCTCCTACCACCCATTCCAGCATTCTTTCCACTACCATTACCTCTAATTTATGACTTCCTACTATAATAGATGATACATAGAATGTAGTCCAGGTATGTGCTGAAGATACCATCCATCTGAGTGTACATATGGAGAAGAGGAAGAGGGTGTCTGTCATTTGGCACCAGAGGAATTAGATTATCCTTCCTTCCACTTTGGGAAAATTTTTGAATTCTACTTTGGAAGGGGGAGAAGGTGAGATATAGTAGGAATCTTAGAACCATACATTAGTTGACATTAGGATCTGATTGGATAAAAATACAGGGCCTAGTTGGCCTATATAGTTTAATCATTCTTCTCTCCCCTACCGAGTATACCTTGGCTCTAAATGTTTCACACAAGGAATGATGTAATTATAAGCCTTTTGGGTACCTTCTGACTGACAGCCACCTGCTCTCTGGTGTATCTTGGAGTCAATCAGGTAGAATTTAGCCAGGTGAATTTAGGTCAGATCCAGAGATGTGGGCCTAGAATCCTCCATGAACTGCAAAGGACCCAGGACTCTTATGGGCATCTCCAAAAGATTAGGGATCTTGGCATAATTCTGGGTTCTGACTCAGATCAGGTGGCCCCAACACTACTGGGGTCCTTTAGATATCAATCCCATTACTTCCAGGCAGAAGGCCAGGCCCTGCAAGGGCCATTAGGAAAAACCACAGAGATTGGGGAGTTGGTGAGGGGAGGAATATTGGCAGCATTGGATGGAGGGTGGGCAGGAATTATGGATGTGAAGATCTATGATTTCATCAGTCAGAGAGCTTGTCCTGTATATCTGGGCCTTGTGGGGGAGGGAGGGGAGTTGATTGGTGTAGGATGGACTGTTGATGTTCAGATTTGTGTGTGTGTGTGTGTGTGTGTGTGTGTGTGTGTGTGTGTGTGTGTAAAAGTAAGTGAGAACAAGTGTGCATATTCAATTTAGCTTGCAACTGTGGGGGGTCCTTAGAAGATAATTAATCATCTCTCCCCTGCTTTTCATTTAGGCTCACTTTGCTTTTTGCTGGATAAGGGGAAAACTTTTTGGCAGCTTGAGCCCCATTTCCAGGGAGGGACCCTTTAAACCAATATCCCTGTGGCCCTGTTCCAAGCCATAGTGGGGTGGATGGCTGACCTCTGTTTCCCCTGTTTCCCCAGGGTCTTTCAGACATTGAAGAAGCAATGTGGTTAACAGGGTTAGGAAGCTTAGGTATGGAAGCGCTTGTGGCCATCTGTTATATGGGAGGTGGCAAAACCTTCCTGTGGCCATGACCTCCACCCTGGGCAGCCATTCTCGTCCTTTGCTCATCCTTTAGCTCCTGGGAATTCTGGGGTCATGAAGGTGACTGGGGCCTCATTTAGGGAGAGGTCCTAAACCAGGACTCCCTCGAGTAAGGGTGGGAGGTGTCTTGACACTGTTTACAGCCTCTCATCTGGTTTTCATTATGTCTGGCAGGAAATCTGGCTCACTAAATAAATCCTTTTGCACGGGGAGAGCCTGGATTGATTCTTGGCAGTCAGGCTTTGATAGGAAGGTTGGGTTGGGGGAAAACCGCAAGCCTTGGATGTTTTTCTTTCTCCACGCCATCAGAGAAGCTCAGGAAGGAGGTCTTCTCCTCCATCTTGGTTCCCAGCTGTGTGTTACCCGCTGCCTGCCTTCTCCCTCTCTCTTTCAGTCTATGCTGCTGCCACTGTCTCAGAATTAAAGGGTAAAAGTTCTGGCTAGGGGAAGGAAAACCAGGATCCTGGCAGAGGAGGCCTGGGGACGGAAGCTGAAACACAATGTTCATTTACCATCAGCCCCCCACCCCCACCCCAGGGGGAAGGAGGGGAAGTCCCCATCCCTCCTGCCAACATCCTCTCCTCTCCTGGGGCGGATTTCCTCGTGGCAATAGCTTGCCAGGGTTTGGGCAGGAACAGGGAGCTTCGGACCAAGGCCATCTTTGATTATAGCTCAGGCCTCACCACTAGGAAAATAGCCTGTCCTCCCTTCCCCATATCCTAGAATATCAGTGCTAGTTAAGCCACCACCTGAACCTCCTCTCCCTTCCCTGGACCTTGCCTGACATCTAGGCATCTGTTTAGTTACCTATGTCTCGAAGTCAACCAAATCTCACTCTTACCTGGAACTTTTATAGTGTGATTTGTACCTTTCAAGAAGTTAGGCCCTCTTGGGCTTACAGTAATAAAGACCTAGTGTCCAGAATGTGGGAGGGAGGCTTGGCCCTGATCAGAACCAACCTTCGGTGTTGTGTTCAGTTCTGGCTGCCACGTTTAAGGAAGGCCACTGGCAAATTGGAGTGTATCCAGCAGAGAATGACAGGGATGGTGAGAAGACTGGAGATAATGCCATGGGAAGACTGACTGAAGTAACTGGGGTATTTTAGACCAGAGAAGTGATGGGACACTATTGCCTTTCAATATTTAAAGAAGAGGGCTTAGACCTTTTCTGCTTGGCTCCAGAGGGGGTAGAATTAGGAATAAGGGCTAAAAAGTACAGAAAAACAGGTTTCATCTCATAAAGAAGTTTTCCTTTATTGTTAGGGTTGTCCAGAAGATAAAATGTATGGCCTTGGGAGGGAAGAAGTTCACAATCCCTGAAAGTGTTTTCATAGAGTCTGGGGATATTGTCAAGGGGTGATGGGTTGGGGAAGGGGAAATTTTTCAGTTTACAGGTTGAACTAAATGCCTTTTGAGATTCTCTCTAGATATGAGATTCGTAATTTAATTTACTTCCTTACCTTTAGGCAAGAAGATGCCCAAATCCCCACAGATAGTGCATATTAATTAATAAAAATGTATTTAGTACCTCATGTAGACAAGGCACAATGCTAGAGTCCTTTATAACCTGGCCTTCCTCTTACCTCTCTAGTCATCTTTCACCTTACTCTCCGACAGCTGTTCTAGGATCCAGCGACACTGGTTTCCTTCCAGCATGAAATTTCATCTTCCAGTTCCATGCAGTTTCATTGACTGCTCCCCCTTAACACACATGCCTGGAATGCTCGCTGTCCTTCTCTCTGTCTCCTGACTTCCTTCTAGCCTCAACTAAAATCTCATTTTCTGCAAGAAGCCCTTCCTATTTCCCCCCAATGATAGTGTCATATCTCCAAAATTATTTCCAATTTATTCTGTATATCTTTCACTGATACACAGTCGGTTGCATGTCTCTTGGTGGGGAGGACCCAACATGCCTGTGAGTTCTTGGAGAGTAGATACCACATTATTTTTGCCTTTTTGTATCCCCAGCACTTAGCATGGTATCTGGTACATTGTAGGGTATTTCATTAAATGCTTATTGACTTGTCTTGACAAGGCATAGTCAGTTACATGAGAGTATAAGATTCAGTCCCTGTCTTCAATGAACTGAACACTTAGTTGGAGAGACATAGAAAGATAACCAACAATACCCCAGTGTGTGACCAGTGCCACGTGAGTCAGGCACACAAAGTTAAATGCTGGAGTTGAGAGAAAGGAAAATACTCTTATCACGTTAGCTCAAGGGCATGGCTTCAGAGAGGGGAGCCTTGAATCATCTTGGGAATCTTAGAATTAAAAGGCGTCTTCATCAACTAGTACAACTCTGTCCTTTTAAATATGGGGAAACTGAGAACCCAAAGAGGGGGAAGGCACTTACACATAGTGTCAGAGTCCATCGTTCTCTCCTAACCTTCAGTCTAATAATCCACTCTAATAATGGGGCCTTGAAGAATTGTTAGCAGTTAAGATAGGTGGAAAGAACCTTCTAAGCAAGGGAAAATAGGTATCTCATTTATTTTTAAAGGACAGGATTGTGCTGGGGAAAAAAAAAAAACCCAACAACTCGCTGTTCTCCCAACTTTTTCTGAGACTTTCTGTGTCTAATCACAGTCCCTCTAGCTGTAATCAAAGCTTATTTCCTCCCTTTGTCTAGCTTGAGAGGGGAGAGAGGAGAGACCCAAGAGTTGCCTGTTCCTAAGTTTGTCTCTCTTCCCTGAGATTCCCCTAGCACGTAGAGTTACAAAGAGAGAAGAATATCTGGGCATGCACATGTTTTACAGTCTGCATGGAGCACATTATGTGTTGGTATTTCCTGGTCAAGTCCTGCTTCTTGGCCTCTTTCCAAAAGGTGCAGTCTTCTCTGAAGCTTCAGGGCATATAGAGTTCAGACAAGAGCCAGTTGTCACTGTTATGTATGCTCTGCTCATCTCCCCTCCTCCCAGAGTTCAGATGGATATAGAGGCATCCACCCCACCTTTGCTGCCACCTAAGTCTTCGGATTACCTAGCAGCTCAGGTTCTCCTCTTGCTGTTGTCTTGTTCCAGGGTGGATGGGATGGTGGGGGAGGGGAAGAGCATTGGGTACGTTGGCACCGAGTCCTAGTTCCTGGAGGAATGTGCCCAAGCACCTGTGGGTGCGGAAGACTCAGTGCATTGAGTTGTTGGCCTTATTTTCCCTTTGGCTGAGGGCTAGGGACAGCCCCAGAGTCTCTACTGGGGTCAGTACAGTAGCAGGAGACGAAGGGCCAACTGCCTTTTAAAGAAGGGGGTGATAGTGGAAAATTGTATCAAGGGTGAAGGACCTCCCAGACCTCAGGGCAAAGTCCAGGAATCCTCTCTCTGGCACCATCCATGAGGGGGAGAGAATCAGCTTGAGTTCTCCCATTGCCATCACCCACTTCTTGGTCTTGGTGAAGAATATACGTTTGAACCTTTGTCACTTTGTTGGTGGCTTCCTATTGGGTCTTTATATAGGATCCATCCACAACTGGACTTCCCCTGTGTCTCGAGCCATTTCTTTTGCTCATTCTGGGTAGTAATTTGTATTTCCTAGGCTTTCTGAAGGTTAGGGAAGGAAGCAGAAAAGGTTTAAACCCCTGGGGAGTCTGCCTCATGACCCAGCTAATACTCTGGGAGGTCAGACAGGCTTTATGGGGTCTCAGATTACCTAAATGTGAATCTTTATACCTCGACATAAGGACAACCTCTAATGTATGTACATTTCTATTCTCCACCCCTTCCTCAGAACCTCTGCATATCAGCCTCTGGCCCCTGTAGCTTTTTTCACATTTCAGAGTGTTATGTTCTTTGTCTCATTTGGACTCTTCTACTATGATAGAGCAGAGAACACCCTGGACTGGGCATCAGGAAACCTCTTTGTCACGCCTTAGTTCTTTGGTCTTGGGCAAATCGATTGAAAAAAAAAACCGATTTAAAAGCTGGAAAGAAACTTTAATTAATTAATCTAATCCAACCCCTTTGTTGAAACTGAGAACACTGAAATGACTTGCCCAATATCACAACAGTAGTAAGTAGCTTAACCAGGAGGGCAGCTGGGTGGCTCAGTGGATAGAGCGCCTGGCCTAGACTTAGGAAAACCCAAATTGAAATCAGGCTTCAGATACTAACTGTGATCACTTAATCCTATTTGCTTCAGTTTCCTTATCTATCCAATGAGCTAGAGAAGAAAATGGCCGACCACTCTAGTATCTTTGCTTAAAAAGCAATAACAAAAAAAACCCCCAAAAACCATGGACATTGTGGTCCATGAAGTCATGAAGAGTCAAGCACAACTGTACAACAACAATAAAACCTTAGCCAGGAATTGAACCCAAATCCTCTAATGAAGTATGTAGTTCCCCTTTGCCTAGGATATCCTTCCCACCTTTCTAAATTCTAACCATTCTGCAAGACCCAGTTAACCTGATACATCAGAAAGAGGATTATTAGACCGAGAGCCATGAGACATTGCCACTCACTGTGTGAGCTTGGGCAATGTCTTCCCTTCTCTAGGTCTGTTTCCCCATTTGTTGGATTAGATGTCTATGATCCTGTCCAGAGCTCTTTCTGCTGTCCTTGGAGGATGTAGTGGGAGTATCTTGGAAGGACTAGGAATTACCAGTGCAGGAAGTTTCTAAACTCCTTCAGAGATGGGTTGGAAAAATCTGCCAGATCCCCTGAACCCCCCTAGGTAGAGTGGTGCTGATACTGCCCAGCGTCTCTGAGGTGGAGTGGGGAGTTGTGGCTCATTCTGAGACCCTGGAGAGCTTTTCCCTTTTTTTACTTATCAAAGAAGACCCCCTTGAGGCCTTTTGAGGTTTCTGTTTCCTTGTTTGTCCAAAAAATCTCTGATCTCTATCCTACCTGCCTCATGGAGAAGGTTCTAATGCTCGAGTGATATAATAATTGGGGAGAGTACTTAGAAACATATGAGCGTAGTATTCTATGGGAGTGTCTGGTGGCTTCAGTAAGGCCATATTTTATTCTCAAAGCAACCTTCAAGGTAGACCAGTCAGGTCCCATCCCCATTTTATAGATGAGGGAAATGAGGCATGTATAGGGGAAATGACTCACTGGGATTCACACAACTTTCACTTCTTGCATTCTGTTCTGACTCACTCTGCTCTGGTCCAGCAGGACCTTAGGTAGATATAAAAGGTTTATGACTTGTGGCATAGGGCAGGGGATCTCTAAAAGGTGTGGCTATACCCTATCTGTCTTCCACCTTTTAGTCTGATCCCTTATACACTACTGGCCACAGCATTAGGATGCTGTAAGCTAATGTACCAGTGTATTAGGGTCTCAGTTTCCCATTCCTGGAAATTTACAGACAGACTTGTTGCCCTCAGGGGCATGAGGCCAGAGATCTCTGTGCATTCCTACTGCCCAGGGCAGCAGCATGGGTGGAGACATCTCACCACAAAAGACAGCAGTGCCCTATGGCCTACACCCTCCTTCCCCCTCCCTTTTACTCCTGAGGGAAGGGGTGAGCCTGTTGCTAGGGAACAGGGTTTGGTCACAATATCAGCTGAGCCCCATTCACAGGGGCCTTTCATTGGCAGCCTGGCTTCCCTGGGAGGTAGGATTCCAGAAGGCCTTTGCTGTGTGTTGGAATGTGGTTGGCATCGTGGGAGGGGCTGGGGGGGGGGGGTAAAGTGGTCAAGAAGCCAGGAAGAGTGGGGAGTCGGAGCCCAGGACATCTTTTTCTCATGTGATTTCATCTGTTTATCAAGCACCTTCTAACCTCTTGGCCACCCATAGGTTTATAGATTTAGCATTTAAAGGAACGTTGGAGACTGTCTAATCCAACCCCTCTTTTAACAGATGAAGAATCCGAGTCCCAAAATGGGGCAATGACATTCCCAGTGTCACACAGGTAATAAGTGGCAGCTCCAGGATGTGAATCCAGGTCCTCTGACTCCAGATTCAAGATTCGTAGTCACTGCCTTTGGCTCCACCAGCTCTTTGACACAGCCTTCTCTGGTCTCTTCAGTCAGTTATGACCTTTCTCCTTGAACCTGCCAGGGACTTTGTTTTACACCTGTCTAATACACTTTGTACGTATTACAGCTATCTGTGTTTGTGCCTTTATGACACTAACGATCTAGAAGGAGGAAGAGGCAGGGACTGTCTTGCTTAAACTGTCACTACCTCCTGTGTAATATAGCACCTTTCCACATAGTAGGCATTTACTAAATGTTAAATGAGTGATTATAGAATGGTTTGCAGAAAGATAACTAAAGGTAGCACTCCAGCTGACCCCTTTCAGCTTAGCAAATAAAACCAGCACTTTCCCTGCCAGTCCCAGTTTCCACTGGTCCCCATATCCCAAAATGAAGCATAGGAAGGGTTTAGCCAGTGCTCTTCCCCCTCCCCCATAGAGGAGGTAGTAATTGATCTAAAGTATCTTTCCTGTAAATTAATTAATGGAGGGGGGCATTGGGGACCCCCGTATTAAGTGCTTACTATGTGCCTTTAAGCATTGTGCTAAGTTCTAGGGACACAGAAAAGGCAGCTGGACGATTCCCAGCCAGGCCCAATACATCTTACAAAATGCAAATTGAGATCTGGATCTGTCTAGAGAAGAGTTTCTTAACCTGGGGTCTGCAAATTTATTTTTTCAAATAGTTTGATGACTACTTCAATAAAATTGGATTCCTTTATAATCCTATGTTTTTTATTTTTTCTGCATTTAAAATTCTGATTCTGGGAAGGGGTCTTTAGGCTTCATCAGACTTACAAAGGAATCTGTGGCATACACACACCCACAAAAAAAAAAAAGAAAGAAAGATTAAGAACTCTTGGTATAGCAAAATAAATCCCTTCATCCCAACCCTGGAACAAAGAGTGGCTGATGCCTTCCTCCCTGTCCCATGCTTCTGCCTCTCTTGTGGGCTCAGATATCTCTGACTATCCCTAGCCAAAGACTGAGATTGGGGGGTGGGGCAAGGAGGAGCATTATTTAGTGCCTGCTATACATCAATCACTGTGCTAAGTGCTTTAAAATATTATCTCATTTGATCTTTATAACAGCCCTGGAAGTAAGTACTATTATTGTCTATTGGACAGTAGAGGCAGACAGAGGTTAAATGACTTTCCTGGGGTCACACAGATCCCAAGTATCTTCAGTCAAATTTGAACTCCAGTCTTCTAGGCTCTAGGCCCAGCATTGCTTGCGTTTGTCTCCTAGGAAGAGGAAAGTTGCCTCTGGTCAGGGAAGGATGAGGCGAGGACAGGAGACTGGGATGCTCTGAACTGTGTTTCTTTGCCAACCCCTCCCATCCCTTACAGCTGAGGTACAAGTGATTTAGGTGATATTTTGGAAGTCAGGGCATGAGCCCCAGTGTGCAGTGAAGGGATGGGAATCTTGGAGATCATCTAATCCAGCCTTCTCATTTTGCAGATAAGGAAACTGAGGTCCAGGGAGTAACTTGTCCAAGGTCACACTGATAGTAAGTTGAAGAACTGGAATCCAAACTAGGTCCTAGATCATTAAAGTTCATTGTTGTTTCTGCTGCTGTTTCTCCTGCTGCTGCTTAGTCATTTTGGTTATATCCAACTCTTCTGTGACCCCATTTGGGGTTTTCTTGGCCAAGATACCAGAGTCTCTTGCCATTTCCTTATCCTGCGCATTTTACAGATGAGGAACTGAGGCAGACAGGGTTCAGTGACTTGCCCCAAGGTCACATAGCTACTAAATATCTAAGGCTGGATTTGACCTCAAGAGGATGAGTCTTCTGACTCCAGGCCCAGCAATTCTATCCACTGCACCACCTAGCTGCCCAGCGTCCATTTTACAGAAGGAGAAATTGAAGCCCAGAGAAGGGACATGGATTGCCTGAGGTCACATGAGAGTTCACTTAAATTCTGCAAACATTTGTTAAGCACCTACTTTGGGTAATGCACATTATCAGATGCTAGGCATACAAAGATGAAACATTACAATATCTGTCCTCAAGGAGTTTGTAGTTTATTAGAGGGTGGGGAAGGAGAGTATACTATATGTATTGATATGAAGGATACAAGGAAGAGTGTGACTGAGAGGGAGAGTGGGGGTGGGGAAAGGAGTCAATCTGAAAAAGCTTCGCAGAGGAGATGACATATGAATTGAGTTAGTGGTTGGGAGGCAAAAACTAATGCAAACAAGCTGAACTTGGCTCAGAGTTGGTCCAGGCTTCCCATCTGAGATCCCAGGGAAAGACAACCATTTCAGAACCCAGATGTGCTTCTCTCTTTCCTGGCCTGTTTGCTCTGGAAACAGATACCTTGGAGAGACTAGATCTGCCCTAAATGTGTTCCTTATCACCCTCTTAAACAAATGTTCTCTTTTCCCCCTTTTAAAAGTAAATACCTAAATTTTCCCGTGTATCTCTCTCTTCTGCCTCCTAGAGAGCCATCTCTCATATATATATATATATGTTATATATATGTATGTATGTGTATATATATACATATATATAAATTTTCTAAAAAGAAGAAAAAGAGTCACAATTTAGCAAAATTTATCAATACATTTTTAAAAAAATCTAGAGGACATATTCCTGCCCCACCTCCCACCCCCAAACTCTGCAAAGGAGGAGGAGGAGGTATCTTCTCATATCTCTTCTTTAGGGCTGAGCTTGTTCAAAGTATGTTCCATTGCTTTGTGCTGTTGGTTCTTTCCATCTACAGTGTTTTAACCATTGTATCTGTTGTTTTCTTGTTTACTTCACTCTGTATCAGTTCATGTAAATCTTTCCATACTTTTCTGTATTCATTGTGCTCCTTGTTTCTTTCAGAACAGTGATACTTAATTGTATCCATGTATCACAATTTGCTTATCTTTTCCCCAGTCCAGGAGCAGCTACTGTTAAACCAGTGTTCTTGATTTAAACTAGAGTTGCATCCTGCTTCTGCCCCATGGGAACTTGAACCAGGACCCATGGGGTCAGCTAGGTTCTGGGAGTGGAATTGTGGGGTACTTTGAGATCAGCAGTAACCAGCTCCAAGACTTTCAGTCAAATGATAGGCTCTCTGTTTTAGAATCAGTAGATGCACTGGAGGGAAGGAGAGTTGTCATGACAACCTTAAAAATACTCCCAGACTCACCTCCCCAGCCTCAGGCTTCTGTCTCTAGTTGAGGTATTTTGGTGGTTTGGGGTCAGAAATGTTTGTGGCTTGTGTGTATACGTGTTCCCCACCAGATCCCAGCAAAGAAACGGAACAACCCCTATGTGGAGGAGGTGTTTTTTAATCTTCTCTGCCTTATCTCTCAGAGATCTAACCAAGGAGACCCTCTTCCCCTTCCACCCCCTGACTTTCCCTGGCTGCCTGTGGTTTGTCTCACCTCCACTGAGCCCTGCCCTAGCAAGTGAGATAGGTGGGGTGGTTGAGGCTGAGTTGGGGGTGGGGGGGGTCATTTCTCATTACACTGCTTTCTGACCTCTGAGAGTCCTTCCAGTTCTTGGGTTTTAACAATTCTTAAGGGCCAAAACTTTTTGACCTTGGGACTCCTTTACACTCTAAAAATTATTGAGGATGCCAAAGAGCTTTTGTTTATGTCAGTTATATCTATTAACATTAGAAATAAAACTGATCATTTAAAAAATATCAATTCATTTAAAATAATAATCCCATTGAATGTTAAATAACATGTTTTCAATGAAAAAATAACTTTATTTTCAAAAAAATATTGAAAGAGTGGTATTGTTTTACTTCCCCCCCTGCAAAATCTCTTTAACATCTGGCTTAAAGCATGACAGTTGGATTCTCATATCTGCTTCTGCATTCAGTCTGTTGTGATATATTGTTTTGGTTGCCGTATATGAAGGATACCTAGCCTATGCAGATATGTAGTTGGTAAAGGAAGGCATATTTTAATAGGCAAATAACATCTTAGTATTGTTACAAAAGTCGTTTTGACCTCGAGGACTCCTGGGAAGAATCTTGGAGACCTTCAGGTGTCCAAGGAACACTCTTTTGGAGTCAGTGCTATAGAGGAACTCCCTTAGGGCATTTGGAGACTTCTGAATTCAAAGCAGGATACCTTATCCCAAAGCTGGCCAGCCCAACTTCACCCCCTGGATCCAGGCCAAGAGGGTCAGTTCCCTCCATCAAGCAGACCCTCTCCTTGTAGGCAGTTGCTGGGTCTCTCTGAGGTCTCTTTGTGTGAGGCTGGGGCTGGGGACCCTGCAATGATCCAGGCTGCTTATGTTCAGGAGGTTGAGTCCATAGGACCTGTAATGTGAGGTGACTTTGGGGGCAAGCAAGGTCACCAGCTGAGTGATGTAGTACTGTGTATGGCATCTCTGGCAGGTCACGTGGGGATTCTGTGTTCTCAGAGAAGGCCTATGGTAGGACTGAGTGTCAGGGATCTTGGAGGGGAAGGGGGTGCTGAGTGTGCATGGCGTATCTGTCACCCCTGAATATCCCAACATGAAAAGTGAACTTGCTGTCAAGAAGTGGGGAGAGTGTGAAGGACTTCTAAATTGGAATAATCTCTTTTTGGGGGTTCATTGCTCTCTGTAGCTGCCTTCCTTTAGCCTTAAACCCCCCCCCCCCTTTACTTAATACTTGTCCTCCTTTAGGTAAGGTCATGTATCACCCTGTATGTGTGAGAAAAAATATTTTTGTTTGTTTGGTTTTTTAACCAAAACCATCCAAAATGATGTTTATAGTCAGGTTATGAAATTGTATCTTTTTCCAGAGATGAGATTTTCTCTGACCCTTAGAGGTAAATCGCCTTTTGCTAAGGTTAAGCAGGGAGTTCTTGTTTTGAGTTTTGTGACCTCATCCAAAGGAGGCAGAGTGAACCAAGACTTAAGAGAGTTGTTTTGTAGTGGGAAGAGCATTCTTTTTTTTTTTTTGGCGTTTTTGGAGTGGGGAAGGCAGGACAACTGGGGTTAAGTGACTTGCTCAAGGTCACAGGCTAGTTTTTGTGTTTAGTGTCTGAGGCCGCATTTGAATTCAGGCCCTCCTGACTCCAGGGCTGGTGCTCTATTCTCTGTACCACCTTGCCACCCCTAGGGCATTTTTTCCAGCTCTGGAGACACTGACTTTGCCAGTGATGGGGCCGTAAACAAGTCACTGGCCACCAATGGACTCTGGAATAGGAATGGAATAGGATTCTGGAAGAGGAATGAGAAAGAGAAGGGGAGTCAGATGACCTCCCAGGTTTCCTTCTGGCTCTGAAGACCTGGTTTCCAGCATGAGCTCTTGCTTCTCTCCATTGCTTGGGGGCTGTGTCATACTTGCCGCCAGTTTCACTGTAAGAAGGAAGATCTGGTGACAATAACAGGACCCCACCCTGGCCCTGTCTCAGATGGGCCTGTCAAGGACATCCTGCTCATGGGAGTTGAAGGACAGGGAAACGGGATGATACCACCACCAGATCTTTTGACTTAACAATTCACGCTGGACCCTACTCACTCCCTGTGGCCCCAGTTTACAGATGGGAAGCCCAAGAGCCGGAGAGATCCAGCATCTCACTGGGAGACCTGCAGTAAAGAATGCTGGGTCCCCAGGGAAGCTGAGACCTTGCCTGAAATGGGCAGTAACCACGTAGAGGCTGAAGGGGTTGGTTCTGAGGGTGGGAGGGACAGCACCATGAGAACAAAGAGAACCATTTAATTTTTTTCCCCTGTCCTCCCCTACTGTCTCCAACAATTGGCCCAGAATTGGCTGCCTAGGTCCTGCTTTCAATGGCAATTCATTTTCTCTGCATCAGCTGTTTACTAGGTCACCGCCCCCCCCCCCCGACTACTTCCCCTCCCATGCACATACTCCCCCCAGTCCTGCCAGAACTCTGTTCCCCAGAGGGCTAAGCTGGGCTGTGATTGGCTACCCCAACCCCAGGCCCTTGCCATGTGTGGGTGGCAGTGGAGAACAGTGATACATTGACTCGGGGTTACCCAGGAGCACTGCCCTCTCCATGCCAGGCAGCACCAGGGCTCTATTTGTCTCCTCCTTGAGCAAGCTCCTTTTTTCAAAGGGTGAGAAAGGGTCAGTCCTCTTTTCTTCTTCCCCTCCCTAGGCCCTGGGAGAGAGATGAGAGGAGGGAAATAGTTTTGACTCCTGGGGTCAGCCCTGCTAGGTGGGTCAAAGGCAGAGGGAAGCTAAGCCTCCCTGAGGGACAGAGGCTAAAGCTGGGGGCTGAGCCTGAGAGGGAGGCCAGGGTGAGGGGGGACTGATGGATGGACAGGCAGCTCCAAGGTCACATGACTCTGCTGTCAGGGAGCTGGGGCCAGCCAGCTGCTGCCTTATGAGCTGAGGCAGATGGATTATTGGCAAGTGGTCTATTTAGAGCTCAAGTAAGGGGACCTGCATGGGTAATTCTGGAATGGCATAGGGAGGGTCCAGCCTCCATCCTCTTTGTGTTTGTCCCCATCTAACTGTGGAAAATTATTTCCCAATCAGTCAATCAATAAGAATCACAGAGATGATGTAATGGAAAGAGCACTGTATTTGGAGTTAGAAAACCTGGTCTTGAATTCCCAGCTCTGCCACGGGTTCACAGGCCAACCACTTTCCCTCTCTGGGCCTCGGTTTCTTCATCTGTAAAATGAGCACATGCTAGATGATATCATCTGAGGTCCCTTCAGGCTATAAAAGTCTGTCTTTCCTAAGTGTTTACTGAATAGCACTTAAATGTTTGTGTGTGTATGTATATATGTATACACACATATATATACACACGTGTATATACACACATGTGTACACGCACATATATACACACACATGTACATACACATATATTCATACACACATGTGTACACACACATACACACACACACCTGTCCCAGACACCAAGGAGGGAGATGGACATCTAAGACATAATCCCAGTAACTTTGAGCCCTGTTGAGATAAGATCAACATATGGTTCACAGAGAACAATTACATATTGGAATGCTGAGGACTAGTGCAAGAGAAGTTTTGAGGAGGAAAAGTTCCCTGTGTATGACCAGTAGGCCATCTTCCCCAGAGCCCATCAGGTATAACACCAAAATGCCCAGCCATAGGGCTATTTCTAGGTCTAAGGCCGCTGTTCCCTACACTGTTTCTAAAGGCAGAGGGCTGCCCTAAGCAAATATCCCATTACTCCTAAGCTTGTGACCTCTCTGATCTCTGGCAGGAAGACTGGAGTGATCTGGGCTCCTGGGAACTGTCTCTCACTTCTCTGCCTTAGACTGTCTCAAGTGGCAGTGCCCTGAAACGTGCCAGAGAGGTCTACATGCATGCCACTCTTGATGGGCTAGGCAGAATCTGGGCATGGTTGATGGCATTCCTGGAGAAACTGAGCTGGCACTGTCTCCAGGGAGTCACCTTCTCTTGCTATCTGCTTCCACTCAGTGCCATCCTGTCTCTCAGAGCTGACACAGTGACTAGTGTGACAGTGACAGGAAACCCAAAAGGGCAGAGAAGAATGAGGCTAGCTACTTGGTCTCCCCTCTAGAAACTAAAGAGGTTTAGCTCTAATTCCCCAGCCCCCCAACCTCCCACTCCTTGCCCATGCTTCTTCTCTGGCTAATGAGACAGTCTGTGAAGTCATGAGACTTGATGGCACAGCTGTGTGCTTTCACTTCTTATAGTAAAACCCAGGGAGAAGGCACCACCTCCTAAGGACTCCTGCTCCCTCCTGCCCCCAACCTTGACTCCTGAGCAGGGCAGTGAAGCCAGTGATGGTGGTGTAGTCTCACTAGGATGGGAGGTATTTAAAATGTGAATGCCCCTCCAAAGGTATGTATTGCTCCCTAAAAATGGGCAAGTAGGTACCTGGTTGGTTCAGTTCAACAAATAGTAAGGGCTTAATGTGTAGGAGACACTTTACTAGGGATAATCCCTTACTTCTTGTCTACTCTCGGGAGATGACCTAGTCAAGCCATCTACATAGATTACCTATCACACAAGAATAAAACGTGATAAATGTAAAGGAATGGTACATTCCAAGGGCTATGAAAAGTTGGAGGGTACCTACAGCGAGGGATATGAGAGAAGACTTTCAGGAGGAGGTGATGCCTGAGTTGAACCTTGAAGGATGGAACAGGATTTCATAAGCAAGGGAAGGAATGGAAATTAGAAATGGAGGGTGGCAGGTATGATGTCTAGCATGTAGTAAGTGCTTAATGAATGCCTATTGTTTGACCCTGACAGCTCCATGTTGTTATGGGGACACCTTATATCTTTGACCATCTTTGACTCCAATTGTTTTGTTTTAGTTTCTGTTCTCCCCACTTCCCTGAACTAATTTGATGGGTTTGTTTTTGTTCTTTGGGGTCAAGGGAATTTCCCCTCCCGGACAACTCGGATGTTACCAAAGGGTATTTGGGGACTTCTGCTTTGTGGTTTCCCTGTGAATTTGAAAGCCCTCAGGTTGCTTTTCGGTTCCTATGGCCAAAGGAAGGTGTGGGGTGAGAAGGGGCTAAATGTAATTTTTGTGGCTTTCCTTTAGTTAATAGCCTGAGGAAGTGGGGGGGGGTGAAGGGGGGTATCAAGGGAAATGTGGTCAGAACGTGGCCAGAGGTGGGCTCAGATCCCAGAGGAAATGCCTTTCCTGAGGAAGGCGGTTTCTACGGGGCTACCCTGAGAGGTCTCTCCAAGGAGGTCAGAGAGAAAGAGCTCAGTAAGAGTAAGGCAGGTGCATAAGTCCAGGGGACCTGTGACTTCCACACTGTCTTCTCCTCCAGAGGGTACAGCATGGCAGGGAGCTGAGTCTCTGACTTTCTAAATAACCCTATCCAATTCCTGAACATCCAGATCCCTGGTTAAGTGGGTCTAGCTGGTATAGAATGACAACTCCACATCTAGTTATCAATCCATCTGCTCAGTCTCTCCTCTCCTAGACACAAACCATTCTCCCTCCATATCTCTCTCTCATAGTTCCTATGCCTTCCCATCCCCCTCCCTCTCCACCAGTAGTAAAAAGTTTATAGGGGGAGTGAGGATCTCAGAACATCATGATGTACCCAGGATATCTTCCTCTCTTTGGAAAGCAAAAATGTTCTACAAAGGTCTGGCTTTAGGTCTAAATAGGCCTAGGTTTGAGTTTCCAAGGGAAGCAGAAAAAGTCCCTTCATAACCAACTCCCTACATCCCCACCTCCAGCCTTCCTGACCTCCCTATTCCCAGGATATTAAGCCTTTTGTTTCCCAAGATATGAATATTTTTCCCTTTCTGTTATTATCTGTTGGCTCCATGACCAATTCCTCCGTACTCCAAGAAGAGTTCCTTGTGCTGTTTTGTTTTTTTTGTTGTTGGTTTGTTTTTTGGGGTTTTTTTTGCCCAGGCTCCTACCCAAATTCATCCAGGGTTCTCTCCACTTATCTTTTCCCTACCTTAAAGCTGAAACCTTGAATCCTGGAATGTCATCAATCGACAAAACATTTATTAAGCACCTAGTATGCATACCCCATGCAGTGGGAAGAGGATGGAGATACAAAGATGTGTTTCTGCACTTAGCCCATTCCAGACTCCCCCTTCCTCACCACCATGTCTCTGAAAAGGGAATTTCTGCTGTTACCCAAGAAGGCATATGGGTATGAATGAGCAGTGATTAGGGAAGGAAGTCTCCAGTGTGGTCACACTGGGCATCTCTTGAAACATGTGCTGCTGGCCTTGAGGTGCTGATGCAGGGCAGAGGCCTCTCAGGGGAGAATCCTTAAGACAGACAGAATAGCTGATCTTCTCTAGGGCCTGGCTATAACAGGAAGTCACTCTCCAGGCTGTCTGGGGCAGGTTTTAGTAGTTTGACTATAGTGGAAAGAGTTCTAGCCTAGCAGGCTGGAGACCTGGGTTTGAGGCCTACCTGTACCACTGTTTACCCAACCATAGGCACATCAGCTCCCTCTCTCTTGCCTCAGTTTCTCTAAAATAAGAGCTTCAGGCTAGATAATTTCTAATCCAATATTGCTGTAGTGTAGGAAATGACAAGTTAGTGGACTTAGAAAAATATGGAAAAACTTGGACTTATGATAGAAGAGGTTGTCCACCCTCAGAGAAGCAGAGGATAACTAAGTATAGTATGGTCTTATATAGATGCATATGAATGTAAATATCTATATGTGAGCATGACTATAGATATCTCCGTATATGTATGTATATATGCATGTAAATATGTATGTTTTATGCATATGTATGTATAATGCATACATACACATATATATTATACATACACAGATGTATGTGTCTATATCTATGTATATATGTGTGTATATATATGTGTGTATGTATATATATATATCTCCTCCCTTAATTGTAGCCTTCTTGGGAGGAGGGGAGGAAGAGAGGGGAAGAATAAAGTAAAAAGTACACAGCAGAGAATATAGATAATCTCTAATCTTGTCTAGCGCTGGTATTGTACCTCTCAATTCAGGCATTTTTTAAGCACCAACTGTGTACCAAGCACTGTCGAGTCCTTGCTGTCATGAAGTTTACAGTCTAATGGGTGAGGTGACATACAAACATCTGTGTACAGAGGAGCTATATATAGGATCAGTTGGGCATAAATCAACAGAGGGAAGGCACTAGCACCAAGGGTGATGAGAAAAGACTTCTTATGACATGAGATTTTAGCTAGGACTTGAAGGACACCAGGGAAGCCAGGAAGTAGAAAAGAGGAGGGAGAGAATTCCAGGCACAGGGGCCAGCTAGTCCTTGAAAATACCAGAGTTGGAGAAAGAATGTCCAACAAGGAAGCCATTGTCCCTGGATCTCACTGTTATCTCACTGTTGTTTCCAGACTCACCCTCCTTGTGCTGCCATCATTCCAGCACCCCCCCCCCCCATCTTTTTGTAGGTGACTCTAATTCTTTTTCTAAGGAGCTTAGTACCCAGCTCATGGCTGATATGGTTATTGGGTTTTTTTCCCTTTTTACCGTTCCCTTTGCTCAGACACCCCGGCCTCCTAATTCATCAGTCTCCCTGGTGCCTATGACCTAGACAGCTAGTGGCACATTAAATAAACTGCTAGATTGAGAGGCAAGAAGACCTGAATTTGAATCCTGCCTCAGACACTAACTGTTGTGTAATCCTGGGCAAGTCACTTAATCTCTGTCTACCTCAGTTTCCTCATCTGTAAAATGGGGATAATAATGACATCTACCTCCCAGGGTTATTGGATGATCACCTAAGTTGATATATGTAAAGTACTTTGCAAACTTATTATTTTAGTATATCTTTACCCTACCTCAGTCACCCACAGGAATCATCATCCCTTAGCTCATACTCATACCTGTCACTACCATCTTGATGGTCTTGAACTCTCTGGTTGTGATCTCCTGTTCTTCCATCTCTCTGGGTGCTTCATTCTTCCCAGATATCTCCCTATGTTCAGGCCCTTTCCCTTACCCATAGCATCAATTGCCCCTGCTCTGGTTCCACGTTCTTGACCCTGACTTCACTCTTGACCCTAGAGCCAATTCAGTGATCTGCTCTCTTCTGCCTTTGTGTCTCTTCCTCACTCCCCACCCCTTTGTTCTTTGGGTGTTTGTATGCTTCCAAATCCTGCTGGAGTAAGTCATACAACCCTGCCAAATGAGTTTACTTCAAATTTATATTTTCTAATCTTAACTGGGCTCTCACTGCTGCATGGCAATCTTTTTGTGTTTTCCTGATTGACTCTATCACTTTTCCTGCAGGAGTGGCTCCTTCTTTTCTAAAGTCCTCTTATTGATTGACTTGATTGACTGATTGATTAGACTTTATCCCTCTTTCTGCAGTTGTTCCAAACACCTGCAAAGGAAGGACCCCCTCCTAATTTTCTTTAGCCCCCAACATCTCCTCTTGCCATTTTATCTACAATCTCTGTTTTATATATTGGCTTCTTAAATAAGGTAATATATGCAAAGCACTTTGCAAACCTATGCAAATTCTAGCTATTATGATTATTATCTCCTACTGGCTACAAATATGCCCAGATCTCTCCCATTCTTTAAAAAACAAAAATAAAAAAAAAAACTTCCACTTTATTAGCTTCTCAAGCTTTCCTTCTCAATTTCACAGCCAAACTCCTGGAAAAAATTTATACTAGTTCCCTCAACTTCTCCATCTACTCACTTCCCCACCCTTTGCATTCTACTGAAGCTGCTCTCTCCAAGGTTACCAACAATCTCTTATTTGATAAATCCAATGGTCTTTTCTCAGACCTCAGCCTCTTTACTCTTCAGCTTTGGACACTGATATCACCTGTTTTTCTAGATAATATCTCTTCCCTTGGCATCTATGCACTGTTTTCACCGGGCCTACCTCCTACCTCTTTGAACATTCCTTCAAAATTTTTGCTAGGTCATCCACCATCTCCTACCCCCTAATTCTTGGTATATGCCAGGGCTCTGTTCAGGTCCTTCTGCTTTTATACATTCTTTCCTGTGATGATGTCACCCTTTCCATCAAAGATCATCCAAAAGCTGACAATTCCCAAATCTATATAATGGTCTCTTCTGAATTCTGGTCCCACATCTCCTGGACATCTCTACCTGGATGTCCTGATGTCAGTATCTTAAACTGAGCATACTTAGAACAGAACTGAAAGTCCTCCCCCAAGCCTGTTTCTCTTTGGAGTGCCATCATCCCCCCAAACTCCCAGATATTTATCCTAGACTCTTCATTCCTCCTCATGTTCTGTATAAAATTAACAATAAAAAAAACCTAACATATAGAATAATTAGCAACTAATTGTAGATCTTCTTACTCCTACCACTATAACATCTCTTATATTTGTCCCCCCCTGCTCATTTCAGGCTTTAATCTCTCAGCTAAACCATGTAATCGTCCTTTTCTCAGTCTCCTTGTTTTCTGCCTCTTTCTTCTTCCATCCCTCCTCCCACAGCTGTCGAAATGGTCTTCCACAGGCGTAGGTTTCGTCAGGTCAGTGTTGCTCAGAGATTTTCCGTGGCTCGCTGCTACTAATGCACACTTCACAGTCTGCAGCGATTCAGAGGGGAGGGGAACAAGCATCTACTAAGCGCCGGCTCTGTGCTAATGCACTGAGCGCTGCCTAAAGGGCATCTCCTCAGGTCCTCATGACGCCCACAGAGGGAGACGCTTTCTTAACCTCATTTTACAGCTGGAGAAACTGAGGCAAGTAGAAGTTAAGGGACTTGCCCAAGGTCACCCAGCTAACAAATGTAAGGCCACATTTCAACTCAGGACTTCACGAATCCGGGCCCAGCTGGGTGTCTACTGCACTGCCAACCTACACCGCTACTCTTTTCTGGATCTGAGCAATATTTTCAGACATTTCATACTGCTCTCCTTTAGGCATGTTATATATCCCAGACAAACTGACCTGTCACATGTCTCCTCAAACTGTCTATTCGATTTCCTGTCTTCCAAGCCTGGAATACTTTCCTCATCCAAGCTATGAGGATCCGTAGCTTCCTTCAAGGCTCAGCCGGGTGCCACCCCCTTTTGTGAAGCCTTTCCTGCTTCCATTCCCCTCCCCCCAGATTCCCTTATGTTCACTTATCTACATCGAGGAGCTACTCTCCTCCCCAAATGCAAACTCCTGGAGGACAGGTTCATCTCCTGGCTTAATAGACGTTTATTGAATTGAATGAGTAAGTATGGAGACTGCTTTGCTGAATAATTATAAGCTGCCCTGTATTGTCTCTATTTCGTGTACAGGGTTCTCATTTCCCCCACTAGATTACAAGCTCCCAGAGGGTGAAGATAGTATGTCCCTTTCCCCATCTCCCAGAATCTCTTATGGGGCCAGCTAGTCAGGCGCTGCTTTGTGTGTGTGTATGTGTGGTCTATGTATGTTTTATATTCATGAACCTGTTGTTTGTTCAGTCATTTTTAACTCCCAACCCCTCATGATCCCATTTGGGGTTTTCTTGGCAAAGGTATTGGAGTGGTTTGCCATTTCCTTATCCAATGGATACATTTTTTCAGGCAGTCAAAGGTTAAGGGACTTGCCCCCAGGATCAAACAGCTAGGAAGTGTCTTAGGTTGGATTCGAATTCAGGTCTTCCTGACTCCAGGCCCAGTACTCTATCCACTGAGGCACTGTACCTTTATGAACTCAGGCAACTGTTCTTCAGAGACCAGGCTGACTTCACAGTGGGACAGGGCAACCGTGATCAGCTTGGACGTGGTGTACCTGTGGAGCTGATGGGAAGGTTCTCATTTTGGAGTTAGTAGTCTCGTGGCTTATTTATATGCCCTTATGATATGAGGTCATGAATCATGAATGCCAGAGTTCCCTGCCCTGCAGTAGCTCTGAATGGGTTTGGGTCTTGGGGCCTCGCTTCCTGATTGAAAAGCTGCTGTGCCCAGCTAGTAGATATTGACCACTTTCTCAGCCTGGCCTGAGAGCTTTGTTCCCAGCTTGGTGAAGTAAGAGTTGCAAAAGCATCATGACCTGGATGTTTCTGTCTAGTGACACTTAATTATTCTTTAGAGAGATATAATGGGACCTGTTCAGCATGAGACGGAAGCTGCCCCTACCCCTAGTCATGCCTGTTTCCTCAGGAGTTCAGTTCAAGAAACATTAACCATCTCCTGGATACAAAGTATCATGGTAGGCACTAGGGATACAAAGACACAATTAAAAATAATCCCTGCCCTCAAGGAGTTTATATTCTCCTGAGGAGATGCAACATGTACATAGCTAAGTAAAGCATCCAGTATTTTGAGGATAGAGCAGGGGTTCTTTACCTGGGGGCCATAAAGTTGTTTTGTTTTTTTTAATTGTGATACTAGATTTCAATACAGTTGGCTTCCTCTGTAATCCTGTTTATTTTGTGCATTTAAAAACTTTATCATGAAAAGGGATCCACAGCCAGACAAAGTCGTCCAGGAACAGAAAGGTTAAGAACCTCTAGACTAAAGGCATTAGGGAAAGTTTCCTGGAGAAGGTACTGCCTGAGCTTGATACTTTGAAGAATGAGAAGAAATCTGAGAACTGAGACCATAAGATCATAGAAGTAGAGCAGGAAGAGATCTTAAAAGTCATTGAGTCCAGCCCCCTAATTTTACACATGAGGAAACTGAGGCACAGGCAGGTTAAGTGACTTGCCCAGGGCCATCCATTTAGTAAGCATGTGAAAAAGAGTTTGAATTCTAGGACTCACTGTAACCTCCCTGATTTAAGGGATTAAGGAGGGACTATGTCTGGAGATAATGAATTGCTTGTATCAATGCACTGGGACTGAGAGATGGGTCACATACAAATCAGGGAACAACTGATGATCTGATTTGCCACCCACACCAGAGACCATGCGTTGGAGGCTAGATCACTTTCATCTTCATCGCTGAAATTTCTATCCTGCCTCTTTCTCTCCCCACCCCTCTCCATCAGTGACTTCCTCTTTGGGCCCACTCTTTTAGTCAGTCAAGTCCCCAAGCTATGCCTCACTAGGCTCTGGCATCCTTCCCAACAGCCTTGTCCCAGTGAACCTACCCAGTCCAACACCTCTCCCTTTTCTTCCTCCCTCCCCCCAACTCTCTTTCTCTCTCTCTCTCTCTCTCTCTCTCTCTCTCTCTCTCTCTCTCTCTCTCACACACACACACACACACACACACACACACACACGTGTATATCAGGCAATTCACCCCCTTTTCAGTTCTGGAACTATGATCAAATTGACTCTATCATCCTTTTTGGAAGGTCTCTATCACCTTTATGACCCTACTCACCATCCCTGTAACTTTCTGGACCAAAGTATCTCTCTATGGCTACTACTCTTGTATGTACATCGTCTCCCTCATTAGAAATATAAGCTCAGCTACTTGAGATCAATGACTCTCTTTGCTCTTGTATTTGTATTCCCAGGGCTTATAGTACTTAGCACCTAATAAAGCACTTAGCAAGTACTTTTTCATTCATTCATCCATTTAGCTGCAAGATAATAAAGCTGGAAAGTTAGGAGCCTTGGGAGAGAAGAGGTAGAATACTGCAACCGACTAAAACATACATTTTCAGAGACACTATGTAGATTTTGTTTCGTTTTGTTTGCCTATATTTGTTTTGAGGTAGTGCTTCTATTTTGGAGGAGGTTTACGGGTTGTCACAGTGATGACTAAAAGAAACAAGAATGAAAGAAAGAAGTGAAGCATTTTTTTAGCCTGCTTGAAACATACACAGATGTTCAAAGGGGACACAGATAAGCAGAGCAGTTTTGTTACTACTGTGTTGAATTTAACGTAACAGTTTTAAAAACTAAAGGTAACAGAAATTCAGTTTCATACAAAATCCTTTTTTCTGGTCTTTGGATATTAAAATATTGATGTTTATTGTTTAAGTGTGTGTGTGTGTGTGTGTGTGTGTGTGTGTGTGTGTGTGTGTGTGTGTAGAGAAAGTAAAAGAGACAGACACAAAAGTTTGAGACAGATTATTGAGGGCCTTAGAAGGCAAGCTGAGCCGTATGTGTTTTATTCTAGAGGCAATAGGGAGCCACTGATGGTTTTTACACAGGAAGCAACATGGTCGGATGTGGGATTTAGATTACTCTGAAGGATGTAAATGTGTACAGTGTTTAAAAAAGAGAACCAGAGGAAGCCTCCTGTGTGTTGGATAGAACCTCTTCAAAGAGCTATCTACTACATGGAGGGGCTGTGCTAGGTGCTGAGGATACTAAAACAAAAATGAAAACCCCTGACCTTCTGGAGGGGTGCATTCTATAGGAATGTATTAAGTTTTATTAAAAATGGTTAATAATCTAGGCAAACAAAATGGTGAGGGTGGTGGTGGCACAAGATGGGGTATGTCTTGGGAGTAAAAACTGGGATAAATATAAGTAAAGTTACAAAGATAGAATCTTTAGGACTGGGTAACTATTTAAATATGGAGAGAGATGGAAACTGAGGCACATAGAGGTTATTTAGTAGAAATAGGGAAGTTTAGAGGAAAGGCACATATAGGAGAAGCTTGGTTTTGAACATGTTGGGATGTATATAGCCATTTGGAGGGCTAAGATTAGAGTTCAGGACAAAGGTTACAGACAGAGATATAAATCTGGGAATCATCTGCATAGTTTGGGATAATTGTGCCCACAGCTGCTTCCCCAGTCACCACCCCCTAGTTATACCCTCCCTAGCACCATCTTATATAGTCTAATCTCTCTGGGGGACTGGCTAAGGGTAGATGAAAAATGAATACTTCCTAGAAGAGAACCACAAATGTCCTGGGATTGTCTTGGCTTGCTGGAAAGACTCAGAACTTAGGCCTTCTGAAGCCCCACACAAGCTTGTCTCTAAATCTCCAGCATGACCCTGGGTTGTGTGTGGCAGCCTTAGAAAAAGGTGATGGGTCATGGTGATGGTGATGTTTCCGTATGTTTGTTCAGCAGTGGACAGTTTAGAGAGCACTTTTTCCCCCACTTTTGAAGTGCTTTATTTTCTTAAATCCATCAGTTAATCCACAAGCATTTAATAAACGCCTACTATGTACCAAGAATTATCCTGTCAGAGGAATACAAAATAATTCCTGTCCTCAAGAAAACCTGTTATCCCTCGAAAGGCAAGGTTAAATTTTCTCTCAGCTTTTCTTTAATGACTAATTTATAGGATTGCCTACTGCTTTCAGGAGAGCACTTTTAATATTGTAGATGTTCCCTCAGAGAGAGGGAGCATGACACAGTGAATGTGGCATTGAACTTGGATTCAGGAAGATCTGGGTTCAAATTCTGCCAGTTATTTAACTTTTCCATGCCTTTGTTTCCTTATGTGTAAAATGGAGGGAGGTTGGACTCCATGGCTTCTAAGATTCCTTCCAAATCTTGATCCATGATCCCAATGATCTTCTGGTTCCTGAAACAACAGTGGAAGTGATAGAGGAAAGGGATCATTAGCTCTATTTTACAAATGCAGAGACTGAAGCAAAGGGCTCTTAAAGTGTCTTAGTCAGATCTCATAGCTGATCAGTGGCCAAAGTGGGAGTGGAACCCACATTTCTGACTCTCAGGCTGGCGCTTTTCTCCCTCTATAAAACAAAGACCTTCTCTGGAGGGCAGCCTTTGTTTCCTTTGCTTGGGAGGAAGGATTCCAGAAAACATGGGCCAAGTAGTGTTCTTGGGGCTTCTCTTCTAAGGGTCATCTGTGGTATGTTCTCATTGCAGAGCTCCACACAGGAGATTGGAGAAGAGCTGGCAGATGACATCATCTACAGTATCTCTCTGCGTAAAGTACAACTCCATCACACCGCCAACAAGGGACAGCGATGGCTGGGGGTAAGTGAGCAAGCCCAGGTGTTGGGAAGCAGAGCTAAAAGGCACCTTCAGGATGATCTAGTATGACCCTTTCATTTACAGAAGGGGAAACTAAGGCCTAGAGAGGCTAAGAGGCTGCTCAAGATCACATAGATACAGGGGGGCAAAGCAGGGATTCAATCCCAGGTCTTTGCCTCCAACCCTGTTCTTTCTATATACCAGGAGCGCAGTCTGTTGCCTTTTCAATCCCATTTAGGCTGACTCTTCTTGTGACTCTTCCCCCTGCCAGCCCTCAACTTAATTTGTTATGCGTGGCCCTCAATTAACTTTCTTCCTCTTGGCTTATTTATTTTTGGAAATTGTGTCTCTGGTTGGGGGCATGGGATAGATAGGCTTCCCTATGTCTCTGGAACATCAGCGAGGGCGGAGGAATGACCTTTTTGTTCTCTCCACTCCCAAGTTTGAGAATGAGTCTGCTCTGAACCTGTATGAAACCTGCAAAGTCCGTACCATCAAGGCAGGGACGCTGGAGAAACTGGTGGAATACTTGGTATCAGCCTTTAGAGGCAATGACTCCACCTACGTCACCATCTTCCTGTGTACCTACCGTGCCTTTGCTACCACCAAACAGGTGCTGGACCTCCTGCTCAACAGGTGAGTACCCCTTCAGCAAAGGAGCCCCTGCTAGTGTCCCACCACCTGTTGTAGAGCCAACTCTATTAACCACCATCCCCTCACTCTGCAGTCCTGATCCCATCTACCTTCTACCTCCAGTTTCCCAATTGTTTTTTTCTTTGTTTCAGCAATGGAGAAACTGTGCCTACCCTTTGTCCTAGACTGAGTAGAGACTCCCAGGAGTCATAGGTGGGGAAATAAGGGAGACTCTTGAGAACTTTAGAAAAGGTATGGGGATAATTCTAGAGAACCAGAGAGGAAGCGTGTTAGCCACTGCCTGGCTGAGAGAGGATGGACTCAGGATACAGAATGAGATGCCCATTTTTTAACATGGATGGGGAAATTTACTTTGCTTCATTAAGCATATTTAGTTCCAAGAATATTCTTTGTTGTTGTTGATGATGATAGAGAATAGCAAGAGGAAATTTCTACTTATTAATTTAAAAAGTAATAAAATTAAAATAACATATTTTAGACACGGGAACACCTGGGGTCTAATGCACTATTCCTTGATCGTCCAACCAGGTATGGCCGACTCTACCCTCAAGCTAATGGAGACCGTGGGCAGCAGGCCACAGATGACCGGTTGGAGCTAAAAAAGTAAGCAGGGCTTGGGGCTAAGAGAAAGTAACCATTCTCTTGCTTGTGGGAGGGCTACATACAGTTTGTAAGGGTCCTGGAGTCATTTGTAAGGGATGGAGTCCTGACCCAGCATACAGGCCTTCTAATCCCTCCTAGGAAGATAGAGATCAAAGAGATGATGACCCAGGGAGTGGGTAGCCAGGAGAGGGATCACCCTCCCCCACCAGCCAAGAGAAAGTTCACCTTAACCAGCTTCTAGCGCCAATTCTGTCTCCTTTTGGGAGGTAGAGGAGACTTTCCAATGAGGGGGAAGAGGAAAAAGTTAAACATGGCTATAAGTCAGACATCCCAGGTACCATGGCAAGACAGAACCTAGTTTCTACTTCTCCAGAACTAGAGGTTCTACAAGGTCCATAATGGGAGGGGAAGAGTTATCAATCATCAGCAAGTCTTTTGTTAGTGTACCATGAAGAATATAGAAGAAGGAGGAGAGAAGCATCCCTGCCTTCAAAGAGCTTACAGTTTAATTGTATGATACAGACTGTTATTTGCTGTCAGAATTTAGGGAGGAGAAATTGTAGAATGTTAGATCTGAAAGAGTTTAGAAATCAAATGGCCCAATGCCAACCTTTTGTAGCAGAGTAAATTGAGGTCAGAGAGATCAAGGAGTCTCCTGCCTCCTAGTCTGGTGCCCTTTCCACCACACTCTGCTGAAACTCTGGCCCCCTGAATCCCTCCTTCCTTAGCACCATTTCCTCCATTCTGGGAGCCTGGTTGGACCAATACTCTGAGGACTTTCGACAGCCCCCAGACTTCACCTGCCTCAAACAACTCGTCTCCTACGTTCAGCACAACATCCCTGGATCAGACCTTGAACGCCGAGCCCACCTCCTCCTCGCCCAGTTCCAAAGACAGGAACCCAGTGAGGCAGAGCCAGAAGGTGAGAAAGATTTTCTCTTTGTTAGGGAAAGGGATGCAGGACTGGGTCTCACAATGGTGAGCCCTGACAGGATTGGCAGGGGGTAAGGGAGATTCTAGGTTGCATATTTCATTGAATTAGATCATGAACTAGGCTATCCCTGGAAGGTCTCCTGGCAGAAATGGATCTTGTGGGGAAGAGTTGGAGAGAAAATGTAACCATGATCTCCTAGGTCTCTTGTTTCCACTTTCTTGTACCCCCAGAGTCTGTCTGCTCCTTCCATCTGACAGAAGAAAATGGACTAGGAGAAGGAAAACCTGACTTCCTGGTCTTCTCTCCAGAGATGGTCGCAGAACAGTTCACATTAATGGATGCGGTTAGTGACTAGCTTATGTTGACAGTACCAGGGTGTACCTTTCCTTCTAGTCTTTCCAAAGCCCTCTGTCCTGCTGTAGAAATATTGCCTAAGGATCTTTCAAGCCAGTGAAGGGAAAAAGCCTTCTGACCACCTAGGATTAGTCATATTCCCCAGAAAAGGAAAGGGTTTTCCAGATCTCCCTAGGGTTTCCCTCCAGCTTGCTGACTTCTCAGATATCAAAACTAAGTCCTCAGTTTTGGGTCCTTTGGAGAAAGGCATGCAAGGAGTAGAAGACATTCCCTACTCTCATGGAGCTTTGCTGTAGTTGGGGGGGATGGACACAACCGTGAAGATGGTTTGAGGACACTTAGAATACAAAATGGATTGTGCCATCTTTAATATTTGGAAGTGATGTTCCTCTTTCTACCTTCAATGTGGACTTGGAGTTTTCCTTCCAAGTGAAATGGAAATTTCCCTCAAGAATGGAAATAGGTTGTCTAGAAATAACTGACATCTCTTCAGCACTAAAGTTGGCATAATGGATAGAACACTGGCTTTGGAATCAGGAAGGCCTTGGTTTGAACTAGGACAAGTCAACTTACTCTTTCTCAATCTCAGATTTCTCTACATAGTTAAGTGTTGGAGCCAGACTATGGAGCCCAGGCTCCTGAATCCAAGCCCAGGGCCTTCTTCACTGTACTCACGCCATCTGTGCAATACTATCCTAGCCCTCTTTGTTACTGAGGGCCTGTGTTTACTAGACAGCTGGCTACAACTAACAATTCAGTCAAGACTCCTTGCCACCAAAAGAGATTAAAACCAAGGTTTTATTTATTAGCACTGTGTTCTAATCAATGAATAGCCTTGACAGAGATGCCAAAGACCCACCTTCTCTTACAGATATGATTCTTGATGCCTTTGGGTCTAGGAATGATGAGGGCTTAATGGGGTAGGCTCAATTCTAGCTATGTCTTTACAGGAGCTGTTTAAGAAGGTGGTCCCCTATCACTGCCTGGGCTGCATCTGGTCCCAGAGAGACAAAAAAGGCAATGAACACTTGGCACCTTCCATTCGGGCCACTGTCTCCCAGTTCAATTCTGTCACCAACTGCGTTATTGCCACGTGCCTAGGGGACCGAGGGCTGAAGCCCCAGCATCGGGCCAAGGTGGTGGAGCGGTGGATTGAGGTGGCCCGGGTACGAAGGAGCATTTCACCCATGGGGATCATGAGGAGGAGGGATCATTACATGGTGGGAACTGAAGCTTTGAGGATTAACCTCCCAGCCCCTTCCATTTTATTCCTGTTCCATTGGGATTCCCCCTTTTCTTTATCCTAGAATTCCAGCCTTTAAGAATCACAGACTCTTTACTCTTGACTTGCATCAAGTTAAGCCTCCCTCTCAGCCCACACATGTATCCTCTCCATGGGAGCCCCAAGAAATAGTCATTCAGTCTCTGCTTGCAGGCTTCTAGTGACAAGAAGCCCACTACCTCCTGTGGTGACTCAGTCCATTCTTGGGTTACTGTAATATCAGGAAGCCCTTCCTCGAGATGAGCCCAAACCTACTTTCTTGTACCAAACATCAGTCCTAATTTTGGGTTTTGGGGGGAAATCTCTGGATAGAGGTCCTCTGGAACCTCGGAGGATTAGCCCACACAGGAAAGACATCTCTCCTTGGGGATCAGAAAGCATTTTCTTTCCCAGTAAGACCACCTGATCTGGGGAGAGTAAGGATTGAGCCCTGGTGGGAGCTAAAAAGAAAGGTAGCAGTGGGAACAACAGGCAAGATTTTCTCAATTCCATGGTCCCTCATCTCTGCATCCTCCTCTACCCATCAGGAATGCCGAATACTCAAAAACTTCTCCTCCCTTCGTGCTATCCTCTCTGCCCTGCAGTGCAATGCAGTTCACCGCCTAAGGAAGACCTGGGATGAAGTGGCAAGGTAGGGGACCCTTCTGCCACGGCTATTTTATATATGCAAATGTCCTGTTTGGCAGATGCCACCTCTAAGAATGAGACTCTGTAAACTGGGAACAGAAAGCCATTCCATTGGGTGGGAGTGATCCTCTATGGCTTGTCTTGTCTCCAGCTCCATTTTTTTTCCTGCCTCCCTTGCCTCACATTACAGGGAAAGTTTTCGAGTCTTCCAAGAGCTGTCAGAGATCTTCTCTGATGAGAACAACCACTCACTAAGCCGGGAGCTTCTTATTAAGGTAAAGGATGGGACGATACTGGAGAGAAGGGGGCCATTTTGGTGCCAGGCCTGGGAGAGCCTAGCAGGCAGGAATGCCCAGGCCAGGTCACTGAGTAGGGCAAGTCCAGGAGCCCTAAGCACCTGCCCTATCTTTTCTTACCCTGTCAGAATCTGCCAGGATGCAAGTTAGTTATTCAAAAGTCCACAAAGGCAATGTTCCCCATTAGTTTGCTGTATTAGTGATTGGGTGGAGAGGTGATGAGAAAGTCTTTTAGGACCAGAGGGCAGCCTGATTCTACCAAGACCTGACTGGGGAGGTGGTTTTACAAGGAACAGTAGTCCCTGAATGAAGAAAGAGTAATTAATAGCATTTATATAGCACTTAAAGGTTTGCAAAGTACTTCACAAATAATGAGCTCATTTCATCCTCACAACAACCCTGGGAGGAAGGTGCTGTTATTAGCCCCATTTCAGAGATGAGGAAACTGAAGCAGACAGAGGTTAAAAGTGACTTGCCCAGATAGCGCAGGGATAGAGTGCTGGGCCTGGAGTCAGGAAGACTCATGTTCATGGATTCAAATCTGGCTTTATTTACTAGCTTGTAACACTTCCTCAGTTTTCCTCATCTGTAAATGCTGAGCTGGAGAAGATAATGGCAAACTGCTCCAGAATCTTTGCCAGGGTGGGACATGACTGAAAAAAAAACCCCAGTTAATAAATGTCTGAGGCTAGCTTTGAACTCAGGTCTCCCATTTGTTTCACCACTTAGCAGCTTTAAGAGAAGGGGAAAGAGTGCTGACCCTTCAGTCAGGAGTCTTGAGTTCACATCTTGTCTCGACATTTGCTGACTTGTGACCTTAGCCCCCCAGGACCTCAGTTTCCTTATCTGTGTTAGTTAAATGGGGGTTAGGTTAGATGACCTCTGGCAGAGTAGATATGGCAAATTGCTTTTGCTTTCTCCATTTGTGTAATGAGAGAATTGAACGAGATGGTCTCAAGGTTTCGTGAACTCTTGGACATTATATGCTTCTATTAATTACCTGATCTCTCTTCTTCTTTACCTACTTATTCCTTGACTGTTGCAGGAGGGGACCTCAAAGTTTGCCACACTAGAAATCAACCCCAAGAGAGCCCAAAAGAGGCAGCAGCAGCAGCGGGAGATGGTAAGAAGTTAGAACACAAACTGAATTAGGATTGTCTGAGCCCTCGTGTCAGATTAGGTGACCCAAGGTGGTACTTGGGCTGATGGGGTATGTGGGATTTAGAATCAGAGGACCTGGGCTCCTGACTCCCAGACCTACTACTTAACTACTTACATGACCTTAGGCAAATCATTTTACCTTCCTGGGCCTCAGTTTCCTCATCTGTAAAATGAGGGTGTTGGACTAAGACCCTTTCTAGTCTAAAGCTATGGTCCTATGATGTGGGACTGTAGGGAAGAGCTCAGCTAGGGGGAGGCAGAGAGAAGGGCATGGGGACAAATGGAATGTAGAAAAGGAAATCCAGAGACATTAGATGGATAAGCAAGCAGTCACTTTCCACATGAGTTGAGAGAGCTCTAAGCTGGTCCACTGCCCCAGAATATCTTCCTCCGTTGGTTATCAGACTGCCCAGAATGCTTCTATTAGAGGAATATTCCTTTGTATATTGAAAACCCGTCTAAAGATGGGGACTTTCACTCCCATCCCCTACTCCCATGGAGGGAAGATACAGCTTAAGCCTTTACCAGTTGACACCTGGACCAAAGATAGCCAGGCCTTGTCAGAAAGAGGTATGGGCTAACTAGGTACCTGTGAGTGAGGGCAAAAGATAAAAGACTAGAGATTAAGATCAGGAAGAGGAGTCTTCAAGACCCATGGGTTCGAATCTTGCCTCCTTCTGCAAGACACACATCCTCTCTAGGCCTCAGTTTCCTCATATGTAAAGTTGGGAGTGGACTAGGTGATAGGACTATGATCCTAAAAGGGGAAGGGCAAAGGGGTAGAGAGAGACTTCCATTAGCTTCATATTTTTGCTTAGAATTAGGGAGGATAAGGGCTTAGGGGGATGGAAGATAGAGGGGAGTGTGGAGAATGCCTGAAACACTTTCTTAGGTCTCTCTGAGTTTCTGCCCCTGGCATATAGAAGACTTTTTGTGTCAGGGATAGAGACCAAGTCAAACAGGCTGGAGGGGTGTATCTGGAGAGCCATCACTCAGCACTGATTCAGCTCTCCCTCCCCATGCTTCAGGGCGTCATGCAAGGCACCATTCCTTACCTTGGCACCTTCCTCACAGACCTGGTAATGCTGGACACAGCTATGAAGGACTACCTGGACGTAAGTGCGCAGATCCCCAGGGTTGCAGGACTTGGAGTAGAGGGGTACCCATTTCAGATTCCCTGGGGGAGGGTCCAGGCCCCTGACAGACTCCTCTACACAAATCTCCCACTTGGAAAGCATTTATTAAATACTGATTGTGTGCCAGGCTCTGTGCTAAGCACTAGACTTACATGCCCTTGAGGAGTTCACATTGTAATCTGGAATACAGGAGGTACTGATGGTCCCACTTTGCCACTAACTAGCAGTATGGCATTTATCAAGTCTATTGCCCTCTCTGGGTTTTTGTTTTCTAATCTATATAATAAGGGAACTAGGCAAGGTGATCTCTATAGGCCCTTCCAGCCATGACACTGTGTTCTGAGGTCCCTTCCAGGTTTGATCATTTGTTTCTATGCTTGATTGTTCTTTGGGAATTAGAGATGCCTCCTCCAGGGGAAAAAAAACCCAAAAAACTCTTCTCCCTGGGCTGGTTAGTCACTGAGCCTGCCTCCCTGACCACTCTCTCGGTGGAAACCCCCTCCGCAGCCACCTCTGAAGCTTAGGTCTAAATCCAGCCCTGCAGTGGGTGTGTGTCCACTGCCCCCTGGTGGAGCCATGCTACTGCAGGCCAGGAGCCTCTTGCTAGACTGCCAAGAGTACCTAGGCGGGTTCTGTGCCTCTGGGGGCTTGGCTTGACCAGTGTGTGGGATTGCTTCTTTTCAGGGAGGCCTGATCAACTTTGAGAAGAGGAGAAAGGTGAGCATGAAATAACCACCTAGGGGGCTGCAAGGGCAAGGCAGACTTTAGGTATCTAAAGGAGGGATCATGGTAGACAGGGTGGTGAGGAAGGGCTTTTGACTAGGCATGGCTGGAAAGAGGGAAGGTTATACCATGGTAGGAAGGTGGGGAAGGAACGTTATAAGCACAGGCGTGGGAGCTGGGAAGCAGAAAGCATATGCTACATGTTCCCATTCTCAGGTGGGGCACACTGCTCCTCCTCTGTCCAGTAGCCAATCCTCTCTTGTCCTCCCAGGAGTTTGAAGTGATTGCCCAGATCAAGCTATTACAGTCAGCCTGCAACAATTACAGTTTCACGCCAGAAGTACGCTTTATAGCTTGGTTCCATAGCATGGAGAGGCTCAGTGAATCTGAGAGGTAAGGATCAAATCCCATCTGCTTTCCTCTAGTGGCTAGGCCTGAGGCCCATCCAGCCACATTCCTCCAGACTTGGGAAGGAGCCTCTCAGACAGAGGGGTGACCCAGAGAGGGGAAGGGGTAGCCCTGGGCAAGCTGAGGCTCCCAAACAGACACTCAAGCCTCCAGCTCCTAGTCCTTCCATGAGACCACTCCTCCCCATCCCATACATTGCTCCTTGTGGTAAAATGTTGCCATTCTAGGCTGCCCTTCGGCTTCATTCTAACTTAAATTTCACTTGGATAAAAAGTATGCCTTGAGTGGGAAGGAAGGAACAAGAATGATACACAACATTAATTTGTCCTTCCCCAAACTCTACCCCCACCCCCTTTGTTCACTGCCTATGTTCTCTGGCTACCCAGTTATAGTTTGTCCTGTGAACTGGAACCCCTGTCAGAATCTGCCAGTAACACTCTGAAGGCCAAGAAGAACACAGGGATTATCAAACGCTGGAGCGAGTAGGTATCTGGAAATGGCAGAGTTCGCTCATCCCTCCCAGAGCAGTCAAGGGAAAGGGGGAGATGCATGCTGGGAGGTCTGGGGACACGAGGACCCCCTTCAGCATCTTCAGCCTTCCTGGGGCCAGAGCTGAGGGGTGTGTGCCCTGGGCAGAGCAGACCTCTGGGTAATCAATGGCCCATCCTCCAGCCGCCAGGCCCCCAGTGCAGAGCCCAGTGCCAGTGGCAGCTCCCATTCCAAGTCCTTTGACCAGCTCAAGTGTGGGCCCTACCTATGCAGTGGGGATGGAGCAGACTCCCTCAGTGTCACTTCAGCAGGCTCCTCCAGCTCAGATGTAGAAGAAATTAACATCTCCTTCGTCCCAGAGTCTCCAGACTGCCAGGAGAAAAAGGTATATATCACCACTCCCCTTCTCCAGCCTTGGGTTTGTGCTTCTCCAGATATTGGCCTCCACCCCCAATTCTGATGAGAGATTCTCAACCCTTCCATTAGGACTGAGGAAGCAACTTTGTACAGGAGTCAGAGGCCCTGGGCTCAGATCCCACCTTCAGCAGTCTGTGTGACACTCCAGGCCTCAGTTTTCTCTTTTGTAAAATGGAGAGATTGGACTGGACGTTACCTCGGAGGTCCCTTCTGGCACCAGACTGTGATTCTATGACCCTTTAACTCCCTACCCAGTTGGAAATAGCCGGGAGAGATGGAAAACACCAAGAAAGGAGAAGAAAAAAATCCATAGGGCAGACAGATGGAAAACAGAAAACAGTCACTGGATCAATCGTTGTTCAGTGAAAGACTGATACATAGCTGTAGGGGGACTAAAGGGATCTAGGATGTGGTCTGCATCTTCTATACCTTCCCTCCTGTGAACTTTGTGCTCTTTGCCTGTAGGGGTTGAGAATCTCTGCCCTAGTCCCAGTTCAGGCCAAGGCAGTCACTCAGGGCCCCCTCCTAAATCTCTGTCCCTCCCCACTGCCAACACTCCCCATCCCCACCAGTTCTGGGAGTCGACAT
Source organism: Gymnobelideus leadbeateri (assembly GCA_011680675.1). Taxonomy (NCBI): domain Eukaryota; kingdom Metazoa; phylum Chordata; class Mammalia; order Diprotodontia; family Petauridae; genus Gymnobelideus; species Gymnobelideus leadbeateri. The sequence continues at coordinate 116,344 of WOXC01010596.1, read as the reverse complement.
CCTTGTCCTCCCTGGACACATCGGGTATCGGGTCCGGCTCCAGCAGTGCCTCGTCCTCCTCCGTCTCCTCCACGCCGGTGACTGCCTCCCGCACCCACAAGCGCTCCGTCTCGGGTATCTCCAGCTACTCCTCCCTCTCCCTCCCCCTCTACAATCAGCAGATTGACGATTGCTGTATCATTCGAGTGAGTCTGGCTGTGGACAATGGGAACATGTACAAGAGTGTTCTGGTGAGTGGTTCCCTGTCTTGACTCCCACTTGTTGCTGTGAAAAGAGATTTGGAAACAGTACCAGAACTATAGGGCGGAGGAGAGAACCACTTCCCAGTAGTGGGCTGCACTGACACTGAAATCCCAGGAAGGAGTCCCATCTCTCTGGAGACATTTGAGTATATCCCCACCAGTAGGCATGGGATTGGCTAAGGGACTTCAAAGTCCCTTCTGAGACCTTTTAGTCCATAGAAAGGTTGGAGAGGAAAGTTCCAGGACAGGGGATCTTTTATTCCTCTCCAGTATTAGGGAGATTTGTTTTAGTTTTGATTTGGAGATATTCTTTGGGATGGAGTGGGAGGAGAAAGAGTCAAAACAGAATTGACCTTGGGAATGGGTAATAGGAGTTAGAAAATTTCATTTGAGGAAAATTGGGGAGGAGAAGCAGGGGGGATGGGCAGGGAGGATTGGCAGCAAGTCATCCAAGTGTAGGAAGAAGTGTTCTACAGAGAGTTGAGATGGTCAGTAGAGTATAAAGAACATTGGGCCTTGATAAACCTAGCTTCTAGTTCCAGCTCCCTGCCAACCAGCTTCAAGATTTCCAGCAAGTACTTCCTGTCTTGGGCCCCAGTTTCCTCATCTGCAAAAGGAGGAAGTTGGGACTAGAGCCTCTGAATCCAGTTGGTCCCAAGGAGAGCAGCCAGGATAGTAAAGGGCCTTGTGTTCCTGCCCTTTTAGGTTTGGTTGAAAGAAATGAGTACATTTTGCTTGGAGAAAAGACTTTTAGAGGGAAATCCTAATCTCTGTCTTTAAAGATTTCACAAAATTCACATAATTTTAGAGGTGTTAAGAGGCCTCAGCAGTCATGTAGTCCAATAATTCTCAAACTTTTTGGTCCCTGGATCCCTTTACACTCTTAAAAATTAGAGAGGACTCCCCCAAAGATTTTTTGTTTCTGTGGATAATATCTACAAATAGTTGCCTACTAGAAATCAAAACATCATAGTATTATTATGAAAATAATTTTGACCCAAACAGACCTCCTGAAAGGATGTCTTCCCCACCCCCACACCACCCCAGAGGTCCCCACATCACGTTTTTTAAAATGTTGATCTAGTCCAATCTGTTCCCTAAATAGAATCCTTTCCCCAACATCCCCACCATCTAGCAAGTAGAATGCCAACATCTCTGCTCTACTTGGAGCCCTCTTGTGAGAGGGAACCCACCGCCTGCCACCTGAGGCCCCCATTCAGCTTTGGGACAACTTTCAGTATCAGGTTTTTAAGCATAGGTCTGTTTCTGCATCACTTCCACCCATGACTCCTTGTCCTGCTTTCTGGCACCAGGCAGGATAAGTCCAATCCCTCTTCCACATGAAAGCTTTTCAGATATTGAAGATAATAATCACTCCTCCCTGGGGGCGGCTAGGTGGCGCAGTGAGTAGAGCGTCGGCCCTGGAGTCAGAAGGACCTGAATTCGGATCCGACCTTGGACACAATACACACAAACAAAAAACCTAGCCGTGTGACCTTGGACAAGTTACTTAACCCCAATTGCCTTCCAAAAAAAAAGCAAAAAAAAAAAATAATAATCACTCCTCCCCTGCCCCCAAGGCCCTTCCCCAATCTTCTCCAAGCTGATGGTGCCATTCCTTCAGCCAGGAACTCATAGGCTCACATGGCATGGTCTTGAGGCCCTCCCCCTGTCCTAAGTGCCGTTCTCTGGGCACTCCAGTTTATCAGTGTCTTTGCTTTTGCACCCAGAACTGCACACAGTACTCTAGACCTGATTAGATCAGGCCAGAATACAGTGGGGTCACCACCTCCTTGTTCCTATAAACTTTGTTTCCTCACAGCAGTAATGGTTGAAAATTACAAAGGGCAAATTGAGACTTGATAATAATAGAATAAATTCCTAACAATTAAAAACTATGCTAAAAGAGAATGGACTTACCTGCCATTCATCTGCCCCACCTCCTTTGGAAGCCTAGAAGTCAGTGGTATCAGACTCAAATAGAAAGAAGGGGCCATTAAACCATATGTTAGTATCCCTGCAGAGCGCATAATGACTCAGTTTAAAAATATAATATTGGGGCAGCTAGGTGGCACAGTGAATAGAGCACCGGCCCTGGAGTCAGGAGGACCCAAGTTCAAATTCAGCCTTAAACACTTAACACTTACTATCTGTGTGACCTTGGGCAAGTCATTTAACCCTAATTGCCCTGCCTTCTGCTCTCCAAAAAGCAAAAAAAAAAACAAAACAAAACCCCAAACAAATAAATGAATAAACAAACAAACAAATAAATTTTGGAAAAATTTAATATTATTGTTGCTTTTTGTATTTTTATTTACTTTGTTAACTATTTCCCTGTTACAATTTAATCTTGATCAGACCACACTCAGGGGAGTGTTGTGGGATGCATGTGGTCCGTGGGCTTGACCTTTCTGCTTTAAGCAAATATACATTGTAGAAGAAAGACTGGACTAGGTGACTGATGGGATCCCAGGCAAGGGCGACACTCTGTGATTCTGGCCTTTCCTTTCATATGTCCCCCTCCTCCCACATCCCATGACTCTGGGGGGTGGGAGTAGGGAGCTGGCTGATCTGGGAGGCCATAGTCCTGAGATCTAATGTTTCCTGTCTCCTACGCTAGGTGACAAGCCAGGATAAGACCCCAGCAGTGATCCGGAAAGCCATGGTCAAACACAACTTGGATGGCGACCAACCTGAGGACTACGAGCTGGTACAGATTATCTCTGAGGAGAGAGGTAGGGCTCCCAGGGGGCAGGGCATGCCCTGCTACCTCCATCTGCTTCTTTTAGGGTCACAGACTCTCCCAGCCGTAATGGCCTAAATCAGGGCTGAAGAACCTGAGGCCTTCTAGGTCCTTGGGTACTTTTGACTGAGTCCAAGTTTCATAGAACAAATCCTTTTATTAAGGGGTATAAATTATTTAGGACCTAAATCAGTGGTGCTGAGACTAAAAAGTCTGAGAACTTCTGCTTTATAGCAACTTTTTCATGCCAGGCCAACTCCTTTAGCAGCTCCGAACAGAGATGCTGGTCAGCTCCTTTCTTCATCCAGCTGGTGTGCCCGGCCTTTCTTTCCTACTGGCCCGAATCAAACATAATCAAGAGAAATCTGTTTAATCTTAAATGTATTTAATAGAAGTACATTTGACTTTGTTTTAAAGTCTTTTGAATCCAAAACAAGTGACTTGTGGATTGCATCTCTGCACCTTTGTTTTGGCACGGGTAATAGAAACTGACCATAAAACCCAAAGTTCTTGGCATCCTAAAGCACCTTATTTCTGCCTCTTTGATGGCATTTACCACATTCTTCATCGTTTCCTGTCAGTGCGCCCTGTCTCCCCTACTGGACTATGATCTCTTCATCTCACTGTTCCTCCCCTCTACCAGTGGGCCTTTTACATGGTAGGAATAGGCACTGGACACTCAGGAAGACCTGAGTCCACGTCTGGCTTCAGACACTGCATCACTCAACCTTCGTCCTCAACTGTAACACAGAGGTCATAATATCACCTATCTCACAGGGTTGTTGTGAGGATTAGATATTTACAAAGCACTTAGAAGAATGCCTGGCACATATGTTGTCCAGTCATTTCTGACTCTTCATGGCCCTATTTGGTCTTTTCTTGGCAAAGATACCGGTTTGCCATTTCCTTCTCCAGCTTATTTTACAGATGAGGAAACTGAGGCAAATAGGGTTAAGTGACTTACCTAGGATTATATAGCTAGTATGTATCTGAGGCCTGATTTGAACTCAGGGAGATGAGTCTTCCTGGCTCCAGGCCCAGCACTCTTATCAACTGTGCCACCTGGCTGACCTGGCCCTTAAATTCTTTTTCTCTTACCCTCTCCTTGAGTAGGTTAGTACTTTCTCTATAACTTGTAGTCTTAGAGAATTCTATAGAGGAGAGATGTTAGATGAACCACATGCAGCCCATAACACCCCTGAGTGCAGCCTAAAAACATATTAGAATGTAATTAGGAAATATTTAACAAAAGTAAGTAAAAATACAAAAAAAAGGACAATGCTATATTCTAAAGTCAAGGCCTTTGGGGGATCCTCATGTACAGTTTAGTGGTCCTTTTTTATTTGACACCCTTGGTCTATAGCACTGACTTGCCCAAAATCATACAGCCAGGGTATCTCAGAGGCAGGACTGAAAACAAATCGTTCTAGCTTTGAAGCTAACTCTCTCTCTCCACTAAACAATGGTGTCTTATCCTAAGGGAAGCCCAGGCAGGGCAGAAAGGTAAAAACTCTCTCATCCTTGATTTTTGGTGTATAATAGATGCTCAGTAAATGTTTGAATAAATGACTAACAGATTGGTTCGGGACAGTTCGTGAAGGACTGGGAAATCCAGACAGAATTTAGAGTTGGTGTGGTAAACAATAGGGAAACCTTGAGGATCCTTGAGTACTGTCAAGACTACACAGTGCTGGGGCATCTAGGTGGCACAGTGAATAGAGCACTGGCCCTGGAGTCAGGAGGACCTGAGTTCAAATCCAACCTCAGACACTTAACACTTACTAGCCGTGTGACCTTGGGCAAGTCACTTAACCCCAATTGCCCTGCCCTCCCCCCTCCAAAAACAAAAAGACTACCTAATGCTCTTGGTACCCACCAGAGCCTCACCTCCCACAGCAGACATTTTGAGTTCAACCATCCACCCAAAGACCTCTGTCCTTCAGTTAATTCACCTACCTCATAAGAAATGGAGGATCCTGACTTGTGAAATAACTTCCCTGATAGTTATGTTTGGACTGGTTGATCTTGTATTGGCCTATATGGGGAGCACCTCAGCTAACCTGATCCCTTCTTATCCCTCCTCAGAACTGAAGATCCCGGACAATGCCAATGTGTTCTATGCTATGAACTCTACTGCCAACTATGACTTTGTCCTGAAGAAGAGGGGCTTCCCTAAGGGGGTAAAGGTCAAGCATGGAGCCAGCTCAACACTGCCCAGAATGAAACAGAAAGGCCTCAAGATCGCCAAAGGCATCTTCTGACTCTATCACCTCCTTTGGGCAGCAGTCCTAGGCCTCACCACTTCTCCCTGGAGCCACAAAGCACTTAGAGGCCTGGACTTCCCACTCATATCCGTTCCACCGGGGTCTTTCCTCACATCTCCCTGGACAGATTAGATCCCCTGACCTTCAGGGACTTTTGGGGACACCTTCTCACTTTGAATTTTTCTACGTGGTTTTGGACACTCAAGCACTCTCTTTCCTACCCAATATGACGCCCCTAATACTTGGGCTGACTGGGTTCCCACCCCTCTTCTCTACCCCCAACAACCACCTCATTGCCTTAGGTGCCTTCTGCTTTCCGAGAACCAGAGGACAGAACAATTTTCTTTTTTCTTTTTTTTTTTGCCAAGGAACTCTGCCAATGGGCGCTAGGGCCCCATCCCCTCTCTGTTACTGCCCTTCAAATGGATCTCCAGCTCCTAAGCTGATGGTCACTGCCACATTCCTTGCCCAGTGGGCATACTGGAGCATTAACACCCAAAAAGGGTTTGACCACACTTCTTCCCTCACCTTTCAGAGTTTCCCCAGTCACCTACCCCACTTGTATCCCTATCATCCACCCTCAGTGTCCTCATGGTCACTCCCATATAGGGTGGAGGTGGGGCCTGGGAGTGAAGCATTTCTCTCCCCCAATCACCATGAATTGGATCTGGCTCCAGACAGGGCTTTGCCTCCCAGATCTCTAGCCCTAAACCTGCACCAAAGATTCTATCTCAAGGGACACACCAGGGCAAGGAGGACCCACTGACCCTTCCCTCTGCACTCTGGGAGAGGTAGGGACCCTGTAAATATATAACGTGACTCACTGTAGTGAGCAAGGGGGTAGGGGTCAGGCCAGGGTCCTGCTGACATTGAATTCTCAACCACACCAAGTGCCACTAACCTTGGACTTTGCAGACATCATAAGATGATGAATGAGGGCAGTTGGGGTGGGGGCAAGAAGGAAATGACTAAATTTTTGTAAAAAAAAAAAAACTAAACTAAACAAGAAAGAAAACAAAAAAGAAAGAAAAAATGTTTACTGATGGGGGGTAATATTTATTTGTTGTAAATAGAAAACATTAGACTTGTACATTCTACTAAATCCTGTTACAACCACAGCTTGAGTTTCTCTGTTTTGCTCTGAAATTGGTCACCTGTGGATACCTCCAGGTCTCCCTTACACATGTGCTTTGTTCTCTTTGGGAGGGGGTTGGGGGAGATGCTAAGAAAGAGGCCTAGTTCAAGGAGTCCACCTAGTTCAAAGTCACACCTTTGCCACTGTTAACTTTCTGCCTGTGACTTCCTCTGTCTGTAGCTTCCCTTCTGGACATCTGTTTTCTCACCTGTAGCAGTAATACCTAGTGAAGAGCCCTGTTTGGAAGTTTGAGCATAGCTATCCCCATACTGGGTGTAGCCATACACTGTTCAGAGGTGGGGGAATATGGATGACAAGATGGAAGGGGTAGACACCCCTTTCTCCCTACAGACTTCCAACCTGACCTGACAAATCCCCAGTTATATTGCAGATGGATTAAAGTTGTGTAATCCCTGGGATTACCCGCTGGCCAGCTAGGAGCTTGGGGTCATTACAAGGAGTCATATTAATCAACCCATAAGAATCCATCAAGCTCCTAATGTTATGTACCAAGCACTGCGTCAGAGATGGGGCTGTAGAGACAGCTAAGTCCCAGAATATCAGTGCAGGAAGGGACCTTCGATGTCATCTACTCACATACCTTCATTTTAGGTAAGGAAAATTAAGGCTCAGAGAGGTTAATCAACCTGCTTGCCCAAGGACACATGGGTATTGTACAGTACCGTATTTGGAGTTAGAGGCCCTGGATTTGGATCCTAGCTCTGTCACTTAATGTCTCACTGATCTTGTAATATCTTAATATCTGGGCAAATAATTCCTTCTAGAATTGGTTTCCCCGTTTTAAAAAATAAGGGAGTTAGAGTAGATAGTTGTAGTATCATGGAATTAGAGCTAGAAGAGGGATCTTAGATCCCTTAAATAGCTAATCCAACATTTAGGATACAGATGAAGAGACCAAGGCCAAATGATGTCTAAGTCTGTAAGCGCTTATTAATTCCTTGCTGTGTGCCAGTGGGCTGTTTCAGGCATAAAAAGAAAGTAAAAGTGGGTCCCTGCCCTGAATGAGTTTACATTCTGATGGGGCAGACAATATAGACATATGGACATACACATGCAGAGTAGAAAGACTATGGCCTTGGAGGAGAGGGCCTGTAGAAGGTGGGGCTTTGGGTGAGTCTTGGAGGAAACTAGGGATTCTGATAGGTTCAAGATAGGAGGGAGAATATTCCAGGCATCGAAGATAGTTAATGCAAAAACAAAGAAATGAAAGAGAGTGCATATCCTTATGAGGGGGTGGCAAGGAGGCCTCTTTGGCAGGACGTTATAGTGCACGGTGAGGAATAATGGGCAAGACTGGAAACAGAGGAAGAAACTAAATTATAAAGAGCTTTAAATGCCAGAGTAGTATGATTATTGATTTGAGAGGTGATTGGAAGCCACTAAAATTAGAGCTGGTGACATGGTTAAACCTATGCTTCAGGACAATCAATTCAGCAGCTAAATTTAAAGAGAATGTATTGGAGTGGGAAAGACAAGCCAGGAACACCAATCAGGTGGCTATTGCAATGGTCCAGGCAAGAAGTAACACAGCTCTGAACTAGGGTAATGGCTTGTAAATGGGGAGAAGGGCATAAATACAAGAGATGTCGTAGAGATAGAATCATACCCAAATTAACTACAAAAGGCACATAAAGGAAGATACTATCTGCATCCAGATAATGAACTGACACATAGAAGTGTGTACAGAATGATTCTATATATATATATATACATGTTTGTGTCTAAGGATTGGACAATTTACTGAATAAATGATGTGAGAGTGAGGAACAGAGGAAGGGATTAGAGCTGTGAACCTTGGTGACTTCAGAGGATGATGAGACCTTCAATAGTAATAAATCTGGAAGTTAAAAGAATGAATTTTTGGACATAGTAAAGCATTCTGTTCAATGTATGGGATTGGAGCTCAGGAGAGAGACTAGGACTGAATATATTGATCTGAGAATCAACTACACAGGGATAATAATTGAACCCAGATCATCAAATATAGAGAAAAAGAAGAGGGCCTAGGACAGAGCCTTTGGGGATGACCATAGGATCATAGATTCAGGGACCCTAGAGATCATCTAACCCCTTCATCTTACAAATGAGAAACAGAAACCAGGAGAGGTGCCCAAGATTACATACCTAGTGAGCATCTGAGTTGGGATAGTGGATAGAGCACCAGCCCTGGAGTCAGGAAGACTTGTCTTCCTGAATTCAAATCCAGCCTCTGACACTTGCTAGCTGTGTGACTTTGGGCAAGTCACTTGACCCTGTTTGCCTCAGTGAGAAGGAAATGGCAAACCACTCCAGTATCTCTGCCAAGAAAACCCCAAATGGACTCACAGAGTCAGACAACTAAAAACAACTAAACTTCCTGTCTCTGGGTTCAGGAATTATAATATATGATATAATAGAGTTATTATATCATGCTAATTTTCCAGCAGAGACTGAAGAGTGAACAAGCAGGAAGGAGAACCAGGAGAGCAGAGTCATGAAGGTGACCAACAGTGTCGAATGCTGGAGAGGACAAAGAACTGAGAGAAGACTTGGCTTTAGCAATTCAGAGATCACTGTAACTTTGGAGAAGATGGTTTCAGTTGAAATGATGAGTGTTTTGGAGAGATCATGAAGAAAAAAAGGGCTTTTTCCAGGAGTTTAGCTGAGAAGGAGAGGAAAGATAAAGGATAACTTAGGTATAGTAGACTTGAGTGAGGATATTTTAAGGATAAGGGACATTTAGGTATATTTGTAGGCACCGGTAGATAGGAAAAGACTATTACAGTGGGAATCATACTAGTGGCAACCTCCTGAAGAAAGATGAGAGGGCATAGGATTGAGGTACAGTAGAATGGTTAGCTGTGGTGAGAAGGAAGGCTACCTCTTCTTCAGAGACTGGAGTGGAGAAGGATGTGAAATTGATAGAAGAGAAGAGGGATTGCAGCGAATCAGTGAGTGAGCTGAGACTTGAAATTGGGTTTTTGTGTTACCAATCCCATGCTCCATTACCCCCCACACACACACTCCTTACCTACTTACCCCCTTCCTAGTGTGTCTTCTATGGCCATACTCAGCAAGATGGGCCACCCTCCCCAAAGCAGACCAGGCCAGTGGGCAGAGTATTCAGGATACAGCTATTCCCAAGTGAGAAAAGCTCAATAGGTCAGTTTCATCTTGGGCCCCACCCCACCCACCTTCTGTCCCCATCCTCTGCATTAGAGATCCAGTGCCTCAAGTATCTTCATGGCCAGCAGGAGGAATCTTCTCAGCCTTTCATATTTCCATCTGTCACCACCATTTCTCTAGTCTCCCAGACACAAGCAGGGAGTCACCTTGGACTCCCCCCTCATCCATTGTATCCATTTTGTCTTACAGTAGATTTTTCCAGGTGATCATCCAATAGTGCCCAGCTAAACACTACCTGTTCTTTGAATAGTCTTCAAAGACATAATCAGTTCCCATCCCCTTTCCTGCCCACTGAAGCAGGTGTAGGCGGAACCTGAAGGGCTTTTAAAATTCTGTTCACCCAGGTACCTACCCCCAATTCTAGAGTGAATTCCCTTAGGGTAGGGGTTCTTAATTTTTTTGTGAGTCTGGTGAAGTCTACGCACCCCAGCTCAATGTTTTAAAATGCATAAAACACATAGGACTCCAAAGGAAACCAATTATATTGAAATATAATTCATCAAAATATTTTTTAAAACCAAATTTATGGACTCCTTGAAATCCCAGGTTAAATACTCTTGCCTTAGAGTAAGGGCAGAATGAGACATGATAGACAGTGACAAGACTTTATTAAAGGAGTGAGGGGGAAGGGGAAGAGAGCCACGTAGGCATTGCTAGATCCTAGTCCTCATGGGTACCTGACCAATTTGGGGGTGATATAAGGTCAACCACTGTGGGAACTGGAGCAGTCACCTCAAGAATCAGCTGCCATGTTTTCAGGAACATTGTCCTCAGGAACTTTGTCTTCACCAGTCACTGTGGGGAGGGCCTGATAAGTGAGGGTCCAGAATCGTAGGAAGTTGGTTCTCAGGTTCTGATTCATCGAGCTGGCATCTATTTTCTTGGTGATATCCAGGTAATTGCCATCTTCCACAGTATAAGGATACCAATGGGTAGGAACTGCAGAATTGCCCATGTTGGGGTCCCTTTAAGAAAAGCAAAAAAGCTCCAGTGAGGTCAGGTTTCAGGGGTGTTGGTTAAACTCTTCATTTATGACGTTAATTTTTAAAAATCTATAAGCTTAAAACATGCCCCCACCTCCTATTTAAGAATTAGCAACCAATCCTAGAATCCAGTGGTGAAGCTGCCCCCTACGTCTCACTCCTAGACCTTACCCAGATTTGGCAAAGTTAGTCCAGTAGGCAATGATGCTCTTAGAGACGGTCCGGTCCTGGGCCCGATAACCCAAGGGTGTGGCAAAAGGCTTGCCAAAGACATATTGGAGGTCATCAGCATGGTCGGCCCCCATCCAGTTAGGGTAAAGAGGCATTCGAGAAGGATGGGAGAACAGGTAGGAATAAGTTCTGCCACTCCTGTGGGATTAAATGAAATAACTTTGTTGTGTAGAGACTTACCTAGGACAGCCCAGCCAAGAGAGGGAAGGTGGGTGCAAGAAGAGGCTGGGGAAAAATGGGCTGGAACTTAAAGTAAGAGTTTGTGAAATTCACCTCAGACTCAAAAGGAGCTGGAATTATTCAGACTAAGGAAGAGAAAGTTAAGGCCTTAGGCCTTAGGCCTTCCGGTATATAGCTAGTGTATAGATGGCCTCCAGCTGTGTTCTCTATTCAGAAAGAACAAGGAAATTAAAATTAGACTTTAAGAAGAATTTAAATATGGACATGGAATTGTAGAGGTAAAAGTTTGAGAAATTAGCTAGGCCAATTTCCTCATTTTACTAGTGGAAGAATCATGGCAAGACCTCAGCAAAACAATTGCATAAGCAGAGTTGGCCAAAGGGAGCCCTCTACCACTGTGCCCCCTAGATCGAGTCACACCAATAGGATGCTCTCACTTGGCATTGGCACTATGCTGGGCCAGGGCAATCTCTGTGGGCATCAGAAAGAGGATGTCAGTCTCAAAGTCCACCACAGTCTTTTTCTTCGTCTCTTGGGATGAGTCTCGGCTCCAAAGTTGGGTGTAAAAGTCAAAGGTGGTATTGGCACCAAGAGGACCTTTTGTCATGGTGAGTCCAGAGACCAGCTTGTAAAAATCTTCACTAGAATGAAAAAGTAGGCATAGTTAGGATCAGATAGCTTTCTTTCTTTTTTTAAGACAAGCCTATAATCTTTTTTTCTGGTTTTTATTAAATATTTTATTTTTCCCATTTATATGTAAAATTCATTTTTTTAAATTTTGAGTTCCAAATTCTCTCCCTCCCTCCTTTACCTCCTTCCCCTTTCCCGTTCTTGAAAAGGTAGGCAATTTGATATATATTATACATGTACAGTCATGCAAAGTGTTTCTATATTATGTAAAAGAACAGAACAAGAAAAAAAGAATTTTAAAAAGTGTTCTTCAATCTGCATTCAGACTCCATTAGTTTTTTCTCTGGAGGTAGACAAGATTTTCTGTCCTAAGTCCTTCAGAATTGTCTTGAATCATTGTATTGCTGACAAAAGCTAAGTCATTCACAGTTAATCATTGTACAATATTGCTGCTACTACTGTATACAATGTTATTCTGGTTCTGTTCACTTCACATTGCATCAATTCATGTGAGTCTTTCCAAGTTTTTCTGAGTGTCCTGCTCATCATTTCTCATAGCACAACAGACAGTATTCTGTCACAGTCACATACCACAACTTGTTCAGTCATTCCCCAATTGATGAGTATTCCCTCAATTCCCAATTCTTTGCCACCAGAAAAAGAGCTGCTATAAAATTTTGTGTACACATAGGTCCTTTTTGTTTTTCTTTTATCAGATATCCTTCTCAGAACTAACTGGGCATATACCTAAGTGACCAGGCTTAAGAACAGAAGGTCCAAAGACTTAGGCTTTTCTCCTATCTCCCCTGAAAAAAAGATGCCATTAGAGGAGGTTTCCAACTCAGGCCACTGGAAACATGCGTGGATACCCTTCAGAGAAGTCCAATGTTTTTCTGTGACCTAGTCCAGTTCTAGATCAACAACCAACCCAGGGCTCCTTGCTCTCCAAACACTAATGTGTTTTCCCGTAATCTCCATACTTTTTCTCTTTTACTTGCTTAGAATTCCCTCCAAGCATCCCTCAAGATCTAGTTAAAATCTTAACTTCCAACCAAATCAGCCTAGAATGATCCCTCCACCATGCCTTGGAAATTCTAGAGCACTCATTGTCCATTCCATTTATTTGACAATCAACAGTCATCTGTTCTTGTCTTGATCTGCTTTTTATTAGCTGCTTATCTATTTATGTCTTCTTTCTTCAGTTGGACTGCAAATTTTCTGAGGGAAGAGACACAATCTTATTCAACTGTTTCTTCTTCAATGCCTATCGCAAGGTTGGGCATATAAATGATTACTAAGGTTTTGCTTTTGCTTTGAATGGGACCATTGAGTAAGCTTCCCTTGTGTCCACTCCTCCATAGTCATACCCTTACACACACACCAGGCGTGGCCTTCTGGAATGTCTCCTGGTTACTCACTCATTGATGTCCTTGTACTTATTGTTGATGGCTGGCATATCCACCAAGGCAAAGAGGTGACCATCCATGTTGTTGGTGCCAGCGATGTAGTCAATGTCAGCTGCATTGGCAAAGAGGTTAACTGGATCATCAGGAATGAAGTCTCCATCAATGACTGGTGTAAAACCCAGATAATGCAGCACAGGATCTGGGACAGGTCAAGGAGAAACAGGAGGTGATTAGAAGGATCTCTCAGGTCCATCTAGTCCCTCTCTCTGCCTTTCAGGGAAGTGGGTGTGTTTCAGAGATGGGGTGTAATTTTCCTTCAAATTATGTCTAAACTGAATCCCTCTTACTGCAGACTAAGACAATTTGTTTCCTCCTGTCTTTGGAATCAAAGAACTATTCATTATACTGATCCTGGGGTACTAAATGGATAATTTTGATAATTGAGACAATAGTTAAATAAATGCCTGGAGAGCTTCAAGAAAGAAAGCTCTAGAGAGCTTTTAATATTTTTGGTGGTTTTAAAAAAAAATGAACCATACTGTTGTTATTTTATGTTGCTATAAGTGTTATGAATAGTAATATTCTATCCTCATTTATAATTGAGTTCCCCAAAACTGTCTCTCAGAACAAGAATGTTAGAGTTAGAGGGCCTTTAGAAATAGTTCATCCAGGGGTGGCTAGGTGGCACAGTGAATAGAGCACCAGCCCTGAAGTCAGGAGGACCTGAGTTCAAATCTGACCTCAGATACTTAACACTTACTAGCCATGTGACCTTGAGCTCTTCTCTTCCCATTTTTCACTTGGAAACTATGACTAGAGAGTGCAACAAACTTGGACTATGCCACAATTTATGCTTCCTGGCTTAGGGTGGGATGAAGTGGGATCTCAGGAATCCTGCCCTTCCCTGAGATGAGCCTCACATCAATCCTTTTCCCTCCTTGTTTCCTCCCTCTCACATGCTCACATTAACTAGCTCACATTAACCCCAACTGCCCTTAAAAAAAGGTAAAAAAAAAAGAAATTGTTCATCCAGCCCACTCATTTAGCAAAGAAGGGAAACTGAGGCTCAGAATTTGGACAGCAGGTGTATACCACCCTCCCCCACCCATTCCTAAACAGTCCCCACTCACATTCATTGCCAGTCAGAGGCATCTTATAGGCCAAAGTCAGAGCTCGGGGATCAGTGATCTTGAAACAGTTGGCCATCCTGGCAATATCATCCAGTGGGCATCCCACCTTACTGGCAATCTGTTGGTAAGAGGAACCCCTACCCTAGAATCTTTAGCCTTGAGTGGCAAGTTTCCCTCCCACCCTTAAGGAAGATTGGAGAAGGGAGAGGATGGGTAAGCTCAACCAGGATATTTTTAGATTGGGATAGTTGTGCATATTACATGTCAATGAAAGAAGCTTCAAGCATGATGAAGATACAGACCAGCTGAGCCACCCAGACCCCCACCCCACCCCAGCAGGGCAGAGATGGCCTCTAGCCTCAGGTTCCTTACCGTTTTGGCCCAGAAGAGGGGGTTTTTCTGGATGACCCAAGGACTCGTGGCCACACCACTCTGACTGATGGCTCTCTTAATGAGCCCCTTGCTATGGGGGCTTAGAGTCTGCAATATGAAAGCACCTCGTCAACTGGGACCCAAAGTTCCCTATCCCTTGACCCCTTTTCTTCTTCCCTCTGTTCCTTCTTCCTCCTTCTCACTCCTCTCCCTTATTTCTTTTCTCCTCCCACTCTCTTCTCTTCCCATTTTTCACTTGGAAACTATGACTAGAGAGTGCAACAAGCTTGGACTATGCCACAATTTATGCTTCCTGGCTTAGGGTGGGATGAAGTGGGATCTCAGGAATCCTGCCCTTCCCTGAGATGAGCCTCACATCAATCCTTCTCCCTCCCTGTTTCCTCCCTCTCACATGGCTCACACCCAAGACAGCAGAATGGGGCTGCTCACAGGAGCATGTCCCTTCCCCCAACCCCTTTGGAGAAGAAAGGAACTGTGGGAGCATAGGAAAGGGGGAGGGAAGGTTGAAGCCCAACTTTGAACAAAGTCCCAGACCTGGAGGGAGACACTGGCCCCACCAGCTGACTCCCCAAAGATGGTAATGTTGTCGGGGTCCCCACCAAAGGCTGCGATGTTTCTCTTCACCCATGCAATAGCCATGTGCTGGTCCCAAAGACCAAAGTTACCTGACAGGGGAGAAAAGGAAGGAAGCAGATAAGCATTTGTTGAGCACCTACTATGTACCAGGCATTATGCTAAATGCCTTATTCAGCTGTCACAACCAACCTGTGAGGTGGATGCTATTATCATCATCCTTGGTTTACAGTTGAGGAAAGTGAGGCACATAGAGGCTAATTGATCTGCTCAGGATCACACAACTAACAAGTGTTTGAGGCCGTATTTATACTCCAGTCTTCCTGACTCAAGGCCCACCCTATCCAGTCCAGTTATCTTCTAACTCCTCTCCTCCTCCTCTTCCTCCTCCTCCTGGGTTGGGGTTAAGTGACTTGCCCATGGTCACATAACTAGTTTCTGTATTAAGTGTCTGAGGCCGGATTTCAACTCAGGTCCTCCTGACTCCAGGGCCGGTGCTCTATTCATTGCACCACCTAGCCATTCAAGACTGCTTTTTGGAGGATAGTCTATGCAAGGGCAGAACTGGACCCCTGGATTTCTCTTTTGCCCTCTTCTGCTCTTTATTGCTATTGATGCAAAGTGACTTTTGAGTCTTACAGTAATAAAATTTATAAAGCATACATATATGTAGGTATACATATGGCATGTACATATATTCATATTTATACATATGTGGTGGGTCTAATGCTAGATTTGTATACATATATACACATTGTGGCAAGACAGAGGACCTTGACCCTAGAATGAGGAAATTGCTTCTGAGGGGTTAAGAAGGGGAAACAAGAAGCAGAGACTAAGCAACACTAGTCTGCCTTGGGTTCAGAAACAAGCAGACCAGTCTTCCTCCAAAGTCATGCAATGCCCTTTCAATTCTTTAATATCATGCATATATATATATATATATATATATATACATAGGCACACATACACACATGTACATAGACTTGGGATCATAGCGTTAGATCTAGGAAGGAGCATAGAAGTCATTTAGTACCACCCCCTCATTTTACAGGTGAGGAAACTGAGACCTAGAGAGGTTAAGTGACTTGTCCAAGGTCATGTCTGTACATATGTACACAAACATATGTGTGTATATGCATATATACATACATACACATTAATATATGCTTATATACATGTATATAACCCATGGTTTCATCTGGGGTTGTATCCTCTCCACCAAAAAGATCACAGCTTTTTATGACTTAGTAATAGATGGTTTTTAAGAGTTCTTATGGCTGAGAAATTCATCCTCTGGCAACCAATTTGGTGCTAAGCCTATCCAAATTGAGCTAGGTTTCCAGATCAACATATCTAGCCCTAATCTCTCTTCTGAGCTTCAATTCTGAATTGTCAACTGACTTTTGGGTGTCTCAAATAGATGTCTCATGGATATCTCAAAAATCACATCCTAGACAGAATTCCTTATCTTTTCCCCTACACCCTCC
Source organism: Gymnobelideus leadbeateri (assembly GCA_011680675.1). Taxonomy (NCBI): domain Eukaryota; kingdom Metazoa; phylum Chordata; class Mammalia; order Diprotodontia; family Petauridae; genus Gymnobelideus; species Gymnobelideus leadbeateri. The sequence goes on along the minus strand of WOXC01010596.1, from coordinate 99,758 downwards.
CCTCTTCTGAACTTCTCTGTCATTCTCAAGGATGTCACTGTCCTTCCAGTCACCCAGGCTCATAGCCTTGGCGTCATCCTCAGCTCCTCACATGAACTCACCCCATGTAGCCAATCTCTTGTCAAATCCTGTCACATCCACCATCACATCTCTCCTATAAGCCTTCTTTTCATCACTCATAGCATCTTAACATAGTTCAGGGGTGGGGAAATTGTGGCCTCGAGGCCACATCTGGTCCTCTAGGTCCTCTAGTGCAGCCCTTTGACTGAATCCAATTTATTCTGTAAAGTTTGGATTCTGTCAAAGGGCTGCAGTTCAGGACCTAGAGGGCCACATGTGACCTCAAGATTTGTTCTGGGAAGTTTAGATTCAATCAAAGTGATTTTCCTAAAGCACAGATCTGACCATATCTCCCCTCTCCTCCTACTCCGTGAACTTCAGTGGCTCCCTGTTACCTCCAGGATCCAAAATGAAATCACAGTCTGGACCCTTCCTACCTTTCTACTCTCCTAATACTTTAATCTCCACCATGAATTCTACAGTCCAGCTTCACTGGTTCACTTTCTGCTCCTAACACAGAACAGATACTCCACCTTCCAACTCTGTGCATTTGAATGCCCCATGCCTTGAACACTCTTCATCTTCTTGGCTTCCCTGGCTTCCTTTGACTCAAATCCCAACTTCTTTAGGAAGCCTTTCCCTCTAACCATTAGTGCTTTCCACTCTGAGATAACTTCAATTTATACATTACAATTTTACATTTATCTCGTTATGTGTTGTTGTTGTTCAGTTATTTCAGTCATTTCTGATGCTTCGTGATTCTGTTTGGGGATTTTCTTGGCAAAGATACTGGACTGGTTTGCCCTTTCCTTCTCTGGTTCATTTTACAGATGAGGAAATTGAGACAAACAGAGTTAAGTGACTTACCTAGGGTTAGTCAGTGAGTAAGTGTCTTAGACTCATCTCATGAAGATGAGTCTTCCTGATTCCAAGCCCAGTATTCTATCCCTGTGCCACCTAGCTGCCCATCTTTATGTACTTTGTTATGTTGTCTTCCCCAGTAGAATGTGAGTTCCACGAGAGCAGGGACCAAGTTTTTGCCTCTTTTGTGTCTCCAGTCTTTAAAACATTGCCTGACACATGGTAAGTATTTAATACATACTTGTTGATTGACTGCAGAGTGGTCCTGTTGGCCTCCATCTCTCTAGTGGGCTTGGCCAGATTTTATTTCAAATCCCTTCCAAGCTGTAACATTCTATGACGCTTATAATTTTAGTCCCATTCCCCCATCCCTGTCATTCTAAGATTTTATATAAGTGACATTTTTAGTTGTTATGTTCAAGAAAATAGGGAAAGGAATACCTCCCCAGAAAGTGAGGTCAGCTCCTATGGGGCAAAAACTTGTGTGGAATAGAATAACTGCCTCACTCTTTGGTCTCTCTCCTCCAAGACCTTAAAAGGTCATCAAGTACCTGGCAGGTTGGAGTCTCCAGTGCTGAGGAAGCCCAGGGGACCAACACGGTAGTTGAAGGTGACCACAATGACATTTCCTCGGGTGGCAATCTCCTCCCCATCATACAGGTAATTGTTCAGAAAGTTGGCACCATGACCTGCCCCCATCAGGAAGGCCCCACCGTAGATCCAGATCATGACTGGCAGGTTGCTGGAAACTAAAGAAAGAACCAGAGCTAAAGGGAGAAATGGACTGATACTGCGGAAAGAAGCCCTTAGCTAGTGCTAGAACTCTTCACACTGCAGAGAGAAAGAAAAAGGCTATGCTGCATATAGCATTGCGGTCCTAAGCACAGACTGGAGCCTCCCATAGAAATTCTATGAAAGGGAGAGAATACTGGATCTAGGGACTGTGAACCTGGGATGAGGGGACTGCTACTCAGGGTACTGGTCAGGGAGCAGAGGATATTCTCAAGAATATCAGTCCTGGGATCAGAAACAAGCAGACCATATCCTAGTCAGTCATATATTCTTCTTTGGATTGCACAGCCCAGGCTTACCCTTCTAATCCCAACCTCTTCCTCTAGTCTCTGGGTTTCTTGGCATCAGGAGGCCAACCTTCAGTAACTCTACACTGCCTAATGAATAAAATATACATTTCTGACCACAAAATTCACAATTTGGTTCTATCCTACTTTTCCAGCCTTATGTCATACCCATCCCTTTCACATACTGTTCCAGTCAAATTGGACTACCTGTCATACTTCATTTTTGTCCTATCATTTCTTGCCCACATATTATTGCTCACCCTGATCCCCTAAAATGGTCTTTATCTTCAGCCAGCCATCCACTTATCTACTGATGCCTCACCCTTCCTTCAAAGTCCAGCTCAGGTACCATCTCTATAAAGCTTTCCATGACCAACCTCAAAGGAAAGTGACCTCTCTCCCTCTTCATAGCACTTTGCCTGGGCCTCTCTTGAATTTATTCTCCTATTTGTCTTATATATATTTATATTTACACACACACATATATGTATCTATATGTATACACACACACACACACACATGTATATCCCACCTCACCCTAGTTCCTTTAGGAGACTGGCTGTGCTATTTTTAATCTATCATCAGTGCATTACCCAGGGTTTCATTCATTTTTAAGCAGGCACTTAATAAGTGTTTATTGAATTGAATTTCAGGAAATAGACTCCAAATCTATTTGAAGATCTAGAATTCCAGAGTTCTTTCCTCCTATGTGAAAAGGAAAAGATTAGAAAAGAAAGGATTTCTGTGCCAGTATAGACAGGCTACACTTCCTTCCATCTCCCTTCCCCCAGGCCAACCTTGCTTCCTTCCCTGTGGGATCCAAATGTTGAGGTAGAGGCAGTCCTCACTGCCGTAGGTGTCATCCTGAGTGATGGTGGCTTGAAGGCATCGTTTCTTGAATTCCTTGGCCTTCAGGGTTCCTATAAGTAAAGGGGAAAAATAAGTCTGAAGCTGGGGGGGGAGGTCTGCTGGCTCGTGGAATTGATCCCTTCTTATAACTTAGTGTTTTCTTCTCTCTTACCTTGCCATCCAGGGTGGCGCTCAGCAATCTCTAGGGTTTTGGGGGGAGCGGCATAGGGGATGCCCCTGAAAATATCCACTGAGTCACCTAAGAGACCCAGCTTCTTATTGACACCTTCAACGAAGCCCCCCTCCGTGTAGACGGCTCCCAGCTAGGAAAGGATGGGAAGGAATAAGTATTTATATATTATCTACTGTTCGAAGTGCTTTACAAATACTATTTCCTTTGATCCTCACAACAAGCCTGAAAAGTAGGTCCTCTTATTATCCCCATTTCGAAGCTGAGGAAACTGAAGCAAACAGAGGTTAAGTGACTTGTCCAGGGTCACAGAGCTGAGGCACAGCGTCTGAGGCTGGTTTTGAACTCAGGTCTTTCTCCTGAGACTCCAGTCTCACTGATGACAACTAGCTGCTAAACTAATTTTTTTAATGAAGGTGTAATAGATTGACCCTAGACTGAAGTCAGGAAAACTATCTGGTCTTGGGTTCCTAAACCTGATTACTTAACTGGGTTATCAAGATTCCAGTCTCCAGGTATTAGTTGTTTGTAATAGAGGATTTCTAAAGGAAAGGATGCCCCTAACTTGCAGTAAAATATATTGGGAAAAGCACCAGCTTTACCATCAGGAGATCTGGTCTAGAATGCTGTGTAACTCTGGGCAAGGCACTTTCTTTCTCTATTATCTCAGTTCCCTCATTTGTAAAATGAGGGCATAGAACAAGGTGATCTTCTTGAGGTCTTGTCCAGTTCTAATTCCTGAAGGGATAAAAAAGAAATAAGGCTAGAAAGGTAGATAGGGGTCAAAATGCGGAGGGCCTTAAAAGCCAGGCTGAGCATTTGGTATCTCATCCTAGAGGCCATAGGGTGCCTCTGAGGGCTTTTGAGCAGGGAAGAGACATGGGTAGACTTGTTTGTGTCTTAGGAAGATTATTTTGTCAGTCAATAATGTGGAGGACTGAATAAAGTGGGAAAGAGACTGGAAACAGTGAGACAAATTAAGGGGTTATTACTGTAGCCAAAAGTGAGTTGATAAGGGATATGCTCGGGCCAGTGCCGGTGTGAATGGAGATAAGGGGACAAGTGGGAGAAACGTTATCTGTTAAATTAGGCTGAAATGATGGGCTGAATCTAAGGATGAGTTGAATGAGGATGAAAAGTCTTGAACTTGGGTTAAGCAAAAAGTCATTGCCTATGTATAGGAAGAGTGGATAGGGGTTGATGTGGCTAGAAAGAAGCTCCCAAGGGGGCGGGGAAGGTTACTAGATTACAAACTCAGCATGAGTCTGCAATGTAATGTAGCTGCCAATGAAGCTGATACTATCTTAGGCTGCACAAATAGATACACAGTGTCGAGAACGAAGGCGATGATGGCTCTTTCTGTTCTTTCCTCAATCTGGAATATTATGTACAGTTCTGGGTGTTACATTTTAGGAGAGATGCAACCAAGTCAAAGGGGAGGCTCAGACCACGTTACAGAGAGAGTCTAGGGCAGTGGAAAGAGCAGTGAATTGGGAGTGAACCTTGAACCTTGAGTTCAATCCCAGCTCTACTCTGTACTACCTTTATGACTCTAGGCTAGTTATTACCCCCCCCCCTTTTCCTGTTTTCTTTATTTGGAAGATTAGGGAGTGAGATTATATAATTTCTAAAGTCCCTTCCAACTCTAAAGTCCAATAAAAAAGTCAAGTGAAAAAGAATTGAAAGAACAAGAGACATAAAGAGGGACAGGAATTGGGGATTATAACCTGTAGACTGTAAACTCTTCAAGGGCCATATATTGGTGCCAACTATCTATTTCTATATTCACCGGGCCTTGAAGGTATTAAGCACTTTAAAATGTTCGTTAAATTAAGTTAAATTAAATGTTTAGCCTGGTGAAGAGACTTAAGGGACACATAATGGCTGTCTTCCAGTAGCTGAAGGGCAATGTGGAAGTAGGATTATCAGAATTTTTGTGTGACCCAAGGGGCAGAACTAGGAGGAATGGGGAGAAGTTGTAGGAGAAAGGTTTGGGCTTTATGGAAGAAAAAAAGCATCTAAAGTGGAAGGGACTAACTGTGAAAGTGGAGGTTTTCCCTTTTACTAGAGGTCTCCAAGCAGATGCTAAATCACTTGTCAGGGATCATACAGAGGGGACTCCTGCTTAGGTATAGAGCCAGATGGGTTTGGCCAGATGACCTCTCATGTCACTTCAAATGATAAATTCTGTGATTCTGTATCTGAGTGGGCTCCTAGGGGCTCAGAACACTTCTGGTTGCTTCCTCAACACCCAAAGACCAGTAGGGCAGGTTCCCCAGTGTTTCCCTTGATGATGGAGGTGACTTTGTCTCATTGCCATCTTGGAGGCACCCCCATTCCATGAAATAAGAAATCCCTGTGACCCAAATAAAGTTTGGGGGGTAGAGTCCCTGCTGCTTCTAACATCTGCTCAGTGGCTATTGCAAGTATCTATTTTCCTATCCTCTATTCCCTAATTTCTTATGAATAAGAGGAAGATCAAGCCTAGAAAGACCACAGGCTAAAGGGTTACTCAGCCTATAGCCACATTTCCCATCTACCTTCTTTCAACCTTTCCATCTGTCCTCTGTCTTCCCTCACTCCTTCTGTGCCTTCTTTCCTTTTTCCCTCCTTTTCTTCCTTTCTTTCTTTTTCTATCCCTCTCTTCCTTCCCCCAGAAAGTTTGACCAACTGGTGTTGTGAATGCTGTTCCCTCTTTCCTCAATACCTCAGTTCCAAGGTAACACAGATAAGATCAGGGGCATTTGGGAAGAGGAACAGACCTGACAGAAGGCCAGCCTGAGAGGAAAAATAAGGTTGCCCTTTTCATATGTGATGGGGGCAGCTTCAGGACAAGGCAGGTGGCCCTTCATTGGATATCTTCAAGCAGAGACTAGGTCAGGTAGATAAATTGTGGCAAGGTTTCCTGCTCTGGCATGAGTTGACCTAAATGCCTACTGAAGACCTTTACCACTCTGAAATTCTATGATTAGGGAAAGGAGGCACATTGGAAAATTGAGAAATTGGAATGGCATAATTAAAAGGGCAAACGCTGGGAGCAAAAAACCCTAGGTTTCAGTGGTTGTGAGCAAATCTTACCTTTGAATAAGCCTCAGTTTTCCCATCTGTAAAATGGAAGTAAGTCATTTTGTTACTAATTACTTTATGGAGTTGTTGGGAAGAAAGGACCAAAGCATTATAGGATATAAACTATCATTATTATGTATTATTGAGTCTCAAGAAGAGGAAGAAAAAAACCCCAGTCTTTTGTCCTAGTCCCTATCACCAAAGAATTCCCCAATTTCTTTTCAGTCCCTACTTACCTTCGCTGCACTAGCAGCTGCTAGGCAACAGATCAGGCTGACAACCACCAACTCTGGGTGCCCCATGGTGTGCGTGTGTGTACCCACTGGCTTCCCAGGCAAGGCTGTTAGGCATATATAGTGTGTGAGAAACCAAGTTTGGCAGCTGTCTAATAGTGGAGTGGCCTTCGTTTCCTCCACCTCTGGCTCCACCCCATATTGAGGCTACTCACTTGGAGTGGTACCTAACTAGAAAGACAAACTTACTGTTTTCTGGGTGGGGGTGGGGTGGGGAAGAGAGCAGAAAGAGGACTGGGAGAGTCAAGGTTGCTAAAAACACACACATATTTTCTCAAGCCCGAGAGCCCTTGGGCAAAACCTGATTGCTAGCATTACACCTGTGCATGTCTCTGTCTACCTGGGAGCAGACACAGGTGGCAGTGGGGTAAAGGTCACAAAATCAAGCAGGGTATGGGTCATTAAGAGATCTCTGGCACCCACTATTAGGGTTCCAGCCTCCATTTTCTATAACAGGGAAATGGACCTGAGTTCTACCAAACCAGAATGAATTATTAGTATGTGCTCTCCCAGAGGGTAGACACCAGATGAGGTAGGGCTCCTACTTGGGTCCCACAGAAAGATGGCTATCCATTATGGGGATCTCTCAGTGCTCTGCACAAATGGGAGCTAAGTCATAATGTGGACAGTCCAGAGCGCAGATAATATAAGGTAGTGACTAACATCTCATTTACATGCCCTTGCTTTTTTGGAATGAATTGTTCAGGTTTTGTGTTTGGGTCAAAATACACTGGATGACAGAATCAAGATCCAAAAAGATTACAACAGACTAAAATAAAAGGGGGAAATATAAAATTGAATTAAAAAAATAAGGGAGACTGGGAAACTATCTGAAGGTTTTAGCAAACTCAACACTTAATAAGAATCAACAGGGTAACAAAGACAGCCAACATTCAAAGAGGCATCTTTTTAATATTAATATTCTACCAGTGTAGCTGCATGAATATAAGTCAGTCAGAAAGTCAGCAGCATTTATTAAGCACCTACTACATGATAGGCACTGTGCTAAGATTGGGGGGGATGCAAAGAAAAGCAAAAGAGTCACAGAGCATTATGGTCTCTGGAGAATTACAAATTAGTATCAGAAAGCAATGGAGAAACACATAATGGGTATGAACAGACTACAATCCATAGCAAATAAGGAACTATGAAGACCCAGAGTAAAAGATGGCAAGGAAATGTATGATCCTCCCAAAATTGGGTAGTCATATGGAAAGAGCAGTAACCAATGGTATCCTCATGATGTCAAGAGAAAGCGAGGAAGGGCCCCAACTCATTGGGTGTCCATCTTAGGACATTGGAGGGAACATCAACAGTGCACAGTATCTAGCATTATTAAGTGCTTAAGCATCTAGTAAATGTCTGTTGACTATCAGTAAGCTCACAGGTCTATTTGTATATCTGATTAGTGACTAGAATGAGAGAGGTCTGTCCTGGTCAGAACATACCAATTCAGTATGGGGATCCACATCTATGGAAGTCATGGAGAAACAGGAGCATGTCCAGAAAAGGATAACCAAGAAGGGGAAAGAACTGAGGACTGATTGAAGGAACTAGGGAGAAGAATTGGGAGGGTGTGATGTTTTCAGGTATTTGAAGGGCTGACATATAGAAGAAGGATTGCTTTGCTTGTCCCTCAGGGCTGGACTTGGAGAAATGGTTGGAAAGTTATAGGAAGGTAGACTTTTTTGCTTAATGTTCAGAAAAACTTCTTGACAATTAGAGCCATGAATTCCCATCCCTGGAGGTCTCCAACAGAAAGGCAAGTGATTATTTGTAAGAGATGTAGAGGGGCTTCTTGCTTGGATATGGCTTGGACTAGAAAGTCTCTGAAGTTCCTTTCAATTCTGAGCCTATGGGGAAAGGGGAGGTGCACCATAATTCTAGAATTAGAGGACAAAAGGGTCACTAGAGATCATCTAACTCAGTGCCCCTTGTTTTGTAGAGGGGGAAACTGAGTGCCATAAAGGGCAAGTTACTTGCCCAGAATCACACAATAAATTAGTGGCAGATCCAGAAACATAACCCAGGTCTCTTGACTCCCAGTTCAGAGCTTTCCCCTGTACTATTTTAATTATATTCCTTTTGTTCAAAGGTTAATATTTAAATAAATGTGCCTTCTCTGAGCTTGTCTAAACTGGCCACAATGGAAAGTAATCCAGAAAAGAAGAAAATTAGGCTGGAGTTATATCAGTTGCTTCACTAAATCCACAAAGCCATTAATTGAGAGGAAATTGCTGTATTTCATCGTGGCAGGGAAGGATGGCAATGGGTTACATCCTGGTCTTGTCCAGGAAAGAGACTCAAGCAGCTAAAAGGCATCTTCCTCAGATGCTTATAAGCTAAGCCAAAACTAGAAGTAGTCCCAGTTGGGGACAAGAGGCAGTTGAAAAGGAAAAGGCAGCAGAGTCAGAGGAATGGCTGGTTATGGCCCTCACCTCTGGGAGGCTTGGAGAGAAGTTGATGGGATGTGTAGATGTTAGATGCATTTCCTGGTGACAGGTGAGAATTGTAAGAAAGAGCAGATGTCATGGAGAGAAAGTATGTCACACATACAGCATACATACCAATACACACACACGTGCATGTGTGTGGTGGGGAAAACTCCATTTGTCTTATACTATTAGGGGTGACTTCAGGTCAATATCTTAAAGTCCCCAGTGAAAAAAAAGGGCTTATCAGTGTGAAAGTTGTAAGAGGGTAGAGCCCTAGCGCCTGTTGATTGTTATGGTGCAGTGTCAGTTATGAAGTCCACCATAATGAGCAAAGCATAACCATGTTTGGCTCTGGAGGGAATACCCAGTGGAAAGTGCAGCAAGGGAGCCCTTACAGCACCATCAATCATTTTAAGCTTTGTCAGTTTTCTAATTCAAGCCCCTGCCCAGGGCACTTCTTGAAGGCCTCCTGTTTTGGCCACACAGAGTTCCTGATCTAATAGTACTTTCTGCCCAACCTCTACTAACCCTTGGTTTGCTTTCCTTTACCCTACCTAACTCTATTTCTACTCCTTCCTCTGTATTTAGGTTCTAGTCATAGAGAGTATCCTTTCTATGAACAGGCTTTTCTATCATTAGACCTCAGATGTGCTTCTCCACATGCCTTTCCAAATTCCGTCAGGCCCAGCTCAAGCCCTACCTTCTCCATAAAGTTTTCCCAACCCACATTTATCTCCCTTCTGAGTTCTTATTGAAAGTTAAGTAGCACCTTTATTGCTAGTTAACTTTTTTGCATACATACCTTGTCTCCTCCACCAGTACTGTTATCAAGAGCAAGCCTTATATTTCTCTTCATCCCCTTTTCAAGCCCCTGTAACTACTGCAGGGCCCTACACACAGTAAAGTGCTCAATAAATGTTTATTTATTGATCTGAACACTGGACTGACTTAACTTGGTCTGAAGTTATTTGTTACTAGGGAACAGTCATAAAGAATGAAAAAAGGGCACATTGCATCAGAACTTTTGGGTACTCTCTGACAATACTGGTTTACATAATTCAAGCCAGTCTGCCCTCCCCTTAGCTCAATTCTACCAGGCTTCAAGGGCCAAGTCAAATTCTGCCTCTTTTATGAGAATTTCCCCAACTATTCTCGCCTTCACTGATCACCCTTTCTTCTAAATTGCCAGCATTTAAGGTCTTTACCATACAATTTAGCACTTGACTAAATACTGACATATACTATTCATTATAATTTTATGTGTATTAGCCATCTTTCTAACTAGATTGCAATTTCCATGACGGCAGGGACAATTCCCCATAACAAGCACTTAGTCCCATAACAAGCACTTAGTCCAATAATGAGCCCAAAAAAGCACTCACTAGACCTTTGACTGGTAATTTTCTGAAGAGAAACTGTTCACCTCGGATCATTTCAGCATTCTCTGCTCACTTTTCCTTGGCACCTATTTTATGACACATGAAATTCTCATCCAAAGGAGTAGGAAAAATAAGAGAGGAAATTGGCTTTAGTCCAGTTACTAGGTTTTAGCTGTTCTGATGGGATGTTTGAGAGAAGCAGCAGGAATCTGAAGTTACAGACCTCTTTCTTAATGAATAGAACATAACATGGCCAAATTAAGAACTTAGTGAACTGATAAAATAACAAATCTGACTGCATTTAAAGAATTGTAGGGAGTGTGGTACTGTGGACAGAAGCCTGGAGTAGGAGTCCAGAGACTGTGGTTTTAGTTCTATCGCCACTAACTCTTTGTGAGACCTTGGACAAAGTGCCTGCCCTCCCCACTCGGCCTGTTTCCATGTCTTTAAATGGAAGGAGTTAGACTAAATGGTCTCCAAGGTCCATTCTATATCTGATAACATTCAATCTTCATGCTGGACACTAAAATAAAGTAGGATAGAACAGACATAGGAAGAAAGAGAACCAATGGCTTACAGGTGTCAATGGGGAACCAAAATACAAGCTGCTGTGTCCAAAAAATTCATTGGCCAAGGCAGATGTGGTGATGAGCTAGGCTGATCCTTAGATCATAGACATACCGTCTGTTAAACACAAAGCCTTTCTAATTTGGTAGCTGCCGCCAGTGCTTGTGCTCTGCTGCAAACCCAGTGTCATCTCCAGAATACAACAAAGCATTAGAGGAAGACTTAAGTGGAAAAACATCATCAATTACTTAAAAAAAAAAAAAAAGTGCCACGTTAGACAAAATATATGTAGGAAGCATCAAATCAAATCAAGAAAAATGGGTTGAAAGGGGAAAAAAAACCATTCATTACCTCAGATCTCTAGGGGGGATATACCAAAGTCAAGAGCAAAAAACCAAGAAGAGGTGAGAAATTTTTCAGAGCCAGGCAAGCTGAAGGGCTTGGGCAAATACAAGGCAAGACAGTGGCCTCTGGAAACAGAGGGCCCACACCTGGAGGTTAGACTAGGAGGGGAAAACAATCCTATCAAATCCCTAAAAAACCTAGAAGTTAGAGGCGATTTGGAAAATCGCATTCAGCAATATTTATAATTCATTCCTCTTTCCTGATATCCTTCTGGTAATTCTGTTCCTGTTTTGCTTGCTTTCATCTTCTCATTTCTTACTAATATTTCTTTTAAGTCTTCAAGACATAAAAGATGCATGGTTTCACAGACACAGTAGGAGCCCGAGGCCCTAGGGAGTACTAAATTCCTTCCCAAGTCCTTCCTCTGATTAAAAAAAAACAAAAAGAAAAGGAAACCACCACATGAATCATCCAGTCCTTTGGAAAAATTATTTATTAAAGAAAACTTCCATTAAGAAAGTATACTCTCAGGAGAGCTAATAATCCCTGTAGGAATTACACAAAACTAGCCATATACAAACCCAACAGCATCCAGAAGGTCCTAGGCTGAGAACATCTAGAAGTTACTGCCCATATTACCTTGGTCCTAACCACCCAGGGTAACCACTCCAAGCTCAGGGGCCATGTCCTTGCTGGACTTGTCATACCCCTTTAATCTACAACCCACCAACAGGAAGATCTGACCTTTTATTGCTCATGGAACTCCCATGGTTACACTGTCTCCACCTCATAACACTTACTAATAGCCACAGAGATGTTTGAGATAGTGGGCACATATAATACAAGGGACATATGACACCTGGATAATGGCATCAAAGATGGTCTAAAGGCAGGGTTTAACTGAAGCTAGAAGGGTGAAGGGGATTCCTCAGGATCTAGGAATTAATAATTTGGGGTATTACTGAGTACATGAGACAGCCCAGAGCAGACAAGCCAGGATAGTCCCAGGAGACCTTGGCTGGATGGGAGCTACATCCATTCAGAAGCCCTACAAATGCCATCTGGCACTCAGCTGGAAGTGGGCGGCTGTTACTTTCCTTCTCAAGGCAAGGGTATAACAATACCCAGACTAAGTTAGGGGGTCTAGAGGCTGTGTCCTCCTCCCATTATACATAGTCTAAAATCTCAGTCTCCATTTCATTTTCACTCCCATCTGAGGGCTTGAAGTCTTCTTCCTCCTCTTCCTCCTCTTCTTCCTCCTCCTCTTCTTCTTCCTCCTCTTCATCATCATCCTCATCCTCCCCAGATTCATAAGTTAATTGCTCTTTTCCACCTTCAGTTTTGGCAGCACTTGAGAACAAAGCTGGGTGCAAAAGGGAAAGAGAAGGATGTGTTGCCTTAGGTACCCAAACCCACTGACCCAAAAGAACAGAGATGGCTCAAAGATCCTACTGACCAGCAGGAAGAGTCATTCATGGGCATGAAGCACTGCTGGCTCCCTTCACTACTCTCAATATGTGCACAGCACAGGTGCAGGCTTCTTTCTTTCCCTTTCCCTTCTGCTATGGCTTTCTCCCTCACTGCACTGTCTGGCAGAAGTGGACGGGGTGGTAGTACCATGGAGTGATAGTGACAGCCTTGGCCGCCACATGCCACTTTTGCTTATCAATAAGGAAGGGGCAGGGGTCTGGGACAAGAAGAAATAGGAATGAAAATAGGAATGATGAGATCAGCTAAAACCTTGTCCCACTCTGACCTCAAGGAGAAAATTAAACCCAATTCTCATGAGCCACTCAGAGCTGGTCCTGTAGCTTGACTATCACATAATGCCCATCTAGCCCTTTCCCATGAGTGAAGAGGGGTCCTGACTGTCTAAAACTGGTTCTATAAGAAGCTACCCCAAGAGCCAATGTTATTCTAAATATTAATTCTAAAATCCTAAAATATTAGGACTAGAAAGACCAGGCCAAATTTCCTACTTTACAGATAGGAAAACTGAGGTACAAAGAAATGAAATGACTTAACCAAAAAGCTAGGCTTTAAACCTAGCTCTGTTGTTGGGCTCAACATACTCTGAGACCCCAGGAGCTTCTCACCGGGCCTCTTGGAACGAATGATCTGCCGGATCATCAAGGACATGGTGTCCCTCAGGTCATCACTGGTCTTCTGAAGACACCAACCATCACGCTCTGTACACTCAGTTTCCATCCCATCATTACGATGGATGATCTTCTGTAACCTACAAGCAGCCAGGGCTGGGTCAGCGGGCAAATAAGGGTCCAAAGAAAGCCCTAACAGGGCCAGCCAGCATAGTTTCTATAGGTTATTTGTGAGATGATAAAGGAAAAAAAGTTGCCAATCATCCTGGCCTGATTCTGTTTTCCTGCCAGTGATTCTGTTGTAAAGAACAAGGTGCTCTCTCTGTCTCTGTCTCTGTCTCTCTCCCTGTGCAGTTAACAATCCACAAAAAGTTTTAGACTTCACCAGCAACCCTCCTGGTCTCCCTGGGCCACTCTAAACAGAGCTGCTAATCAAAAAAGGGAAATGGCCATGTATAAGTTCAGAGATTACCATACAAACATGTGCATGTGGCAGAGCAGTATGGTAAGCGACTAGATGAACAGGAGTAAACGTATTTATAGCTTGATTCCTTTTCTTTAACAAAAACTAACTACTTAAGAGAAATGTATTACATAATGAATTGGTTGTTTGAGAACACCCAGAAATCTAACTTTCTAGCACAGAGGAAAAAATAAGGGCCTGAAAAATTAGAAAGGTATGAGAGAAGAAATTCCCAATGAAATTCCTAAGTCTGGTTCCCCAGAACTTTCCCCCCCAAGACCCGGGGCCTCATCATACCCTTCCACATTTAAATCACAGAGCTGATAGAACATCTGCCGATACGGTGGCAGGGCCCCCTCCCGGAAGACATAGACAGAGTCCTGAGGGAACAAAACAACAAGAAGAGTTTTAGTAGAAGCTACTCCTGTGTTTTCACCATCAAAGAGAGATATTATGCAGCTCAGTGCCAGCCACCAAGAGACACTTTTCCAACTCTTAAAATCTTTTTTTTTTTTTGCTTTTTGGAGGGGGGAAAGCTGGGCAATTGGGGTTAAGTGACTTGCCCAAGGTCACATGGCTAGTTTTGTGTTGTGTCTAAGGCCAGATTTGAACTCAGGTCCTCCTGACTCCAGGACCAGTGCTCTATTCACTGTACGACCTAGCCGCCCCACCAGCTCCTAAAATCTTACAGCATTCAGCAGTGGGAAGAAAGAACAGTGGGTTTGTGAAGGGATAGAAATAAAAGAAAGACCACAGTTCCCAATGGTATCTCCCTCTCCCATTTCTGAAATTCTACCACTTACTGTCCATACCATATGATATAGTATTGATGACACAGTGTCTTAATACTATTCCCTATTTGATTGATATGGTTATATCTTACCTTCCTGACCAGACTAAAGGCTCCCAGAAATACAAGGCTAGGGACATAAATACTTGTTCTTCCACTGAACTTCTCCACCAAGTACTGCATATAGTGGATACTCAGTTTGCTGACTGAGCACTGACACCCTGCCTTTTTATCCTGAATACTATAAGATTCATGGACAAGATGTGAAAGGGCCAAAGGGTATTTATTTGCAGAAGGTCACCGGCAATGCCCACAGCTGCACTCCAGAATCCAGACAGGACTATCCCCTGGAAGGGGATAATTCACAGCCTTCATACTTGGCAGAGATTAAAAACCAAAGTTAGTTGTCCCTCTTCCCATAATTGCTCTGGACAAAGCAGACAGCACCCACCTTGAGCTTGTACTTGTTAGAGGCTGATTTCTTGACACCCCCAGTGCCTGATGTGCCTAGTCCATGCTTCAGGTCATGCATGGTGACCAACTGGCTGGCTGGGAGAAGACAAGGAGTTTTGGGATTCAATGCTCTCAAAAGTTATATTCAATTTCACTTACTCTCTTGATGCCTATGTTCCTGTTCATCATCTCTTACATAGAGAATTGAATTCCCTGAGGACTTCATTGTGGAGATACACACATACTGGAAATTAGATTCAGAATAAAAAAAGATGGGTAGAAATCCAGACTCTACTACTTACTACTTGTATAACCTTGGGCAAGACATTGCATACCCTGAATTTCAGTTTCATCATTTGCCAAATGAGGAAATGGAATGACTACTATTAAAGATCCATTCCAGATCCATTCCACATCTGAACATAGCTATGGTGGCAGGAAGAATCATTGCTACTAGGGGTGACCCATCCTCTTGTCTCACATCACCCTCCCCTGAGCACTACCCTGGGGGGCAGTGCCCTACCCTCTATTGTTCCTCCTTGCCTGAGCTGTTTGACCATTCAGAGTGTAAAAAAACTGATGTTAACAACTCCATTCATAGCAAAATGGAAAGACTCACATCTTCTCTGCCTCTACATCCTGTGGTCCCTTAGCACTGATAAGCTATGGAACTCTGGGCCTTGCCATTCCCTCCTCACTGAACCTGAGGCCTCCTAGTCTTCTGGATGTGCTTTATAGTTAAACATTCTTTTGAGCTGTCTCTCCCAGTTAGATTGGGGGAGCGACATGAGGTGAGGTACTATGTAGCTTTTTCTATTTGTAACCCTAATGCTTAGAACAGTGCTTGGTACACAGTAAATACTTAGGTTTTTTTTTCACCATTCATTCATTCCACAGCAAGTCCTGGTACCATTCTAGGATGATCTCAATTTGATTCCCATTTGTCTGCCCATATGGTTCATTCTGGGGTAGCTGGCTTGAAGGCAAATCACTCCTCTGTTTGCTAGAAAGCCACAGTTACTTACGTGTCTTCTTAACTGTGATGGGGAGGCTGTAGTTGTAGGTGCTGCGTTTTGCTTTGACGGGCATGTCACTGGGGGCATAACCTGGAGACAAAAGGAGAGAACAGAGACTGAGGCTGGGCACAAAGAAACAGAGCTGGCTTCAAAGAGGAACAGACTAGGATTACAAGACAGTAGAGTCACAAGACAATAAAAATGCTAGAGTGGGCCTGAAGAGAATCAGCTTGGTAGCCCAAGCTACCAAGAGATCTTTATTTTAAGCAAACATATGAAAGTATTCTTAGCCTTTCTGTAACAGAGAGTTACAAGTCTATCCCTATTAGAAGAGAGGACAGGTGTACAACAATCTAGAAACTATAAAGACTAAAAGAAAGCAAACAAGCTGAGGTATGGGTTTGTCTCTGGTTTTTATTGTTGTGGTGGTGGTTTATTTTACCATATTTCATTCCACAGCGAATTCGGAAATCTAGGACTTGATAAATCTTGGCTTCTGGATTTTTTCTCGGGTCATATCCATACCGAATCCACAAACTCCTCCAGGGACCTGTTATCTGCAAAAATTACAATTTCAGAAGGCTGGTTAAGGCTCCAGGATACTAAAGAACTAATAAATCCCAGGCTTTCTCTCAGGGACACACTGATCATGATAATGAAATCTTCCTAATACAGACAGTTCTTGCTTTATGTGAGTGGACTGTTCTGTAGACCTCTACATTAAAGTAATTTTACACAATGTGAATTTGCCCACAGACACTGGGAAGAGAGGGAGGGATGGAGAGAGGAAGTAAAGGGTCTCTTGTCCATGAAAGGAGGAGGGCAGGGACAAAGAGCCAGGACCAGCCACCTGGGGGCCTGACTGGAACTGAGAGGAAGAATACAAAGAAGGCAGACATGTTGAAGCCAGATATGGACACAGACAGGAGAGGACAGTAACATGAAGGGGCCAGGGACAGACATTCAGTTCTCTGGGCACAGAAGAAAACCACATAGGGGCCAGACACTCCTCTTTTTGCACCAGAGGTCTCAAGCAAAGCCCCATTCAGCTCATGGTGGCAGTCTATCTGTCTGTTCTTGCTTTCACTTGGATAGTTTTTTTTAGTTTTTTTTTAACGAGTCAGTGGGAGGCTGTGGAACACCAAGCAGAGGGGCAGAAGTGGAGAGAGAGCACACTACTGTACAGTAAAATTTACAAAGATATTAGGGACTGCTCTGAGATCTCTTCTCACTGTAGAGCTATGATCCTAAGACCACAGATGGCTATGACTCTATGACTGTTTTAAGTAGGTGATTTCTAAATCCCCTTTCCACTCTAAACTGTTGGGCACCAAAGCATTACAAAAGGCCTATGCAGCAAAATACATAAGAGATGTCAGGATACTCACCATATAATAGGCCACGTAGGGAAGCAAGACTTTGAGCTTATCTGGGTGGACACTGATGTTGGCCTTGACAGCATTACGGGACCAGATAGGACGAATGTCAAAAAGCTAGAAAAAGGTGAAGGTTAGAGGAAAAAAAAATTATCTATAGGTTCCAATACAGCCACACTCTAGAACATCACGGGGTCTGTGGCTGGTGACTGCTATCAGGGAAAAGATGAGGCTGTGGGAAGGGCTAAACATGCTCTCTATGGCCTCATGGCCTAAAACTCCTACACTTTTTCCCTTCTAAGCTCTTTGAAAGAACATTTCTAGGAATATTTAAATTGGTGATACATTATTTTGGTCCTGGTAACAAGTAAAAAACTTTTCAGTTTGAAATGTATAACTTCAGTTTAGCTTCCCCTTAAATAGAGAGAATAAGGCCTGATTTAGTGTCTATCTATTGATTCACTCTTCACTATGCACCAAGCACTGTAAAACAAAGGAAAAGGAAGTTTACAATCTAGATGGGAAAATAGAATGTTGACTTTTCCAAAGGTATAAACAAATTAATAAAATAAAGCAAACTTTGTTAGAATTAAGGGAATGTGGGGTAATGGAAGTCACCTGAGAACTAATTAAATACTGGAGTTGCAATTACAAGCTTCAATTGGATAATCCAAGCACTTCTCCACACTTCTCCCCACTCCACCCCCATTTCAGATGTCTACACCAGTGGAAGATGCTTGGTGGAGGTATGAAGGAAGAGTTCTCCTGAGATTACAAGATGAAGTACTTATTACTTTTAGAACTGAAATCTGGAGGTGAAAAATTCACATCTGCTGATTAAAAAAAGAGTAAACATGCGCAAATCCAAGCAGCTGAGCAAATAAGAGGTGGTTAATCGCAGGCCTAGGCTGCTTCTGGTGTCAGTGTAAAGTGCTCCAGGTATTACCTTTCTCAGCTCCTCCTCCATCTTTCTGTCTATGGGATTAGTGCACAGCCTCTTCCAGGTCTGTACAGCAGCCTCCAGTGGCTTCATGGGCACTTCATCATCTTCAAAGTTCACAAAGATGGCATTGTGGGGCCGCCGAGCTCTGCTCAGGCCAATGAGGTTCTCACCAGAGACAGGTGGGTTATTGTAGCCTTCCCTGAGGGAGAACACACCAGACACAATGTAAGATCACAGCAAGCATAACAGATATCCTTTACATTTTTAAGAAATCATGTTTTTATTAAGGTGGATTCCCCTTCCACATTTTCACAGATGGTTTTATGAGTTGCTGTGGTCAAAAAATCTAACACGGGGGGGGGTGGGGGGGGGCCGCTAGGTGGTGCAGTGAGTAGAGCGCCGGCCCTGGAGTCAGAAGGACCTGAGTTCGGATCAGGCCTCAGACACTTAACACACACAAACAAAACAAAAACCTAGCCGCGTGACCTTGGGCAAGTTACTTAACCCCAACTGCCCTCCAAAAAGCAAAAAAAAAAAAAAAATCTAACACCTAGTGGCTGATCTTCTATTTTTTTTAATGATACTTTTTCTTTTTTTAAATATCACTTTCACTTTCCAAAGACATTTCCCACCCACTTTCACCCCTCCTTAGAACAAGCACAATACTGTCAAAAACAACACAAATCACCACATCCTTGAACTTAGTCAACCTTTTATTGATGAGTCTCTCCAAACCTGTCAAGGCTAGCTCTTGCTAGAGACACAAGAGACACAGAAGCTGTCACAGAGCTCTGCAATAAGTCTTTTTACCTTGGTAAGAACTGACAGAGCATGTGCCCCAGTGGTATAACCTTTGAGATTCTAAGGTTACCTCCATACCACAATGAAGTTTCAACTAAGAACTTTAG
Organism: Gymnobelideus leadbeateri; assembly: GCA_011680675.1. Lineage (NCBI taxonomy): Eukaryota > Metazoa > Chordata > Mammalia > Diprotodontia > Petauridae > Gymnobelideus > Gymnobelideus leadbeateri. The sequence continues at coordinate 80,586 of WOXC01010596.1, read as the reverse complement.
TAAAAGATACAGACCTAGAGAGGAGGAGAATAGTATAACAGAAAGAATGCTGGCTTTGTAGTAAAAAGATCGAAGTTGAAATTTCGGTTCTGATGCTTACTAGTTATTGGACTACAGATAAGGTATTGGACCTCTCTGAGCCTCAGTCTACTCATTTGTAAAATGAGAATAATGTGTACTACCTCTTTCACAGGACTGTTGTGAGAGAAGCACTCTGTAAACTTTAATGTACTATATAAACCCGAGTTATTATACAGGCATGTACTCATGTTCTATAAATCTAAATGAAACCAGTGTGAGAACTTAGAAAAAATTTAATACCTGTTTCTACCTACCATTTCCTTTTTTTTTTTTTTAAAGCAATTGGGGTTAAGTAACTTGCTCAAGGTTACACGGCTAGTCATTTGATTTATGCGTGGGTGCTCATTTTCTGAGGCCGGATCTGATCTCGGGTCATCCAAACTCCGAGGCCGGCGCTCTTACTCACTGCGCCACCTAGCCACCCCTTTAGGGCAATTGGGGTTAAGTAACTTGCCCAAGGTTACACGGCTAGGTTTTTTTTGTTTGTGCGGATTAAGTGTCGGAGGCTGGCTCCGAACTCAGGTCCTTCTGATTCCAGGGCCCGCGCTCTATTCACTGCGCCACCTAGCCGCCCCTACCTACCATTTCCTTTGTAATCAATTTTCAAAAACCTAAAATTCATAGACCTATCATCCTCCATCCTGCCTTCACCACCTTGCACCCACTGCAATACCCTCCTAATTGGGCCTCCCTGCCTAAAGTCTCTCTTCTCTCCCCCCTATCTGCTACAAAGCTGATAAAGTGATTTTCCTCAAGTCTGCCCATGTTACTTCCCCCTCACCTTCTTCAAAATCTCCAATGGCTACCTCTAGGATCAAACAGGAACACCTGGTTCAGCTTGTAAAGCCTTTTACAGCCTGGTCCCAACCCACATTTCTATTCTCATTATATGTTATTTCCTTTCCTGTCCAGCCAAAATAGCCAGTTTGCTGTTGCTCCCATGTTATTACATCTCTGAACTCCAACCTTCTACACAGACTATCCCTAATGCCAGGAGAGTACTGCCTCCAGTAGGAGCTACTCCACTGGTGCTGGAAGGCACAGTGGAAAAAGAACCATGGAATACTCTTCTTCTGCAACCTTCCTGCCAATGCCTCTTTCCTCTTCCCCTCCCCTACCCCTGCAGAAAGGAATACAGAATTCTCATTTCACTTGGACCCTCAGGCCCACTCTCTCCTTCTCAATGATGGTGGGCTGAGTCATTCCAGGTTCCCTGCCTTGCAGAGCAGACACAGCTGCTCACATTGATTTTTCCTTAGTTATTCATTAGAATTCCTTGTTTCCTTCAAAACTTAGCTCAAGAAGAATTTTCTACATGAAGCCTTGGGTGACTTCCCATCCAAGTTCTAATCCTAGCTTTGTCACTAACCAATTAGGTGCCCTTGGGCAAGTCACTTACCCTCTCTAGGCCTCAAATGTCTTCCTCTGTAAAATAAAGGGAATGAACTAAATGATCTTTAATGTCTCTTCAAATTTAAAAAAAATCCTGTAACTCAAAACAGATTTTTTTAACAGTTTACTGGTTCCTGAAAATAATTTGCAAAGCTGAAAGATTCTATCTGCATCTCATTTAATGTAAGAAATCATATATTCTGGATAGCTCTTAGAGTTGTCTTAGTAAATGTGTAGAGGGAGGAGGCAAACAGTACAGGTTTTCCCCATAGAGACAGAGAACTTCAAAAAAACATTCTTTCCATTCCCCTTGACTTTATGAAGGGTGATAATTAAGCCATCCTTGACAGATATGAAGTGCAACAATTTCCCAGCTGGAAATGACCCTTTTCCCCTTAGATCACATATAGTATAGCATTAAAAAAATTTTTTTTGGTTTTATTTATTTTGTAATTATTTGTATATGTTCCAGATATTCCTTCTGAACTGTAACCTCCTGAGGGGTATCTTACTGATCTCACAATATTAACTATTTATTGAGTTGAAAAAAAATTTTTTTTAAATTAAATTCCAACAGAGATCCATCCTTGGTTATTCATTCTGGCACTTTAGCAAACTTTTTTTTAAACAACCAAGAAAAGTAAAGTAAAAGTAGTCTGAATTTCCTACTTCAAAATAATGTTTTGGGAGAAATGGTCAATTTTCCCTGTTACAAAGGGAAACCTGAACTGCCAAAAGAAGGGTTCCCCAGTGAAACACTTCTATTTCCCCAGTGAGAAATATGGAAAATCACTTTGATTCTAGATATGTTTAATGTTGTAAGGGAGGCCTTGGGAAGTCAGGAGAACCAACATAAAGGAGCTTGATTTCAAAATAAGAAAAATGAAAACAGATAAAGGCAAGACACCTATGAATATTAGTTCTCAAATAACTCCAGGTGCCTTTTTCCCACCTTGAAATTTTCAGTTATCACCTTGATAGTGAGAAACTTAATTCTGTCTCTAAAAAGGGGTCAAGTGAGGAAGCACCTGGAAGTAGAGAGATATCTGAGTTTTTCTGGCAATTTGAAGGACAACTTCTAGGAATAATCAACTGCCTTCCTGAGGAAAAAAGGCAGGTGTTTTTTACCCTTATTTTCCCCCAAAAAATTTGTCCTTTTCCTTCATCAGAAAGCAAATAAGACAAAACAGATGGCCTTTTTAGCAAAATAGAAACCAGGAGACTTAGGACTCTCTTGTGGTTCTTTATCTTCTTGCCCCACCTAAAGCCACTGTTCAAAAAAATTGGGCTTGGGGTGGCTGGGTGGCGCAGTGAGTAAGAGTGCCAGCCTCGGAGTTGGGATGACCTGAGATCGAATCCGGAAAATGAGCACCCACACATAAATAATGACTAGCCATGTAACCTTGAGCAAGTTACTTAACCCCAATTGCTTTAAAAAAAAAAAAAATGGGCTATAGGGAGGTGGAGAAAAGGGTGGGGAGGGGTACAGGACACACACAACCATGGCAGGATTCCTGCTTACCAATATACTCAGATCACTTTAGTATGGTCAAAAGGAATAGACTATCAAATAGGGACCCTACTGCACACTTGCACTTGGTCCCCAGTTAAGCTAATGATTACCTGATGGCCAAAAAGAATCAGAATCTCAAAGTCAAGCAGCAGCCTGACAGGGGTGTGTAAACAGACTTGACTTTCGGTTTATCCATGGTAAAATTAAGTCAATTCATTCTGAACCTCAGAAATCACTTATCTGCCTCTCTGCCTCTACTGATTATATGGGGAAGCAAGTTGTTTAATCAGCAACTTAAGAAGCACTCAAATAGCAATACTAGGTGATATTAAACTGGGAGAAGCAGTGAAGGGTGAGAATTTATGCCTAAAAGATGCAGCTAAATGACATTTTTCATATTAGCAATAGTGATTGATAGTAAGTGCTGCCCTCTAGCTTCAGAGGCCAGCCATGACCATTCAGGGTTTGGCAACCTGGCAGTCATTATTGACTCAACATTAGCTCTGAGTTGAGTTTCAAGTAGTCTATATCCTCTCTGGATCTGATTTAACATAAGAAATCTTGCATCCTGGATAACAATTAAAATTACCTTGGGAAATATACGGAGGGAGAAGGCAAACAGTGGAGGCTAAGGTACTCAAGCTACTACAGCCAGAGCTTCTTGCCAGATCCATTATGTGACCAAAGGCATGTATATGTAAGACTTTTTGTTGGGGTTCAGTGAATAAGACCAAGAAAAATAAGCAAGACTAGTCAGGTCACAAAGAGTCACACCCCTCATTTTTAGTATCACTAACAAAAGGATTCTAGCAATTGGATATACTAGCCACAAACTTGAATAGTAAATAAATTTTAATATTTAGTCAGTCAATTATTAAGTATTTATTAAAGCACCTGCTATATGCCAAGCACTGTACTAAGTACCGGGATTACAAAGAAAGGCAAAAGGCAGGGGGCAGAGCTAGGTAGTGCAGTGAGTAAGAGTGGAGTTGGGAGGACCTGGGATTGGGCCTCAGAAAATTAGAACCCACACATAAACAAATAACTAGCCATGTAACCTTGAGCAAGTTACTTAACCCCAACTGCTTTAAAAAAAAAAAAAGGCAAAAGGCAGTCCCTGTCCTCAAGGAATTCATAAGTTAAATATGTGTTATATACAGGATAGACAAGAAATAATAAACAGAGAGAAGGCATTGGAATTAAAAGGACAGGTTTCCTATAGGAAATAAGATTTTAGGGACAGCTATGTGTCACAGTGAATAGAGCATCAGCCCTGGAGTCAGGAGGACCTGAATTCAAATCCAGCCTCAGACACTTAACATTTACTAGCCATGTGACCTTGAGCAAGTCACTTAACCCCAAATGCCCTGCCTTCCCCCCTCCAAAAAACAAAAGAAAAAAAAAACTTTAAGAAAAAGTAAGATTTTAGTTGGCACTTGAAGGAAGCCAGAATGAAGAGATGAGAAAAGAGAGAATTTCAGACATGGTGTACAGCCAGAGAAAATGCCTAGAGCAGAGCGATGGAGTGTCTTGTTTGTGGAACAGTGTAACTAGATCAAAGAATATACGAGTATAATGTGTAAGAAGACTAGGATCTATGAAGGGCTCTAAATGCCAAACAGGATTTTGTATTTGATCCTGGAGGTGATACGGAACCACTAGAGTTTACTGAGTAAGGAGGTGATACGGTTGGATTGGTGCTTTAGGAAAATCATGCTGGAGGATGGATGGGAATGGGGAGAGACCTGTGGCAATCAGAACAACCAGCAGGTCATTGCAGTAGAGTATGCACCAGGGTGAAAACACTATCACAGGAGAGTGGGGGAAGATTCAAGAGATGTTGCAAAGGTGAAATCGACAGGCTCTGGCAATAGACCCGATATGGCAGAGGGGTGGTACTGAGAGAGAGTGAGTGAGGAATCAGGGATGATGTCTAGGTTGTAAGCCTAGAGGACCAGGAGGACGGTGGTGCCCTCAATAGTGATGGAGAAATATGGAAGGGAAAGGGGAAGATTAGAGGAAAAGATAATGAGTTCAATTTGGACACGGTAAGTTTAAGATGTCTACTGGACATCCAGTTTGAGATGTGTGAAAGGCAGCTGGAGATGTGAGACTGAAGGTCAGCAGAGTTTCAGGAAGTATATGCAGATCTGAGAAGCATCAACATCGAGATGACGATTAAATCCATGGGAGCCAATGAAATCATCAAGTGTAGTACAGAAGGAGAAAAGAAGAGAACCCAAGACACCCACAATGAGTGGGCATGACCTGGATGTGGATCCAGCAAGAGAGTAAAGACAGACCAGAGAGGCAGGAGGAGAACCAGAAGGGAGTGGCATCCCAGGAACCTAGCGAAAAGAGGAGATCGGGAAGAAGAAGGGGATCGACAGTGTCAGAGGATGGGCACTGAGAAAAGGACATTGGATTTGACAACTAAGGGATGAATGGTAACATTATTGTTTTTTTTTCTCTTTTCATTGGAGGCAATCAGGGTTAAGTGTCTTGCCCAGGATCACACAGATAGTTAAGTATCTAAGCTCAAATTTGAATTCAGGCCCTCCTGACTGCAAGGCAGTGTTCTATCCACTGGCTGTTCCCACTGGTAACTTTGGAGACAGTAGTTTCAGTGATATGATGAGGTCAGAGGTTAGATCTTTGGGAGTTAAGAGTAGAGTTAGGGGGTGGCTAGGTGGTACAGTGTGACCTTGGGCAAGTCACTTAACCCCAATTGTCCTCCAAAAAGCAAAAAACAAAACAAAAAAAGAGTAGAGTTAGAAGCAAGGAAACAGGCATCTGTTGTAAATGGCCTTCTCAAGTTTTGCTACAAAGGGCAAAAGAGAAGTAAAATGATAGTGGGGACAGAAGGATCAAGTGAGGGTTTTTTTTCAGGATGGGGAGACATGCGCATGTTTGTAGGCAGTGGGGAAGCAGTGGGGAGATGGAAGATAAGTGACAAAGTGGAAATGACATGGGGGCAATCCATTAAAGGAGACAAGATAGAATGGGACTGCTTGAGCAGGTTGAGAGGAGTAAGGCCACTTCATCATGTGAGGTAGGTGAAGGAAACAGTAGCAGAAGGCATCTTCCTCATCATATGAGATGAGGAAGAGGGGAAAAGAGGGAGCTCATGGTAAATGGCCTTGATTTTTTGTGGGGAAGGTCTTGGAAGGGGGAAGGTAGGGCAATTGGAGTTAAGTGACTTACCCAAGGTCACACGGCTAGTTTTTGCGTTAATTGTCTGAGGCTGGATTTGAACTCAGGTCCTCCTGACTCCAGGGCTGGTGCTCTATTCAATGCACCACCTAGCTGCCCCAATGGCCTGAATTTTTTTGTGTAAAACATGAGGCAAGGTTCTTAGCTGAAAAGGTGAGGGGAGAAGGAGTCATGGGAAGTTTGAGGAAGGAGGAAAAAATTTGGAAGAGCCACTAAAAAGAGTGGGATAGTGAACCGATAAGGCAAATATAGAAGAACTGCCTAGCAATAGCAAGGACCTTCTGAGGTTGTGTAAAATAAATCTGTAGTGGACCCAGACAGGGCAGCTGTATGATTTTCTTCACCTCCCTTCAGTAGTACTTATGTAGGAACAAAGATCTCAAATAGTAGGAGTGATCCAAGGCTGACACTTAGCAGGGTGGAACTCAAGAGAAGACAGTGTAGAGATAAACTGCTTCACCAAAAGATCAAGTTATGGAAAAGAAGAGGGGAAAAGGATGTATGTTGAAGTCTCTTAGTATGAAGGCAAAAGTTGGAGAGGCAAGAAAGATTGTGAAGTAAGTAATGAACTAACTGAGGAAGGAAGAATAACATTCTGGTAGTCTGCAGACAACAGCTACCAGGATTGTGACTGGGTAGAAAAGGTAGACTGTATGGGCCTCAAAGGAGGAAAAGGTTACTGAGTGATGGAGGTAAGGGGAAAATCTGAAAGTGGCAATGAAAAGCAAAGAGTATTCCAACTCCCCTCAACCAGTGAGCCAAGAGAAGTAAGTACTAGAAAGGGTGTCCAGGGAGGCTGTATCATGAAGGGGGAGGAGGTGGGACTTAGGGAGAGAGAGAGGAACCAGATGTCAGCAATTGCCAGAAGACAGAAGGAGGGGAAGAGGAAAAGATTTAAGATAAAGGCAAGTTTGTCACCTATGGAATGAGTTTCCAGAGGACACAGTGGAAAGGGCAGACTGGCAGGAACTTTGGGGTGGGAGGAATTAGAGGAATAGGAATCATCACCATAGAGGAAAAGAACTTTCCAATTAGATCACACGCTAGGTATTTTCAAGCTGTATTTTTTTCCCTTGGGGGAACATTCAATCTTATTTCTGGAGTACTATTTCTGGAGTACTATCTTCTATTCAAAACAAAGTTAACTGTCTAAGGCAGTGATTCCTAATCCTTTTTTTTTGCAACAGCATCTGAGTATCCCTAATTATCTCAAAGCTGTTTATAAAATAACAAAATTTTTGCATTTGATCTTCACTTCAGCCCTGGGAGGTAGGGTAATGTAGGTATTATTATCTCTATTTTATAGATAAGGAAGCAAAAGGTCAAAGAGGTTAAGTGACTTGCCCAGGGTCACAGAACTTGTGACAGCAAGACTGATATCCAAGCCCCCCTAATTCTGAGTCCAGCAATACTTTTTTAAAAATTTGCTGAATTTTACAATACTTTAGCTACCTTCTCCCTGATCTTTGGCCTGTTGGCCTTCTTCTCCTCTATTCTGAGGAAGAGCCTAGACAAGGGGTGGGAAACCTTCAGCCTCAAGACCACATATGGCCCTCTAGGTCCTCAAGTGCAGCCCTTTGAATGAATCCAAACTTCAGAGAATAATAAACAAATCTCCTTAAACAAACACCCTTAATTAAAGGATTTGTTCCATGAAGTTCGGATTCAGTCAAAGGGCTGCACTTGAAGATCTAGAGGGCCACATATGGCCTTCAGGTGGAAGGTTTCTCACCCCTGGCCTAGACTAACCATCCTTCACTCCCTAGACTTTGCCACCATGTCCCTCAATGGGTGCCCTCATTACCCCTCCCCTTTAGTTCCCTTTTATGTGCTATCTTCCCTATTAGACTGTAAGCTCTTAAGAACTGACGGCCTTTTTGCTTGTATGTGTATCCCCAGCATTTAGCACAGTCTCTGACACATAGTAAGTGATATATAAATCCTTACTGACTTGGCAAATAAAATTATTAGGAATGTATGGACATATATATAAAGGGATTATGTATCTCCACTGGAATCACTGTTCTTAATGGCAGTGTGGATAAAGAAATGATACATATTTTTTTTTTTGCTTTGGAGGACAATTGGGTTAAGTAACTTGCCCAAGGTCACACGCTAGTGTGTGTGTGTGTGTGTGTGTGTGTGTGTGTGTGTGTGTGTGTGTGTGTTAACTGTCTGAGGTCAGATCCGAACTCAGGTCCTCCTGACTCCAGGGCCATCGCTTTACTCACTGCTTCACCTAGCAGCCCCCAATATGAGAACTCCCTTCTTTTTTTTTCTTTTTTTTTGGGGGGGGGGGAAGACTGGGCAAGTGGGGTTAAGTGCCTTGGGCAAGTCACTTACACTTATACTCACATGGCTAGTAAGTGTTAAGTGTCTGAGGCCAGATTTGAACTGAGGTCCTCCTGACTCCAGGGCTAGTGCTCTATTCACTGTGCCACCTAGCTGCACATATTCTTATTTTTGACAAATCTAAATGTAGGAAAACCTCATCAATAATAACAGCTAACATTTATATAGTGCTTTAACATTTGCAAAGCACTTTATACACATTATCTGATCATGGGTATTATCCCCTTTTTACAGATAAGAAAACTGAAAGTTTAAAGAGAATAAGTGATTTGCCCATGGTCACCTACTAAACAATAAAGACAGAATTAATGCCCAGTTCTTCTGACTCCCAGGCCAGAACGATCTGTACCACACCACACTGGATCTCAATAACTTATGAATTCTTGCTGATACTGGGACTCTGTCAAGTGGACAGTATATCACTCTGAAACTTGATGCTCCTAGTGGATACAAGCCCAAAGTACCACTTGTTTGGCCACTGAGCTCTTTGAAAGCTTCCTAGAAGTTGGATGAAGGGTGGTATGGGGAAAGATACTCACCGATGTTGTGTTTCTGGCCGGTAGAAATAGTCCACTGGGGTGTCTAGGCGAGAGAAAATTGGTGGGGGAATATAGAGAGGTAATTCCTGGTTGAAGAATTCTTCCTTCTCTGGTTTGAGCATAAGAACTTTGTCATACATAGAAGTGTTTTTGCATCCTGCTTCTGTGTGTACTGCCAGATACTGAAAATCTGACATCCCTGGAAAGAGAGGTAAACAAATTACAATTACTATGACCAAGAAACATACCATAATCATAGCCATAATACAGGCTCTATGATTGTCACCTAAGAACACCTGACTCCTAGGCACCAAACTTCTAACATCTTTTAAAGGCTCTAAGGTAGTATTGTATTAGGAGCAAGAACACTAGTCATTTACTCCACTGAAGAGATAGCAGTAGCAGAACTAACTTTGTGTGCAAATACTGTACAAAATGAACTTGAACTAAAATTCCCTTCCATTTAATTGCTTGGATTAACATCGACATTTTTTCTGATCTACGTCCTATTACAGTTTGACAGAAGCTGACAGGAAGAGATGGCATGGTGTATCAGAAAGAGATGGAGCAACCAGGGCCCTAGCCTCAGACCTGCCACTAATCGGCTCCTCTTGGTATCTCAGCTTCCAGATCCATAAAATGAGGGGGACTGAATTAGATAACCTCTAAGGTCTCCTCCAGTTCCAGAGTCTGATTCTGGTCTAGTTAGCTGAGACATGTAAAGCTTAATGCACTTTGTTTTTAATCCTATGAATAACCTAGTCTCAGAAAGAACAACACCTTTCATCTTTATGACTCCGTTCTGCCAGCCTGAGCCTATCCCTCACTATAATTCATGTATTTTTGTTTTTCTTTCTCTATACATCTCTTCTTTTCTTCTACCTACTTTCTTTTTTCTCATTCTCATATCTCCTCCATATATCTTTTTTTTTTTTTTGTAATGGGGAAGGCAAGGCAATTGGGGTTAAGTGACTTGCCCAAAGTCACACAGATAGTTAAGTGTCAAGTATCTGAGGCCACATTTGAACTCAGATCCTCCTGACTTCTAGACCAGTGCTCTATTCACTATGCCATCTAGATGCCCCTCCTCCATCTATCTTAGGCCTGGCCCTGACAACACCCACGGGCACAATCAGCCCCAATGGATCTCTACCTTGAAATTTGTAAACAGTTGTAATGATGCCCAATATTTCCATGTCAAACTTGACTTCTGCAACAGTCACTTCTCCACCCTCTGCTTTCCTCCGTCTTATCTTCTTCTTGATCTTAAGCAGCAAACTACTAGTAGGGAAACGATTGGCACACACAGGATGGCAGTATGGATCCTTGGGTCGGAAGTAGAGCTCCAACCTTTTGGCTGAGTCTGCATATATCTGCATTGAAGATCCAGTAGCAGAGACAGAAAAGCATCAAATGTTATCCCAAACACACCATCCTCAAAGCTTTTCTATATTCAACTAAAGACTTTGGGAAGGGTTGGAAGATGCAAAAGAAAAGCTAACATATTTAAGAGATGAAGGAGACCTTTGGATATAAAATGTTAGACCTGAAATGAAGCTTGAAGACCTTTCAGAGCAACCTGATCACTTTATAGAAGAATCGAGGGCTCGAAGAACTAGAAGCTGGAGCTCCCAGGTCTCACTACAATACTAAATTTCACAATGGAATTCTTTCAAGTCTTTTTATCTTAATTTCTCTCTGGCAAGGAAAAAGGGTAATAATGATAGTCCCTTCCCTCAAAGGTTTGAAAAGAAATACAATATACATATCATATGTGTGCATGCATGTGTACTATATATGTATATATAAGAAATGTATATAAGATATGGTTCAACAGACCCCACTGTTCCTAAAGTATAAAAACAACAAATTGTAAACAAACCTTACAAAACCTGATGGGTATGAAATGTCCTTTACCACCCCAACAGCAAAAATGACTTGAGTTCAAAGGAACGGAAATTTAATCAGCAACTAATGGCCTGCGGGAATTGGATCCTAAAAACAAACGAGCCTAGGGATAGGGAAGTAGCAGGCCCTGTGGCATGAACGCCCGCTCGTGCTCAGTGTAACGGGGCACTGGCTACGTTCGTGAGCCTGGGCCGCATTTTCCTCTTAGGCTAAAAAAAGGGGGGGGGGGTGTAGACTGGATGGTTTCTGAGGTCACTTGCAAATCACTATGATCACAAGCTAGTAGGGGGCAGACCCGCTGGTCACTTTTAATATCAAGTAGCAGCCAGGGGACCTAAGAAGTTCTACAAAGGGATTCTCCCATCCTCCACGCCCAGGTGAGGAGCCGCGCTTCCGGCTCCGTTGCCTAGGAGACCGCCCTCCTTCTCCTCTTCCCCCTCCTCGGTCTCTCCCCCAACAACCCCCAGCCTGGCCCCCTCCGCTCTCGCCGAGTCTGGAGATTAACCCGCGCCCCCATCACCGCCTGGTCCCGCCGGTTCTGACCCTGGAAACTCCTTCCTCTCCGCCCAGGGTCTGCAGCATCTTGGACACATCCCGCACCACGCCTGGGTACTCCACACACACCAGACGCCGCTCCTGTTGCAACTCCACTGATACAGCCGCCATGATTCCCTACTTCCCGTCGTGCTCCGTGACCGGTTCTCGTGTCCTCACCTAAACCGTTCCCCGAATCTATCTTGTCAAGAGTTCCGGGAAAGAAAGGTTCCGATCCTCAGTCGCCACACTGACGGGGTGTTGCGAGAGCCCGGAGAGCGCGCCAGGGAACGAGTGCCCCCTCGTGGTTAAATCTGGAAACGGCAAATTAAAGGTTTATGGTTTGTTTTTTTAATAACGCTAAACATTTTTCTTTGTTTTTCTACGGATTTGTGATTTCATGAGTAGAAGGAGCTTCCAGTAAGGAAACTCCTTCTACCAATGCATATGGCACCTTCTCTGCATCCTGCAACCTTAATTGGCTGGGGCATGGATAGATTGTAACTTTTTCCAGGATTACACAGCCAGGAGTCCTCAGCAAACACTTATCAAGTACCTTCTTTGTGTCAAGCCTTGTGTAAAGCGCTGGGGATGCAAAGAAAGGCAGAAGACGGTCCCTGCCCTCTAGGAGCTTACAATCTAAAGGGGGTAGATATTGTACAAACAGCTGTGCACATACCAGAAAAGTTGAAGATAATCACAGAAGGAAGGTACTAACATTGCCTTTCATTTGTATAATTAGGAAAACAATTTCATATCCATTACTCATTTCATAAACTGAGCACTGGGATAGGGAAAAAGAAAAGGTAAGGAAGAAATAGGAGACATCATTGCATAATGGAGGTAAAAGTATTGGATTTGGAATTGGAGACCTGTTTTGTAATCTTAAGTCTGTGGTCCTAATTTTGTAACTCTTAACTCTGGGATCTGAGGTCCTAACTCTGTGATCCTAACCCTAACTATGGGACTGAACAAGTCACAGAACAAGTCACTTCTTGGAGCCTAAGTTTTATTGAAGGCAGCGTTTCAACCTGCAAGGTTGGGAGAGTTGAGAGAAGGTTAGTTAGTTTGAGTGTTTCTTTTTCTTTTCTTTTCTTTTTTTTTTTTGAGGGGGGAAGGCAGGGCAATTGGGGTTAAATGACTTGCCTAAGGTGTGTCCGAGGCCAAATTTGAACTTGGGTCCTCCTGACTCCAGGCTCTATTCACTGTGCCACCTAGCTGCCCCTTGAGTGTTTCTTTGTGACAGAAGACACCTGAATTTGTTTTGCAGGCTGAGAGTAATGAGCCCAACTGGAGAGGTGTTGGAGAGAGATAAGATGATTTTTTTAAAAAGAGGTTCTAGAGGAGGCAGAAAATGAGATTAAATCAAAGGAAGGATTGGCCATTAGCCTTGGTAGAGAGGAGAGCTGCTTATTCTTTGAAAATTGTGGGAAAATGGCACATGACTGGAGAAAAGAAAAGGTTTATCTTTTTGATACTTTTGTACGCTGTAAGGCAAGTTGGAATAGAACAGGAAACATCAGAGAGGAAAGTGAGGAGATGTAAAGGGTATGGGGTCCATGGAGGAGAAAGCATAAGGAAATATGTCCCCAGGGAGCACCTGAAGATACTGGTGACATCCACCAGGAGTTTGGGGTTAGCCCTGAAGGCAAAGTTCTTCCTGGCCCTTCTGGTTCATTCTATTAGTGCAACTATAAGAAAAGGCATTTGTGGGACCACAGGGGATAGTCCTGGAGGAACAGGATGAAAAATCTAAATGATCTTAAAAAAGGAAGGAAAATGAGCCTACATTCTGCTTCCCAAAATTTAAACAATGTAAGCTGTTTCCTATGGTTGATTTCCACTTTTAATCATTAGGTCGGGTAGGTATTTCATGAGAAAATATCTTAGAACTTAGAAACTCAGGGACAATTAGACTCTTCTTATAATATCTAGATCTCATTGGAGCATCCAAATAATCTCTGTTACTGCCAGTTTCTATGTAGTTCAGGTTGTAATTTAATCTCCCACCAACACAGAACCCCAGCTGAACTGTACTCCCTCATATATGTTCTGTTATTGGCATGTACAGAGCGTGAGCCATCTGTATCAGACACCTAGGTACACCTGATCCATGCCCTATGCATGCTTCTGAGCCCAGGACTTACCTGCCTTCTAGGCTTTGCTTACACTGTTACCTATACCTGGAATTCCAATATAATCTCCACCTGTTGAAATCCTTCCTATCTTTGAAAGCCCAGTTCTAATGACTCTTCTAGGAAGTCAGCAATTCCTGACCTCTAAGTTAGGAATTATCTTTTCTTCCACCATTCCCACAGCATTAGTTACTGCATTTATGATTCTCTCCCTTCTCTGCTGTATTATAACTGCCATGAAAGCAGGAATTTGGATTATTTATTTTTATTTTATTTATATTTGTTTACAGTATTATATTTATATTATTATCTTAATAATTAACAAATATATTTATAGATTCATTTGTATGTGAAATATTTTATCAATTATATATCAATATATTAATTATTAATATACTTTATTATATTATTTGTTTATATTTGTTTATCTTATCTTATTTATCTTTGTATCACATGCCTCCCTCCAGCACCTAGCCTAGTATTCTACACATAGTCAACTAATCACTTAATGAATGAATTTTGTGGAAAGAAGGAAGGAAGGAGGTAGAAAGAGAGGAAACTATGATGGATGGGAGGGACAGAGGGAGGAAAGAAGGAGATGAAGCCTAAAGTACTACAGGATATGAGCTTGTAAAGACTGATTTGTTAAACCGAGGATTAACAAGCTTGTTAATAAGAGCAGTCTACTCTAAAGGGGTCTACTTAGCAATTATGGCCTCCTTCTTAACGTGTGACTTTGGTCATTTTTCCTTGTGGATGCCCTTCCTAGCTCAAAGAACTTTTCTCTAAATGAACTCACAGGTGATAAATCTTTATCCTTTGAGGGTAGATTTGTTTTTAGGAAGCAACCATAAATCAGTCAGAACCATTTCTAGAGAATGAAGTGAGTGATCACTGGGCCACAATGCTTGGGGTCAGAAACATGATGTGCCTGACCATGAAGTCCAAATTGATTTCCTTTTATGACTTATGGATTGACCTCACAACAATCTAAGCAAGGGCAACATCATGTGAATCAGTGTGCAGTATCCCAAAGAAATGTCTTTAAAGGACAATTTTCATTTAGTGTGCAAATTCCAATGAAGAAAAGTACGTAAAGATTTATTATGTTGCTTCTACCATTTGGAAAGTGTTTTCGGGAATAAATCTTGAAACAATACCTGCCTCCATTTTTAGGAGAGCATTTCTTCATCCTCTTATGAAACAAAATGCCCAATACTTACATATGCAAATGAGGTGGGGTTTTTTTTAACTAAGATGTAGAATTTGTTCCTACTATTTTGCCAGAATATAGCTCAACTAGTAGCTCTGGTAGAATGTAAACTCTTTGAGGGCGGGGACTATTTCACTTTTGTCTTTATATTCCCAGCACCCAGGACAGTGCCTTCCAAATACAATAGTAGGAATTTAACATTTTATTGAATTGGTCTGGAAGTTAAGAGGCACCCTGGCAATTAGCTCAGGAATAAGTTCTGCACTTTAGCATGAAGGTCAAGGGAGCAACACTACACTTTACATTTGGGGTAAAAAAAAACTGTAGTTTTACCCCAGATTCTGTTCCAGATTTCATATTGGGGTGTGGATAAATAGGGAATGTGTCCTCTCTTGGTATTAAACAGTTGCTTGCTCCTGGATCCTGGCTTTCAAATAAAAGTGTGTCAGTATACCTTAAGTAGACAATATGACTGGCTAGATCAGTTTCATGTACCCAAACACAACTGTGAAACAAAACAAAACAAAACAAATAAAAAGGCCTTGGTCAGGACCATGGACAGAGCTAACACACCTTATTCTATCCCAGCTCTGACAGTAGGTTGTTTTTTGTTTTGCTTTTTGGAGGGCAATTGGGATTAAGTGACTTGCCCAAGGTCACACAGCTAGTTTTTGTGTTAAGTGTCTGAGGCCACATTTGAACTCAGATCATCCTGACTCCAGGACCAGTGCTCTATTCACTGTGCCACCTAGCCGACCCTGACAGTAGTTTTATGATCATAAAGTCACTTCAGTTCTCAGTTATTTCACCTGTAAAATGATGATGATGATAATAAAGAGGATTGTGATAAAATGATGATGAAGAAAAGATGATAACTATTCACCTCACAGGATCATGAGAAGACAGTTTCACGAACCTGAAAGAACCTGACATGTTTTGTTGGTTTTTTAAAACTGAAACCACTTTCTGGGTTGACTTTTCTTATAACTCTTGACAGATAATTGTTGTTATTTGTAGAATTGACTGTCATAAGACATCATGAATGTAAATTGTAATAGGAAGGGACTGGCATGAAAAAATATAGGAATTCCTCACCTCTTCTCATTCCCACTGCTTTCCCTTACACAGATTTCATACTTAAACCAATCTCTGTGCCTTTGCTCATGAGGTTCCCTCCATCTGGAATGCCCTTTTTTGGTTCCTTATGCTGATTCTGAATTCTACCTGTTCTTCAAGGCCCAGCTGAAATCCTGCCTCCTCCATGAAGCTTTCCATGACTACTCCAGTGCATGATAATTTTTTGAACTTCAGAATCTGCACACAATACTGTGTTATTATTTCTTAGTTTCTTGTGTATAACTCTTACCTCCCCAACTAGACTATGGGACCACATCTCCTTCTCTTGTCTCCCCCAAATCACTGGATATATGGTGTATATGTGTTTGTAAAAACTGGTGGGTTAGGGGGTGGCTAGGTGGCACAGTGAATAGAATACCAGCCCTGGAGTCGGGAGGACCTGAGTTCAAATCTGGCCTCAGACACTTAACACAAAAACTAGCCATGTGACCTTGTATAAGTCACTTAACCCCAATTGCCCTACCATCCCCACTCCAAAAAAACCCACCCCAAAACTGGTTGGTTACTCTCTGAGAGCAAGAACATTTGCTCTTCCAACACCTAGGATAGTGCCTCACACAAAGTAGGCACTTAGTAAAGGCTCCTTGCTGCTGCAAGCCAATTTTTTTTAACATATCTATGATTGAGTTTCTTTCATGCTCCCCACAGCAGCTATTCCAAACCTTTTCTCCTCTCAAGCTACTTAACAGTACCACTTTTCCTCTCTCTTCCAGCTTCTTCATTGCTCCATTCTTAGAAGATTAACTGGTCCTTCTTGTTAATGTCAATTCCTGTATTTGTGTTCTTGATCCCATCTGCCTTTTCTCCCTAATTTTTTATCTGTCCATTGGCTTCTTCCCTGCTGCCTTCAGATGTACATCCTTTAAAAACTTTCAGCTGACCCTATGATTTCAAGCTCTCTTCCTATATCTTTTCTCTCTTTTACAGCCAAATTCCTAAATAAAACTGTCTATACTTGCCCACACTTTCTCACCTCCCACTCACCTCTCAGCTCCTTGTAATCTGGCTTCTGTACCCACCACTCAACTGAAACTGCTCTCTACAACACAAACTGCTCATCTTTCTTGCCTTGTTGTACTTTTGACATGGTCGATCACCCCTCCTTCTATCCCTGATTTTTGGGGGGATATTACTCTGTCCTGGTTCTCTTTCTGCCTGTCAGATCTATCTTTCTTAATCTCTTTTGTGGGATCACTACCCATGTCTTGCATTCATTCAACAAGCATTTACAAAATGTCTACTATGTGTCAGGCACAGTGCTCTCCATCTGAGGAAGTACATACTCTAGCAATGCTCACTTCAAACTTGGCTCAGGCCCCATAACTCCCTGAACTACTTAAACTTCTCAAAGGCAAGGATTGTCTTTCTTTTTGCCTGTTTTTGTATTCCCATCACTTAGCACAATACTTCAGACATAGTAAGTGCTTTATAAATGTTCTATCTATATATCTGTTCATTTCTATCTATCTAAGCACTGGGGTTACAAAAAGAAAAAACAAAAAGAAAAAAGTCCCTGCCTTCAAGGAATTTTTATTCTACAATATCATGTCCTATCCCCTGTGCATTGTTACACTCCCAGGCTCTGTCCTGGGTCTTTTCCTTTTCTCTCTCTTCTCTCTAACCTTTTTATCCTTAATGGATTTAGCTGTTATCTCTTTGCAGATGACTCCTGAAACTACATATCCAGCCTTTTATCTCTCCTGAGCTCTGGGCTCCCATCGCCAAATGTCTGCTCAATATCTTTACTGGATGTCCCATATGCATCTCAAAATCAACATGTCCAAAAGAAGCTATTTTCCCTACTAAACCCACCATTCAGCCAAACTTATTTATTTCTATCAAGGATATCATCATTCCTATAGTTACACAAATTCATAACCTAGGAATTATCCTTGATCTTGACTTTCTACTTGCAACCCCTGCCATATGCAAAGAGTTGCCAAATCTCAAGCATTCAACTTACTCAACTTTTCCTATTTGTCTCCTTTTCTCTAATCATGCCATAACTACTCTAGTCTAGGCTCTCATCTCCTTTCATTTGGATTATTTTAATCACCCCATAATTGGTCAGCTGGCATCAAAACTCTCCCTCTCCAATCCATCCTCGGCAAGGCTGCCTAATCAATATTCCTAAAACACAGATCTGACCATGTCACTTGCCTACTCAAAAAGCTTCAGTGGCTCCCTGTTAAAGGCCCTTATGATCTGGCTGCAGCCTGTCTTGCCCAACTGGTTACACATCCCTTCCCCTCACAAATTCTTTATTCAAGCCAAACTGGTCTACTGACCATTCCTTGAACATATTCTATCTTTTGCTTTTGTGCCTTTTCACCAGCTGTCCTCCCATGCAAGGAATGCACTTTCTTCTCACCTTGGTCTCTTGTAACCCCTCACTTCCTTCAAGTCTCAGATCAAGTACCATCTCTTTCAAAAGGACTTTCCTGATCCCCCAGTTGATAGGGTTTTCCCATAGAAATTTATGTATATATGTGTGTGTGTGTGCACATATATGTGTATATATGTATGTATATATACATGTATGTGTATATATGTATATATATGTGCATAAACATTTTTACTCATTTGTGAATATATTGCATCTTTCTTTCCCTAAAAAATTTAAGTTCCTTGAAGGCAGGAACTGTCTTAGTTTTGTATTTAAATCTTCATTGTCTAGCATAGTGTTTTACACATAATAGATACTTAATAAATGCTGGTTGATTAATTGATTGATTGTACATTTTAGTGTCTGTGCAGAAAGATGAATCTTGTGAACCTGAGTTGCTGTGTCAAAGGAAGAAATATTCTAAAATCTCATTCTAACCCTTATAGGCTTCAAGGTTTTTATATTTGGGCTAAAAAGAAGGGTATAAAAAGCTTTCTTCAACACAGCCTTGCCCTCTCCTTCATTGCTCAATGCTCTATAACTTCCTTACCTGCCTAACTCCACCAAGAAGTTCCCTTGATGGGGCTGAGCCAAGAAAAAAGAAAGACAGAGAAATTTGGTCATATCCTCAGCAGTCAGTAGCACTGAGATTGTGACCAGGTGACACTCATGTGGAATTTGATTAAAGGAGCCAATGTGCATAGAAATCCTGTTTCCTAAGGAGGGTTTAGTATACAGGTAGAAAGGCCATATGCCTAGGTCTTTGTAGTATCTGGGAAACAGAATACCAACTAAAAGGCTATGTTAAAGTGGTGGCTATAAAAAAAAAATAAAGTGGTGGCTATGAAGGGGGTCTGAAAAAATGTGAGACTGTGGGAGAGGGAAAAGTCGTAAGAGTAGAAGCAGGGGACTGTTGTTCCTATAGAACAGATTTGATACAGTAAGGTCATCCCATCACTTCTGATCTCCAGAAACAAACCTCCACTCACCAACCCCACCTAGGTGACAACAGGGACTGTAGGGAGAAGAATCAGGTCCTTCCGTTGCCCTTCTTGCTCCCACCTCAGTAACCATATCTACTGGAACTTCTTAATAAGCCCATTCCATGCCCAAACAATTCTCTTCCCCTGTGACCCCTATAGCACTGACTGTCTATCCCATTCACTTCATACTGAGCACAGCCTAGCTGATGTTGCATATTATTATCTATAAATCTCTTCTCTGTTAGCATAACTTTAGGATACAGGAGGTTAGGGTCTAAAGCTTATGTTTCTATATTCCTCCAAAGCACCAAAACAGTCCTGGGCCCATTGTGAGGGTTTGGTAAGTGTTTACTTGAATGTTGACAATGGTTTTATACCTCCAACACCAACCTCATAGATGTCAGCCTTTCCTGACAGACATAGGAAAATTGTTTCCTCTGTTGTATTTCCCTGAGAGTTTAGTCAGTTTACTCCTCCCAAAAAAGTTCACTCTTCTTTCCACTAGCAATGCCAGCATTCTGTTTCTGACCCTTGTTTCCTCCATCTTGCCTCTACAGAGCTCTAGGCTTCCCTGTCTGACCTCTTCTATAAAGTTATCTCATTCTACCTTGTTCTGTAGTTACTTATATACCTCTCATCTTCCTTCAGATTAGATTGTAATAATAATAGCTTACTATTATATGGTGGGGTGGCTAGGTGGCTCAGTGAATAGAGCACCAGCTCTGGAGTCAGGAGGACCTGAGTTCAAATCTGACCTCAGATACTTAACACTTACTAGCTGTGTGACCTTGAGCAAGTCACTTAACCCCAATTGCCCTGCCTTCTCTCCTCCAAAAATTTAAAAAAAAAAAAGAATGAGCTAAGGTTGGTGACTGAAACACTGAAACTAATAATAAACACTTCACAATAGAGTCCAATAAAAAGGATTTTTAAAAAACAAAACAAAAAAAGAACTATTATATGGATTTCCCAGGGGGCAGAACAAAGATGGCAGAGAAAATGCAGGAACTAGTCTGAAGTCTCCCCCAAACACCTTTAGATAAAGCCCCAAAAACAAATTCTAGAATAGCAGGAAGGAGCAGCTAGGTGAGTAAGAGCACCATCCCTGGAGTTGGGAGGACCCGGAATTGGTTCCAGCCTCAGAAAATGAGCACCCATACATAAATAATGACTGACCATGTAACCTTGAGCAAATTACTTAACCCCAATTGCTTTAAAAAAAAAAAAAAGAATAGCAGAAGCCAAAAAGAGGACAAAGTGAAACAATTTTCCAGTCCAAGACAACTTGTCAGGAAAGGTCTGTTGCACCAGAGTGAAAGTGTATTATTGTCCAGTGCAGGCCATGCCAATGTAGACTGGACCCCACAAACCAGGAGCAGGCTTTGGGGGCAATCGAATCAGTGGCAGTTCAGGGACACTGCAGCACACAGATGATAAGGTGGTCAGACAACTGATCGGAAGGAGATTATAAGGATTCCTTTGCTGGCACTGGGGGCAGGATCTGTTATACTGCCCATACTTGGATCTGAGTTGTAGTCCTGGGTCTCAGTCTGAGGAAGAGGAGGAGCAGTAGCACAGCAGAGCCTGTAGTTGCACTGGAACAGGGACCCTCCTCAGTTCCACAGCAGAAAAGAATGCTTATGGCTGCTCACAGACCAGTGTATAGTACAGAAGAGTTGTAAACACACCTATCCCTAAATCATACCACTTTGGAAGAACCAAAAACTTACAGATCCCCAGAATTATCTCTGAAAATAACTGCACAAAAAATCTGAAGCTTGGGATGGTGCTCCCTCCACTCTGGAAGCAGATACACACTTTAGCATTGAGTTAAGTCAGAAATAGATTGGAAAATGAGCAAACAGCAGAAAAAGATCCTGATTATAGAAAGTTACTAAGGTGACAGGGAAGATTCAAAACACAAACTCAGAAGAAGATAACAAAGTCAAAACTCCTATACCTGAAGCCTCATGGAATAACTCAAAAAGGATTGTAAAAATCAAGTAAGAGAGGTAAAGAAAAAATTGGGAAGAGAAATGAGAGTTATGCAAAAAAATCACAAAAAAGAGCCAATAATTTGGTAAAGGAGGCACAAAAAATACTGAAGGAAGCAACACCTTAAAAAAAATGAACTAAATCAAATAATAAGAGAAGCACAGAAATCCAATGAAGAGAAGAATGCCTTGAAAAGCAGAATTGGCCAAATGGAAAAAAAGGTACAAAAATCCGCTGAAGAAAAGAACTACTTAAAAAATAGGACTGGCTGATGGAAAAGGAGGCACAAAAGCCTATTGAAGAAAATAATTCCTTAAAATTTAGATTTGGGTAAGTGGAAGCTAGTGATTTTGTGCAACATCAAGAAAAAACAAAACAAAATCAAAAGAATGAAAAAAATAAAAGAAAATATGAAATATCTCATTGGAAAAACAACTGACCTGGAGAACAGATCCAGGGGAGATGATATAAGAATAATTAGACTACCTTTAAAGCCATGATTAAAAAAAAAAAGTAGGGGCGGCTAGGTGGCGCAGTGAATAGAGCGCCGGCCCTGGAATCAGAAGGACCTGAGTTCGGAGCCGGCCTCCGACACTTAATCCACACAAACAAAAACCTAGCCGTGTAACCTTGGGCAAGTTACTTAACCCCAATTGCCCTAAAGGGGCAGCTAGGTGGCGCAGTGAGTAAGAGTGCCGGCCTCGGAGTTTGGATGACCCGAGATCAGATCCGGCCTCAGAAAAATGAGCACCCACGCATAAATCAAATGACTAGCCGTGTAACCTTGAGCAAGTTACTTAACCCCAATTGCTTTTTAAAAAAAAAAAAAAGTAGACATCATCTCTCAAGAAATTATCAAGGAAAGCTGCCCTGATATTCTAGAATCAGAGGGTAAAAATAAAAATGAAAACAGTTCACTGATCACTTCCTGAAAGAGATCCCAAAATGAAAACTCACAGAAATATTATAGCCTGATTCCAGAGCTCCCAGGTCAAGGAGAAAATTTTGCAAGCAGCCATAAAGAAATAATTCAGATATTGTGGAGGCACAGTCAGGATAACACAAGATTCAGCAGTTTCTACATTAAAGGATTGGAGGACTTGGAACATGATATTCTGGAGGGCAAAAAAGCTAGAATTAAAACCAAGAATCACTTAACCAGCAAAACTGAATATAATCTTTCAGAAAAAAAAGGATATTCAATGAAGTTGAGAACTTTCAAACATTCCTGATGAAAAGACCAGAGTAGGATAGAAAATTTGACTTTCAAATACAAGACTCAAAAGAAGCATAAATAGGTAAACAGGAAAGAGAAATCATAAGAGATTCAATAAGGTTAAACTGTTTACATTCTTACTGGGAAAATTATACTCATAACTCCTAAAAGCTTTCTCATTATTAGGGCAGTTAGAAAAAGTATACATAGATAGAGGCCACAGGTGTGTGGGTTCTTCTGTACATTTTCTTCTTTCCTAAAAGTCCCATGAGGGAAAGGGTGAATGATGGGCCCCAGACCGACAAGCTGCATAAAATATAATTGGGGTCTCTGACTCAAGAGCCATCTCTCTTTCATCTACCTTTGTTCCCGGGGAATCCAGCAGCCAAGAGACTGAATCTGTAGCCAAGGTCCTAGTCAGCCCTGGGCCAGAGTGAGAAGGAAGGGTCCCGCCTTGGGCTCCTTCTCTAAGCAGAGGTTCCCTGAGAGCCTGAAGGAACAGCTCAGAGGGAGCAGCAATCCCTGCACCTCTTAGACCAGGGGTTCTTAATCCAGGGTCCATAGGCCATGGATAGACTTCAGGGGGTCTATGAAGTTGTATGGCAAATAAATATATATGTATTTATATGTGTGTATGTATATGTATACGGATACACACACATCTTTATTCTCACTAAGCTTTGGTTTCCCTGGTAATCATACATATTTTACTTTTTGCATTCAAAAACATTATTCTGACAAGGGATCCACAGATTTCAATAGATTGCCAAAGGGATCCATGACATAGAAAATAAGTTTAAGAACCCCTGTACTTTTAAACATTTAAGGGAGGAGTTTGGAGAAGGAACTTCACCTAGATTTCCAAGGTCCCTCATCTGCCCTTAAGGCAATTCTTTGGAGGCTGACTGAGAAATGGCATCCATAGGAGGGGCAATTGAATGCAAAATCTTAATCTGGTTCTGCCTTCTGCCCTCACACTCTCCATCACAGGAAAACTCAGGGCTTCTCTTGCTGCCCTCCTGTGGCCTGGATTGGGATGACACTTGCTCAGGTGACAGGAGACAGCAATGAACATTGGGAAATGCTATAGCAGCATTTCACCTCAGGGCTCAGTTGCTAGAATAAAACCGAGACATTCCCAGAACGAATTCAGCACTAAGTGTCCTCCAGTAGTTGGTAGTATGTTAGTTCTTGTCAGTTAGAACAAGATCCTGGCAAGGAGTGTGTGTAAAGTGGAGGGGAGAGTTAGGTAACCTCCCTACTCACCTCCTTCTAACTGGTCCTGGCTCCACCACTTCTCTTGGTGATATCTCAAGGCCAACATTCCTGAAACTGAAGTCATCTTCTTCCTCCCAAACTCTGTCTCCCTCTCAACTTCCCCTTCTCTGTTGATGTACCACCAAAGCCATAGCTAGCTGCTACCAGTGAGGCTTTGCCCTGAGATGTCAAAATTTAGAGGATGCTGCCTTATGCTTGACTCTAGGTACCAACATCCTCCCAATTGTCCAGGTCTGAAACGTCCAAGTCATCTTTAATTCCTTCCTTTCTCTGCCTCATACATTCATCAGTTGCCATTTCTACCTCCCAATGTTCCCAGCAGCTTCCAATGACTCCCAAAGAAGTTCATCCTCCTTTCCACTAGCAATGCCAGCACTGTTTCTGACCCTTGTTTCCTCCATCTTGCCTATACAGAGCTCTAGGCCACCCTGCCTGACCTCTTCTATGAATTTATCTCATTCTATCTTGTATTGTAGTTACTTACATACCTCTCATCTTCCTTTGGATTAGACTGTAATAATAATAGCTCACATTTCTACAGTGCTTTAAGAAAATTCTCTCTTCACATAAAACCTGTGAGGTTAAGTAGTACAAGTACCATTATCCCCACTTTATGGGAGTGTACAATCAAGGCTCCAAGAGGCAAACTATCCATGAGCACTTGTCCAACAAGTGTCACACTTGGAATTTAATCTGTGGATAGAGCACAGGACCTAGAGTTGGGAAGACCTGACTTCAGACACCTCTGACCTTAACTTCTCTCTAGCCTCATTTTTCTAAACTATAAAGTGGAGATAATAATATCTACTTCCCAGGGTTATTGTGAAGATCAAATGAGATCATAATAGTTAAAGTGCTTACTGCTACAATGCTTGGCACATAGTAGGTGATTAATAAATGCTTGTTCCCTTCTAGCACCACCCCTACTCTACTCTCTCTAAGTTTAGTGCTTGTCAGCTACACTTGAGAGCAATGACCCTGCAATTTTTCATCTTTGCATGGACCACCACCATAGACATGGTGAATACTTACTAAATAGTTGTTGGATTAAATTTTATTTGTTGAATTAGTGCTGCACAATCCTTTCATTTATCTCCAATTATACTCTGGGAGCTTCTCAGACTCTGGTTGCTACAAATGCTTTCTACTCTTCTTCATTCCATAATCTAAGATACTGCAATGCTGGGGTGGGGAACCTGTGGTTTTAAGGCCACACATGGCCCTCTAGGTCCTCAAGTGTGATTCTTTGACTGAATCCAAACTTCATGGGACAAATCTCCTTAATAAAAGGATTTGTTCTGTAAAACTTGGACTCAGTCAGAAGACTCAAACCCCAAGGACCTAGAAGGCCACATGTGGCCTGGAAACCACAGGTTCCCCACCCCTGCAATGTGGTGAAATGGAAAGAGAAATGACCAGAGGACCAGCTTTGAGTTTTAGCTTTGCCCCACATTTAAATTAGGCCCGTGCCTCTATTTCCTCACCTGTAAAATGAAGAGATTGGACTAGGTGACTTCTAAGGTCCTTCTCAGCTCTAAATCTATGATTTTATGATCCCTCCATCCTAACTCTCTAGCCATGACCTCACCTCTGACTCTCCTAAGACCACGAGGACACCCATTTATCTTTCACTTCTGTCTCTCTATTATTTCTAAACCTGATCCTCCTACTTATTCACCTTCAACTTCCTCTCTTCTGGCTCCTTTTCCTCAGCTTAATAAATCATCAGATTTCTCCACAAGCCCAGCAAACATTGCCTTGACCCTAGTATCTGCTTCCTCCCCCAACCTTCCTTTGCTTGCCAAATATACCTACTGTCTCATTTCCTCATCACCCATTCACTCCTTATCTTACTTCAGTCTGGCTTCTGTCCTCAACATTTAGCCAAAACTTCTCTCTCAAAGTAACCAATGATAAAATAACCAAATCCATTTATCTTTTCTCATCTTAATCTTCCTTGACCACTCTAAAGCATTTAGCACTGATGACCATCTCTTCCCTTGACTTCCTTGTCCTATACTGTTCCAGTTCTTCTTATTGACCTATATGCTCTCCTGATCTTGGAAAGCTCATCTACTATGGACCACTCTGGAAACATCTCCAAACTGGACCTCTCTCTCCTGTGCTTTATTTCCATACTTTCAACTGACCATTAGCTATGTTGTGCCTCTGATGTCCTTCCATTATCTCAGTCAGTATCTTAACAACCACAGAAACCAGATTCACCTCCTAATTCACCTCCTAACTTCCTTATTTCTGTGAATAATATCAGTTATTCAGGTTTAAAGCCTCAGTTATCAACCCTTCCCTTATACTCAATCCTAATAGCCAATCAGAAGAATCTCACATGTTTATTACTTCACAATTCATATACAATCCCTACTTTCCACATCCACTGCCACTCCCCTAATCTAGACTCAAATCACCTCCTATCATCTCTTCCCCCTCCAATCCATCCCATAGTGTTCTTAGATTAGTCTTCTTAAAATGCTGATTTCATGATGCTACTCCCAGTTTCAAAAATCTTCAGTGACTACCAACTACCCAACAGGATAATCTCTACTCATTAACCTGGCATATAAAACTTTGTAAACTCTACTGATGGTGACTTTTTGGAAATGTAAAGGAATGAGTCCACAAAATAACTTTATGGAGAATACTTGGATTAGATCTTGTCTTCTTTTCCAAATTTACCTCCTCCACTCAATAACTGCTCCAGACAAAATGATAACTATTTACTGTCTTCTGAATGTGGCATGGAAAATTTCATCTCTGTTCTTTTGCTCAAAATGTTTGCCCCCTCTCCAGGCATTTATTGAGCACTTTACTAAGTGTTAAGCCCAGAGGTGGAAACAAAGATGAATAGCACAGGAAGGACCTCAGAGTTAGGTAGGAAGATAAGCAATATACAATCCTAATACACTGAGTAGAGAGCAAAAGGGCAGCAGAGGTGCAAAGTACGATCGAAGTTCTGAAAGAAGATGGGGAACATAGGCACACTTGCTTTGAATTTGGTCTTATTCATCTCCTCTCTAGCCTAGTTGAAGGGTTGATTTCAGGAGAGTGCAATAAGAAAAGCAAGATATCAATGAATCCAGAACTCTACTTCCTCCACCCCCAAACCCAAGGGATAGAGTTAATTTCTTCTACGGAAGACTGAGATCATGCCCGAGCTCCCGTAGGGATAGGGATATAGGGCACAGAGGAGGCAATGATTCTGCCCAACACACGGACCCATAAAATGGCATAATCTCCAGTCCCGCGCCCTATGCAGATACCTCCTCCCCCCAGAAGAGCTGGGGAATTAGCAGATACGCAGTCGCAGTCCCCAGAATCAGCGCTTAGCCCTGGGAGCTCCGAAGTTCACAGGGGAAAAGTTGTTTAAAAAAGGAAGTGGTTAAGTTTCCGTACTTTGCTCTCTCTCCTCGCAGCGTCACACCTCACCGTCCCTTAAACACCCCCCCCCACACACACACACACTTCACAGATACAAGCGCCACATACATGTACACATTTCTCCCACACACTGACACAAAGTCTAATGTA
Source organism: Gymnobelideus leadbeateri (assembly GCA_011680675.1). NCBI lineage: Eukaryota > Metazoa > Chordata > Mammalia > Diprotodontia > Petauridae > Gymnobelideus > Gymnobelideus leadbeateri. The sequence goes on along the minus strand of WOXC01010596.1, from coordinate 53,165 downwards.
TATACACCACACACACAACTTCCCCCTCCACTCCTTCATCCTCGAACAAATATTTCCTCCCACACAGGTATACTTATATATAAACACACAAAGACACGTACCGTGCCCCCCTCTCCCCTTACACCCCCCCCCCATACGTGAATGCTCCCACTTGCCAGGTGCAATGATGAGCTGAGACCTGACTAGCCGAAAGACTGAAGAGGTAGACGCTAAGGGGCGCTGTTCCCCCGCCCTTTGCCTAAGACCTGGCGGCTCCTTGGGGATGGACAGAGGGCCCAGAGATAGCCTAGGGAGTATGGGAGATCAGACTCCTACACCCTACACCTTGTCTAACCGGCCTCTCCTTCACCACTACCCTCTTCCACCTTCCCAAACTGCATTTTTCCCAAAAGGAAAAATTGTTGATTCTTGCAACAAATCACTGACTTCCAAGGCAACCCCGTGCGGGGTTGAGCCTACCCTGGGGAGTGCACGCAAGCTGCAGCCTCCCCAGTCTCAAGCTGAAGATGGGAGTAGATAACAATAACCCTAGACCAAAAGCAGAATGCTGGTAAATCGAAGCTGTCTGCGCTGCTTCGAGTCCAACTCCAGCCGCAGCGCACAATGGAAAGGCAATAAAGCAGAACCGTCCAGCACACAGACACCCTGTGTTCTAGTACTCACTCACTCAGCCTAGCGTTTAAATGAGGCGGAGGTAAGTGCAACCTTTGCATGAGTGGGATCACTTGTGGAAACAACAAAGAATATATATATATATATATATATTTTAAAGTTGGCTTGTTTTTATCCTGATTTTAACAAACACCAAATAAAATGGGCATCTCCACGTATATAGAACAGACAGGATTGCATATGAATGCAGGTCGCTGTTATGGAGGGCTAGCTTTTATTTTTTAAGTATACAAAAAAGTTAAACCTGTAGCTTTCAAAGTTGCTATTCTTCCCTGTTCTTGGGCATCTCCACGTATATAGAACAGACAGGATTGCATATGAATGCAGGTCGCTGTTATGGAGGGCTAGCTTTTATTTTTTAAGTATACAAAAAAGTTAAACCTGTAGCTTTCAAAGTTGCTATTCTTCCCTGTTCTTTCTGGCCTTCCTTCAGTTTACTTCTCTACCTTTAAAAAGGCAGGGGGAAAGTCAGCGGGTCTTTTTTTTTTTTTTTTTTTTTTTTTTTGCTACTCTGTCGTTATTCCCCTACACCCTAATACCCTTCCCCCGGGGAAAAAGACCCACAAAGCCCTGGTAACAAATAGCTTTGTCAAACAAATCAAATTCCAACGTTGGCTGAGTTTTTAAAAAATCCATATTTTAAGCTATTTTAAAACTCTATTCTGAGAAAGCTCTCCTTTTAAAGGAATCCTTCAAGTCTTTGATTGACCAAAGCTCTTGCCTTTGATCTGATAGAGAGTTTAGACAACTGTGCTCCAATTCTCTATCTCCCGCCTCACCTCCTCCCCCTCCCTCTTCCTCCACCCCCACCCCCACCCGACCCTGTAGCATTTGGATCTGTAAAGAACCTCGGAAATCCAATAGAAGCACAGAAGTGGGAACCAGAGCCCACGCTCTGCCCACTGCTCTAAGGATGCCTCTGGGTTAAGTGATTTCTTTTCCTGGGATTTCCTCAGAGCTAGGTCTTGGACTCCTCAAGGTGCAGCTGTTGGCTAAAGTGCTTGGCTTCCACTTGTTTTCGACCTTTCCACTAATACTAATAGAATACAACATAGTCAATAGATATTTATTAAGCGCCTACTATGTGCCAGGCACTGTACTAAGCTCTGGAGATACAGAAAGAGAAAAAAGACAGTACTTACCCTCAAGGAACTCACAATCTAATTGGGGGGGTGGGGTGGACAAGCAAACAAATATAAACGGACAAGGTATATAGGGGATAAATAGGAAAGAGAAGGGAGGCACTAGAATCAAAAGACTTCCTTTAGAAAATAGTATTTTAATTGGAATTTCAAGGAAGTCAATAGGAGAGATGAGGGAGAGCATTTCAGACACAGGGGACAACCAGAGAAAACACACTCTAAGTAACTTTCTGCCTATCTCCAGTCCTGGGTAGTCAGTGTTTGTCATTCCTTGTACTGAGTCAGTGCAAAAAGAAAGGACAAGGTGAAATGGGACAATATTTCCACAGCCAGGAATCTACTTCTGGAGCTGGCCCTCACTTCTTGGTTCCCTCCTGCCCAGCCTCCATATCAGCTGGGTACTCAGGATTAGGGTGGGGTGGGGGACTGGCAAAGGTTTTCCTTTCCTGAAAGGCCTCCTCTAAGACTTGCCCTTTTTTGACTTGGTCTTGGAGGGCACCTGTCCCAGGGTATATCTATTCCAGAATGAGTAGGGGGAAAGGACCCTAAAGCAAAAGAGAAGGAAAAATTGGGGGGCAGGACATGGCGGCTGTCTTGAAGTATTGAAGCATTGTGTTGTAGAGAAAGGATTAAATTCACTCTGTTTGGGCCTCCAAAGGGCAGAACTAGGAGCAGAAATGGAGTACCATATTAAGCTATTAAAACTGTATAGAAGTAAAATGAGATACTGTGGAAGCAACTGGGTTCCCTCTCTGGGTAATTCTTCAGGAGAAGTCTGTATGACCTCTTGTGAGGCATGGTGTAGGGGGGATTTGCCTTCAGGTCGGATTTGGACTAGATGATTTCTGAGGTTCTTTCCCTTACTATGATTCCATGATTTTGTAGTCTTTTCTTCCTTCTTGGTTCTAGCGCTCATAAAACTTCAAGGCAAATAAATTATAAAATCTTTAGCTTGAAAAGGCCTTAGAAATATTTGATTCCATTATGTCCAAAGGGCTATAAAGTATAAAAGATCCAATGTTATTATTGGATCAAGATCCTTTGATCCAATAATACCACTGCTATGTCTGTATCCCCAAGAAATCATAAAAATGGAAAAGGACTTGCCTATACAAAAATATTTATAGTAGCTCTTTTTGTGGAGCAAAGAATTGGAAATTGAGGAGATGCCCATCAATTGAGGAATGGCCAAACAAGGAAGGTATGTGAATGTAATGGAATACTATTGTACTATAAGAAATGATGAGTAGGCAGACTTTAGAAAAACCTGGAAAGACCTATATGAACTGATACTAAATGAAGTGAACAGAACCAGGAGAACATTATACACAGTAACAGCAACTATGATACACATAATTCTTCTCATCAGTACAATGATCTAAGACAATTTGAAAAGACTCATGATAGAAAATGCTATCCACATCCAGAGTAAGAACTATGGAGTCTGAATGCAGATCAAAGCATACTATCATCACTTTTTTTTCTTTCTTGTGGTTTTTCACTTTTTTCTACTTTTGTTCTGATTCTTCTTTCACAACATGACTAATATGGGAATATGTTTAATATGACTGTACATGTATATCAGATTTCTTGTTGTCTTAGGGAAGTGAGAGGGGAGAATGGGAGAAAAAAATTGGAACTCAAAGTCTTATAAAAATAAGTGTTGAAAACTATTTTTACATGTAATTGGAAAAAAATAAAATACTATTAAGAGAAAAAAAAAAGAAATATTTGATTCCAATTCCTTCATTGTACAGTTTGGAAAATGAAGTCCCAAAGCAGGGAAATGAAAGGTCCAAGGTCACACCACAAATTAGTAGCAGAATAATAATGTCCAGTTATGTAGTACTAATCTTTTGGGGTGTTAGTTGTCTCCCCACCTTGGGCTGTGAGTTCCAGGAGGGCATAAACCTTCATTAATTCTACCAACCTTTATTGAACATTCATCACTGTGCTAAATACCATCACTTACTATTCATCACTGTGCTAAATACCATCTCTTATTTGTTATTATGTCTTCCTCCCACCCTACAGTACCTATACATACATTTGTTCCATTGACATTGACTTAGTTTAGTTCTACTTTAGATTTCATGATGGTTTCCTGGGAAGAATAACTTGGGAGAGAATCCTGAAGTGGCTAAGCTGGAATTTATCTCACAGACCAACTTACCTTTTTTTTTTTTTTACATTTTTTTGTTTTATTTAGTTTTTTTGTTGTTATTGTTATTTGTTTTTGAAGTAGTGGTTGCTGTGATATTATGACCAACTCCCCTGGAAGTCCCAAAAACCTGACCTCTCTTTGCTGTGTTTGAAAGAGGAAATCCCAGCAACAAAATGGGCCTGATACCACTTTAGGACCCAAGGTTTGGGCTAAAATCACATCTATCTCAGCCATGGAGAAGGAGCCAATCACATTATTAGAGAAGCAGGCCTTCTCTATGAGACCTATTTCTCCTTGAAAAGCCTCCAGAACTGATAAGCCCCAAACCCACTCAGACTTTCCCTAGAAGGGTTTCCTAGTCTGTGAAACATATTAACTGTGAAACACATTGTCTCTTCAGACAGAGTTACCATACTCATTTGGGGGAGGGAGGGAAGGGATTCAGCTCTGACTTTCCCCAACCAGCCTAGCTCCTTAAGAACTCTCTTGCCCCACCATAATTCTTTCCAGACAATGGGTTTCTAAACTTGCTGGACAATTTCACTTTATGCTGCCTCAGGAGTGGCTGCACCTCAGCCACTGTTCATAGAAATGCTTTGGGAGAACAAGCCTAGGATATTTGAGAGCTGTTTCCCTATGAGTTGGGATCAGAATCCATTTGCTGCCCAGTTTCTATCTGCCTGGTCCCCAGATGCTTTCTGAGAGGGGAACCCCACCCTTCTTACTCTCCCTTTTTGGCCTGGGGTTGGATGGCAACACCAAGCCTAACTTAGATGGTTCCTCTTTGTCCTTAGCTAGCATTGCTGCACAGATCTCTCAATTTTGCAGCCAGTTCTCAGGTCCCTGGTGAAGGAACATGTCTTCCTTCTCGACCCTACTTCCGGCTTGCCTGTCCTTCTCTGCCTCAGACCTGCTGCTGATGTCTGGCTGGGCTTTTTAATGCCCTTGGGTACCTGAGGGGAGGTAGAGCCCTTTTCTCTCCTCTAGAAGGGTCTGCTCCTTTAGTTGAGGGTTTGTAATCTGACATTGTGATTTTTTTTCACCCTTGTTCTTTTCTCTGGGGAGGGAGGGGGAAGGGAAAGAGATTTGCTGAATCATTTAGGAGGAGATGGTGGTAGGAGGTGTTGGACCGGACAGAGACAGCTGTGGGGCAGTGATAAAGCCTGTCTGAGTCCATGCACAAAGGTCTTTAAAGACAGGCTTAGAAAAAGAAACTCTGGCCTGACTCCAAGTTTTCAGCTAGGATTGCTGAGCCCCTTAATATCAAGTCCAGGTTCTTCAGTGCTTTCCTTCTCTCTGGTCAGTCCCAGATGGGGTGGATGAAAACTAAGAAACTGATGAAGGTACCTGGGAAGCTAGGCCTTTAGGAAGGGCCCTATTGTCAAATCACCAGATTGGGATCTCCCCACCACAACCTAGGTTGGATCTGGAAGGTGAGGAAAAGGAAGGGGAGCAGGCTAGGGAGCATCCCTCTGTTTGTGGTTACCATAAAAGGGTAACATGCCCATAAAGATCAAAAGATGATAGATTAAAGCTGGAAGAGATCTGAAAGGTAAGCCCCTCATTTTATGAATGAGTACTTGAGACCTAGAGAAGCAAGGTGATTTGTCTAAGATACAGATTATAATTAGTAAAGTGATTATAGGTAGTAATCATCAAAGCCAGGAGAGAAGCTGAGAATCTCTGATCCCAAATCCAGCCTGCTTTCCACTGTATCAGTGACAACTTAGGCATATTTGTCTTTGACTTTTAAGTTCATGGTCAAGTGCTCCCTAGACAGAACTGCTAAGGCAGGAAGGAGCCTGAGTTAGTGGCTACATGGAAGACGTTAGAAATGATCCTCACAGCTGAGACTTGATTTGGGCTCAACAGTCTATAACAGGGGTAGGGAACCTCAGCCACACGTGGCCTCCCTCAGAGCTAGAAGGAACCCTGGAACCTAGAATGCCAAAGACTGAAGGAACCTCAGCACAAGAATATCAGTGTATCAGTGCTGAAGGTGATCTCAGAATATAGAATGTTGAACTGGCAGGAACATTAAGATCTGGTCAACTCAACAAGCATTTATTAAGTACCAAGGCCTTGTGCTCAACTCTGAAATTATAAAAAAAAGGAAAAAACAAACAAAAAACCTAGACCCTGCTCTCAAAAGCTCATATCACAGTCTAATGAGGGAAACAACCTGCAAATAACTATGTGCAAGCAAAATATGTACAGAATAAATTGGACATAATTTCACAGGAAATCACTAAAATTTGGAAGACTGGGAAGGATTTCTTGAAAAAGATGGGACTCTAGCTGAGACCTGAAAGAAGCCAAAAGTGCAGAGAGGAAGGAGAGAATTCCAGGCAGAGAGGGAGGCAGCCCATAAAAATGCACAAAATGAGGAAATGGAATTTGGCATGTGAAAGAGCAGCAAGGAGGCCAGTTTCACTAGCTTGAGGAATATGTGGGAGGGAGTAAAGTACAAGAAAACTGGAAAAGAAGGAAGGGACCAGGTTATGAAGGGTTTTAAAAGCTCAATGGACTTCATATTTGATTCTGGAGGCAACAGGAAGATGCTAGAGTTTATTGAATTAAGGGGCAGGGGGTAACATGGTCAGAATTACACTTCAAGAAAGTCAATTTGGTAGCTGGATGGTAGATAGACTGAAGAGTAAGATGAGTCAGGGAGATCAACCAGAAGGTTAGTGCAAGAATCCACTGGTGAGGTGATGAGGTCCTGTACCAGAGTGTTAGCAGTGTCTGTGGAGATAAGTGGGTGCATATAAAAGATGTTTCAAAGGTAAAATCATTAGGAATTGGTAACAAATTGAATATGGAGGGTTAGAGAGGGTTTAAAAGTTTCAAGGCCTAGCTTTTTAGTCCAGATAACTTGGAGGATGGTGATTTTGACTTTTAATGTCAAAGATTGAAGGGACCTTTGAAAATAGAATAGGAGCAGGAAAGAAATAGATCATAGGATATAGGAGGTGTAAGAACTCTGGATCCAAAGTTATCCAAGATAACCTCATCCAAATCCCTAATTTTACAGATGGAAGAATTGAAGCCAGGAGAGGGGAAATTACTTATCTTAGCTCACACCCCTAGTTAAAGAGCTAGAACTAAACCCAGGTCTCCTGACTCCTTTCTACTGTACATTGATTTAATTATAGATACCCCTCTCCAACAGCTAACAAAGCTGGAATCTATTGATAAGTATCATTGGAATAAATCTGCCTGGTAGTCAGCTTCTTAAAAAACCCAGAAAGTGTTCTCTATTCTCCAGAAAGACCTCCCTGGCTTAAAATGTCACCAGAATATTCTCATGGCATGATCACAATTCCCTACCCCCACCCCACCCCCACCCTTTCTGATCCTGAGTTCTGTCACTTCTTCCAAGAATATTTGGGGGTGGTGTATGTATATGGAATATATGGATTTTCAGAAGCCCTGGACCTGCCTATATATACTGCTTCCTCTCCTTCAGCTTTCTCCACTTATTCAAAGCCCCTTAGAATACTCACTCTCATTCTCATGCTTTACCTCTTGGAGTTCCCTACAAAGGACATAACTTGGGAACAGAATAGGGACAAGTCAGTCCTGCCATATGCTTCCCCAAGCTGTCTTTCTGGCTGACTGATTTCCAATCCCACCGGAGCAGGGTGGGCAACCACAGCCTGTGGGGGAAGGAGGGTGATTGATGCCCTGAGTCAGTGACCACTTCCCCCTCACCAGTCCAAAAGGAGGCCTCTGGGTCAGGAAGAGCTGCCCACCGTGGTCTCTTCCCTTCCTGCTCCCCAACTGAGCAAAGAGATAAGTTCTGGCCTCTTTAGGGAGAAAACTCTTAGCCTAGTCCTCCCCTAGAAATCATGTCAGAGTTCCTAATATAGAGGAGCCTGAAGAATATGATAACCCTCTTTATTTTTAAATGATCTGGGAGGAAGTCTAAAGTCACAGCTCACATAAATAGTTCAAAGTTCCAGCTTGGAAAGACTGTGGTGACAGATGTCAGAGGGTTGATGACCCAATCCCCACCCCTACCCCTGCCTCTACTATGACCCCTTCTGTCTTGCCTAGAGTAGGGCATTCATTAAGACCAGGATTCCTAGCCTTTTTTCTGATTACTTATTTGGGCATTTGTCAAGACCAACTAGGATAGAGGAAACAACCATCTCTTGGTTCTATCAGTTATTCGTATTACAACTCCCTCTCCTGGAAGGGACCTTAAAGGTTTAATTTAAAATAATCCTTTTGTAGATGAGGAAACTGAGGCCAAGGAGATTAAGGAACTTAACCAGGTCATACAGGTTATAAGTAGTAGTGTCAGGATTGAACCAAGTTCATATGACTCCAAATCCTGCCCTCTTTCCATGCTGTGGGTGTTTTGATAAGATGTACATACATTCTGATAACCACTATGCTTATCTGAACTGAAGTTATGTTGCTAAACCCACAGTTTTAAGAACATAGATGGCTCAAACATTCATTGTCAGCTCATATGCAGCTTTTCTAAATTTTAAGATACCGTTTGGGTTTTCCCCTTTCCCAATTTTACCCCCATTGAGCCCTCCCTTGTAACAAAGAAAAGGTTAAGCCTTTTGACTACATCTAAAAGCATATGTACCATTCCACCTCTATGGTCCTCCAACTCCTTACCAAGAGGAGGGAAGTGTATTTCATATCTGTGCTCCCAAACCAAGATTAGTTATCACATTGAATTTGAGTTTAGCTGTCTTCTGGTATCTGTTTTTCATTGACATTATTGCAGTCAGGTCAGTCAATAAACATTTGCTCCTACTATGTGCCAGGCACTGTGCTATGTACTAGGGATACAAAGAAAGGCAGCATATAGTTCCTGTTTTTGAAGGGGCTAAGAAGAGATGTAAGATATAAGATTGTGCAATCTAATGGAAGAGACAACACTGTGCATATTCTGTTCTTGGTTCTGCTTTCTTCACTCTGCATCACTTTAATCAAGCAAGCAAGCATTTATTAGATACCTACTCTGTGCCAGCTACCGTGCTCAGCATTGGGGAGACAAATGCAAAGAATGATAAAATCCCTATGCTTCTTTGAATTCCTTATTGTCATTATTTTTATGGCACCATAATATTCCTTTTCATTACTGTACCATAATTTTTTCAGCCATTGCCCAATCAGTGGGCACATTGGAAATTTCTGCCCAATGTTTTGCTATCACAAAACTACAACTACAAATATTTTTAGCATAAAAAAGACTTTTTGTTCTGTCTTTCATCTCCCTGTGCTATATGTAGACTCCAAAGGGTCTTTTTCCAGTTCTGCCAGTTTTTTAGTGTCCTTCCCCATCACTGTGCATTAATTTTTTCTACATGCTGTCTGTCCTTCTCTGTATCTTATATACCTCAGTAGAATATAAGCTCCTTTTTTTTTTTTTTGGCTTTTTGGAAGGGGGAATGCAGGGCAATTGGGGTTAAGTGACTTGCCCAAGGTCACATGGCTAGTAAATGTTAAGTGTGTGAGGCTGAATTTGAACTCAGGTCCTCCAGACTCCAGGCCTGGTGCTCTATTCACTGTGCCACCTAGCCACCACAATATAAGCTCCTTTTTAAAAATTAAATTTTATTGATATCATTCATTTTTATATCACCCACATATTCTACTCTAATTCCCCCCATTCCAAGAAAGCCATCACTTATTAATAATAGAAAAGGGAAGAGGAAAAACATTTTATATCCTTTTTTTTAAAAAGTCTGGCATTATATTCAATATTGTAAGTTATGGACACATTCCCATACACATTTTTAAAAAGGAATTGGTGGAGATGTCTTCTCATATCTCTTCTTAGGGCTCAAGGTCATGTATGCTAGTTTCCTGGTCAGTTTTACATCAGTTCACACAAGTCTTTACAGGCTTCTTAAAATTCTTCATGTCCCTTGTTTCTTAGAGCAGAGTAATATCTCATTGCATTTATGTACCATAATTTGTTCTGTAGTTCCCTAATTGATGGGCATTTACTTTGTTTCTAGTTCTTTGCTACCAGAAAATGGGCTGCTAAGAATGTTTTGGTATAAATGGGGCCTTTATTTTTGTCATTGACTTCATTGGAGTATATGCCAGCAGTGCAGTCTCTGGCTCCAAGGATATTTCAGTCACTTCCCTTACCTAATTCCAAATAGCTTTCCCAAATGGTTAAACCAACTCACAATTCTACTAAACATAAACTTTTTAAGAACAGAGATTGCCTCATTTTTGTATTTTCTCCCAGGACCTAGCAGGAATTATTATGTGTCTGGCATATAATAGGTACTTTATGAATAATCATTGAAGCTTAATCCCATAGATGGAATGCAAAAATGTGCTTCCCTCCCTTCTTTTCAGGGGCGGGGCTATGAGTGTAGAATATTACATATATTGTCAGATTCCAGAGATGTATTAGTTAATTATGCTTTTTTATTCTTTCTTTCAAGGAATGTCAGCCAATCAGTCAGTTGACTAGCATTTATAGTCTGTTCTGTACTAGGCACAAAGTTAAGCACTGGGAATACAAAGAAAGACAAAAACATCTTCCCTGCTCTCAAGGAACTCAGAGTTTGATGGATGTCTTACCAAATAAGGAATAGATGAAGGATATATTTGTAAATGATAATGATCTAAAACAAAAGATAAAATTAAACATTTTAAAGCATTTATTTAATGCTTCATTAATAGCAAGATCACTGGGTGAAAAGATAAATAATTTAATAACCTTTATTGAAAAATTCTCAGTAGCATTTGAATGGTTTTCAAGTTCAGAACTCTGCCAAAAGTGTATTAGATTCTGTGTCTTCCCATATGCCCTCATACATTTACTGGTTCCTTCTTTTTTCAAAGCATTTTTTTTGGAACTGCTTGCTATGGACTGACATGTGCAGTTGTTTCTACACTCTACCTTTCATTGTATTATCTCCCTCATGTGTAGGATGTACAAGATTGGAAAAGGAGGTGTGCTGGTCATATAGAAAGATTGAGGGACGATGGATGAACAGCTTCAGTGATACACTGACACCCGTAACATAGCAAAAGAAGCAGAGGAAGTCTTTCAGCATGTTGGTAGATCCTCTATGAAGGTCTGACAGGAAGATGTACATTAGAATAGCATAGAAAGAGGTCTGCAGGGTTTGCAGTAGGAATCTATGGAGAGAGTACCACCTCCAATCACAGATTCATCAGAACATTGAAGTGAGTCCCTCTGCACTCACCACATGGAAGGCACTTAACATGTTTATTGAGATGAAAGTCCTGTTTCCCAGGTAATAAGTATCAGGACAATTTGTGTCACTTACTGTGTTACTTTAACATGGTTACAGATTTTGTTGGTTTAGCTTCAAAACCACACTTCCGATATCTTTGCACCTCAATAACATTTTCCTTTGAGGCTTTAAAATCCAGTTATGTTATTCAAATACCAGATACAATTTTGACATTTTGAATGTCACTTGTTTAACAATATTCCAAATATTTTCCCTCAACCTAGTATTTAATTCCCTCCAAAATATGGCTTCCATCTACCTTTAAAATCTTATTACAAATTAACCCTTTTCAAGAACTCTATCCAACTGGCCTGCTGTTTCCTTTACAGCATATAAGATTTCTCACCTCTGAGTCTCTGTACAAATGTCCCACTCATCTGGAATTTATTCTCTCCTTCCTGTGCCTTACAGAATTCCCAGATTCCTTCAAGGCACAGCTCAGGTGCCTACTCCTAAGACTTTTCTTCCTTTCCAGGTTGCACAGAAATCCCTTCACCCTGGAAGTTCATTCCACCCCTTGGTTTCTATAATGTTAATGGGATATATGATCTTCCCCACCCATTTATAGGCCTCACATGGAGCCCATTAAGGGAAGCTTGCTTAGGGGAGACTTGCTTGTAGGAAGGCTTTCACAAAACCTTTTGCTAATTTCTAATTAGGCACTGAATCAGGAGGTTTGTGATGCCATCTGACTCTGAAAAGTGTATATATACTCTGAGTTAGTATTTTGCTTTGGGGGCTCCCTTATGAGAAGGATCTTGTGATTCAGTGGTCAAGATCCTGAGTGGCTGTATGTTCAGAGCTCCCGGACTGCTCAGAAGTAAAGGCTCTCTACATCCAGGGAAGCATATAAAGTGTGTAGCAATATTGCTTTCATTCAGGCAATCAGAGCCATGTCTGTTGGTCTTTATTTCTCTGCTTGTATTTTCTCTATTTGTATTTTCTCTGAAGTTCAGGGTGCTGACTTTTCCCTTGAACTAGTGAATATAATTTAAAAGGATTGTTGACCCCTTAAACAACTATCTTTCCTAGTAAAGCTTATCAAAGAACCTGTGCTAGCAGCCATCCTGGGTATGCTAGTGTGGTTGCCCCTACAGTTTCTCACACTGGAAGTATCCTCTACCTCTGTTGCCTTCTCCAAATGGCTTAATGGACTGGTTCTGATTGACTGGTTCCTCCAAATACTTCCATTTTAAGGAGTACATCTATGTCAGTTTTATCTTCATTCCTCTCTGGGTTACTTTCACCCTTGCTTTCTCTACCACACTTTCTCCCCTCTTTCCTTCCCCCTTTTCCTTTTCAGCTTTTATAAATATATTGTCTTCCTGCAGAAGAATGTAAATTCCTTGAGGGCAAAGACTATCTTTCTGTTGCTTGTATTTGTATTCCAAGTGGTGTCTAAGCGCTGTGTCTAGCCTATAGTAGGGGCTTAATAAATGCTTGAGTTGGCTTTCTTTGTCCCTTGGAATTATTAACACCCCCTAGCTCTTGTAATTATTTTGTTTACACTTATTTCCTTAGTAACCTACACTTTTGGATCCCCCAATAGAATATAAGCTCCTAGGATCAGGAGGAAAACTTTCATTTTTATTTTTGTATCCCCTGTTCCTGGCAGTTTGTTGAATTGCTTTTATTGGGGGGGGAGGGCAATTGGGGTTAAGTGACTTGCCCAAGGTCACACAACTAATTTTTGTGTTAAGTGTCTGAGGCCACATTTGAACTCAGGTCCTCCTGACTCCAGGGTCAGTACTCTATTCACTGTGCCACCTAGCCGCCCCAAAATTTGACTTTTTTTTGAGGGGAGAAGGTAGGGTATTTGGGGTTAAGTGACTTGCCCAAGGATACATGGCTAGTAAGTGTTAAGTGTCTGAGGATGGACAGTTTGTTGAATTGAATTGAATAATGACTCAGGTTCCTACAACTAGCATGTTAAGCATTACCAAGTGTTTTATTTACAAACCCCCCTGAAGTAGGTAATGCATGCAAATAGTCTTTCCCACATTTTACAAATGAAGGAGGTGAAGCTTGGAAAGGTGAGATGACTTCTCTAGGCGTCCTACAACTAGTTCATATCACAATCGATTCATATTCTGATTAAAGCCAGCTAGTAGTTATTATACAACAGTATAAAATCTTTGTGTGTAATTGTATTATCAAAGGTCACACAATGGATACGTTTTATTGAAATGCCATGTATAAAGAGATACATTCATGTATGACTTGTTTGTGAATTGGATTTAAGTGAGGCAGAGTTGCACAAAGCCATTAACCTCACTCTTTTCCAGTCATAGAAGTCCAGTAGCAGGATGACTGGTGATGGCCTGGGGTGCATTGAATGACCTTGGTGTCTTAGATGTCTGACCAAGCTCTAAGTGCCCCACAGCACCTGCTTTGGCTGCTTTCATGGCAACTGGAACAAATTCTCATCCATCCATTCCAATGGGGAAAGTCTTCACTTGGGGTAGACATCCTCCTAACTCCCTGACAGGTTTGAGACATATCAGTTATTCTCAACCTGGTTTAGCCAATCTGCTGAGATGGTTTTACTGGGGTGTGGCAGCTGGATATGCTACAATTCCTTGGAGCCCTGAGTGAGAGTTTGATAAAGGTGGACACCAAAGGTGGAGCAGCCCTAAAAAGGGCTCAGAAAGCCCTCATGTCTGTGGCAATTAGGATACACATGAAGAAGGTCATAGGGTTATAGAATTTAGAACTGGACACCTTAAAGGTCTTCTAGTCCAGCCCCTTTTTTATTTTGCAAATGAGAAGACTGAGGCTTAAAAAGACACAGTGATTTACTCAAGGTTATTAAGTTAAGAAATAGCAGGATACAAGGCAGCTAGGTGGCACAGTGAGTAGAGCGTCGGCCCTGGAGTCAGAAGGACCTGAGTTCGGATCCAGCCTCAGACACTTAATGCACACACAAACAAAAACCTAGCCGAGTAACCTTGGGCAAGTTACTTAACCCCAATTGCCCTCCAAAAAGCAAAAAAAAAAAAAAAAAAGAAAGAAAGAAAGAAAGAAAGAAAGAAAGAAAGAAAGAAAGAAAAGAAAAAAAGAAATAGCAGGATGAAGAGGTCTCGACTCTGAGGGTTGTCAGTGGGGAAAAGAGTCTAGTGATCTGATGTGGTCATCTTTTTAAGAAAAGGACAGATACCCCATACACACACACACACACACACACACACACACACACACACACCACCCCCTGTTTGGCTGAGATTGGGGAGGATGACATGAATGAAATAGACCTCTTCTAGATGATTTCTGTATATTTGTTTCTCTGTCATTTGGAGGATTTCCCTGACTCTCTGCTCTCAGTGGTATGGGGGCATTTTAATAGATGGAATCCATAATTAAGCCTGGCAAGAGAGAATAAAAACAGAGTATTTGCACTGGGTCCCAAAAGTGCGGAGTAGATTGAGAATGAAGCCAGGGGCTGACTTGCAATCCATCTCTGCAGTAGCTACAGAGATGGGGAGGATGGGGAATGGGAATCATGCAGAGGAACTTCAGACTGCGTCTTCCTGCCAGTCTATCTGTTGCTTGGATGAAGAGGTTGGAAAGCGTTCTCTATACCTCTCTCTCCCTCTCCCCTTCTCCTTCTCCCTCTCTTTTACCCCACCAAGCCCCTGATAACACATTCAGGCTCCTATCAGGTACCCAGGAGCTGTTTTCCTTCCCGGGCTTGCCTGCCTTCTCCAAGCTGACAGTTGGCAGCCGGCACAGTTTGATAAACTTATCAGCCTAAACCTGAACCTACAGGCCATTCAGCAACTCCCCCCGTCTTCAGATTTTCTCTGCCCTGTTGTCCTCTGGCCCAGCTAACGTTCAAAAAATCGTAGACGTTAACACAAGAAAAGGACTTCAGAAATCATCTAATACATTATCCCTTTTTGATAGATGAGGAAATCAATTTCCATCAAGGTAAACACAGGAAGTTAGTCTTCCTGCCTCTTCTTTTCTTTCCCTCCCTGATTACAACTGTCTTGAGACTTGGTTTTCAGTTCCTCTTTTCCAAATGGCAACCAAGGAGCACTGCCAAACTGTTAGTCCAAGCACAGAGTACGCAAACCCACTCAATAAAGCAGCCTTAGCCCATTCCCAGGATGCCAGGTCCTGGGTGGAAAAAAGGCTGGGAGGCACAAGCTACTGATGTTCTCTCCAAAAACTGAGTACCAGGAAAGGTACTTGGCTATCTGGTCTCTGCTGGGAATTGCTAACACAGGTCCCTAAACTCCCTTGCTCACTGTGGTCACCTCTTTCAAGGTGCCCTGGTCTTAGTGTCAGGAGATCTGCAAATCCTGCCTCAACCACTTATTAGCTGCAGTTTCTAGTTTTCCTTTCGTTGCCTCTCATGCTCACATGTTTTTTGGAATCCCTTTCAGGCAGAAGCCCTTGAAACCCACTTAGCACCTATTATATTTTAATTGTATTTGACTCTTGGTTACCCCTAACTTCTAAATATTGTTTTCTGGAGGGATGCCTCCCACTTTTCTATACTCCATCTATGTTGTCCTCAGAGGATCAAAAGGAATCATCAAGAGAGACACTGAGTGACTTTCTGTAGCCTAGTGACTCATGTGATTCATCTTCAGTTTGCAGCTAGCCAATTCCTAATCATTATTTTAAAAACATTTTTTAAAGCACTGCCTTCTCCAGAAAGTCTTCCCTGATTATCCCAGCCAAAAAGGATGTCTCCTTCCTTTTCAATCTCATGGTTTGCTGTTTGTACTTCTCATGCATTTACCACATTTGGTCTTATATTTCAGTAGTTTATTTTGTGTGTTTCTTATTTTCCTGTCTAGACTATGATCCTTGCCTGAGGCTGCCCTGTGTCTCCCACTATGCTAGATATGGCAGGAAATATAAAGGTAGGGGTGGGAGGGAGTATACAAAGATCTTTCCCTGACCTGATCCCAGAAAAAAGGTATGATGCATTCAATTAACGAACCAGATGATCCTTTCCTGAGGTTTGATTTAGTCTCCTGAGTGAATCAAAACAGGAATAACAGTAAGCTGAAGATACCCCAGGTGCTAAATGTTTAATATTAGGCTTCAGAAGAAAAATGTAAACACGTGGCAGCTTTTATGTTTACTCTGAATTGTTAATATTTTCCCCATTCCTTTCTTAAATCTAGACAATTAGCAAAACAAGAAATCAAGGCCTGATTTAGAGAATTTTCTGATTTCCGTAATGTGAATGAACATGCTGAAAATTGAACATTTTTTCCTGAAAAGCTAGTTCCCTCTGACTCCAGAATACATACCCCTGCTTCAGCATGACTTTTCAAAGGCAATGCTGTACACTGAGTTCAGGAGAGAGGTTCAGAGAAGAACCGAACGAACAGAAGAATTAAATGAACAGAAGAAACATGGAGCTGGAGAGAGAGAAGCTGTTGAAAGTCATATGGAGCTGAAGAAAGGGGTTCAATAAGCAGCCAGGCAGAACTGAGGGCAGATGTATTGGCAGAGGCAGTGATGCAGGTTCAGAGGTATATATGGAAATCAATGATAAGATTTGGGTTTGCATTTGACTCTGATACAAGCTGAGTGACCAAAAGGAAGTTCTGGAGCCTCAGTTTCCTCATCTGTAAAATGAGGGGTTCCTAGAGCCAGCTTGAGGAAGCTTCTGTACCTAATGGTGGTGATTTTTCAGGGTAAGCATTTACTCCTCCATAATAGGGAAATTCTACAAAGCAGAGCTCAAGCTATTGTTTTGCTAATTTTCAAGACAAGAAAGTAATGGGAAAAAATGTTAATAATGAAGGTTAAACTTATAAGTGTGTCCCACATATTTTTTCCTGGAGATCCAGCTGTTAAATATTTATTAGCACACTACTGCTTCCAGGTCAAAATCTAAAAGCTTATGGT
The DNA here is from genome assembly GCA_011680675.1 of Gymnobelideus leadbeateri. NCBI lineage: Eukaryota > Metazoa > Chordata > Mammalia > Diprotodontia > Petauridae > Gymnobelideus > Gymnobelideus leadbeateri. The sequence goes on along the minus strand of WOXC01010596.1, from coordinate 36,060 downwards.
TAGGGATGATATTTGCAACCCTTAACATACTCTAGTAGTGAGTTATTGTTAATGCCAGGTAGATAGCCTAGAACAAGAAGAAAATGGTCTCAAGATACGTCAAGATAAAAGCCATGTGGCTGATACCTCTGCCCTCCCCCAAAGTAGTAATCCTGTATCTCCTTTCCAACCTTAAGGTTTTTTATGGGAGCCTGAAGCCTTTTCCTCTGGTTATGGAAGGTTAAATCCACAGCTTAAGAAGTGTTGTACAATTCTGGTTGTGTTTCTCCCTCTCCCTTTTTCAATCAATCCTCAGTAGCTCCCTGTTGCCTACAGAATCAAATATAAGGAGCCTTCTTGTGAATTTTTTAGTACTCTTTAATAATTTATGGAAGAGGAAGTATATTTACCCTTCTTTGTTTTAAATGTTGACTTTGTCATTATAAACGGTGCTAAATATGGAAAGTTACTAATAGAGATTGTATTTATTGGGAATACAGTAGGAAGGAATCAACTGAAAAGGGAAATATGTCCAGAGAAGATATCAAGATAGATCTACCTCTAAGCTATTTTTCAAGAAGAGCTATCTCTGACTGGGGACTCAAAGCTATCAAAAATATAGAGACAATTAGAGATCCTTTGATATTATTTCCTATAGTGTATAATGAGTATTTACATAGAAAAATGCATCTGTGCAACCAATCAGTTGGAAAGGTTAAGTACCCTGATCTTAACATTGCTCCACAAAAATGAATGTTTGTAAAATGGATGAGTAACGAGATACTGAAGTAAGGAATAAAAGATTACATTTGCTCTGCTTGACTTCCATTGTGAGAACCTAGAGTAACAGGTGGACATTGCAGAGAGACATAGTTTATCTGGATATAAAGAAAAATGTACTAACCGTAAGTGCTAGCTAAAAATAGGATAGACTGGTGAATGGAGGCTTATTGTTGTTCACTTTTTTCAGTCATGTCTGACTCTTCATGACCATTTTGGATTTTCTTGGCAAAAATCCTAGAGTGGTTTGCCATCTCCTTCTCATTTTACAGATGAGGAAACTGAGGCAAATAGGGTTAAGTGACTTGCTCAGGGTCACAGAGCTAGTAAGCATCTGAGGCTGGATTTGAACTCAGGGAGGTGAGTCTTCCTGACTCCAGGCCTGGTGCTCTATCCACTGCATCACCTAGCTCCCCAAACAGAGGCTAGATGACCACTTTTCAGGATGTTGTAGAGGATATTCCCATCCAAGTATGAGTTATATTAAATTATCATCGACCTCTTGCTCTGAGATTCTGTGACACTCTAGTCCTCCTAATACACATAAGTGGGATGAGAAGTTGTTTATAACGTCACTAGCCATATTACTGAGGCCCTTTGCTATATCTAAGCTTCCTCATTACCTTGGTGCCTTATTCAAACAGGGCCTTTTGATTTCTCTCCTCTTCCTCTTGCTCTTATGTCCTCAAAGGTTAGGAATATTTCCCAGCTAGCAGGGCTGTCTCTGGAACTCCTATTAGAGTACTTTGATCTGATCTCTCCTGTTAACCTTGAGCGTTCCCCAAGGCTTGGTCCTGGGTCTTCTCTTCTCCTCCCATACCATTTCACTTGGCAATCTCATCCATTCTTATGGATTCCAGTAATCATCCCTGTGCAGATGATTCTTGGGTTTCTTTGTCCATCTTTAAGGTTAGTCTTTTCTTTCCTCAAATCTCATGTCTCCAAATTCATATTGGACATTTCAAACTGGATGCCTCATGGACATTTTAAACTCAGTATGTCCAAAGGTGAATTTTTAATCTTTTCCCTGAAGCCCTTCCTTCCCTATTACTGCAGAGGTGACCATCATCCTCCTAGTCACTTAGGCTCACAAATATAGGTATGATTCTCCATTCACTCTCATATCGAATCAGTTGAATCAGTTGCCCAGTTCTGTTTTTTTATGACTTCTCTTGTGTGTCTCCCCCCTTCCCTCCTCTGATGCTGCTTCCACCTTGGTCTCATCTGCTGCATCTCCCCACTCTGGTCCATTCAAGGCTATCAAACTGATTCTCCCACAGGGCATCTTAAACTTTTTGTACTCCCGGCCCCTTCTCAAATTTGAGCAGTGTTTATTAACATTGTGTGGCCTGAGGGCATGCGCAGTGGAAAGTGTGTGTGCTTTGTGTTAGGACCAAGGCTGCAGTGAAGTTGGGAGGTGCAAGCATGCTCCAGAAACACCTCAGATTCCTTGCTCGTTTGATTTTAAATTAATTTTTGGTCGTTGCATGTTTAGAAACCTTTTACTGTTGCCAAATTTTTCACAACCCCCTATGGGGTTTGCAAACCACAGTTTAAAAAGTGCTGCACAATTCTGGCCAGGTTTCTCCCTCCTCTCCCCCTTTCAATCACTCTCCACTACATCTCCAGTGCCTACAGAATCAAATATAAAATCCTTTAGCAGGGGAGGGAGCTCCTTGTGGGGTTTTTTAGTACTCTTTAACATGACTCCTTCCTACCTTTCCAATCATTTTACACATTACACCCTGCCCCTCCCCTCCCACACACACCTGTAATAACTCCCTCCTTGCTGTTCTTCTGCATACAATTCTCCATCTCCCAAATCTAGGAATTTTCATTTGCTGTCCCCTATGCCCGGAACTATTTCCCTTCTTATCTCCACTGCCTTGTTCTCTTGTCTTCCCTCAAGTCTCAGCTAACGTCTCATCCTCTGCATGAAGCCTTTCCCAATGCGCCTTAATATTAGTGCCATCCTCCTGTTGATTATCTCCAATGTATCCCTTACATATCATGTTTATACATTGTTCTTTGTGTGTTGTCTCCCCCGTCAGACTATAAGCCTCTTGAGGGCAGGGACTGTCTTTCTCCTTTCTCTATATCCCTAGTATTTATTTGGCACATAGTAGGAGCTTAATGAATGCCATAAGCAAGGCAAGAACCAGCAGGTGGGTGGGGAAAAGGACAGTAGCTGTCCTATCTCCCACCTTGCCACAGTGTGTCCATAAATGTATAGCACTTGGGTTTCTTTTGTGTATATTCTTTCCTGGTTTTAGGGGAATAAGTATTCAGAGAAGGGGGTGCTCAGGCAAATGGTGAAACTGGAAGAGACCTTAAAGCCAACCAACAAGCAGAACTGGTAGCAATAGAAGTCCAGCTTGGTGTGGATCCAGCATACAGGAGCTGAGTGATATGCCTGACCCAGCCCAGAAGGGGATTGACCATCAGCTAAAACACTGTACCTGGCAGAGAGAGCAAAGACAGCAGCTCAGGCTGAAAAGTAGGAAAAGGATTCCCAGGGCAGGGAGTCATGAAGTACCCCTCAACCCATATGTATGCTTCACAGTCTTTGTCATTTAAGTCTGAGCTCACTCTTTTCACTCATCCCCTAGGCCAGAATCTACTCTTTCCAGCTCCAGTTCCAGGGACCTTTTGTGTATGTAAGGGGAGAGTACATCTACCACTTTGGAGGGATTATTTTGTAACTATTGCTATACCTTCTCAGCCTATATATACCCTTTTGTAAAAACTAATGAATATCTACTGATCTATATTGGGAAACATATCAAATAAGGGCTCATTTGTCATAGGAATCAAAAATGCCACCCACATACAATGAGGATTACCCCTGGAATACTGAGGAAGGCAATAATCCTTGCACTCTCTGGGGAACCTAATCTGCTAGTCCAGTGAAAGCTACAAGAACATCATATCTTAGGGGCCGCCATCAAAGACCTAAGGCTTGGGCAGCCAGGTGGCAGAGTGAATAGAGCACCAGCCCTGGAGTCAAGAGGACCTGAGTTCAAATCCAGCCTCAGATACTTGACATACTATCTGTGTGATCTTGGGCAAGTCACTTAACCCCAACTGCCTTGCTTTCCCCATTCAAAAAAAAAAGACCTAAGGTTTTAAATATATGCTCTGCTTATGTTATAGGCTATTTGCTTGGTAGGAACAATAGCTCACATTTCTAGAGTGTGTGAAGGCTTACAGGTAACTTCCCTACAACAGACTTTTAGGAGACCTTAGAGGTCATCTAATATAATCCTCTCATTCTACAGATGAGAAAACTTAGGCTCAAAAGGATTTGTCCGTGATCACTCCTCTTGTAAGTGTCAGAGCCAAACACAAACCCAGATCTCCCTGGGTTTTCTACACACAGCCCTGAATCTGTAACAGGGTCTTATTCTCTCAGCTCTTCTTTCCTCCCTCAGGGCTTCCCTTGATAGTCACTTTAACCAGATTTCACCTGGAAATACAACATCGCCTTTGGGGAACAGAGTGGTATGGAGAGAGGATGCCATGACACGCTTTTGTGGTTTTACCGTGATTCCCAACTTTCCTAGACTTGTCTGTGACAGCTCAGGTCCCTTCTGCTCAGACTTAAAAGCTGAAAAGTGAAAAGGATGTCCAAGATGAGAGTGTGGCTACTGGTCATTTTTCTGCCCTGGATGATAGTGAGGCAGAGCACATCTTGTCTATGTTTAAGGTAGGGCTGGGGTCTCTAGGACACCAAGAGGTGCCACTAGGAGAGTATACAATATAATCTCTTTTCTAGACACACACACACACACACACACACACACACACACACACACACACAATCTTCCTTCTCTGGCTCAGGAAGCAGGGATCTACTTTGCATGTTTCTTATTTGTTAAACAAAACTGAACCAATATCAGGACTTTTGTTGCTGCTGCCACAAAGGACTTTTTTTTTAATAAGGAGGGGCAAGGGGAAGAAAGGTTGGGTTTTAAGGAGAAAGACTGACAAGGAACTCTTTCTTCACCCTCTGAGGTTAGTTCAGATTGGGTTTTAGGTTATCTGGTTCCCCATTGACCATCCACCAAGGGGGTGGGGGGAGGGCAGGGGGAAAGAAGAGACCAGTCTTAGAGGAGAACAAGCTTAAAAGAATTTGCATGGTGGGAGAGGGGGACCAGGTAGGTCTCTATGAGGTCACACTCTCCAAGGAAAGTCTAATTAAATCAGGCTTCACAGGAGTAGGACCAGAGTCAGGATAAAGGGATTTTGATAGTCTCCTTAGCACTGAGAATAGAATAGTTAAGAGGTTTGGGGGTTCTCCAAATATTATATACCTTGAATGTGCACTACTTATTTCTTCAGATCTGGGGAGCAAAGATTAATTTGTCTTTCTACTTTACCAAGATCCTACTAGACTATAAGCTCCATAAGGAGATAGACCATGTCTTATGGAACCATTGTATCTCAACCTACCTCCTAATGTATTTACTCCCACCTACCCCAGTACTTTACACATAGTAAATGTTTTCTTGATCAATGTTAAGTCAATCAGCCCATGTTTTAATGAATCCTAGAGCTTTGAAGTTGGGGCTCTAAAACTCAGAGCTTGGAATTCATGCTGGAAAAAAAAGATAGACTCTCCCAAAGAATCAAAACAAATCAACATTAGATCACAGATGTTTAGCCTGTGGGAACTATAATCCAAGTTGAAATCATAAGAGTCCTTGTTCTGCCTTCTTTTCAGAGCCCAAGTATTATCTTTTCCTAAACATCCACACGTGTGCACACACACACACACACACACACACACACACTGCCCCCCCCTTATAATGTGTGTTCACACTTATACTCCTACTTGACCTGAAATTGTCATCAGCAGTTACTTCAGAGTTAAACAAAGATGGGACCATTGTTTCCAATAGACTCTTTTTTTTTTTTGCTTTTATTTTTTGGAGGGCAATTGCCCAAGGTCACACGGCTAGTTTTGTTTGTTTGTTTGTTTGTTTGTTTGTTTGTTTGTTTTTTTGGTTGTGTGCGTTAAGTGTCTGAAGCTGGGTTTGAACTCAGGTCCTCCTGATTCCAGGGCTGGTGCTCTATTCACTGTGCTACCTAGCCACCTCCCAATAGACTTTTTTTTTAAGCAATTGGGGTTAAGTAACTTGCTCAAGGTTTCACTACTGGTTATTTATGTGTGGGTGCTAAGAAACTGAGGCCCAGAAGGTTACTCCAGGAGGCCTTTTACTCACTGTGCCATCTAGACACTCCCGCCACCCCCCCCCCCCCATAGACTCTTAAAGAACAGAGAAGGCCCTCAGGATCTCAATCTGGCCTTCTTTTATTAACAAAGTATGAATTAATTAACCAGATTATAAAGGTCCAGGGAACCCCAAAACATGTCATCTGAGATGGGGAACATTCCACTCAAACTGACCTACTCCTTGTTCCCCAAATGTGACCTGAACTTTCTATCTCCATACTTTGGATTATGCTATTTCTTTCTTCTGGAATATTCTCTCTCTCTCATCTGTTGAAATTCAACTCATCCTTCATATCATCCCCTATATCAGGATCCATTATCTTCAAAGTCTAAGCTTCAAACTCACTCTCCTTAGGTCCCCAGGACTGAATTTAGAGCATACCAAGGCCCTGAAGAGAAAATAGTACATTAAGATTCTTCCCCAAGTGAGATCTTCCAGTATTACTGACTTTAATGGAGATAGGTAAATCTGGGGGACAGAATTCCAGTCCTTCCCCAGGCTCAGAAACCTGAGGCAGACCAGAGATTCTCAGGATCCAGATTTATGGACTATGGGATTGAAGAAGGTATCTATACTGAAGAGATTTCTTAGCCCAGACCCCAGGGAAGGAAGCTGCAGAGGACCTGGGAAGGAACTTCCTATCAGCAAGGAGGATCAGGGATGATCCTGGAAATTAATGCTAAAAGTTTCATTTCTCCATTTCTTTGATTAGTCACCTCCAGATTTGGAGTCTGAGAATACAGTCTACCCGCAGCTTTCAGCCTAGCATGGTTGAGTTCAGAAGCACACGGGGAATCTAGAACTGTAAGGGCAAGAGACTCAGGAATGCTCTCCCATGCAAATCATAGATAAGAATGGAAATATCCTTCAGAGTCCCATTGTCTCCCTGGCTCCAGATTTGTATTTATGGCTGAGGAAGGCACCAGGCATATTTGGCCTTCCCATGCTTAGTGCCCTGAAATGCCAGTTGATAGCCACAGGTGGGGGTGGGGGTGCAGAAAGATCTTCAGACTTTGAAGGAGATCTTAGGATGTATTCCCTGAGAAATAACAGATCTTCAGGGTCATGGTGGGAGAGGAGCAAAGACTGAGAATATGGGTGGTAAGGTGAAGGAAAGTATAGAAGGAATACAGGGGGGTGAGTCGTCTTAAGAATGAGGGTCCCAGGATATCTCTACTATTAGGTCCTTAGCTAAAGGAGAAACTCTACAAATGCAGGAAACACAAAGACTCTAGAAATCACATACTTTCTTAAGTTTGTGTTTTATTTTACAATGCCCAAAAGGACAGAATATAGAACATAAGCTGCTGTTGGAAGTACATGATTCTATCTCCTACATAGAAGGGCTAGGGCCCTAATAGAGAACTGTACCAGCTGAGACTGATCTCTTGTGCCCCCTACTAGAACTAGGAGCCACATCAATGATCTCTTTGGAAAAAAGTGTAAAAATCAAGACCAAACTACCTCAACAGCTCCCATCACAGAGCCTTACACATAGAATAAACTCAATAAATGGTAGTTGAATGAATGAATGAATGAATGAATGAACAAGTAAATGAATGAATGAATTTACAGCCAAAGAAAGGATGGCAGGGCTTTTCCCCCTGCCTCTCTTCCAGTATCTGGCTTATTCCAACTCTATCTCTCTGAAGTGGACCAAGTCCATTTCAAGTTCAGGTTCTGGAAACTACTCTAGAAAATGGTGGCCAAAATAGCATTTTAGTAACTACCTAACCCAATCTTTTCATTTTACAGATGAGGAAACTGAGGTCCAAAGAGAGAGAGTGAAAGGTGGAGCTGGCTCCCACTCTATGTGTGCGCTCTTTTCTTGTACAATATCTTCGGTACCGGAAGAACCCAAAGTGTAGAATCTATGGGAGATTCAGCAGGGGAGGTCCTGGCTAGCTGGGGCTTGAAATGAGGAAGCATCATTCATTTGAGGCTGTGCTGGCTTTCCCGGTGGCGCCGGAGGTCTACCTTGCGCTGGAAGCCCTTGGCACAGAGCTCGCAGCTAAAGGGTTTGAAGCCCGTGTGTTTTCGACTGTGGGTGATGAGGTTGGAGCTCTGGCTGAAAGCCTTCCCACATACCTGACACTTGTGAGGTTTCTCTCCTGCAAGAAAATAAAAGTTGATTATGATGGAATACTATTTATTGTACTATAAGAAATGATGAGCAGGATGCTCTCAGAAAAACCTGGAAAGACTTGCATGGGCTGATGCAAAGTGAAATAAAGTAACGGCAATATTGTGAGATGACCAGCTGTGAATGACAGCTATTCTCAGCAATACAATGATCCAAGACAACTCGGAAGGATTTATAATGAAAAATGCTATCCATCCCCAGAGAAAGAAGTCATGATGTCTGAATACAGATTGAAACCTTAAAAAAAGAAAAGTTGAAGGGGGCAGTTTTAGGAAACTCAATAAAGCCTAGGCACTGCTGTTTCTAGGTTTTCCGAGATTACTGAATTCTCCTTGATCTTTAGCCTTTGTACCCCTATTCTTAGGACTTAGCCTCTCTTTCTGAGGTTGTGCTGGGGAGCAATGGTATTAATGGTACAAAACTGAAGTCAGGATAATGACTTTGGTTCTTCTTTTCAGTTAGTTTGATTTCCAAGGTGCCTTAGCTGAGGCCAATATTAATCAAAGGTTGTACTCTTTTGAGTACACACACTCACCTGACAATGTCAGGTCCAGAAACATTCTTGAGTGAAGAACATAGTCTCGGATGAAGCAGACACCACAAATAATGCTACCCCTAGAACAGGGAGAACTGAACCCCTCTGGGTTCTGGCATTTGTGTAGGTATACTCAGCTTACCAGTGTGAATGTAGGTATGCTTCTTCATGTCTGACTTCTGGTGGAAGCGCTTGCCGCAGTACTGGCAGGGGTAAGGCCGTGTGTCCGAATGGATGAGGAGATGGGTGGACAGGGTGGAGGAGCGCTTGAAAGCTTTGCCACACATCTTACATTCAAAGCTCCTCTCCTGCCGGAGGAAACGGGGCCCCGGGGGGTCAGGTGCAGGTGGGACCTCGGGGTCATTTATTGTGAACGTTGGAGCAGGACTGGACCCAGCTGGGATCCCCTGAAGAACAGGAGACTCAATTGGGATGACTTTGAGAACACTGGGGACCTGGGAGATTAGGGCCCCCATTTCTATCTTCATGGGGTAGAGAGGGAGGAGTGTCACTGGGTTACAAGCAAACATTCTGACAGTATTTGCTGTATACATGCTTTGCTTATTTTGACTGATTTTGAGGATTTCTAGAATCTACCCTGAGGCCTTGGCAACTCAGACCAATGCCCCCACACCTGGAGTTTTGCCATCTGTGGTATGACCTAGCTTTCTGCCTGTGGATTGGGGGGAAGGAAAGGGAGATGTGTTGTTGTTAGTAAGGTGACAAACTGAGGTAGATAACAGAAATGAAGACGGCCGAGAGGTGGATATGGGGGAGGACTCCCCATCTGTCTCCTCTTCTTGCCTTCCCCCACTCTGAGTTGTTTCTTTTAGGACAGGGCAGAATGGAAAGGGAAAGAAGAAAAATTCTTTTCTCTTCTCCCTCTACCTACCTGGGAGTGTACATGAGCATGCTGCTCAAGGCTGACTGAGTGGCCAAATGTTTTGCCACAAACTTCACAAGCGAAGGGTCGAGTCCCACTGTGGGTTCTCCGGACGTGAACCTCCAGCCCGTGGGGGGTAGGAAATACCTGCAGGGAGGTAGGAATGAAGGAAAGAGAGGACAGTGGGTGAGGGCTAAGGCACTTCCTCTGAGGGCTGATCCTTCCACCACAGGGTTGTACTGGAGTACTGGTCTAGGGGATTTCATGAGAGTAAAAAAAGGTTCAAGCCTTGGGCAGCCAAGATAATTCTGTTTTATTTCTCCATGGAAGCAGTGAGAAGAGCCCTGGACTGAATCTAGAGAAGTATAACAAGAATTCAATAGTCTTCAGGGCAGCTAGGTGCCCCAGTGGACAGAGAGCTGAGCCTAGAGTCAGGAAGAGCAGTAGTTCAAATGTAGCTACAGATACTTCCTAGCTACATGACCCTTTGCAAATCACTTAACCTGTTTGCCTCAGTTACTTCATCTGCAAAATGGGGATCATAATAGAGCCCCTACCTCTTAGAATTATTGTGAGAGTCAAATGAGTTAATAATTGTGAAGCAATTAGTATAGTGCCTGGCACATAGCAAGCACTATAGAAATGTTAACTATCATTATTATTAAGTGACAGAAAGTGAAATAAGCCCAATTAGAAAAGCAATATATATGCATGTATATAAAATGAATGGAATGGAAATGGAAAAATAACAATAATACAATAGAAAAGAAATACTTTGAAATTATAATAACCAAGCTTGGTCCAAAAGAAAAGATGAAAACACCTTGCTCCCACCCTTTCCATTATAGAGCTGAGGAACTGTGGTCGTAGAGCAATATCAGCCTTTTTTATGAATTGGTTAATTTTATTGAACAGTTTCTTTTTCTTTCTTCTATTCTATTGCTCCCTGGGAGGGAGCAGAGAGATATAGTGTGATCTATAAATAAATGATATTCACAAAAATTCCTTCCTTCCTCTTTCTTCTTTCTTTACTTCTTTCCTTCCTTCTCTCCCTTTCTTCCTCCTTTCCTTGTTCCCATCCTTTCTTCCTTCTCCTTTCTTTCTTTCTTTCTTTCTTTCTTTCTTTCTTTCTTTCTTTCTTTCTTTCTTTCTTTCTTTCTTTTCTTTCTTTCTTTCTTTCTTTCCTTCTTTCCTTCCTTCCTTCCTTCCTTCCTTCCTTCCTTCCTTCCTTCCTTCCTTCCTTCTTTCTTCCTTCCTTCCTACCTTCCTCACTAGACTGACAGTCAGAAAATCTGGGTTTGAATCTTGATTGTAACATGAAGTGATGGTGTGATGTTGTCAGGCAAGTCACATAACCCCTCTGTATCTTTGTTTCCTCATATATGAAATGAAGAAATTAACAGCCTAAGGCAAGGGTTCTTAACCTGGATTCCTAAACTTAAAAAAAAATTGATAACTGTTTCAGCATAATTGGTTTCCTTTATATTCCCATGTGGTGGTTTTGTTATTGTTGTTGTTTCTATATTTTTTTTAAAAACATTATTCTGAGAAGGGGTCCATAGGCTTCACCAGACTTTCAAAGGGTAGGGTTACTAAAAAGGTTTAAGAAATCCTGAGTTAAGATGCAAGGTCCCTTCCATCTCTAATATTACCTCCTTTAAGATCCTTCCCAAGGGCAGCTAGGTGGCTCAGTGAGTAAGAGTGCTGGCCCCAGAGTTGGGAAGACCCAGAATCGGATCTGGCCTCAGAAAATGAGCACCCACACATAAATAATGACTGGCCGTGTAACCTTGAGCACATTACTTAACCCCAATTGCTTTAAAAAAAAAAAAGATCCTTCCCAGTTTTGACATTCTATGTTATACATTCTAAGGTTTTTTCCCCTCCCCACTCTGATAGACTAGATTTTATATTCTTAGGTACTCCAAAATTCCATAGTTATTTGATTCCTATCATAGCTCCACAGTCCCCTAATTCAAAATCAAGACCAGGCAATCCAGGGACATCTTATGATAGTAAAGAAGAAGGTAGGCATAGCAGAGGACAGAAAGACCAGATAACCTGCTCTGAGATGACATCCAAAGTACATCTCTTCTGTTTCCTCTGATGACTTACCTTATTGCACTTAACACAGTGATAAGCTTCCATGCCAGGGGAGTAATGTAGACTGTAGTCCAAGGGAGGGTCAGAGCTGGGTACCAATGAGCTCCCATACAAGCTTACTGAGTTCTCTAGGAAGGCAGATTGCATGGTGGAGGTAATCTGTCCATAGCCATAAGGGGAAGAGAAGGCATCCCAAGAGAAGCTGGGTTTGTAGTAGGGGGGTGAGGCAGGGGATAAGCCATGGTCCTGGGCCTGGAGAGTCAAGACGGAAGTCTCTGGGGCTATGGAGGGAGGAGGAATATGAGTACAGAAACTACTGCATAGCTCCCCTACTGAGTAAGCAGGGTGCTGAGCCTAAAGAAAAAACACAGAAATACCCTTGCCCACCCTCAGCCCTGACCAAAGCCTACCTCTGCCAGGTAGCAGATACCCTGTCTTTAGTAGTAAGGGACACTGGGATGCATCTTGGTCAACAAGCATTTAATAAAAGCTAAGTACTTAATATGAGGAAGCGTGGGGTAGTTGCTAAACTAACCCCTGGAATCAAGAAACCCTGAGTTCAAGACCTAGCTCTGACATATACTGACTAGGTGAACCTGGACAAGTCACTTAACCTTTCACTACCCCCCAAGTAACTCACTCTAAGTTTCAAGATGCAAGGTCCCTTCCATCTCTAATATTACTGGCATTAGCAGAGAGAGGTGAAATCATAGGTCCAATCTCTCTTATTCTGAATTTAACCTTAATATGTTACAGGAACTGTGCCAAGAAAGGCAATGGTGTTCCCTGCTTTCAAGGACCTCACATTTTGGTGGGTGAGACAGCATTTAAATAATGAGGTACATATAAGAAATACACAGAATAAATGGAAGGTAATCTCAAAAGGGAAGGCATGAGCAGCTGGTGAGACCTGCAGAGGCTTCCTGCAAAAGGTTGAATTTAAGCAAAAGGTGAATTTAAGGTTGAAGGAATCAATTTTGTCCTCCTTTACTAGGACAAACAACAAAAACAATGACCTAGTCCACCTGACTCGGGATACTTCAGCCTTGCCTGGCCTTGGACTAGGCCAGTTCTGTGACCATTAACTCTCTTTCTTGTTCCCCCAGTCTTCCAGTAATCCAAGACCACAGTCTTGATCTGTCACTCTTTAGAATAAGTATTTTAGGTTAGTTATTCAAACTTCCTGGAAGTAGTGTAAACTTTCCCCCACACCCACCCCTTCTCCTTCCCACTCCCTCTGGCCCCAAGGTGCTGATATGGTTAATTAACCTCGGTTCTCTTCTAAGATTTGGGAAGGGGGCCTGAAAAAAATACCTGGAACTGATATCTTGGTTACACACTGGTCCTTGTTATGATCTTTGGAGTTATCCCATTCTGGACACTGGTTTGGGATGCTGAAGGTTGTAGTGTCCCCCAGGACCTGGTTAGTAGTAACTGCAGGGAAAGAAGTACTTTGAGAGTTACCATCCCCTGGAGACAATCACATCTGCAATTCCCATCCAAGGGGGTGAAAAATAAGGGAAGAACTGTCAGAAATAGCAATCCATTATCCTCTGACCTGAAGGGAGGGGAAAAGAGGGGCATAGGATTGAAATTCCAATTTTCCCACACTACCTTCTCCAGGATGCCTTTCCTTGTCTCTTTATTTGGGAACTTTTATCACCAGCAACACCATCCCCAACCTTAGGGAAAACATTTTGTTTTATGACTCCCTAATGCATTTATCATTTTATGTATTGTTGTATGTTAACCTGTGTGTGTCACATCTTCCCATTGGAAATATAAGTTCCCTGAGAACAGGGACCATTTCATATTTAAAAGCTGTACCTCCTCCGGATGCTTAATAATTGTTTAATAAGCAACAAATTGATTCATTCAATAAACATTTATTGTCAGTAGAGCTCAGTGCTAGGAGCTAAGGGAGGTATAAAGCTGAGATAAGATGACATCCCAGTGTTATGGCACCCACAGTGTAGTTTGGTGGACATGAGGCATATAGAGGTACAAGACAAAGTGTTATAGGAGTTCCTAGGGTTCATGTGAAGTTCAAAATCACAAGTGTGAGAAGGAAGGAGGTTGGTGGCTTTTGACTTGCATTTTAAAGTCAAAATTCAATACAAATTAAATAGGGAAGGATAGGGGAAAAAACATATGACCACAGGGCATGATATCTTTAGCCAAGGTAGGGTTTATTCAGGATGGGGAGGAAGAATGATCTAGTTTGACTGGGCTATGATCAAGAATTTAGAGCTGGGCCCAGGAGGCAGGAGGACATGAGTTAAAATCCAGCCTTAGACACTTAACACAAAAACTAGCTGTGTGACCTTGGGCAAGTCACTTAACCCCAATTGCCCTCCAAAAAGCAAAAAAAAAAGAATTTAGAGCTGGAACAGAAGTCTTCTAGGTCAGTGGTATCAAACTCAAATAGAAATGGGGACACTAAACTATATATATAAGGATCCTTGCTAACCACATTTTGATTAGCATTATCTTATGTTTTATTATATTTTTATTTATTTTGTTAAATATTTCCCAATTATATTTTAATCTGGTTCTAAGCAATACAGTATGGTGGTTTGGTTTGATACCTCAGATGTAGACCAATCCCTTCACTTTACAGATGAGGAAACTGAGGCTTGGAGAGATTAAAATGGGCTTCCCCTGGTTACACAGATAAATTGTAGAATTGGAATTCAAACCCAGATGTTCTACTTCCAAATCTGTATATTTTTTTCAAGGTACCACACTTCCTCTTATGAATAGTATAAGATAAGGCTAAAAAGGCAAGCTGACACCAGATTATGAATGACTTTGAATGCCAGGCATTGGAGACTGAATTTTACTTTGTAAACAACAGGGAGCATTGTAATTGAATTCATACATTTCCCAGGAGGTATAGTTACAAGCTTTTCTTTTACTTCTCTCTTTCTCTTGGGCAAAGGTCCTCTAAAGGCTCTTTGCCTGGGACCAAAGCACCAAAAAGGGGAGACAACAGAGACTCCCACAAAGAAATCAAAATAGAGATCAGCTGAAGATCTCACTACTTCTCAAGGACTCTGCAACTAATACTGCATTCTGATCAGGATCATAAACTTTAACATTTTTTTTTTAGTCAGCAAAAATCTGCCTATTCTCCCTCACCCCTCCAACCTTCCAATGAAAAGAAAGAAAAAAAACATGTTATAATGTATATTCAAGCAAAAAAACAAATTCCCAAATTAGCCAAGTCCAAAAAAAAAAAGTTTTATTCTCCTAAGTCTTTTACTTCTCTATCAAGAGGTGAGTAGTATGTTTCATCATGGCACTGAGACTGATCATTAGTGTCTTTCAAATCTGTCTTTACAATATTCTTGTCATTGTATAAATTGTTTGGGTTCTGTTCAGTTGATCTTGCTTCAGTTCATATAAAGCTTCTCAGGTTTCTCTGAAACCATCCTCATCCTCATTTCTTACAGCACAATAGTATTCCATCACATTTTATATATCACCAATTGTTTGGCCATTTCCTAATTGATGGACATCCCCTCAATTTAGGATCATATAGTTAGAGCCATAAGGCACCTCAAAGGCCATCTAGTCCAACTCCTTTTACAGCTGAGGAAATAGCTCCAGAGAGGTTAAAAAGCCCATATAAATAATAAGTAGCAGAACTAGGCATTTGAACCTCAGGTCCTCTGACTCCATCTTTAGCATGTGCTTTCCACAATGCCACACCCTCAAAAATTCTAGAGAGGTTTCCAGAGCAGATGAAATTTCAAGGCTTCCTTTATTCCTGACTGTTAGAAAGGATTTTTAAAAGACTGATGAATGTAAAGCTTAGGGATCAAGAAAGGAAGGGAAATCTTGATGTGTGAGTCTATTGCTTTTTCTTCCTCCTTTGAACTTATTAATGAACTCTAGCGTATACCCAAGAGGTCCCAAAAGAAGGATCTGGCTCACCTGAGGGAGGGATATGAGCCCAAAGTAGATCATCATGCTGGGCTCGAGGCTTATGGTAAGTGTGAGCCTTTTTACTCTTGACCAGGAAGGAACGAGGCATTTTTAATCACCTTTCTGGAGCTGAAATAAAGATAACAATAGCACACTTTTGAAATGCTTTGAAAGTGTATTCATTATAACAATCCTGAAAAAATAAATCAGGCAAATTTTGTCATCCTAATTTTACAGCTGAGGAAACCCTGTGACTAAGGGTTGATGTGGCTTGTACAAGCAAAGTTAGTGGTAGAGCTGTGACCTGAACCCATATTGTGATTCCAAATTCAGGGCTCCTCCCAAAATTAGCAAGAAAAATGGGAATCTTTTCCTTTTCTACCATCTCCTCCTAGAGGACTTGCATTAATCCAGCACTTTGTAAATGTCCTCACAAAACTTGAGTTAGGTAGGGCAAATCATGTCGTTCCCATTTTTAAGATGGTCAGAGGTGAATGTTTCAAACCTTCCTTCTGTACCACACTGCTCTGCAAAATGGAATAGTTATCACATGAGACCTCCACAGTCACACTGTGAAATCAGAAATGGTATTTTCCTCCTACAAGAATCTTAACTTAGGGGCGACTAGGTGGCGCAGTGAGTAGAGCGTCAGCCCTGGAGCCAGAAGGATCTGAGTTCGGATCCGACCTCAGACACTTAACGCACACAAACAAAAACCTAGCCTAGCCGGGTGACCTTGCCAAGTTACTTAACCCCAATTGCCTTCTGAAAAGCAAAAAAAAACCAAAACAAAAAAAAGAATCTTAACTTATTCATATTCCTTTCTCCACAAGAGTAAAGGAGGAGGGAAGAATCAAGGATTCCCATTTTTCAGAGGGGAAAACAGTCACAGAAAATGTGCTTTCAGTCTTCTCTCTTACCCCCAGCCCAACCTTCTCTGACTAGGAGCCCTTAGACTCTAAGAGAGTCTGTAGCCAGGACAATTAGAGACTTGCTCTCCCTATGGGTGCTGGCCTCCAGCTATTCCCTTTAGAAATTATTCTGGGTCAGTCAGCCAGCCTCCTGCCTCTCCTGCTTCTCCTGCCTCTTTCCCCCTGCCTCCCACCTCTCCTCCTTCCCCCTAGCCTCCCCTACACCTCCTCTCTTCCCTCTCCCCTCTGTTCTCTTGTCTCTCCTGCCTCCTGCCTCCTCTCTCCCCTGTCTCCTCTCCAGTCTTCCTGCTTCTGGCCTCCTCAGCCTCCTCTAATCTACCTCAGCAGCAGCCTTCTCTAGAGCTCTCCTTCCAGGCCCTCCTTTCACTACTTGCTGGGGGGGTGGGGGGGGAAGGGGGGCTCTTCTTTAATAGCAGAGGTTAATCTTCCTACCTCCTCCCTTTGTGGGTTGGGTTGCCATTGTCTTTTTTTGTGCTACTAGGTCACCACCCAATTTCATGTCCCATTAACGCCTTTTAATTCCCTTAAGCAGAAGATTTGAACAAAGCCAATCTTTTGTCTCTGGACACTCCAAGAGACTGAGCAAGTTGGGTGGGGAAACCTGCTACAACAAAAGTTGATGATAAATGATTCATTCTATCAATTTAGCACTCACTTATTAAGTGCCTACTTTGTACAAATAAGTTAACAGGAAAAACACTGTACAAACAGTACTGTAGCATTCCTTCTTTGTATTCCAAGAAGAATCTATACCTCTATGATGACAGATAAACTATGCCTGCAATATGAATTTCCAACTCCCTGGCTGCTGAGTGCTCAAGGGCCTAGAGTGCAGAGCCTGGAGTCAAGATCAACCTGATTTAGCCTCACAAACTTAATAGCTTTGTGACTCTGGGTAAGTCACTTAGCTTGGTTTGAGCTGGAGAAGGAAATGGCAAACCATTCTAATATCTTTCCCAAGAAAACCCGAAATGGGGTCACAAAAATCCAGATGTGACTGAAATGACTAAATAACAACAAATCAAATGAGATAATATTGTCAAGACCTAGCATATAAAATTTATTAAGCTCATTCCCTTACTTTCCCATACCCCTTTTCCCCCCAGTAGCAGCTAGTCTCTTCTGCTCTAAGGAGTTTCTCCATCTACTCTGTATTCCTCTTGTAGGTACTGATTTTCATGTCTTCTTCATAAAAAAACTTAAGCCCTGTTCCTTAAGGGCAGAGATCATTTTTCGCTTTTTCTTTGCATTCTCTGTGTCCCGTTGCTTAAAAAATGCTTTTTGATTGATTTTTAAGTATTACCCAATTAGCACTGAATTATCTAAGAGTTGATACTTGTATATAGCTTTAAAGTTTAAAGTTTACTTTGTATGGATCTTCCCAGTAGCCTAAATATAATCTCTGTTGTTTCCTCCCTTTCTCATCACCCCATTTTAAAGATGAGAAAATTGATAATCAAAGAGGTTGAATGATTTGCCCAGGATCGCAGAATTAATGTCATCAAGGTTCTAAATCAGAGAATAATCATTGATTAAATATGACTCTGTGTCAGGCACTTTGCTAAACTGAATGTTACAAAGAAAGGTAAAAGACAACCCTTACTGAGAGGCTTCTAATTTAATGGTCTTCCCTCCTAACTACAAGTCCCTCAAATGGGACACTACCCTTTGCACATGTTGTTTCATATACAGTATACATGCAAATATACAGTATACAGTCTGTGTGTCCTCAACATAGCTGTAAGATCCTTGGAGGCAGAAACAACATGTATTTTTATTGTCTAAGTGATACATATATAGTACCTCTTTATTCAATAATCTTTGATGACTCCTTATCACCTCCCTTATCAAATATAAAAATCTCTATTTGGTGTTTAAGTCCCTTCCTAACCTAGACCTTTCCTACCTTTCCATTCTTCTCCACTCAACATATTAGCTCTGCAGGGGCCCAGGCCAGCTTGCAGTTCTTTGAAAAAAGCACTTCATTTCCTGACTCCAGGAATTTTCACTGGCTGTCATCTTGTGTGGAACTCTGGCCCTCCTCATCTCTTATCTCTTGGCTTTCCTGGCTTCCTCCAACTGCCAGCTAAAATCCCACCCCATAAAGAACCTTTTCTGATCCTCCTTAATGCTAGTGCACATCTCCAAGATATCTTGTATAGATCTTATTTGTACAGTTATTTGTTGTCTCTCCCATTAGACTGAAATCCTTGAGAGAAGGGACTCTCTTTGCTTTTTCTTGTATCCCTTATGCTTACACCAGTGCCTGGCTCATAGTAGGCACCTAATAATTGCTTAATGATTTGACTATATAATAGATACTTAATAAATGCTTATTGAATTCAATTCTTCTGACAACATTATTTCAAATATTTCTGAAAATTTCTTATCGCCTACAGAGCTTTGAGTTTGATATCTGTAAAACGCGGGAAAAGGATTGTAGCACCCTCAGAAAACAAGCTCTGAACAACACTTTAGGGATGGGGTTCGTGTTATCGCTTGATAAAACATCTGGCCCAGAGAAGGAGTGTGAGTGTAGGTGCCGGGGAGATTACCAAATGCATACAGTATCAAGCTCTGGTCTTTGGGGCAGTTGTAAGAGGTGGGGAGGGGAGAGCTCCCTGAACCAGGAAGGGAGGACAAGGAAGCACAAAGGACTAGCATTTGCCTGTTTTTTTAATGCCTCCTAAACCAGGTAGTAGTGTTTTCCTTAGGCAAGGGCGCAGGAAAGAAAGATAGGAAAATCTTTTGCATCTTCTGAAACTCAAAAGTCTTTGCCCAAATTTCCAATCTCAGGGACAAAAGAAGGCCCTTCCTGAGTCTCTCAAACCTGTGTCTCACCTTCCCATGATAGCCAAAGACCTTCTCTAGCTCTCATGATGCCTGGGTCAGAGTAGTAGAAAGAACACTGGTCTAAACATCAGAAGACCTAGGTTATATAGTCTCAGTGGTACCACTGTGATCTTGGGCAAGTTGGGTCAATTCCCTAGGCCTCAGTTACCTTTGCTGTGAAATGAAAAGAATGGAACATCAAGCCAGCACTGCCTGTGGCCTGTGGGCCACTTATGGCCCACCAAAGGATCTTGGACCACCTGCAAAAAATGTAGAGGAAAACATTCACTACATTTTTTTGCGGGAGGCCCGAAATCCTTTGGCTGACTGCAGGTTGTGCAGGCCTACATGAAATGCTCCATACAAAATCCTTCTGGCTCTTGGATTATAAATTCTAAGGGGAAGGACAGACAGTGAAAAGGCTCTGAGTATTATATCCCTTTCAGTCCCTTGTCAAGCAAATAAAACAGGATGGCACTATAATCACCCATACTTTCCTTGCAATAAATTCCTTATCTCCTGGGGACACAGTCTTCCTCCCGTTGTGTGCCTCCTCCACTAATACACACATGCACACACACTCACCCCACAATCCCACCCCTCTTCCTTCCCTCTTCCTCCAACTCTGTCTAAATTAGTTTGGTTTGGAGGAACAAGAGACACTAAGTCCCTGATTACTAAGAGTAGTCAGGGTCTGGTGGGCTCAAGGTGGGAAATGTGTGGGGTGTGGAGAATGGATTTACATGAAAATTTGCATTTGTTCTGGTAATCTTGGATGGTATTACTTGCAACCTACTACCACTATAGGTGAAGTAGCTTTGGATCTCCCCCTCCCCCCAACCTCAGGGAAAGTTACTCTTATTGTTGTTCTAAATGCTTTTAATCAGAGCCATTGAAGCTTAAGGTACCTGTTTGCCAATCAGGAGATGGAAAATCATTACTCTTATTTTTTCTTTAGAGCTTCAGGGAGAAGTCAAGGTAACCCAGGCTGAGGAGTCTCTGACTGCAAGATTGCATAGCTCAGGATGCTGGCCCAAGGATATGTGGTCAAGGAACAAAGAAGATCCAAAAAGAGATTGACTCCAAAGAGAACCAGTGCTTAATTGTGAAGCTAGCTGGTTTACTTCCTTTTGGTAGAGAGGGGTCTCTGGTCTAGATGTGAGTAGAAAATGGTGTGTGTGTGTGTGTGTGTGTGTGTGTGTGTGTGTGTGTGTGTGTGTGTGTGAAATGGGAAAGAGTCTCCTAAATGGGAAAACTAGAATTGATTCAGGGTGGGCTGTAGGAACAGGACAATTTACCAGACTTCTGTTTCACTCATGAAGCACCTGGGAGAATGCCCATGATTTTACCTTCAGGATGTATATTGCATCTGAGGCTCAACATAACTATCCTATCAAAGCCACAGAGAAATACTATCCAATGGTTTAGGGCAGGAAATGGTGAGGAACCTCTCCAAAACAGTAGGGCAGGGGCATCCTGATGATTTTTCATTTTTTGTGTCACACAGGACACTTTCTACTGGCAGATCAAGGTTTACCTAGTGGTAAACCCAGAATGGCCAAATCTAATTCTCCTGAAATCACCTGATCTCTTTAAAATCTTTCCTGAAAACTAAATATACACATATGAGTGGTGGTGGTAGAAATCTCTTCCTTTTCAAGAGTAAAGGCAGATGAGATAATAGGGCTCCCCATTTAGAATGTAGATGGCCTTGTCTTCTTTGTAGAATTTTAGAGCTAAAAGTATCTCTAAATCATATCTAGTCCAACCTACCCATTTTATAGATGAATAAACTGAAGCCCAAGAAGTAGAGTGACTTGCCCAAAGTCACACCATAGATAGTAATAGAACAGCCAATCCAGACAGAAAGGCCAGCTACATACCAAGTTCTTCAAGGCAGTACTTTTTATGGTAGAAAAGAAAAGCAACCTGAAGATAAAATGGGAGTCTATTGATTGAGGAGTGGCTGGAAAAATTATAGCATATGAATAAAATGAAATATTATTATGCCATAAAAAATGACAGAGATGATGAATTCAGAAAAACACAGAGATGTTTATAGGAACTGATACAGACTAGAGTAAGTAGAACCAGAAGAACCACACATACTCAAAATAAAATGGTCCCCTCTATCATCAATCACATAAATGAAAGCAACAGTACAAGATGGAAGAACATGAATTAATGGTAATGACCAATCTCAGATCCTGAGAACAAATGAAAAATTCACTTCAGTTTCAATCTAGTAAAGAAGTTAAAGACTATGGATGTAGAATGTGCTTGTTTGACTCAGGCAATCCAACAATTGGGTTAGCTATGATAGCTGAACTATTTTTATTTATTACCAGAGAAGGTTCAGTGGGGGGAGGAAGAAGTATATTGGGAAAGGACTGTGGAGTCAAAACAAAAACAAACAAAAATTTACTGCCCCTTTCTTCTCCATGTGATTCTCTTTATAAGAACTGCAAAGCTAGAATTAATGATACAAGGGACCCCAAGTTAGACTGAGCCCTAAGTTCAAATATACTGAGAAATGCTTGAAAGGAACTTCCCTTTGCCCTATAACCTTCCCCTCCACCTCAACCCCACACAAGAAAACAGGAACTAATCATCCATAATGCAGTTAATTAACAACTAAATAACCAGTAAGCCATTTCTGATTCACACGGATCTGTTCTGGCATAAAGCTGAGGGCACAGATTGTGAAAGAATGCACCGATTTCTTCATAAAGCAAGTATCTTGATCTTATCAGGTGTCCGGAAAGTCAACCACTGTTAACATCTCTTCAGAAAACCTCTATTTCTGAGAGATCAGCCCCTGATCTTAAGTTAGTATGACATCTGGTGCTTCTGTAAAGATATCTAGCATTTTGTTTTGACATAGAGTATCATCTGGTCTTGGATACATTATGGTACAATTTCTGGTGTGGACAAAGGTAAACAAAAACGAAAGTGATTTGTTACACCAGGTCACTTTCAATTTAGGCAAGAGAAGTGAGATGGGTGGCATATCACACACCATCAGACTAAGTACCTTCTAATACAATTGACTTGAAGAGGCAGCAATAAGTAGTAGAAAGGACACTTGATTGGAGTTCAGAGGACTGGAGTTCAAATCCCAGTTCTGCAAGTTATTTTACCTTGGGTAAGCCATTTAGCCTCTCTGGGCCTCTGTTTCCATATTTATAAAATGAAGGGATTTGACTAGAGGATCTCTAAGATCTATTCCAACTCTACATCTATGATCCTATGAATTTGAGGGATGTAGTTTCTCATTTATGGGTCTCAGTTTCCCTTCTTTAAAATGAGATTGGGCTAGCTGATCACTGAGATCCTTTCCAATTTGAAAAGCATATGACTCTGTGTCCTCATGTGACAGACCCACCTTGACAAAGAAACTCATATTTTGGGGTTCCCTTTTAGGGCATATTGGGTAATTCTCACAGTATTTTCCCAGGGTCAGTAACATGGGACTATTTTGACTTCCTTTGTGTTTAAAGATCATGTTCAAGCCCTCCAGTGGCAAGCTTCCTGAAAAGACTGCATGATATGCCTGTGTTTGCCGTTCACTGCAGAAGTTAGAATAGTATATCACTTTTAAAGCAAGTCTACAGAATTTGGAGGAGCTAGTCATAGTCTATTGCTAAACTCCAAAAATGAATTGCATATCTAAAGCATACAAGATGGAAAATATAGCCTTTGGACATCTAAGTGGTTCATATAGTTTAAAAAAAATTATTGTAACAAAAGAAAGAAAGAAGGAAGGAGGAAAGAAAGAAAGAAAGAAAGAAAGAAAGAAAGAAAGAAAGAAAGAAAGAAAGAAGGAAGGAAGGAAGGAAAAAGGAAGGAAGAAAGGAAGGAAGGAAGGAAGGAAGAAAAAAGAAGGAGGAAAGAAAGAAAGGGAGGAAGGGAGGAAGGGAGGGAGGGAGGAAGGAAGGAAGGAAGGAAGGAAGGAAGGAAGGAAGGAAGGAAGGAAGGAAGGAAAAGAAAAATACTACCATCCTCTAGGCCAGGGGTTCTTAAACTGGGTTTAAACCTCTCCCACTAAGTTCAAGAGATCTTCAAATAGATTTCTGTGGGATTTTTAAACTTGGCTAGGAAAAATATTTTGAGAACTGTATTTCAATATCATTGGTTTCTTTTGTGATTATTCTAAAAGGAGTCCATAGGCTTCACGAAACTACCTAAAGGATGTGTGACACAAAAAGGGTTGAGAGCCTCTCATCTAGGATGAACTGGGAAAATCTTTCTTTTGTTCCAGTTAAGGGCTAACATGAAGCACTTTATACACTATGCCACACACAGCAAAGTTCCTGCAAGTTATATTGGAGCATACCTTCCCAGGAAAAGCTAAAGAGGAGTGGTCCCCAGAATTTTATCATGCCTTTATCATAAACA
Organism: Gymnobelideus leadbeateri; assembly: GCA_011680675.1. Classification (NCBI taxonomy): domain Eukaryota; kingdom Metazoa; phylum Chordata; class Mammalia; order Diprotodontia; family Petauridae; genus Gymnobelideus; species Gymnobelideus leadbeateri. The sequence goes on along the minus strand of WOXC01010596.1, from coordinate 12,308 downwards.
GACTTGTCCTCAACTTCCATCTCTAGGGAATGCTTTAAAAAGCGGTTTAAAAAAATGAATCAAACCTTAAACTGGCTATGAAACCTCTGAAGCTAAGTTTCATTGGAAGGACCAGCACTGAAATCTTTTGATGCTACCTGTCCTTCCTTCATAGGTGAGAGTAACAGTGGTCAGTTACTACCCAGTGATTTATTTATATCTATCATAAATACGGTCATTAGGCTAAATAGAGGTGGAACTAATGTGATTTCTAATCTCTTGTTCCCAAAGACTGCACACATCTCTCTGAAAGGAAGGTTGAAAAACTGTGAAAATCGCAAGGAAAGCAGATTTGGTTGCAGCAGCTCCATAGCTATGCAACACATTAAGAAAGTATTTCCCTCATTCACCAAAGAGTCAGGAGATCAGGTGTTGGATGTTAGTGGTCTCTACAAGTTTTGCAGAAACAGACTTCTGTGTGAAACTTTTAAAAGTGCATCTGTTAGTATATGGAAGAACAAAAGATATGTGAATTTACACATTGTATATGTGCCATAAACATTCGTGGTATTAGCACAGAATCACAGAATGTTAAAATTGGAATAGACCTTAGAAATCATTTAGTTCAGTGCCCTCATGTTATAGCTCAGGAAATAGTCATAGAGAGGTGGGGTGTCTTGTCCAAAGACAATGGCAAAGCTGGGACTAAAATCTTGGTCTTCTGGCTTCCAGCTTAGTATGCTTTAGTAGATAAACATCACCTGGTCATTCAATAAGCCTTTATTAAGCACCTGTTGCTATGCACCAAGCAACAGGAGAGGTGCTGAGGATACAATTACAATTACAAAGAATGAAACAACCCATTTTAAAAAGAAGTCTAATGGAGAGTGTTAGCACGTGTGTATGTTAGCATGATGTTAGCATCTGTCCATGAAGGTAAATACATGCATATAACTTATTTGAATATGAATAATATCCATAAAGAGAATTTGTAGTTTGGTTATACATGAATCATAGCATCATATATCAAGAGATTGGAAGGGACTTCAGAGCCTATCTAGATACAGGATCAAATTGGGACCATAGATTTAGAGTTAGTAGGCATTTTAGCAGCTATTGAATTCATGTACATCCACCCATTTTACAGATGAAGAAACTGAGGGTCAGAGAGGTTATGTGGCCCCTGAGCATAGAGGTATAAACACCAGAGGGATTTGAAAATAAGTTTCTAACCCCAGAGCTAGTGCTCTTTCTACTGTCCCAAATGATATAGACTTAGAATTTTAGAGCTAGTAAGGAGCTAAGAAATTACTTAAGTAAAATATCTTTGTTTCGGGGATTGAGAAATTCAGTCCCAGCGAGGTTAAGTGATTTGCACCAGGTCACACAGCAAGTTAGAATCAGAGTCAGCACTATAAACCTGGTCTAATTCCTAGTCTCTTTCCATCACACCACAGCATAAAAACACATAGCATTTCAGACTTAAATAATACCTTCCTAAACATTTGTATTTCCATACTCTCTTAAGTCCATACTATTTTTCCTGAGTTCTTTGTAAAACTACAAGATAAGCCATATAACCACTACTACTAAAAAAAAATCTAAGTTAGACATGCAAATCAAAAATCTATGAAATCAACTTTTAAATCATTCACCTGTTTGGGAGCTAGAAGTTCACTCTCTTCCCATTACAACTTCAGTTCTTGCCAGAAAAACACTGCATAAAAGCACTTCTACAGCATTCTCTTTGGGTAACGTTCTTCCACTCTGTCAGCTTTGTGACTCTCTGCTCAAATAGATACTTCTTCTTTTTTTTTCTACTGTTCCCCTCCCTGATTTTTCAATCTGATTATTTGTGTCAAAATCTGGCGGTGAAGAAATAGCCAATGGAGAGAGAGAGCTCAGGCTGTATTTGCTTATCAAAACTTTCCAGGACTTGAGAAACGGAATTCTCATTCCTAGTCTTTAGCCCCTTAGCAAGCACCCTGTTTGCTTGAGTTCCTGCATGTTACTGAAAAAGAAACTTCTGAGGAGTGACAAACTGTATACAACTTTAAAAGAAAAAAAACTAGTTTGCATTAAACCTTTTTTTAATACAAAGAGCTGACATGATGCTTCTCTTTCTTATTGGGAAATTAGTTCCATTCCTTTTAAATCACACAAATATAACACTGCTGTCATTAAATATGTGAAATATTAGAGTTTTACTAAGTAATTAAACTCTGGAAAATGGGAGTTCTAAGATCTAGGCTCTAGCCCTAACTTCCCTGCTAACATGGGCACACTGTATCCCCTCTCTAATCCTTAGTTCCCTCAATTACAAAATGGGCCGGAAGAAAAAAAGTTGGATTTGATCAGAGCTTCTTAACTTTTTTGTTATAGACCCCTCTGGCAGTCTGGTGAAACCTGTGGACCTCTTCTCAGAATAATGTTCTTAAAAACATGAAATAAAATACTTAAGATTTCAAAGAAGCCATTATATTGAAATGGTTATAAAACTATTTTTACTTTTCCAGTTAATTGTATTTTATTTTTTCTAATTATGTGGAAAGATAGTTTTCAACATTCACTTTTATAAGATTTTGAGTTCGTGGGATGGCTAGGTGGCACAGTGAGCGCTGGCCCTGGAGTCAGAAGGACCTGGGTTCGGGTCTGGCCTTACTTAACACACACAAACAAACAAACAAACAAAAAACCTAGTCATGTGACCTTGGGCAAGTTACTTAACCCCAATTGTCCTCCAAAAAGCAAAAAAAAAAAAGATTTTGAGTTCCAAGCTTTTTTCTCCCTCCCACCCACCCCTTCCCTCTCCCCAAGATTGCAAGCAATCTGATATAGATTATATATGTACAATCATATTAAACATATTTCTACATTAGTCATGTTGTGAAAGAAGAATCAAAACAAAAAGGAAAAATCACAAGAAAGAAAACCAAAAAAAGTGAGAGAGAGAAAATAGTATGCTTTGATCTTCATTTAGACTCTATAATTCTTTCTCCAGATGTGGATAGCATTTTCCATCATGAGTTTTTTTGAATTGTCTTAGATCATTGTATTGCTGAAAAGTGCTAAGTCTATCAAAGTTGATCATAGCACAATGTTGCTGTTCCTATGTACACTGTTCTCCTGGTTCTGCTCACTTCACTCAGCATCAGTTCATATAAGTCTTTCCAGGTTTTTCTGAAATCTGCCTGCTCATTACTTCTTATAGCACAATAGTATTCCATTGAATTCATATACTACAACTTGTTCAGTAATTCCCCAATTGATGGGCATCCCCTCAATTTCCAATTCTTTGCCACCACAAAAAAAGTTGCTATAAATATTGTTGTACATGTGGGTCCTTTCCCCTTTTTAATGTTCTCTTTGGGATACAGACCTGGTAATGGTATTGCTGGATCAAAGGGTATGCATAGTTTTATAGCCCCTTGGGCATAGTTCCAAATTGATGTGCAGAATGATTGGATCAAGTTCATAACTCCACCAACAACACATTAGTGTTTCAATTTCTCCACATCTTCTCCAACATTTATCATTTTCCCTTTATGTTTTATATTAGCCAATTGGATAGGTATGAGGTGGTACTTCAGAGTTGTTTTAATTTTCATTTCTCTAATCAATAGTGATTTAGAGCATTTTTTCATATAACTATACATAGCTTTAATTTCTTTATCTTAAAACTGCCTATTCATATCCTTTGACCATTTATTAATTGGAGAATGACTTGTATTCTTATAAATTTATCTCAGCTTTCTATATATTTTAGAAATGAGGCCTTTATCAGAAACAATGGCAGTAAAAATCATTTCCCAGCTTTCTGCTTTTTTTCTAATCCTGGTTGCATTGGCTTTGTTTGTACAAAAACTAAAAATATATTTTTTAATAGTTCAGATATGAAGCCCTGATGTAGATGATATCCGAGGTTCTTTTCACCTCTACCATTCTACCTTAAAGCCCCACAAGCTCTAACAATCTGTGTCCTAAGATATCTTCCATCTTTGACATTTTTTGGTTCTTTCCATTTTTGACATTCTATATTATAATATCCCTTCCTTCTCTAACATTCTAAGGTCTTTTTTCAGCTCTGACAATTTATGTCCTAAGGTCCCATGATTCAATAATTTGCAATTGATTTTGAATATTGTTGTTTGTATTTTGTTTTCGAAGAGGACCAATGACATTACAGAGTGATGTTTTGACTTGCTTGTGAATTGGATTTAAATGAAGCAGAGTTGCACAAAGTCATCAGCCTCACTCTCTCTTCCAGATTATTTTTTAAAAATGTTACTCTGTGAAAGATGCCACTTTTAAGAAGAAATCTTATACGTAAAAATTTCTAAATTCAAATGCCCAGAAGGAGCAAGATGTTTGATGAATTTCTATTCCTAAAAGAAAACACTCTTCTTTTTCTTGTTATAGGGTGGTCTTCTACCCTACCTTAGGGACCAGATGCATAATGGCTTTGAGGGGGAGTTTTGGTCTGGTAATATTCACACTATTTCCTAAGAACTGTTTGTGAGGCCACCTGGTGGTGAAAGAATGAAAGAAATGCATCTTCTCAACCATAAGCATGAATTATAAATCTACAGATGTATTTGATGACACGAGGAGTTTCTATTGATTCCTAGAAAATCTTCACTTTCAAAAGGAAAAGTTCTTGCAGAAAGTTTAGCTCCTGTGCACTTAAAGTCTCACACTATGGCTAATATCTTCCTTTTCCTCATTCTTAGACCTCCTCTTTTTCCCTCCCCCCCCCCCCCTTTCCCTCTCCTCCCAATAGCTACTGGCTCATTTATTTATGTAACTGGGTTTTGCATGAAGTAAGCTGTTCACAAAACAGAGGACTGTTAGCCTGATTTGCATCATCTTAAACCTGGGTGTTTGAGGAATTATGTTTTCCTTACTATGAAAACAAGTTGATGACAGGAAGCCCCAACTTAAACTGGAAATTCAAGATTTTATGTAAAGAAGAAAATGATGAATTAAACCAATAGCAACTTTGGTAATTAAAGGGACTGGAAATGGAGTGATAGTTCAGTTAAATCCAAGTTTTAATCTAAATAAAGGGTCAAGACAAGGATACATTGAAATCTCAGGAAGATAATAGGAAAGACCAGGGTTCAGATCTCACTGATCCCACTGGCTAATGCCCTTGGACAAGTTGCTTAATCTTTCTGAGCCTCTGTCTCATCATCTGTAAAATGGGGGTTAAAGCTCCCATAATACCCACCTAACATGGTTGTTGTGGGGCTCAGATCAGATAATGGATACAAAGAGCTTTGAAAACATTAAGGCGCTATGTAAATGTCAGTTATTATTATCTCCCTAAACCAGGACACATTCTACCATGCCTCAAACTATATATAGCCTTTTAATCAGTTGCACCAATACTAGGTCTATGCTCCTGAAGAGTTTAAAGAGGAAAAAGACCCATTATGTGCAAACTTAATTTCTGCCAGATCTTTTTGTAGTCATCAAAAATTGGAAACTAAAGGGTACCTATTACAGAAAGGCTAAACAAATTGTTTTATATAAATATAGTGGTATGTTTGTTGTGCCATAAGAAATTATGAAGTGGACAGTTTCAAAAGAAACTGGGAAGACCTCTATGAAACAATGCAGAGTAAAGTGAGTACAACTTTATATAATTTATATAATGACTTTATATTAAAAAAAACACCTTTGAAAGACTTTAAAAATCTAATTAATGGGGATGGCTAGGTGGCACAGTGACTCCACTGGCCCTGGAGTCAGGAGGACCTGAGTTCAAATCCCGCCTCAGACACTAAACACAAGACTCACTATGTGACCTTGGGCAAGTCACTTAACCCCAATTGCACTACCTTCCCCCCTCCAAAAAGAAAAAAAAAAGAAATATCATTGCTCTAAAAAAAAAAAAGTCTAATTAATGCAATAATAATGAAGATAAAATACAATACCTACCTCCTGGCAGGGAGATGATGACTTAAAATGCAAAATGAAACACACATTTTTGGAAATGACTAATATGGGTTTTTTTTTTTTTTTGCTGGACTATATATAGTTATAAGGGCTCTATTTTTTTTTCATTTTAAAATATTCATGAAGGCCAGTGAGGAGAGATAATAAATTTAAAATAAATAAATAAATATTTTAGAAAAGAGACTATAAATAATAAAATTCCAAATCTGTTCTTCCTCCCAAAAGATAATAAAACATCAATACTAAATATATATGAATGAATGAATGAATGAAGTATTTATTAAGTGCTTACTATGTTCAAAACACCATTGTACTCATTGGGAATAAAAATAGAAAGCAAAATGGTCCCTGCTCTCAAGAAGTTTACATTCTAATGGGGTAGACAACACACATAAAAGATTTCAGCTGAAAATCAGATGGAAAAATCTCATTGTCCTTAGGGTGCAGTAGCATAATAGATTTAATGCTTCTTCTTTAATATTGCTTTCACTGATAAAATCATATCAGTTTCTGATGCTGCACTATTGAACAATGCCAAGGACTTCAGTGGCAAGCACTTTCATTTTTAGGTCTTCAGCTATGACTGGAGCACCTGCAGCAAGAACAGTTATCAGGCTGCATTTCCCTAGATGTTACTTCCCCAAATGATGGCTGAGGGCACTGACTGGAAGCAATGCTACTTCCAAGATTCTTCGGTTCAGGGTCCCAGGCTTTCTCCACTGAGGTCTGAGGGGAAATGATGGTCAAGATTTTGGTGATCATTTGACTTGCCTGACACATGTTGACTTCTCTCTCTGTCTCTGTCTGTCTGTCTGTCTCTCCCTTACTGCTTTAGCCAAATTGACTTGCCTATCCTATGTGTGACAATTGGTTGGCAGATACTAAGGATATCTGCCTTATAAATACACACACACATATAAATACGCACATATATAATAATAGGTGTTTATATACACATTGTTTATGTATATAATATATATCTTTGTATGCATATGGACGTGAATTATATGTACACATATAATATTTAAGGGAGGCAGAATAGCTATCTCTACATCTTCCCCCATTGTCCTATAAGGGAGATTTTATTTCCTGCCAGGAGGGGAAGCAGGAAGTTGGGGCCAGCTCAGAAAGAGGGATACTGGGTGGGAATTGCATCTGTCTGCTCACTTAAATATAGTTCCTGTAGGGCAGGGGTGGGGAACCTGTGACCTTGAGGCCACATATAGCCCTCTAGGTCCTCAATACAGCCCTTTGACTGAATCTAAACTTTATAGAACTTCGTCTTACTCTAAGGGATATGACTTTTAGGTTCTATCTAACTTCTGTTTACTGTTCATTATCAGGGAAGATAAGGACCTCAAGTTTCACATCCAAGGCTTGATTCCTTTCCCACCAAGGGAAACTATCATATATAAATCCACAACTTTCCCTTATTCATGTAAAGAAGGCACAGATGCCTTCACAATAGTGACAGGAATGAAGAGCAACATTACTTCTACTCCTGTAACGTTGCTAAGTGCCTCCTTAAGGTTAACTGAAGCTTCAAGATAATTTTCATGGCCATGTCACTAGCATGATAGGCATTAAAAGGAATTAGCTCATTCTAACCTAAGTTGGGGATCTGTGAAAATTTCAGTTGAGAGCTGGGGTACCAGAGATTGAAAAATGCTGTTGATAGCCACTGGAGGTGCCTTGTGTATCAACTGGGTATGGCTTTAGTCATGTTTATCAAAAGAGCTAAAGATGAGTTGATTAGCTCTCAGGCATGATGCTCCAGGTATTCTTGCAAAAGAATGATAACATTGTCTTTTAAGCAAAAAGAAATTCCAACAGCAAATGACTGTTCCAGCAGATGGCAGCAGCAGCTTTGCAGAAAAACAGTTTTGGAAGAAGAGAGAAGAGTTCAAGCTATAAAGGCAGAGAGGAAAAGCAGTGAAACACAGGCAACTGCCAAGAGCCATATCCATGAGAAGTATCCCAGTAGTAATGCATCCCTAGTAATGGGAACTGTTCTAGACATGTTCTATCTTCTACTGGCATGGGAATTTATGGAAAGCTCCATGTATAGGGAGGAGAAGGAATCTAGTACTCAAATTTCCCTTATTTACTTGCTATTTTAATGGGGGGGGAGACTGACCAGTGAGGACCCAGTCCTTAAAGCATACTCAGTTTGACCCTTTTGGATAGGGTGCACAGAACAATTCTCATCCAGTTATTCTCTGCCTGCTCTCAATCCATCATGTGGAATTTTGGAAGCCTTTTCCAGTCATGTATGATTGTAGGGCTAATATTGTATGAAAATGAAATATCTTCTCATTCAAAAGGAACAACTTCCTGATCTCTCAGTCTTTGTTCCTTCTCATCATGAAGTAAGGCAAGAAATGCTATGAGCTGTTGGGTTGGAAGTGGAAGCAAGCTACATTTCCCCATCTCAACATCATGTGTCCATCACATGGTGCCTCCGTTTCTTTGGGTTTATTCTTCCTTGATCTTATGTAATGGAAATGGGAATTTGAAGATCTTCCCTGCCCCTTGGCCCCTTGATAGGCTTAAGTGAATTTGAGGACCTTCCCTGATTTGAGAATATGCTCTGCCCCCTAATAGGCTGAATGTGGTCACATGGAGCCTGTGGTGGGAGGCTTGTTTTTCAGGAATGCCCACACTTTGTTACTTTGTAATTGGGCAGTTGGAAGCCATGTCTCTTTGAATGTTTCTCTGTCTGTACTTTTTGTCTGCTGTAACTTCTGTTTGTATTTTCTCTGGAGTTCAGCGTGCTTACTTTTCTCCCTGAACTAGGTAAATGATAAATGTTTGATTAAAGTAAGGTGGTTAACCCCTTTTCGAGTTGCTTCCCTTTAGAAAAGCAAATCAAAGAACTTATGCTAGCAGTCATCCTGGGTATGCTAGGGTGCTTGCTGCTACATTTAACATGAATAAGTATCCTCAGATAGAATGGTTCATCACAGCAACAGTGACTGATGATAGAAGAAGAACTTGTAGATGGATGTGTCACCAGAAAATGGCAGCAACTTCAGGAATTATGATTAATTTTGATGAAGATAAGTGCTAGCTATGAACTCTCCAAAGGCACTAAAACCTTGGAGCCCAGCAGAGAGCTACACTAAGGGGAACCTCAAGAGGACTCTACAAAGGGAGAAAGAGACTCTAGGTAGCCAGGAACCTTAGGTTATCCCTCTGCCACCTGTGTTCTCTACACATTTACTTCACTACTTTTAAAAAATATTCATTTTTCAAAATTTTCATTCCAAATTCTCTCCTTCCCTCTTGATTCTCCCCCACCCATTGAGAAGGCAAGCAATATAATATGCAGTATGGATGTGAACTCATGCAGAAACATATTCTTCACTGCTCTTAGACTTTAAAGGACCTTGTATGTGTACTCCTGTTCTTATTCTAATTTCTCAATAAATTCCTTTTATAAAAGTTAATGGAATTCAACCAATCTATTGGCTGAGTAGGCACTGGATGATGGCTTGAAATATATTTGCTAATTGTGATTACCTAAAACATCCCACACTCAGCCTGTAGTTTCAAAGACCCATTTATGAATTTTGAAAAAAAATGTATATTAACTTTAATAGGACAGTAATAAAAATGTTCTATTTATTTTCTATTTTCCATTCAGAACTTTTTCTTCTGTTTATTTTTCTGGATTTTGTTGACGTTATTATTGTTTTTAATATACTATACAGGCTTATTTACTATTGTATAATTTATATTATGTTATATGATTTATATAAAATTATTACATTATTTTATATACTTATAAATTTTGTTATACAGTATGTTATTAATTATATACAATAGCATGAATAGCTGTATATATGATGGCTTAAATAGGGTGTACATTACTATTCTAATTCTGTTTTCTCCACTCTGTAACACTTCACATATGTTCTAGGGATTTTTTTTTTTGCATTTATATTTATCGTTTCTTATTGCACAGCAATGATCCATTAGTTTCATATACCACAATTTATTCAGCATTTCCCAATCACCAGATACTGGAGCTGATTCTAGTTCTTGCAAGCCCCTCATTTCACAGAGGAAGCAACTGAGGCACAAAGTCTCTCTTTCAGGATAGATAGAGCCAGAGCTCATGCTTACTGAATCCCTGTCCAGGACTTTCTATATCAGTGGTTCTCAAACTTTTTAATCTCAGAATCCCTTTACACTCATAAAAACTATTGAAGACAATCTCCTCCTCACAAGTGTTTTTGTTTATGTGGGTTATATCTATTGATAGCTATGATATTAGACATTAAAACTTCAGTATTATGATAAAAATAGTTTTGACCTAGTAGGCCCCTTGATAGAGTCTGAGGGGGCCTCCAGGTGTCTTCAAACCGTACTTTAAGAACCTCTGTATTATACCAACACATTATAATGGCAAGCAAAATAATGTAATGGCAAGCTACTTGTTTCAACTATTCAAGTGCCTTTGAACCTCTCCTTTGATTGCATCAAGTCTTTGTTGGAAACAGTATACTTTATATTGCCCTTAATAGCCCTAAAGGAGTTTAGAGACCTTCCCTTCCTTTAATAGGCCTAGCATCATCACATGGAGCCCATGGTGGGAGGAGCTTGCTGAAAGAGCAAAATGGGAAGGGTAGAGCAGCAAGGAGCAGAGCATGAGCTGGAACTAAGCAGAACTGAGAGAGAGAACATTTGTGATGTCAGCACTCTGTCTGTGTTGATTTCTCAGACAGAAGTCCCATCTGTTGTTCTGTATTGGTTTCCCAGACAGAAAGTGAATTGAGATGAGAGTGCTGCTAATGTGTGTAAATATTGTTGTAACCCTGTTGAGCTTTGTTTTCCTAGAAACAGAAACTGAGAATAGCTTGAAGTGAAGCAGTCCCTTTGAGCTGCAATATGGAATAGGAGCAGAGAGCTGCCTACTTGTGAATCCAGGCAACAGTCAGGTGAATCCAGGCAAAAGCTGTGAGTGTGGAAGAGGAGCCATGGGGTTTGGAAGTCAACCCTGAGTTAAGATGAAAGGGGATTTTACTTGGGTACTCTATATTGGTTGAGAAGATTGTGACTTGCTGAATGCTATGTTTTGTTTAAGACTGTGGCCACCTTAGTAATAAGTTGTTATGGTATATTGTTGTGAATGTTGTGCTTTAGTTTCTTGAATGTTTTGCTTTAGTTTAGTGCTGAATAGAGAATTCACTATATTATGGGATTAGATCCTTAAAGTTATTCACAGCAGCAGTTCTCGGGAGAGCTACTCGTGATTGACTTTATACACATGAACTCCCTTCATTTACTAATCCAGGAAGTATTAAGTACTGCCTGTGTGTAAAGCACTGCTAGGTACACAGCCCATTTAGCTAAGAAAAAACAGTACTAGGTAATGGTAAGGATCATCATTATGTGCGTACTTTTTACTTTCTATATTATTACCTCATAAGTCAAATGAGCCACACTCTTCATTTGGGGAAGTAATTTCATAAATTTTTACATGGCAGTTTTCCAGCAGACATTTTTCTCTAACCAGTCACTCCACAAACATATTTGAGATGTTTCTTCATCAGTGGCTTAGGAGCTAAATTACACTATGCAAGTCATATTTATGTGAGGATCATAGGAGATCAGGACTAGAAAGGGCCTTAAAAATCAGTACATACAAAGTAAATACAGAATGTAAATGGAAGGAAACCTTAGAGAGATGAGCAGAACTTGGGTATCTTGACTCACAGTCCAGAGCTTTTGTTTGTTTTTAATTATCTTCATCAGCCTCATACTCTAGTATGGAAGTTGTTACTGTCATCTACCCTTTTTAAATCAATTCAATTTAAATTTTTTTAAATGATTAGGCATTTATTTTTTCTCCCTCAATGAAAATGAAAAAAGTTGTTACAAAGACGTAGAGTAAAGCCTAACAAATTCCAGATTGGCCATGTTCATGCTTAGTCTACCACCTCTCTGTCAGGAAAATACCTTTAGTAGAAGCACAAGTCTAAACTCTCAGCTGCATATATTAACTAGCAAAGCTGCAAAACCACTAAGCAGTGGGAACTTGATAATTCAGACATACTTCCCCTAACACCATGAATTGTTTCCATGAAAACATGACTTTAAGCACAACAGTGTTACAAGGGGCAATGAGTGCCACAGAAACAGAACTGAGCAGAATGGAGCCAGAGTTCCTTGGGTAAGGAAGAATAGGTGCTTTAGTGGGCTAGGCTGGGAACCTAAAGACATTTTGCAGTGAAATTGATCAGAGAAGCAGGTGTGCGAGGCTTAAGTCTTGGTACTGGGAAGCTTGGTGGTGCAAGTGAATTGATCATCAGACTTGAGTTCAACTGTGATCTCAGACATTTAAATTGACCCTGGGCAAGTCA